>JANFOE010000772.1:0-625000 GCA_025667525.1 Glebionis coronaria
ATATATATATATATATATATATATATATATATATATATATATACTTATATATATATAATATATATATTATATATATATATATATATATATATATATATATATATATTATATATATATATATATATATATATATATATATATATTATATATATATATATATATATATATATATATATATATATAATATATTATATATATATATATATATATATAGATATATATATATATAGCTAATTTTAAAACATCTAGTATGTACTTTTATTCTTTTTTTACTCAATCTTTTAAAATCAATAAATTTAAAAACTTATCGATACATAACACGTAGAACATAAAAATAATCTAAGAATAAATTTCATTAAAATAAACAAATTTGTCGCATAGGAAAATAGATTATATCGGTACATTTTCTAAAAACGAACTCAAATAATCTACACATGTCCTATTATTTGATGTAAGTATATCTTTTCGAAACTCATTATAACCAAATTAATATGAGTATATATGATGGTACATTATCTCGAAAATAACTGATGCGTCGTGATTCGTCACCTCGAAACTAACTGATGCATCAGGTACATTATCTAGAAAATAATTGATGCATCGTGGTACGTCATTTCGAAAATAACTGATGTGTCATAGTACGACGTCTTGAATAACTGACGCACCGTGGTACGTTTCTAAAGTAATTTTCGTGTGGTACATCTTCTCGAGAATAACTGATGCGAGTAATACGTCATCTGAAAAATATTTGATGACTCGTGACACGTTATCTCAAAAATAATTGAAATAGATGCGTGTTACAAAAATAATTAATGCACCATATCACATTTTCTCAAAAATTAGTTACATCGTGTTAAGCTTATTTGAAAAAATCTTTAACTGTCACATCCTAAAAAATAAGATTAAAAAAGTATTACTTAGATTATTTTATATCCACATCAATATGTTCACATTCAGATTAAAATCAACAGATTATACAAACCAATAATCATGAACTACTAGAAACTTATGAATTACCATAATTGTATAAACTAATCAAAATATTTTCTACTAATAATAGTAAACTATTGCATGAAATCATTAAAATCCATTATCAATTTTTTTCTATAAACTAAATGTAATTGATTGAATCATAGAACAAAAATAGATTGAAATTGATCGAGACAAATCTTAAATAACTATGCTCAGTTTTTAAATGCAAAACTGGCTATATATGGTGCTGCCGTTGTTGTAGTGGATCTAAACACCTCCCCGGTCGAAACAAATAAATACCTACCGTAAGAGTTGTTGATGCATTTTCTGGCTGCGCATAAGCCATAAGTAAACAGTCGACGTCGGGTTTAAGATGGCGCAAGTAATAAACTGCATTATTTCCTTTTGATAAATTGAGAATGGATACCACCATACAGTGGTTTTACTTTTTTTTTATATCAATGGTGCAGAGAATGAAATAATAGTAGCAGAGTGGAAAGTCAAATATGAGAGACGATGTTAGGAATAATCAATCATTTAAGGTTAATCAATGGTCAGCGATGTTAATGCCTATTATACCCTCAAGCTTTATGTAAATTAATTATATTAATTATTTTTTTCTTTTATTTATGTTTTAAAGTAAATGCCATTTGCCCTAATCTTATTGGTGGGTAATGGTTCTTATTTTTAAAACTTTAAATTTGATCTTATTTGAACCAAAATCTATATATTATATATAAATATATACATAGATATATATATATATATATATATATAATTATATATATATATATATATATATATATATATATATTATCATATATATATATATATAATATATATATATATATATATATATATATATATATATATATTATATATATATATATACTATTTATATATATATATATATATATTATAATATAGGTTAATGTGAGAGATTCTTTTAAGTTATTAAAAATGAGAACCAATCTATACCGTTGGATCTATTACGTAGTATTAAATGAGATATTAAATGAGTGACAATATTATAATTAAATAGGGCTTCAAGGGATATTTTACTACATTCTTTTTTCACTATCTATTAGTTCAATATCTTGAAAATAACTAATAGGTCGTGCTACAATATCGCGAAAATAATTGATGCCTCGTGATACAATCTCGAAAGTAATCGATGCGTTGTGGTACAATATTCGAAAATAATTGATGCGTTGTTGTACAATATCATTAAAATAACTGATGCATTGTGGTACATATCTCAAAGATAACTGATGCGACATGGTACAATATATCGAACATAACTGATATGTCATATTACAATATCTTGAAATAAAGGAGCATTTATGTTTAGTTAAAATAAATAATGAAAAATAACTATAATACATTTATGGTAATATGTTTAATCTTAACTTCTTGTATTAATTATGTTGTATTTTATTACCACTTGTTTTAATTCTATTGATTGTTAAATGGTTCTCATTTTATAACTTTAAGTTAGGTGGTGTTTGTTTTGTTAATATGTTTTGGGTCTGAATCTGACTACCGCTTCTTACTGGTAAGTCATAAAGTCTGAATCTGAAAGAATAATGTTGTTTGTTTTTTTATAATTGTCTGAATGATTTTCATAGTCCGTTTTTAAATATATATCATAACACATGATTTCGGTTCAACCCTGTCAACAATGTATTATACTTATTATTTCAGTTACTCGTTTTCTCAACAAAGAAAACTAGTTTCTTATCCAACTAACCCGGAAAAGTTGAGCCTAACATTAGCTATAGGCAAAATTATAAGACCAAAATTTATAAAAACATTATCAGCTCACGAAATAAATTATATTTATATTAAGCCTATTCAACTAATAAAAGATAACTGATAAAAACAAGATATTTGATAAAAAAAAACTAATAAAATTAGTATTTATGAATTTAACCCAAACAAAATTAACCCAAACAAATTTTACCTAGCCCATACATGCAGCCCATCATACTTTCATGCCAGTAATTCAGCCACCACACATACGTTATCTAATACTAGAACCGTTCTTTCACCATAACCATACAAATAAGTGAAAAGGATAAAAGTGAAAAAAACACAACTATTTTAACAAAGAGCTTCACGTGTATATATGTACTTCTGCCTTATCTTTTTATCATTCTTTTATGTTTTTATCATCATCTTCTTCATCAGAAGAACCTGCAACTATTTCTAAAGCAAATAGCTTCAAGAAACCCACAAAAAATAGTTAAGTTAGGGCGTGTTTCACTGGTAAGGGGCAGTCAGACAAAATCGCCAACTCTGATCGAGTCAGAGTTTTTAGATCTTACCGCCTCTGACTCGCACAAAAAAAAACAAACAACCCATTTGTTTGACCGCGTCTGACTAGTAAGATGTCAGAGGCGGTCAGACGTTTTTTCTGGAAAACAAACACTGCCTTAGTTCTCTATTTTCTTGTTAGTTTTTTATTTATGTGATATTATTTGTATTTTTTTAAACATAGTGTCGATTATGTTTTCTTAGTATATTTTGTTTTTTAATTCATTATTAGTTTGAAGTTATATGTCATGCATGAGTCATCATAGGCAAAGATGACTGATCATAAGCATATAATATGTGTCGATATAACACATCAACTATCTCCTCCAATGTTGCATCACGCCCTTCATTGCTACATCTGAATTTGTTTGTGAATATAAAATAAAAAGATATACTATCTTGGGAAAAAGTACTATACACTTGTATGTGAGGAACAAACTCTCACAACAGATTATTTATGAATCTAATAGATTGATTTAAGTAACGACTTAAATTAAATGGTAACAAAAATCAAAACCTAAATTAAAATACCGTCATCATGAAATAACCTTTTTAGGTAAAGATAAGAAACAACTTGCAATGTACGTATTTTCAATTTGGACTGAATTATGTGTTTATTCAAAATCAACTATAAGAGCAAAGAGAACAATGGTGTCGTAAAATTGGTGTCATAGTCAAAGTGGTGTTACGTTAGTAAAATAGACTATGACACCAAAAATGTAATGACACCAGTTTTTATTGGTATTGGTGAGTTATATCATTTCTGGTGTCATATAGAGTATTTTTTGTGAAAAATGGCTGAGATTTAGAAAAAATTCAAAAATTGTTTGGCGTGGGTTGATAGTCACGGCGCTAGAGCCATGGCCCCAATCCACAGAGTGGTACTCCATTTCCAAATCTCGCGTCATAGATGTCACCTTATTTCCCTTTTTTCACCCGCCAAATGAGACCGTTCCGCTCATTCTAAGTGATAAATTTAAAAAGAGGCAATTTTTGAAATGCCCAAAGATGTCACCCTCTTTCTTTTTTATAGCCACTAAATGAGAATTTTCTAAAATGTTCTATGTAACTTATGCGAATTCCAAAAAAATATTAAAATTATACTTTATTCTCTATGACATATCGTAATTTGTGTAAGAAAAAGTACTTATGTGTAATAAGTTTATACAACTTTGTTGTCTTTTTTATGAGATATGTACTAAAAAAATATTTTATTAAAAAAACCTATTAATTTATTTAAATTAAAATTTATTTTTATGCAATTCGTACTTTTATTTATTAAAAAATAATATTTATAAAAAAAATTATTAATAAAGAACAGTGTTCCAAGTGAATAAAATTAAAGATTAGCTCCACGCTGGAGAATTATCACACCACGTTGATATGTTTCAACAACCTTTGTAATGATTTAAATATTCAAAACAATTGGTACCAAGCAGTATATCAGCCGCAATATTATATCTTAAATTAAATGACGTGTAAGTTATAGTAATATTTAGTCTTCTACTCGAACTTACTACTTTAAATTAATGTTTTAAAACCCAGTTTTTAAAAATCGACATGATCGAGCCATCGAATCCGGGTCGAACTGGGTTAATCTAAGTTAACCCGGTTTCTAAATTTATATTTTTTTCATATTTTAATAATTGGCAAAATATATATATATAAACGTCATAAAAAATTTCGTATATTGAAGATATGAATTGTTTACCAATTAATATAATATGTAAAAATAAAATTTGTATCACATATATGTAAAATTACATATTTTTGGTAAAAAAAACCTGAAAAAATCAAAACCCGACCGGATCTCGAGAACTGGGTTGACCCGGGTCACCCCAAACCCGGCGGGTTTCTAAAATATGAAACCTAGGTCAAAATGACCCGTTTTTCAACCGAAACTGGGTCAACCAATTGACCTGAATATATCCACCAGGGTTTGAAAACATTGCTTTAAACAATCAAGTAAAGCAACTGTCATCTATATAATCCTTCAATGGAACATTAGTTTCATAGGACATTCCTTTGCGTTCTTGGATCTCCTACAACAGCAATGAGATACAAGAGAAATTGAGAATCGTTCTTATTTGGGATTTATAATAAGCTCAAACGTATTATACGTGCAACAAGTTAGTGGCCATGAATAATTTCATAAGGAGTGATTGATAGCAATACAAGAACTTGATCACTTTTATTAGGAGGCTGGTTATTTTGAGGACCAAGATTTTATTTATTCTCGCAATTCATAATTGTTATGGACAAAAAAAGCATAACATATAAAATAATTACAATAAAATTTGGAGAGGTGGTAATCGTTCCTAGAGTACACTATGAAACATTGATGATATAAACATTTCTAGCTAAATAAAAAAGACCATATTAACATTGTAGTCCCATCAATTAGCTCACATTTCTATATACAATATTAGTTTGTTAGAAGTTAGAACTGGATCTAGCTTGCCTAACTAATTAACTTTTTAGCTATATTTTTACAAAGGGCAAATAGCATAAAGGTACTCAATTTTTTTTTCTCAATTTAAGGTACCGATCTTTTTTTTTCTACAATTTTGGGACAATTAACAAATTTAATGTTATATATTAACGACCGTTTACTTTATTATTGCATCGTCAGTCCTCTATATTAACGATACTTTGTAATAAACACAAAAATTTCTTTTTACAGTTTTAGACCGTTTTCTACTTTTTTCGTCTGATTTAATCATTTTTGTTCGGTCTTTAATGGTTTGGTTCGTTTTTTGTCGTCTTCGTCTATTTTACCGTTTTGACCCTTTTTAGCGTGTTTGATATCGTTTTCAACGGTTTTTTTACTAATTTCGTCATTTTCTAGCCGTTATCGCCTATTTTTTAAGGAAAGAAAAAAGTAAAAAACGAACAAAAACAATCATAAATGGTAAAAAGAGTCAAAAACGGTAAAAAATTGACGAAAACAGTTAAAAGCCGAAAAATGGACACAAACGATGAGAAGGGCTCGAAAAAGTACAAAACAGATGAAACGGTAAAATAAGGACGGATGTTGAAAACTGGAACGAAGATATTAAAAAACGAACGAAAACGATAAAAATCAAACGAACTTTGAGTTTTAGACGGTAAAAACCATCTAAAACTGTAAAAAACGAATTTTGAGTTTATAATAAAGTGTCATTAATAAAAAGGATTAACGATGCAATAATAAAGTAACGATCGTTAATATATAACCTTTAAGTTTGTTAATTTCCCAATATTGCAACAAGAAAAAAGATCGATACCTTAAATTAAGAAAAAAAAAGGTTTAGTACTTTTAATTGAGTTTTGACATAAGATGAGTAACTTTTTATGCTATTTGCCCTTTTAAAAATAATATACTAATCAAAACTTTAGGTAATAAAGCAAAAGGAGTGCAAAATTACTATTCAAAATTAGAAAGGGAACATAACGAACTGAATATCCAATGTAAAATTACAGAAAATGAGAGACATGTTACCTATCAGTGAAGTAAAAAGCTTCTTCTACACCATCTATATCAATATATAAATGAAGCTCCAAAATTCCCAAAACCAATTCATTGATATAACAAAATCCAGATGCTTTGTACTTTATCGCATGATGAAACCCCCAAGGCCGATTAATGGCAGTGTAACAAAGCTGAATATTTCATCTATGTGAAGCATCTACAAGAAATGATAAGTCTGATATATACACGAAGTTTGGAATTTCAACTACTTTAAAATAAAATTCAAGAATATAACTTACCAATTGTTACACCAAGGTATATTTGGTAATATTCGAACATATTACTAAAGACAGAGCAATCTTCGAGTTTAACTATCTAAGAGATAAGGGTTCTATATAGAACTTCAAATACAAATGTTCATGGGTGTTAGGAAAGTGGGGAAGTGTTTTACAGAACCAATATATCATCCTCCTCAAGGCGATCATTGATCTATATCAAATAAAATTTATAGTTTCCACTAAATGCTGGTTGTAAAGAGAAAACTTCAAATTTTAATGACGCACAATTAATACAGCTAATAACTTACAACTATCTTTGTTTCTTCTTTTTCAGATCCATAAAAAAACCTGACTTAGTCTTTTGAAACTATATTGTAGTGTCACAACAATATTAATTAGGCATTTTAGATTGCACGTAGTACATACTCACTGATATACCCACTTCGAGCTTTCTACGCGGTAAAGTTTTCAAGTTTTAGTAGAATTTAGCTGGTACACATCATATGTCTGATTATTGAGACTTTAAGTGACAATATCCAAGATACTCGAGACATCTTAAATCTTTACGTATACGTACATGTACATTACAATATCCAAGATACTGATTAACACATAGCAACATAAACTATATATCTAAACAATAAGACTGATTACTAAATATTGGATCATTTAAATAATAAATAATAAAAATTAAGACTAATATATGTTCTAATATCCTAATATCTAAATAAACAAAAACATGGTTTCATAGCGTGGTTTTATTTTCAAATGATCCTAAATGATCAAAGTTGCATCTCATTTCAAGGGAACCGCTAAATCGGGGGCTGAGTTTTTTGCATTCAGGTCTTTTCAAGGTCTATACATCAACAATAATAGTATTTCACCTTAACCATTTATTATTGGAAGAACAGGAAAGGCTTCGGGTTATCAAAATCACGATCATCTAAACTTGATTAATCAAATATGTAAATGCAAATATCGCATTAAAACGATATTTACGTTTTAATCATGCTTAACGTTTTGTTAACGACAAAATATCGAACATATTTTTATAATAAGCATCATATATGTTTCTTCAAACTTATACAAAAATGTTTTACAAATGTAAACATAACATATATAAACATAAAATGGTGAAAATAGTTTTACTCAAAAAAGTCAAAAGTTGACCTCCAAATATTAGATTTTGCAAGTCAAACTAGGAAGATTTGATTATTGCTTAATAAAGTGGACAAACATTTATGAGGCACAAAAGTCAGACTAGCTGGACCCCGACAGACCCAAAGGGAAAGGGTCTAACGGGTTCCGTAGGGTCTGACAGTTTGCCTATAAATAGAACCCTTTGTCCAAGCTTCTAACTCACCCCTCTCTAACTAATCTCCTCTAAATCTAAGTATATATCTAACTCTCTAACTCACTCTTGTGATTTTTTTTCTTGCTTGTGATTTAGATCATTTGTTCATATAAAGATCGGTCACAAGCATTCCAAGATTTGATCCATCAAGGGTTTACATTGCATGAATGTGTTAAGTGTTACCTACACAATCACCATTATTGTACCCATTCATCTATCTAGTTATATAAAGTATGGTTGGTGTTATAACCACAAGGTGTAGAAGTTTACAAGGCGGGTTGTGCCTTTGTAAAGAACTAAGACATCTTAGTTTAGGTGTCGATAAAGATTGTAAGCTAATGTGTGAAGGTTTCTCCACCAGTGTAAAGGAGAATCATTTACTAGTGAAGTAGAGCTCTCGAGTGGATACTCAAGGAGTGGAAGTAGGGGCAAGATAAGTGATATCTTGCTAGACCGAACCACTCTAAATCCGTGTGCATTGTGGTTTGTTTCTTTAGTACTTCAAGTCATTTGCTTCACTCGTTATACTTGATCTATATATCCTTACAATCACAAAAGTTTCTAAAAAAATTAAATCTAATCTGTAAAACTATTCAACCCCCTCTTCTAGTTTTCTACAATTGGTATCAAGAGCTACGTACTCAAGATCTTTAAAGTAGATTATACTTTAAAACTCGAGTCGATCGATGGATTCCGAAAATTACATAGAAGGAAAATCTATGCAAAGACCACCACTCTTCGAAACCGATGGTTTTATCTATTGGAAAAACCGTTTTGAAACTTACGTAAAATATAAGGATATAGATCTTTGGTATGTAATCATTGAAGGTGATTATGTACCAATGGTGATGAATGTTACCACTAACCAACTCGAATTGGTTCCACATGCAAATCAAACTGATGATCAAAAGAAAATGTTCGCTAAAAATAATGAAGCCAAAATGATGCTTTATAATGCTCTACCTAAAAAGGAGCATGAAAGAATATTCATGTGTCAAACCGCCAAAGAAATTTGCCACTCACTCATAGTCACACATCAACGAAATTCACAAGTCAAGGATAATAAAATTGATTTACTTGTTAAACAATACGAACAAATTTCTATCCTTGAAGAAAAGTCAATTGGTGTGGGATTTGCTCGATTTAACACTATCATAACATCACTCAAAGCACTTGACGAATATTTCTCCAACAATAACTTTGTCAGGAAATTTCTAAGGGCTCTTCATCCAAAATGGCGAGCTAAAGTCACAGTAATCGAAGAATCTAAAGATCTCTCAATTCTATCGCTAGATGAACTCATCGGAAATATCAAAGTACACGAAATGGTAATGGAAACGGATTCCGAGATCATCAAAGGTAAGAAGGAAAAACAAAAATCACTAACCTTGAAAGCTCGAGTAGAGACTAGTGATGACGAAGACTCCGATAGTGATGACGAAAAATATGCCATGGTCGTTCGTGACTTCAAGAAATTCTTCAAAACACGAGGGAGACTCGTAAGACAACCACTTGATAACAAAAAGATCTCTCTAAAGCCATTTGATATCAAGAAATCTAAAGATGAAAAAAGATGCTCCCAATGTGGTGACCTAAGTCACTTCATTAGCAACTGTCCAAAGGGAAAGTAAACAATCCAAAGAGCTTTCATAAGTGGTGCATGAAGTGCTAGTGATGATGAAGATAATGAGACCAAAAAGGAAGAGCTAGAACTAATGAGGTACACTCCGACTCTTCTTACTATTCTTCTTCTCTAGACAACGACACATTATAAAGTGAGTTTGTAAGATATTGTAAATCTATTCTTAATCTAGAGAGAGAAAGAGATAGAAAGATGGTGAGAAGACACACACTTAGAGAGAGAAAGTTAATAGAAAACACTTTCTACTATGTGAAAATAATGTGAACCAACCACCCTCTCTAACTAAGGAGAGGGTTTATATACCTAAGCCCATGAGATGGGCTTGGGCTTACATTGGGCCACCGACCTACACACGTTGTAGGCTTGGCTTGGCCTTGTTTGTTTAATATTTAGTGAACTAGACTACGAGCTATTACTTAATCTATTTGTAGAGTGACCGATCCTTTCTAATACGTAAAAAGTATTTCCAACAATCTCCCCCTAAGAGAGGTCACTCCAAAAAAGGGCGTTACCCAAGTTACAATAATAAAATAAACCTAGCATTCTATGCTTGTCTTGAGCTCGTAGTATTCGTCTTCCTTTTGTTTTTCTTTTCTGGTGAACATGCTGATGTGATCTTTGATATCAATCTTGAGCATTAATCTCTTGCCTTGATCTTATACATCACTTGTGATATTCACCTCCTTGTGACTTCATGTCCCAAATACTTATACCTTCGTAATTCTTGAAAGCTTCAGAGTTCGATACAGCGGAAGACTTGACTTTTAGGCTTTCTTGAATTAGATGAATGATTAAGTGCATAAAGTATAAGCATGCGGGGACGAATTCTTCTCGGATTCCGCAACGCCACCATCTTCAAATGCCGCAACATAAGTAGACACGAACAAAATGGCTTTGTACATTTCATTCTAATTCGGTAGCATTTTACCTCCGGTCAGTGAAGACCGTTGGACGATATTAAATATCGTACTTGTGGCAGGTAGATTTAATTAAAAATCTCCTTGACAAGATTTCGCAGGTAAACCCGTTCTCTTTACTCGACCGTTCAAAGCTGATTGCGAACGTAAAGAGTGAATCATTTGGATAAAATTATCCGCATGATGGAAGCCGTCAATTTCGATTCATGGAACGAGTTTGATTCATTAATGAATCGCACCATCGTTGCTTTCCAGTTGTCACGAGCTTGATTCATATTGAATCTTGCAAGTTACCTACCAAGTGCTGTTTAAGGTTAACACTAGAAGGATTTCCACTCTTCACTATGAACACTAAGGTGTCACTCTAGGTGTTCTGGCAAGATCACTAAGATGTTGCGTAGAGGTTTGGAACTTGTTTAAATTCAATTAAGAATTAAACAACTGTTGCTTTCCGATTATCACAAGTTTGATTCATAAATAATCGCACAAGTCACCTACCATGAGCTTTTGAATGTTCTCTCAAGAAGGATTTCCGTCTTCATTGTAAATACTTTGGTATTACTCGGATGTTCAGGCAAGATCATGAAGATTTTGCGTAGGACTCTTAAGATCTTTCTTACTTTTCATAGTGTGTGAAAAAGCAAGGAAATATGAAAATGTGTCCTAATGAGATATTTGATGATCTCAAATGGCTCTAGACTCGATCGTGCATTTTGGATTTTAGTGATCGGAGGCTGGAGAAGAGTGCCACCATTTCAATATCAATATATTCGGAGTGAATAAATTGATAGATAATGCGTTGTCTCCATGTGAATAAAACAAATACCTTCTGAGAGATATCTGAGTTAGCTGGGATGGATTTTGCATTGCATCCTTGGGTCCATGATGTCTATCTTCAATATCGAGCATCATTAGAATGATCTCAATAGCATATGTGTTGACCTGGTTTCTGCCTAAGGTTGTAAGGAGGGCTTCTTTCTTTACACCCTTTATCTTTACAATTCTTTTTCATTCTTCAACCCCTTCAATGCTTACCAATACGTCATAACTAGCACCTTGTTGTGATTGTTCCAGTGCTAACTTAAGTACTTGGTCGGAATTAAGCTACATTCACAATCTTTCTCCATCTTTCCTAAGGACTACTATTTCTAGCTATGGAATGTCCTTGGGAAGATTCCTCCGGTTTTGAAAGAATCATTGGACTTATCCTATCCTACCATCCTTATGTCACCACAATCTTCATCGTCGTGAAATAAATGGGTTTATGGTAAGTATATGTCACCATGAAACCCATTTTGATATAGCAAATCCATTTTTCTCCCCCTTAACATGTGCCCCGGTATTCGAAAACATTTCGCACATGTTGGGATGAGCCATCATGTTAAGTCAAACCATTTTTGATTAATCATGTCTCATATTAAATGACATTTTCTCCCCATATTAAAAATATTAACCCAATCAATGTTCTTAATATCAATTGATTTAATAAAATTTTAACAAAGTTTTTGGGAAGAAAAATGCAAGTCCATTTTATCTTCATGATACCAAATGTTGAGATATGATATCGATTAGTAAAATGATCACAGATTCACCATATTAGAATAAATTGACAAGGTTGGACCTGATTGATGAGAACATCATATGATAAGATCAAATGGTTCTTGTCAGCAAATGTTGGTCGTCTCGTCACGTCTGAAGTCATCTCTTGACACCACATGTACGATTGGTATTGTTGTCTTGACACCAATTAGTGAACTTGGCTCTCTCGACATCGAAGATTCTCAATGCTTGACAATTGATCCCCCTCAATTGTTGACCCGTGTTCTATCGAAAGAGTTGTAGTCGTCGTTTGAGTAGTCGCATCGTCAAGTATGTTGATACCAATTGTAGATAGCTATGTTTGTAGAGATGATAACTTCATAAAAACAAGATTTCTCTTATTTTAACAAATAAATGCACTGATGCGTACATATATCCGTGTTAGATTGTGTTATAATGTAAACACAATCCCTTACATGGTTATAAAGTAAACCATGCCCGAGAAAATTAATTCCCGTTGTTGAGCCAAAGCTTTCATAAGAAATACTTGACTTTAATATGAAAACCGGGTTGCAGTCAGAAATAACTACAAGCCATATAGGCATGTTTTATGAAATGTTTACAACTTTTGTACGAACTCTATTTATGGCGCCGTGTCAATATTAATCTACATTTCTAAGGCCGTAAATATTATCGTACCAAAAGACATGCCTTTGAAAAATAAAGTAAAAATAATTTTGGATTTTCCTAAATTTTTCAATTTTTATGGTTTTTATATGGTTTTATATTTTTGTATTTTGCTTTTGTGGATAAAAATCTAAACAATATATAAAGATGATCACCAAGGATACGGAGAATAGTTTACCACCACTATTCTTTCGCTTCATCTGCCAATTCCTTTAGAGTCTCTGGCGAGAATGTTCTCAAACCTAGCTTGTCGGCCAAAAATTCCATTCAAACGCGACCCAAAGCCTTCGTGCAAATATCCGCCAATTGATACTCAGATCGAACAAAGTAAAGCTCGATCACTCCATTTTCCACTTACTTCTTGATGAAGTGGTAGCGAATGTCAATATGCTTTGACCGGGAGAATTGAACATTGTTGCAGCATAAGGAAATTGCACTTTTGTTGTCGCAGTACATCGGAATCTTGTTGAAACCTAGACCATAGTCGGTTAATTGTGATCTCATCCAAAGAATTTAAGCACAGCAACCGGACATAGCTATGTATTCTTTTTTCGTACTTGATATTGCAGCGCTTTTCTGCGTTTTAGATGCCCAACTGATTAGTCGATCTCCTAGTAGTTGCAAAGTTCCACTCGTGCTACGCCGTGTATCTTGACAACCTATGTGATCCGCATCTGCATATGCCATTAGTGCAATCGAAGAGTCCTTCTAATACCAAAGTCCCCGATTAATGGTTCCTTTAAGATACCGAAAGATCCGTTTAACAGTAGCAAAGTGTAACTCAGTAGGCCGAGTTTAATACCGAGCACACATACATATAGCAAACTGAAGATTAGGTCGACTAGCTGTGATATACAGAAGGGTACCGATCATTCCACGATAAAGTGTCGGATCAACGGCAACTCCATGTGGATCTGTATCAAGCTTAGTTCGTTCCACCATTGGAGTATCCACGGGGTCGCAAGATTCCATCTTATATTTCTTTAGCGATTCAAGGGCATACTTGGATTGATTGATAAATATGCCTCTGGGACTCTGAGATATCTGAAGACCTAAGAAGAATGATACCTTGCCCATCATTGACATCTTAAACTTGGAAGATATGAGTGTCCCAAACTCATCGGATAAGGTTTGGGTCGAGGCAGCAAATATAATATCATCAACATATATTTGTACCATAATCATATATTTACCTCGTTTCTGAATGAGCAGCGTGGGATCCACTTTGCCTTTAACGAAGCCCTGAGTAATGAGGAACTGTGAAAATATATCATACCACGCGCGTGGAGCTTGCTTCAACCCATAAAGAGCCTTTTTAAGCTTGTTAATAGGTGTGAAAACACCCATCCTAATACCACTTAATCATAATAATAACCAAGCTAAAACGTGTATTTTATGTCGTAAATGTCGGAATTATGCGTGGTTTGTGTTTTTGTTGTGATTTAGGACCAAAATATGAAAAGCGAAGAAAACATGGGCTTTCACGGGCTTTTATCGAAGAAAAAGACAAAAGACAAAGTCGAAAGATCAAGAGTGCAAAAAGAACGGAAGTCCAAGGCCTATTCTGAAGATTTATCGAAGAAAAGTCTAAGACATAAGTTTTAATAAAGCCGAAGAACTCAAGTCTAATAAATGAAGAAATTACAAGACGAGTTTAATTAATCCCGAGACAAAGTCGATAAAGTCGAAGAATTTAGAAGACGAAAAGACGAGAAAGAAAGAAAGAAGGAAGCAACACATGCTTAACCTCCCTAATCACTATAAATACCCTCCTAATGACACATTAGGAGGTGTTGGCTATTTTGACAAACTAGTCTTCCAATTTAATTACTTGCACTTTTCTTAATGTCATTTACTTAATTGCACCTTTAATTTCTTGTCTTGCACCTTAAATTTTTAAGCTTTTAATTCTTGTCTTTACTTTAATTGTTGAATCTTAATTTTAATCAAGTTTTTAATTAATCTCTCATTCTACCTTTCTTGTTCTTGATTTAATCTTTATGCTTATGTGCTTATTGTCATGCTTATTTGATTATTTGTCATGTTTTTATGTTAATGATTGTGTTAGCTTATTGATTTTATAGCTTATTGTGTTTTTCTTAAATTTAATTAAGTGCTTATTAGTTAATTTTTTTATAAAAAGTCGTTTTTAAATATTTTCATTATTTAGTGTTTTTAAAAGTTTTTAAAGTTTGGCTTATTAGCTTTTTCTTAAATTTAATTTGGTAAAAGTTTTAGTTAAGTGCTTATTTGTTTTTAGCTTAATTTTAGATTTTTAGCTTATTTGGAACTTGTTCTTATCCGGGTTAGTAAAACCCCATTATTCCGAATAACCAGCTTAAGGGAATTCCGGATAAGGAGAAACCTGAGGATATTCCGGATAAGGGTTAATACCTTATTCCGGATAAGAATTTGGAACTTATTCCGAATAGTGGTCATCAGGAGATTCCGGATAAGGCTTCGAAGGGGATTCCGGATAAGCCATCGTTTGGGGTATTCCGGATAAGCTTCAGCAGAGAAGGATTCCGAATAGCCACGAGAAGGTGATTCCGGATAAGGGTGCGAATCAGGATTCCGGATAAGGCAATTTTCACTCATTCCGGATAAGGCCCCGGAAGACATTCCGGATAGTATTCAAATCTTCAGATTCTGGATAAGGAGAAGATTCTAATTCCGGATAAGCCGCAGGACAACATTTATTCCGGATAAAGTATTTGAGGGTGATTCCGGATAAGTGACTCAAGCTAATTCCAGATAAGCTGACAAATAACATTATTCCAGATAAGGGTGTTGTGTTCATTCCGGATAAGTAGAAGAATCAAGTATCCCGGATAAGAAAAAGGAGGCAGATTCCGGATAACAAGCTGAAGCATCATTCCAGATAAGAGTGACAGTTTTATTCCGGATAAGCAGCAGGTTTGTTAATCAGGATAAGAGTAAGATTGGATTCCGGATAGTGACAGTATTTTGGATCCCGGCTCAGGTTCTGTTTACTTCCTTTTTATTTTCAAGCATTTAATTTTCTCGCCATTTTTCTTTAAGTCATTTTAATTGCTTTTCTTTATTTTAAATTTCAAGTTTACATTTTTATTACATTGTCAAATTAATTTTTCGTCAAGCTTTAATTTTAAGTCATTTAATTAATTTACCTTTTAAAGTTTTTAATTACGCACCATTTACTTTAACGTTTTGCACATTTACTTTACTACAACGACAAATCTATTCTTTTTCACCAAAAGACGACTGAGTCGCACTTAAGCCAGTAGTCAATTCGATAAGATCGGACGATAATTTTAACCCTAGCAAAAGCAGACTTTCAAATGGCGCCGCTGCCGGCTTTTTTCGTAAAGATTAACGGTTTTTGTGAGAGACGCGTTGAATTTTTGGATCCGTTCACTCGTGAACGTTATTTTTCTTGCTTAAAAATTTTCAAAAATCAAAAAATTAAAAATTGTTAAAAATCCATAAAAATTAAAAATTTTCAAAAATCCAAAATGATTTTTATTTTTATTTTTACACGTACATATATATTGTCTATTTCTTTGGTATCTTTTTCTTATGCTTTTGCAGGTGCATGCGTACTAGATCTTCAACTTATTCAGAGCCCGAGACTCGTGAAGATTTAGATATGGTGGTGTGCAAAACAACAATAACCAACCGCACCTCAACAATAATAACAACAACAATGTTCTTCCACCACCCGGCCTTAGAACAATGGAGGAGCTTTGTCAACCCACGATGAATGGACGAGGAGGACCGATTGCGCCGATGCAATTCACGGCTCCGGAGTTTTCGTTGAAGCATCACATGATCCAACAAGTGCAGAACACTTGTCCATTTCGCGGATTACCGGATGATGATGCCAACAAACACCTCGACAAATTCATTACCGTTACTCAAAGCATGAAGTTGCCCGGGGTTACTATGGATTTTCTTCGCCTTCACCTATTTCCACACACCTTATCCCACCATGCCGAAAAATGGTTTGATCGTCTTCCGAAGAATTCAATTCATACTTGGGATGAGATGACTCAATGCTTTTTGTCGCGCTACTTTCCACCATCCATGGTCACGAGCCTTCGAAATCAAATTAGTGGATTTACACAAGAACCCGATGAATCACTTTTTGATGCTTGGGAACGATATAATGTTTTGATCGATCGATGTCCAAACCACAACATGCTCCCCGTCACCTTAATTGATACTTTCTACAACGGTTTAACTTTTCGTGATCGTGATATGATAAATGCAGCAGCCGGTGGCACATTTATGAAAAGAAGACCCGAGGAGTGTAGAGAGCTTATAGAGAACATGACTACTCATCACAAAAATTGGGATTCATCCACATCCTCAAGATCAAACCCGAGAGTCAATGTGTCTTCTACTTCTTTAAACCCTGATATCACGGAATTGACCCGCGCAATGGTTGAAATGAGCAGGAATATGAAACTTTTGGCTACAAATCATCAACAACAAGTTAAATCTGTAGCAATTTCTTGTGAGACTTGCGGCGGTCCTCATTCATACACTGATTGTCCCTCTACTCATGACAATCCAGAAAACGTGTATGCGGCTTATGGTAACTATTCAACGAAAAACTACCAAGCCCGACCTCAAGGTGATCGTAACTTGCTAAGTTACCGTTCTAACAACTTTCTTTCACCCGGTTTTCTCCTCAAAACCACAACCCCAACAACTACAATAGAAGCAACCCAAACCCACCTCGAGCTTCTAATCCTTATCACCCACCCGCTCAACAAGCCCCACCTATTAATCAAGATGTTGAAGCTTTCATGAGGACCCAAGGAGAGCAAACTAAGAATCTGCAAAGCCAAATTATCAACTTGAAAGGGGATATCACTAAGCAAGGTAATGATATTATATCCGAGCTTCGACATGATATACAAACCTCTTTTAGCACTCAAACAAATGATTTGAAGAATATGTTGGCTAGTTTCTTACCTACTCCTCAACCCTCTACTTCGGGCTCTCTACCTTCAAATACCGTCACCAACCCAAGAGCGAATGTGAGTGCTATTACTACACGCAGTGGAGCTACTTTAGTAGAACTATCTACCCCTCCCCCAGTTACTCCATCTACACCTCCTCCACCACCATTTATCCCTCCTACTCCCACGCCTAGTATTAGTTCTCCATTACCGTCTCTACTTCTTACTGAAGTACCCAAGAAGAACTCTTAACCAACCCTACCTTCCACCTTTAAACCTTCAACATCTCAACCTTTACCTGCTACACCTACACCACCTAAACCCAACATTCCTTATCCATCTCGCTTAGACAAGGCCAAACTGTAAACCAAGGATGAAATTTAAGTGTCGAACTATTTGAAGAAGATTTCGGGACTGACCATCACCTTTAGCCTTGTTAAAGCTCTAGCACAAATGCCTAAATTTGTTAAGATGTTTAAGGAATTACTTACTAAGAAGGAGAAGATGGTCGAGTTTGTTAATACTCGATTGAATGAAAACTGTTCTACAGTCCTTCTTAAAGAACTTCCGTAGAAACTTGGAGATCCCGGTCGTTTTGTGCTACCATGTACTTTTCACCAAACCGAAGAATTTACTTCCTTAGCCGATCTCGGGGCAAGTATAAATCTGATGCCTTTAAGTGTTTGGAAAAAGTTATCATTACCCCATCTTACTCCAACAAAGATGACTCTTGAGCTAGCAAATCACACTCTCGCTTACCCCGTTGGTATTGCCGAAGATGTGTTCATTAAAGTTGGCACCTTCACTTTTCCGGTCGACTTTGTTGTTGTTGATTATGAAATGGACCCTCGTATTCCTTTAATACTTGGTCGGCCATTCTTGATAACCGGAAAAGCATTAGTCGATGTTGCTGAAGGTGAGCTCATTTTAAGAGTTGGGAATGATGCACAAGTGTTCAAAATGGGGATGATCACAACCAAATCTAATGGAAGAGAATCAGCGAATATGATTAATGTGCTTGATGATTTTGTCGTCTACAACAATCCTCTATTCGATTCTTGCTATGATAATCCACTGTTCCAAGATGATGTGGATGACTCTCTCTCCAATTCTGATCCTCCACCAATTTATGATTCTCCATCGATTTATGATGCTTATGATGATGATTCTAGTTCCGATGGGATGATTATGATAATTTTACTTCTGAGTATCCAGACATGCCCACTTATGATGATTTTGATGAGGCTGATACTCTTTTGAGTGATCCTACTTTGGATGACTACTCATTTGAGGAAGACTTTGCTACTTTTCTCAACACTTACTTTCCAAATAGGAGTCATGCTCCTCCTTTGGACTTTGATGATTATGGTCTTTATCCTCCTTTGGATATGAAGAAACCTGTTTCAAAGGAGAGGAAGCCGGAAGACACCGATATCCGCAGTACTTATGTCTTGAAACCTCTCTATCCACCTTCTGAGGATGAGATTGTGCGATTTATGAGCGGATCCTCTTCAAATTCTACTAAGCCCGAGTGTTATTTTCCCCTAAAGAAAAAGGTGTTCAATCCCGATATTGGAATTTTTAAGCCATCTCAGTATCCATCTGATGAAATAAAAGGAAAGATTTTTGGAACTTTTGGAGATATGCTTGCACCTCAGCACACTTGCTACCACCATGATCCATCTTTGCTTAAGGGAACCTTGCCTACTCTTCTTTGGCTTGCCTTGTTCGCCTTAAGCTTGTGCTATTTGATGGACGAAAACCATGTATTTGATCCCGGTGGATGTGATTCAAGCTTCTTCCTATGCTAATCAAGGTCGAGTCAGGCTCACGACTCGGTTAACAAAAACAAGCGCTTCTCGGGAGGCAACCCGCAATATCTATCCTTTTTCTTTGTTTTTATAATAAGTGTAGGGAGACCCTAGTATGTGTTTGTTGTTTTCTTTCTTATCATGTGCAGGGATTCGAGCTTTCAAAGATCCATTCTTGATGACTTTTGACGACCCGTGATTCCGTGTACCCGTCTTCCCGGTTCTATCCTAAACTCTTTTGATTCTCTATTTTATATTCTTCAATATTAAAATAGGAATCACTTTAGTTTTCCTTTCCTTAGCAAGATTTAAACAACGTGCACAATGTCCTAAGTGTAGGGGAGTTTACTTCCACATGCTTAAACATTGAGGACAATGTTTATATTAAATGTAGGGGGGACTTCTATCGAAGTTAAGTGGGCTTTTCCTTGTATTAGTCCTCATTTTAACCGGAAAATATATTTTTCAACATTTTTCAAAATTTTTGATCTATTTTGGCCTAGTAGTTTTACCTTTGTTATAGTTATTTTCTTTTTTTGCTAGAATAAATTTTAATAAAGTGGTTTTAATTTTCAAACGTTGTGAATCTTTTGACTCAATCCGAGTTTACTTATCTAAGTTTACTCTAGCTAGTATCATTAACGTGTTTAAGTCAAGTTTTGCTAGGCTTTTATATAGGGAACTTTAAAACGCGAAAGTCTTAACTCTTACGGGTTAAGAACAAGAACTTTTCGCAAGTTCCTATAATTGATCCTAGAAAGTCGTTTATCAAGGGAACTTTAAAATGTGAATTCTAAAACTTGAAAAAGTCTAAGAGTTTGCAAGATCCTATAGATGACTTGAAAACCCAAAACTTTGATTTAATTGGCTAAGCATCCACGAGTCTCATTCCTTGAGATTTTAAATTGTGGAGAACGAGAGATGATAGAGTCAATTATAAGTTTGGTATTCTTTCATGAATTTATGTGAGTTTATTATAAGCTTTTTCTCCCATCGCTTAATTGCAATAAATAAGGTTGTACGATTTGAAAAGTTACTTAGCTTCTAGCCTAAGATCGTTTAAAAGTTGCTCGGTATTAATTAGAGTTCATAGCTAAGGCATAACTTATTGAAGCGGGATGCGAAGATTGACGAGTCCGAAAAGGTCCTAACAAGACATGAGGGCTGCATTTTGTTGCTAAAGATCCAAAGTGATGTGAAGAATCATTTATCAAAAAATCAATATGAAGGATCGAGACACACGACGAAAAGCAAATACTCCCCTAAAGATCATGGAGAAGTCTATCCAAAAAGGCCCTAACAAGGTATGAGGATAAATAGATCAAAGTCCTAAAAGGAGGCGGATTGTTGTATATCAAAATCCCAAATAAATATTGGAGAAAAATGAAGAAGTCGTGGTCCAGATATGAGGAATCTCTCAAAAAGTTCAAGTGAAGAAATTCCTATTATGAAGAGAAGACCATTATTTCATGAACGTCTCTCAAGATTTGAAGTATGAAGTCGCTGCCAAATATCGGTCCAAGAAATGTCTCAAATCGTGAAGCGAGTTATGCCAAGATATGAACTTTATGAGGTCCCGAGAAGCAGTTTTAAAAGATTTTGTCCTTTAGCTAACTATTGATTAAATCGTCCCACTTTATTTCAGCCTAAATAACTATCGAAATAAGTCAACAATGCATCCTCGTGATCATTCAAGACAACAATAAAATAAAAGAGATACGCCTAGGAATAAGAGAGTCTAAGTGAATAATTGGCCCACATGAATTTGTGTTAGTTTGCTAACTTATAATAACAATGATCTCGTTTTTAAGCTTGGTATGAGGAACGTGAAACTTGAGGATGATAATCATTCATGACATTCGAAAACCCTAAGGTAAGTTTTTGATCTTTTTACTTGTTTTCTTCTTTTAAATATTTTGTCTCTTTAATAAAGGCCAGTGTGGATTGATTGTGATGGAAAATGTAAAACTTGCTTTGTAATTAATGCATTGCATAAGGACATTGCAATGGTCAAGTGTAAGGGATTCGATATGTGTGAAAACACCCATCCTAATACCACTTAATCATAATAATAACCAAGCTAAAACGTGTATTTTTTGTCGTAAATGTAGGAATTATGTGTGGTTTGTGTTTTTGTTGTGATTTAGGACCAAAATATGAAAAGGGAAGAAAACATATGAAGGTCTACGTGATTAATGGCCTATTCTACATGATGGATTTGATGGATTAAGATGGTTGATTGATTGATAAATAAAGAAGAAGATGAAGGAATGAGATGAGGGATTAGAGAGAGAAAGGAGAGAAGGGAGAGAAGTTAGAGAGAGAAAGTGAAAGATGAATAATGATTAAGTGTAAATGACAATCAACAACCCCTCCTAACATGCTAGGAGGGGATATATATAGCCCACCCTACATGTGGGCTATATGGACTATACACTAATTAAATAGATCACGAGCCCATTACATAATTATCGTTGGAGCGACCGATCCTTCATAAATACGTAAAAACGTATTTCCAACAATCTCCCCCTAAGGGAGGTCGCTCCAAGAAACAAAGTTCTAAATAGTCTATAACTCGTGATCTATGCTAACTAAGATGTGACCGAGACTTTATAGGGAAAACGTATTTCCAACAATCTCCCCCTAAGGGAGGTCACATCTTTTTACAAAATCTTAAACCTAGCATCTATGCTTGAG
The DNA here is from genome assembly GCA_025667525.1 of Glebionis coronaria. NCBI lineage: Eukaryota > Viridiplantae > Streptophyta > Magnoliopsida > Asterales > Asteraceae > Glebionis > Glebionis coronaria. The sequence goes on from JANFOE010000772.1 coordinate 22,614, forward strand.
TCTTCGATCTTGTTCTTGTGAATATGCTTGATGTGATCTTTGACTTTAGTCTTGAGCATGTTTCCTTGCCTTGACCTTGTGCATTCTTCACTTGTGATATTTGCCTCTTTGTGACTTCATGTTCCACATACTTATACTTTTAAATTCTTGAAAGCTTCAGAGTTTGATACGGCGGAAGACTTGACCTTCAGGCTTTCTTGAATTTGTTGAAGTACTAGTTGTATTTAGTATAAGCATGTGGTGACGACTTCTTCTGGATTGTACACCGCAATGCCACCTTCTTGTTACGCTGCATAAGACAGTTAGCAACAAACAATATACACGGATGAAATGGCCTTGAACATTTCATTCTAATTCGGTAGCATTTTACCTCCGGTCGGTGAAGACCGTTGAACGATATTAACTATCGTACTTGTGGCAGGTAGTTTCAATAAAGAACCTCCTTGACAAGATTTCGCGGGTAAACCCGTTCTCTTTACTCGACCGTCCAAAGCTGACTGCGAACGTAAAGAGTGAATCATTTGGATAATATTATCCGCATGATTTGAAGCCGTCAATTCATGTTCCTGGAACAAGTGAAGTTCAATTAAGAACCGCACCATCGTTGCTTTCCAGTTGTCACTAGCTTGATTCATATAGAATCTTGCAAGTTACCTACCAAGTGCTGTTTGATGTTAACACTAGAAGGATTTCCATTCGTCACTGTAAATACTTAATAGTATTACTCTGAATGTTCTGGCAAGATCACTAAGATATTGCGTAGAGGCCTGGAACGTGTTTAAATTCATTTAAGAATTAAACCACTGTTGCTTTCCAGTTATCACAAGTTTGATTCATAAAGAATCGCACAAGTCACCTACCATGAGCTTTTTGATATTCGCTCAAGAAGGATTTCCATCTTCATTGTAAATACTTTCGTATTACTCGGATGTTCAGGCAAGATCATGAAGATTTTGCGTAGGACTCTTAAGATCTTTCTTACTTTTCACAGTGTGTGAAGAAGCAAGGAATAATGAAAGTGTGTCCTAATGAGATATTTGATGATCTCAAATGGCTCTAGACTCGATCGTGCATTTTGGATTTTTAGTGATCGGAGGCTGGAGAGGAGTGCCACCTTTTCAATACCAATTTATTCGGAGTGAATAAATCAATAGATAACGTGTTGATCTCCGTGTGATTAAAACAAATACCTTTTGAGAGATATTTGAGTTAGCTGGGAAGGGTTGTGCATTGCATCACTGGGTCCATGATGTCTTTCTTCAATATCGAGAATCATTAACGAAAATGATCTCAATAGCATATGTATTGACCCGGTTTCTGCCTAAAGTTGTAAGGAGGGCTTCTTTCTTTACACCCTTTATCTTTACAATTCTTTTTCATTCTTCAACCCCTTCAATGCTTACCAATACGTCATCACTAGCACCTTGTTGTGATTGTTACAGTGCTAACTTAAGTACTTGGTCGGCATTCAGCTACGTTCACAATCTTTCTCCATCTTTCCTAAGGACTACTATTTCTAGCTATGGAATGTCCTTGGGAAGATTCCTCCGGTTCTAGAGAAATCATTGGACTTTAACCTATCCTACCATCCTTATGTCACCACAATCTTCATCATCGTGAATAGAGATGTTTTAGGTAAGTGTATGTCACCATGAAATCCATTTTGAGTGCAAATCCATTTTGCTCCCCCTTAACATATGCCACGATATCCGAAAACATTTTGCACATGTCGGGATGAGCTATCACGTTAAGTCAAACCATTTATGATTGATCATATCCCATATTAAATCACATTTTCTCCCCCATATTAAAAATATTAACCCAATCGATGTTTTTAGTATCAATTGATTTAATAGCATTTTAAGAAAATTTGGGAAGAAAAATACAAATCCAATTATCTTCATGAATTACACAAGCTCCCCCTCAACTTAATGAGGGTGTGCTGAAACGTAAATTAAATACCTTTTAAACACAAGTGTAAGATATTTATTACGTGCAAAGATCATATATAATAATGAATTCACAAGATTAACAATTTACGAGGTAGGACCTGAATGATGGAGAACATCATATGAAAGATTCACATGGTTCTTGTTCACGAATGATGGTCACCTCGTCACGTCCCCGAGAAAATTAATTCCCGTTGTTGAGTCAAAGCTTTCCGGTGAAATGCTTGACTAGATTATGAAAAGCGGGTTGCTATCTGAAATAATAGCAAACCATTTTGAGCATGTTTTAAAAGTTTGAACTTCTGCTCGAACTTTATTTACAACCCCGTGTCATTATTGAATGACATTTCTAGGTTCGTAAATATTATCGATTCCAGAAGACATGCTCGTTTTATCAAAACATTTTTGAACACACAAATTTGAAAGATTTAGAAAAACCTTTTGAGAAATTCTCGAAAAATTGTGTTCAAAGTTTTGAAAAACAATTACTTGAGCTTAAGATGTTGAATATCTTAAAAGCGAGCTCAAGTCCTAGAAGTTGTGAACTTCCCGTTGTTAAGGATAAGTTACCATCGGCGATAAACTTTCCTTTTATCTGAAGGACGAGTCCTAAGCTGACATTTACTTAGAAGTCGTTTTCATGAGCTTGAAAACTTTGACTATTTTAACGGAAAGCTCATGACCGAGAAAGGTTAATTTGTCGTTATGAGGAGAAGTTCTCTTATTTAAAAGATACACTTTCCTTTATGAGCTTAAAACTTCGAATGTTTTAATACAAGCTCATGACCGAGAAAGGTGAATTTCTCGTTATGAGGATAAGTTATCATAAAAGATAATCTTTCCTTTATTTGAAGTTCGAGTTACAGTCTGACATTTAACTGTAAGTCATTGTGCATGAGCTTAAAAAACCTTGAATGTTTTTAATTTTAGCTCATGCCCGAGAAAACTTAATTTCTCGTTGTTAGGATAAGTTTATCATCGGGATGAACTTTCCTGTTTTTGGAGATCGAGTTACAGTCTGTTATGTGACTGTAAGTCCTTGTGCAAGCTTTAACCATGAATCCCCTGAGATACTAGTTTCTCCGATATCTGCTTCTTCAGCAACCAAACTCTAAGAGTGTCCTTAGTTGAACGGTATACAACGATTGGACCGCTTCGTTCTTTTGGAACATCAACTTTGGTACCTGCATTCTCATTAGGAGTTTGTATACTTTTGCATGGATTAGCGATATCTATTTTAGAAGCACGTGGGGGTTCACGGTTTTCTTTTCTTGTGTCAGAGGTGGCCTGAGGGGATGATTCACTTGTCTTAGTTGGCAATCGTTTCCTTTTATAGAAGATCTTAAGTTCAGGCTTAAATGATGTATCATCCTTTGCAATTTCCTCCCTAGTAGTCTTTGTAGACTCGGAGACTATCCTAGTTAAAGGGCACTCGTTTCCTACAAGAGTGAAAGTTCTACCAGTGGGGCGCCAAACTTTACCAAAGGGTTTGATTTTAGCTATCCACTGGGACTTAATTCTAGCACGGGAGTTCACCTCATTAAGCAATTTTTTGATACAGGAATCATGATTTGCCGTAAAGACACATTTTCAACATGTTTTACAGGTGGCATATTTAATGTCCGAGTAATTCCTAGATGTTTGATCGATGCTCCTAGGAGATGACATGCTACGGTTAGCAGTGTTGGGTAATCTAGAAGGCATGTGACTAGGATTGACATTGCTATCTCTTACATGTGTCTTTTTCATAACTTTCCTTAGACCAGATTTATGGCCAACGTCATTTGAACTAGTTCTAGACGTGGTCTTGGTATTTTTAGGGAAACTAGGGGCAATCATCTGATTAGATCTTGCTAACGCTGTTTTGATCACATTGGGCCTAGTTGCTGGAGTGACTGGTCTAGAAAACTGAACCAAATCAACTTGGGAGGCAAACCGCGGTCTCGAGGATTGTGGTCGCTCGGATCTAAATGCAGTAGGTTGTCTGACAATTGGTTGTCTGACGAACTGATTTGTAGGCGGTTTCCCCAAGATTGATGGTTTTTCAAGCTTAGTGTCCACACTAGGTCCTCTAGTTTTCCTTAACTCGTTTTTTAACGCAGCTATAGCAAAAACCTTTTCCTGTACTTGGGCCTTTAATGTCTCATTCTCTTTAAGCACTCTATCTTGGGATGCCAATTTAGACTCTAGTAACTGAATTTGTTTCAAAAGATTATCCTTTTCAGCTTTAGAATCTAGAACAGTTTGATCCAATTTTCTTTCAAGAACAACGTTTGACTTTTCAAGTTTTTCAAAGTATGTTTCAAATTTGTCCGTTTTCTTAGAAAATTCAAGTTTGGCATCCTCAAGATCTTTTGATTGCCGAGCTACGATCGTTTCGAGCTCTTTAATCTTGGAATCAGAAGCAGTCAGTGAAGCAGTTATAATACAATTATCATGATGTTTAGCATTCTGAACAATCTCTCCCCCATTATGACTTACATCGGATGAATCAGAAGTGGTATTGCTATCACTCTTTTCCATCCCATGTTTGTCATAATTAGGTTTAGAATGCTCAATATGCGGCATATCATCAGCATAGACATCATAAACAACATTACATTGTACCAAGTTTGCAGGCTCGTCGTCATAAATGGGTAAGGTGTCATCAAGAGAAATCTCGTGAATATTCCCTGACGTGCCACTGGTATCATGTTGTCCTCCTGATTCCGTGCTCTTGCCATCGTTAGGCTCCAAGTTGTTAACCGTATGACCAGTTTCCTCTTGCATCGAAGAGTCTTGCACTCCATTATCATACCCTTGCTGAAGTCGAGATATTTCATAAATCGAAGACGAGACCGATGACATGAGTTTCAAAATTGTATCACGGAAAACTCGAAGCTCGGTATGTGTATCTCGAAGAAACGATTGGCAAATCACTGAACTTGCAGACTTGATGATATTGAATTGGAGGAAAGGCGTGAGTTGTGTCACAAGAGCCTTATAAGCAATTGACGATGCAGAGTGATTAAAGTTGTCAAGGTTGAGTTGCTCGGCGAGTTCGGTCAAAGTGGTGAACATTGAGTCCATGAATATATGACGATCTTGACCAAAGATTGTCACAAATTCGCTCCCTCCTTGAATCCCCGAAAGAGTGACAAGATGAGACTGGAGCATTTGAAATGAAGTGATGCCACTTTTCCTAACTTTGTTTTGCATTGAATGCGATTCTCCCTTTTGACATGTCGAATCGAACGAATCCATTGAATATCGATTAAAACTGACGTGGATAAAAAATTTTTTTTTTTAAAAAATAAAAATTTACCGAAGTTTTTTTTTTTTTTTCAATACTAATACCCGTAAATAATTTCAATACTCCATTTACTTTGAACAAAGTAATAATAAAAATACCTGAACCCACTATGTATGCATACTCGAAAATGTTATTATCAAAATAAAATTAAAATTTAAAATCAGATATTAAAATGAAATCAAAAGAAAAACAGAATTTTAAAAGTACTAATAAAAGTCAGATAACAATACCATTTTCGAAAGATTTGAGTCCTAGTCAAATAAAAACAATACCACTTTCTAAGAAACTAGATAAAAATAATAAAAACAGATATTGAGTCCTAGTCAAAGGCTTTTGACACGCGTCCTAATCAAAAACTCCTTGTATCCTCCGCCCGATATATAAATTCAATTATCCTTACCTTCTTTCCTCAATTCCTCCGTCCCTTTTCCTCTCTCTTAAACACAAACCAAACGAGTTATCTCTCTCTCTCCTCAAACATATAATCCTCCTCCATCTTCATGTTCTTTTATAATTCTCTCTCAAAACCAATCTGCTCTCTATCACATCTAAAATCTGACTCAATCACATCATCCACCAACCCTCTCAATCCTAATCTTTGCTTAGTTCCCCCGCCCACCGTGTCACAGAAAGATGAATCTTCAATTATTGATACGAAACCCACATCCTCTTCTCACACAACGTGAATCTGAAAACCATCTATTTCAATCTTTTTGAACCGGTTAAACAAGTCTGCATAATGATAAAGAATTTAATCAAGGAATTTCTTCAAGATCTTTAATTAGGTCTCGGGTAAGATTTTATTTTTGTTGTCGAAGCACAACCTTTCTCTTCATCTGTCGTGTCTTTCTTGTCAGCGAGGATGTCGTGTCGAGTCTTGGTTGTTTTTATATTCGAAGGTGTTCTGGTTGAGGGTGTTCTGGTGAGGGTGTTCTGGTGAGGGTGGGTCGAGAGGAGATGAGGATGTCGTGTCGAGTCTTGGTAGTTTTTATGTGCGAGGGTGTGCTGGTGAGGGTGGGTCGAGATGAGATGAGATGAGTCTTGGGTCGTGATTGGGATGAGTATAAATCTTTTGGTGTCAGTCGAGTCTTTGGCAGATGAGTCGAGATAGGTCCGATTGAGAGGGAGTCGAGGGAATAGGGTGATTAGTCGAGTCAGAAAGAGAGTCGGAAGTTGTTTGATGTCAGTCGAATCAATTTGGTGGATTCACAAGTCTAGGTGTTGATTTGTGTTGAGGGTCTTGTGAGGTGAGAGATGTGGGGGTGAGAGGGTCTGTAAAAAGTGAGTCGAGTCTTTCGAGAGTTTTTGTTCTGGGTGAAAAAGAGTCGAATGTCGAGAGTGATGATAGGTTGTTTTATTGAATGTGAAAATTAGACTGTTATGTTTGAAATGGTTGCTTCGTTCGGAAGTGTCATTCATTCGGAAGTTTCCATTCATTCGGAACTTTCGTTCATACGGAACATTTCCTTCACCCGGAACTTTTTTCTTCACCCGGAACTTTTTTTTTCTTCACCCGGAACTTTTTCTTCACCCGGAAGTTTCGTTCACCCGGAACTTATTCGTCCGGAACTTTTTCGTCCGGAACTTGGAGTTTGATTCGGAACTTCTGGGTTTGATTCGGAACTTTTCGATTCAGAAATTTTCAATTCGCCCGGAACAGGACAAAAACTGACTGACTGAAACTTGAGACCCAAAAACCTTGATTATGAAAAACCTGGATAATGAAGGACTGTAGGACTGGTATTGGACAAAAACTGAGACCCAATAGATTAAAAAATAAAGAAAAATACTGATTATATAATAATAAAAAAATAAAGACAACTGGACAGACTCAAACCCAGATATAATAAAAAATTATAGAAAACACAGCTTTGAGCTGGTATTGGACTGTAGGACTGATTGTAAAAAAAAATAAAAAAAATTATAGAAAACTATATGAAAAACTGGATAAAAAACGAAAATTGATAAACTAAAATCAATAATAATAAAAAAAATTAAAGTGGTAAAATTGATTAAAAAAATAAAAAAAAGGACAAAATTAAAAGTTCAATTTAAGACATTCAAACAAAAAAGGCAATCAAAATAGAAGGATTTAATAAAAAAAAATACAAAATTAAAAAGAGAAAAACACAAACTTTTATAAAAAACACCAACTTTTTATAAAAACACAAACTTTTTAAGATTTTATAAAGAAATTTTTGATTTTTATATAAAAATTTGTGATTTTTTATCTAAAAAGTAAGTAAATTTGAAGATTTGATATGATTTAACACATAAAAACACAAACTTTTTATAAAAAATACAAACTTTTTAATATTTAAGCATGATTAAATCAAAATCCACCAAAATCAATAAAAAATAAAAGCTAGAATAAACCAATCAAACCTTGGCTCTTGATACCAATTGAAGGTCTACGTGATTAATGGCCTATTCTACATGATGGATTTGATAGATTAAGATGGTTGATTGATTGATAAATAAAGAAGAAGATGAAGGAATGAGATGAGGGATTAGAGAGAGAAAGGAGAGAAGGGAGAGAAGTTAGAGAGAGAAAGTGAAAGATGAATAATGATTAAGTGTAAATGACAATCAACAACCCCTCCTAACATGCTAGGAGGGGATATATATAGCCCACCCTACATGTGGGCTATATGGACTATACACTAATTAAATAGATCACGAGCCCATTACATAATTATCGTTAGAGCGACCGATCCTTCATAAATACGTAAAAACGTATTTCCAACAACATAGGCTTTCACGGGCTTTTATCGAAGAAAAAAACAAAAGACGAAGTCGAAAGATCAAGAGTGCAAAAAGAACGGAAGTCCAAGGCCTATTCTGAAGATTTATCGAAGAAAAGTCTAAGACAGAAGTTTTAATAAAGCCGAAGAAATCAAGTCTAATAAATGAAGAAATTACAAGACGAGTTTAATTAATCCCGAGACAAAGTCGATAAGGTCGAAGAATTTAGAAGACGAAAAGACGAGAAAGAAAGAAAGAAGGAAGCAACACATGCTTAACCTCCCTAATCACTATAAATACCCTCCTAATGACACATTAGGAGGTGTTGGCTATTTTGACAAACTAGTCTTCCAATTTAATTACTTGCACTTTTCTTAATGTCATTTACTTAATTGCACCTTTAATTTCTTGTCTTGCACCTTAAATTTGTAAGCTTTTAATTCTTGTCTTTACTTTAATTGTTGAATCTTAATTTTAATCAAGTTTTTAATTAATCTCTCATTCTACCTTTCTTGTTCTTGATTTAATCTTTATGCTTATGTGCTTATTGTCATGCTTATTTGATTATTTGTCATGTTTTTATGTTAATGATTGTGTTAGCTTATTGATTTTATAGCTTATTGTGTTTTCCTTAAATTTATTAAGTGCTTATTAGTTAATTTTTATAAAAAGTCATTTTTAAATATTTTCATTATTTAGTGTTTTTAAAAGTTTTTAAATTTTGGCTTATTAGCTTTTTTTTTAAATTTGATTTGGTAAAAGTTTTAGTTAAGTTCTTATTTGTTTTTAGCTTAATTTTAGATTTTTATCTTATTTGAAACTTGTTCTTATCCGGGTTAGTAAAACCCCATTATTCGGAATAACCAGCTTAAGGGAATTCTGGATAAGGAGAAACTTGAGGATATTCCGGATAAGGGTTAATACCTTATTCCGGATAAGAATTTGGAACTTATTCCGAATAGTGGTCATCAGGAGATTCCGGATAAGGCTTCGAAGGGAATTCTGGATAAGCCATCGTTTGGGGTATTCCGGAGAAGCTTCAGCAGAGAAGGATTCCGGATAGCCACGAGAAGGTGATTCCGGATAAGGGTGCGAAACAGGATTCCGGATAAGGCAATTTTCACTCATTCCGGATAAGGCCCCGGAAAACATTCCGGATAGTATTCAAATCTTCAGATTCCGGATAAGGAGAAGATTCTAAATCCGGATAAGCCGCATGACAACATTTGTTCCGGATAAAGTATTTGAGGGTGATTCCGGATAAGTGACTCAAGCCAATTCCGGATAAGCTGACAAATAACATTATTCCGGATAAGGGTGTTGTGTTCATACCGGATAAGTAGAAGAATCAAGTATCCCGGATAAGAAAAAGGAGGCAGATTCCGGATAACAAGCTGAAGCATCATTCCGGATAAGAGTGACAGTTTTATTCCGGATAAGCAGCAGGTTTGTTATTCAAGATAAGAGTAAGATTGGATTCCGGATAGTGACAGTATTTTGGATCCCGACTCAGGTTCTGTTTACTTCCTTTTTATTTTCAAGCATTTAATTTTCTCGCCATTTTCTTTAAGTCATTTTAATTGCTTTTCTTTATTTTAAATTTCAAGTTTACATTTTAATTACATTGTCAAATTAATTCTTCGTCAAGATTTAATTTTAAGTCATTTAATTAATTTACCTTTTAAAGTTTTTAATTACGCATCATTTACTTTAACGTTTTGCACATTTACTTTACTACAACGACCAATCTATTCTTTTTCACCAAAATACGACTGAGTCGCACTTAAGCCAGTAGTCAATTCGATAAGATCGGACGATAATTTAACCCTAGCAAAAGTAGACTTTCACTTGTACACATGATTAGGATATTTAGAATTCACAAAACCATCCGGCTGTTGAACATAGACCTCTTCCTTGACTTCACCATTGAGAAATGCCGTCTTCACATCCATTTGATAGACGATCATATTCATGTGGGCTGCATAAACGAGGAATAGTCTAATAGCTTCCAAACGAGCAACAGGTGTAAAGGATTCCATAAAGTCGATGCCCAATACTTGCTTGTATCCACGAGCTACTAGTCGATGTTGGTTCTTCAATATTCCGCCTAACTCGTCGAGTTTCACCTTGTAAAACAATTTCTAAGTGAATAACTGCACTTGATCCGGGCATGGGACAAGTTCCCATACTTCAAGACGTATAAATTCATTAAGTTCTTCTTGCATGGCTTCTATCCAACAAGATTGGGTAAATGCTTGTTTCCACGTCTTAGGTTCAACTTCACTGAGAAAAACATCAAAATGACAAAACATTGCACTTTCTTGTAACTGACTTCGTGTGGATACCGGACGATTAGGGTCACCCATAAAAGAATCTATAGGATGATCCTTTGTCCACTTGCTGTCATGTTCATGAATTCGTGGATTGGAGTAGACCGTAGTAGGAGGTTCCTCTGAGGTAGACGACCCGACTTGATTAGAGTCGGGAATCGGTAGACCAAAGAATGGAAGTTCACACATTTGAGCGAATTCCAAGTCATGATCATCATCATCCTCTTCATCATCAATAGGCATGACATGGGTAGTTGATTCGGGTGTAGGTTGAGAATTACTCATTGAAGGTATATCTTGACCAATTGTAGGTGTAGACGTATCTGATTGTGCCTCGGTTGCTGGAGCGACCACTTCGGTAACCGGAGCAATTACCTCAGGCTATGGAGCAACAATACTTGGAGGAGTAAAGAATTCATCAAAAAACGGTTGAAACATCGTATCTCATTCATTCCTAGAAGGTGGTGTAAATGATGATGAAGAAGGGTTGTTTGGGACAAGACCAGAGATAATGTTACTGGGTCCCATTTCATCAAGTGCGGGTTCAGAGTTGCTTTGCTCAGAAGCCATTGCTTTCAGCTCATCAAAATCAACATTCATAGTTTCGAGGATCTAACGAGAATTACGATTGTAGATTCGGTATGACTTCTTTGTAGGTGCATAACCAATGAAAATACCAATATCAGCCTTTGGTTGAAGTTTCCCCAAATTGTCACCATCTTTATTTGGATAGCAAAGAGAACCAAATACATGAAGATATGATAAATCTGGTACTTTTCCATGTATGAGCTCATAAGGTGTTTTACCATGGCGTTTACGAATTAGTGACCGGTTTTGGGTAAAAACTGTTGTTGATACTGCTTCTGCCTATAAAAATAATGAACCCTTTGCGTAAATTAACATCGTTCGAGCAGCTTGCATAAGTGTGCGATATCGCCTTTCAACGACACCGTTTTGTTGTGAAGTGCGAGCAACGGATGTTTCATGAGATATGCGAACTTCTTCATAATAATCACTGAAGATTTGATTCACAAATTCGGTTCCATTATCTGTACGAATGCGTCGGACACTAGTGTTGAGACGCACTTGAATCATCTTGAGAAATCCGATGATGAATTTAGGTGCCTCATTTTTTGTTGTAAGAAATTTCATCCATGTTAACCGAGAGTAATCATCGACAGTGACGAGGATATACATTTTACCACTAAGACTTTCAACACGCATTGGCCCACAAAGATCCATATGCAACAAATAAAGTTTCTCTTGGTTGGTGTCTTCAGTCTTGGGTTTGTATGATTTCTTAGTGCTTTTCCCCATTATACACGCGGAACACAAATGGTCCTTGTGAAACGTAAGTTTAGGAAGACCACGAACAAGTTCGTTTTTAGCCAAATGATTAATAGCGTCAAAGTTAAGATGAGATAGCCGTCGATGCCATAACCATGACTTAGTCTTCGATGCTTTGGAGAGAAGACATACAGGAGAAGCGACCATCATATCTTGTAGAGACAAAGTGTACAAATTATTCCCTCTAATATGATATTCACCGTAACCCATTATCTTTGTAATATGATCATTTATGATCATTTCCAAATCGAACCATTCCAAGAAACTTGCTGAAAAAATTTCTAAGCTGAGAGCGATCTCCGGTCATATGCTTGGAGCAACTAGAGTCTAAATACCAGAGAATAATTTGGACCACCTGTTTTCAGCAACAACAGTAGACAATGCATTGGAAACTATTGGTTCTGGATTTTTAGTAGATACAGATATAATATTATCAGAATTGCTAACATTTGTGGTATCCTTAGATTTCCTGCGTTTTCTAATGTGAGTTTTACCACTAACAAATTTTATTGTTCCAACTTTCTAAGGTTTTGGAGTATTAGCGGGCACTACAGTGGGTGTAGACTTATTTAAAGGGCACTTGGTTCCTACAGTAGTGTTGGTGTTCCTAGTTAAAGGACACGCTTGTGTTTTGGTAGCCTTGGTACTCTTAGTTAAAGGGCACACTTTCTTCGCTTTAGTGGGAGTGATCCTAGTTAAAGGGCACGCATTTCCTACTATAGTGAAAGTTCTACCAGTGGGGTGCCACATCCAACCATCTTGGGTTAACACTTTCCCAGTTGGTTTCCATTCTAAACAATTTTTACGGGCATACATCTCATTCACATGGTGAATAAAGAAAGAATCATGATGACTATAAAACATACATTCATTGCAATTCCAACATTTCAAATTAGAATTCACAGTAGGCTTAGAACTCTGTACAACCGCAGAGCCTTTAAGTTTATCTACATGATTCTTTTTATTCAAACAGAAATAACATTCCTAGGGTGGTCTTCTACTTTATTTTTCACTTGACTACTAGATGGGGGCAAGATCCTATCATTCTTCTTGTTTCTTTTAAGCTTAGATCTTTGAGCCTTAGTAGTGGTGCTTACTCCTGTAGAAGGAAACACGGGAATATTAGAAGCTGGTTTTGATTTTGCCTTATCTTTAATGACCAATGTTTGAGATGGTTTAGTCCTAGGGCCCTTGATAAGTGGAGTGACGACGATTAGGTTCTTTTTTATTGCACTAGAGGACGATGCTGAGACAGTGGCTGTGTTATCCACAACATTCTTACCTTTTAGGGTACGAAGTGTTTCCTTTAACTCAGTCAAAGCCAGATTTTTATCACAAATTTGTTCCCTCAAATCAGATATTTCCACCGACTTTCGATTCAATCGTTCAATCAATGATTGATTTTGTGCAATGGTATTAGCACATGCGGGCTTTACTAAATCGAAGAGTTGTGTAATTTTCTGTTTTAAGTTATCAACTTTGGACAAAATCTTGGAAACTCGATTATCTAGATCAAGTTTAAAATTCTCAGCGGCCTCAAGTACGTTCACATAGTTGATATCCTTAGATTTCTCTATGTCTATCGGCAATGATTTAACAACCTTGTCACTTGGCTGACGCTGTTTTGATTGTAAATTCAATCGAAAATTCTTTTGAAAATTTGCATCATCTATATTCACACCTTCGAAAGACGTTTCAAAATGCTCTTGAATAAATTGTTGCTTAAATTCAAGCGAAATACAATGTTTTTTATCTCATCAAAACGTTTTGAATGCGAAGTATAAGAATCTTGAAGCTTTAAAAATTCAGCGTCAGATTTGTGACAAGTACTATCTACCACATTTTCCACAGAGTCAACATTATGCACAATAGAATCATTATCAATACTTTTATTCACACAGACGGAAACTATATCATGAGACATCACTTGCTTCAGAAGCTGATCATTTTGGCGTGAAATTCATTCTATTTCAAGTAAATTGTTTTCATAAGCATCATCCATTTTATTGAAAACATGTCTAACTTCTTTTATTTCCAAAAGCGAATCTTGATCAATATTGCTAAGACAAGCTTTAACATTGTTTACAAACGGAACAATTTTGTCTCGAAACGCAGCTCTAGTGTGCTTAAAATTCCATTCACCTTCCGTTACGGCCGTAGCCGTCATACGTTCCATAATGACCTTGTCAAAATCGGAAAAGTGTTGGTGCACCGCATTTAAGCTATCTGACACCTTACTTACCGGTGGAATTAACTTAGTTAAATCCTTTTTGACAAGTGTAGGAGACGTACTAGGAAGGTTTTCCTTTGACAAACTTTGGGACACAAAAGTTGTTAATTGAGCTAATTCCTTTTGTAAGCGAATACGAGTCTTTTTAGAAAATTGATCTTTATTATGCTTATCATAATCAAGCTTATGAAATTTTGAAAGCATTTTAGATCGAGTTTCTTCCGCAAGTGACATAGTCTCCTCAGTACTACGAACATAAGGTGCTTCTTTTGATTTGCCAGTTAGGGCCACATCATAAAGACGAGGAATATATTCCTAAGCTTGTTTTGCATAACCAGGATTAGGTGTTAGATCTTGAAGACACTTAAGTTCGAGTTCTTTAAACCAAGGTTGTCAAGATCACGATCTTGATCTTAGGATCTTACGATTTTACGATATTGCAAAGCAAAAATGATCCAGATCTTACGTAGGATCTTTGCATGCTTAAGATCTTATAAGATCCCGATCTTGATCATAGGAACTTAGGATCTACTACGATCCGATCTTACTTTTTCTCGAGAGAAAAACTAAAAAATAACAAATTTATAGGTTCTATTTTGTATAATATATGAAACAACATGTAAATCTTCTAATACATTTCATAATCATAATTTAGGATTACATTTTTGAAATATACGTATAATTTTGTATTTATGATGTATATTAATTTGTAAATTGGTAAAATATTGCAAAAAAAAAAAGATAATTACATTATAGTAGGATCTTACGATCGCGATCCTACTCTACGATCTCGATCTCACAAAGAAGAAAACGATCTTAGGTAAGATACCGGTCTTGAAAACCTTGCTTTAAACGATTTAGTTAAAAGATGAACCTTTTCTGTGGAAGCGTATTGTTTTAAAAGCTGTTGTTCCTTGAATTTAAGAAGTTTGGTAGCATTAATTTCTGATTCAAACTTTTTAGAGTCGAGAGTTTCGAAATCCATTTTAAGTTGCTGAAAATTATTTAGAACTGACTCTTTTTCATTTAATTCATTGGAAAGATTAGCTTTTAATGATTCTATCTCTTTTAAGTGTTCAATCTTTCAAAACAAAATTGGTCAAATTCAGAATAGGTTATTTTTCTGCTTGAGGGACCATTTAAAAAGTTTTGACCTTTTCCTTATACAGCGCAAGCTCAACGGTTAGATTGGCATGCATATCTACGGTTTGTCGAACAGCCACATTCATGTTATCAATAATATGTTTAGGCACCATTACCAAATCACGTTGATCATAAGATTCCATACCCGTCGTAGCATTTGGTTGAGGTTCGCTCAAATGTGTTGGATTGGATACCACATCATTTGAGTTACTAGTTCCCGAATGCTGTTCGAGGTTGTCATTTTCATGCTCAACATGATGTGGATTATCATGAACATTATTAGATGTGGTTGGTACCTCACTGACGACATCAGAACCGTAGTAAGAGAGATTAGCAACGAGTGCAGCTTGGGCCGAGTGAATGTCATCACAATCCGAATCATATGCATCGAGATCATCTGCTTGATATGCTGCATTAGAAGTAGAGACGACTGCAATTCCTTCATTATCTGCTACCCCTGGCTCTGCAAGAAATGCTAATTCCTCTAAATCCAAGATCTTTCCCTTAGATTGAGCATCGACCAAATACATCTTCTCACGAAACCACGTTGCATCCCTTCTCCTTTTCGGCTGAGTGCATTCCCTAGCCATATGACCTTGTCCTTGGCAATTGTAGCAAGTCACAACCTTTGAGGACCAATAGTTCTTCCATTTCACTAGCTTGAGAATTCACAGCTTGAGTGTTCACGGTCCTTGTTGTGGGTCCATATGAATTTTGCCTTCCCTGAATGGATTGCACCGTCACTGGACCATCTTGAATAGTGGCTTGTTGTCGAGGATTTGAAGAAGTTCGGAGTTGATTGTTCGTTGGTGGAAAACCTCTAGTTGCAACAAGTTTTGACAAGTAGGCGGTGAGATGGTTTAAGACATCAGTAGGTGTATCATTTGGAGTAAAAACCGGTGCCTGAATTGGCGGAGGTTCATTAGAGTAGAAGGCTTGTGCTTGTGGTGCTTCAATTGGAGAATATCCTTGCTGAGGAGTAATGGTTGGTACAGGACTGCCCTATTTAGTCGCATGTGCTTTTATCGAAACTTTTAACTTTGGGACCGACCCAGTGGCGTCCCCTCGCCATGTCTTTTGTTTTGAGTGAACTGACCATAGGCGTTCACTCTCGCGCGTATAAAAGTTTTCATAAAACTGCATCATGCATTCATATACTAGTTTTCCTGCATAAAACTTTTCTCCTGATTTATTCGTATATTTTTTTTTCATGTATATATTTTATGTTTTGATCAGTTTAATCATGTATTTTTATGTTATATTGTGAGATGGTTCTCACACGCGAGCATGAACAACTCAATACAACAGTCCAAGTTGCGATGCAAGCTTTGCTTCCTTAGCTGAGGAACGAAATCAGGGCTGAGGTGCAGGCTGCCAACAATCAGCAACAGCACCCAGTACCTCCTCCTCCAGCAACATTGGTCACATGGTTGGAGAGATTCAACAAGCAACGCCCTCGATCCTTCGAGAAAACAGATAGCCCCAGTGAAGCTGAAAGCTGGTTAGCTCATATTGAGAAGATATTCGATGCAATGGGCTGTGACCCCGTCTTCAAGTCGAGGTTGGCATGTTACAAGTTCGAAGGTGATGTGCTAGGATGGTGGAAGGCACTCAAGCAGTCTGAGGGAGCTGATGATTGAGTAGCTGGTTTGACTTGGGCTCAGTTCAGGGAGTTGATGATGGGACAGTTCTTCCCCAAGGCTGAGCAAGACAAGCTAAAGAGGGATTACCACGGAATCAGGCAGGGAGATGGGGAGAACAGCAATGAGTTCATGCAACGCTTTCTTCGTTTGGCTGGTTTTCTTGGCGCAGCAGCAGGCACTGCCGAAGAGCAAGCATACCACTTCTGGTGGGCTCTTCGTACATCAGTCGCCAACAACTTGGTATGTGCTACTTTCAACACGGTGGCACAAGTTGCCGATGCAGCACGTAAGCTGGAGATGCTGCAGGAAAGAGAAGAGTTCGCGGAAGCAGAGAGACCCGAGAAGAGGTAAATATTCGTTATTCAGCGGTGACCATTCCGAATTCTTTCAGTATTTTCCAATATTTATATCTCTTTTAAACTGCATCTTCCAGGTAGAAGACTGGGGACTGGTCTCAGCCGGTTACTCAGCAACAGCCTACTCAGCCCAAGGGAAACGATCAGACTCAAGACCGTTCTGCTACGGATAGACGTGGCGATAATGATAATTACCGTAACAACGTTGGAAACTCCAACAACAGCAGGTCCTTACACTTACTCATTTTCTTATGTTACATGCAATATTTCTTAATTCTGACACATTAGCAATCTTCTACCAGGAATCATGGTAACGAGAGGGACCAGAACCAAAGAGGTTCACAGCCTAACCGTCCAACTATCACTGGTATTACATCTTACGAAGTTTTCCGCATTGTCCTTTTGTACCTATAAACCATGTCTCATGTATACTGTTCTTAACAGGCTCCCAGTCAACAAGGGCACCTGCTGGAGGGTACACTAATCCTCTTTGCACTACCTGCAACCGTAGGCACCAGGGTCATGTCGCTGCGACAACGACACATGCTACAAGTGTGGCCTTACTGGTCATCGCATGAAGGACTGCCGCAAGGGCGAGATGGAGGGCACATCTGGACCTGCTGATTCCAAGCCGCCTCCTACTAGTGGACGCGTTTACACGACTTCTCGCGATCAGGCCAACAAGTCCACATGTACCATCACTGGAATCTTGTACATGTATGGTCAAGCTGCATGTGTTTTATTTGACACGAGTGCTACTCATTCGGTCATTTCTACTGCTTATGCTAAGAATGTTAGGATATCCCCTATACCATTAGAGAATGTACTAAACATTTCCACGCCTTTAAGAGACTCTGTACGCATAACCCATGTGTACAAGAGCCTTCCCCTAGAGTTTGACGACAAGGTTCGTCCTGTTGACGCACTTCCGCTGGACATGAATGATTTTGACATGATATTGGGCATGGACTGGCTATCCAAAAATCATGCCACCATAGACTGCCATACATATCGGGTCATCTTCGGTGATGTTAATGCACCAGAGTACATTCACAACGGGTTCGTACCCGGAAGGTCTGTACAAATCATATCAACCCTGCAAGCACATGCATTACTTTCACATGGTTGCGAGGGCTATCTAGCTATTGTTCATGACATGGATGCTGAATCTCCATTAATTCAGAATCAGCCAATAGTGTCTGAATTTCCAAACGTATTTACAGAAGAACTTCTGGGCATACCACCTGCACGTGAAGTAGAGTTTAATATCGAGCTCATCCCAGGAGCTGAGTTGAATTCTAAGGCTCCTTATCGCATGGCTCCTATAGAGTTGAAGGAGCTGAAGGACCAATTGCAAGAACTTCTAGAGCGAGGCTTCATTCGACCGAGCGCATCTCCATGGGGCGCACCGGTCTTATTCGTGAAGAAGAAGGACGGCAGTATGCGTCTTTGCCTAGATTATCGTGAGCTCAACAAGATCACCATCAGGAATAGGTATCCTTTACCACACATTGACGATCTGTTTAACCAACTCCAAGGGGCCAAACATTTCTCCAAAATTGATCTGAGGTCGGGCTATCATCAGCTACGGGTTAAAGAGCAGGACATCGCCAAGACTGCTTTCCGTACACGCTATGGGCACTACGAATTTGTAGTCATGCCATTCGGCCTTACCAATGCTCTAGCTGTGTTCATGGATTTGATGAACAAAATCTTCCATGAATTTCTGAAAAAGTTCGTCATTGTCTTCATTGACGACATCATGATATTCTCTAAGTCCAAGGAGGAACACGAAGACCATCTTCGTACAGTGTTACATATTCTTCGCCAGAAGCAGCTGTATGCTAAATTCTCCAAGTGTGAGTTCTGGTTAGACAAGGTGGCGTTCTTAGGTCACATTGTATCAGCAGAAGGAATCACCATGGATCCAGCAAAGGTTGAGGATATTACCAAGTGGCCAAGACTGACATCAGCGACTAAGCTTTGTAGTTTCCTAGGCTTAGTTGGTTACTACCGTAGGTTCGTAGAGAACTTTTCCCGTTTAGCACTACCATTGACCAAACTGATGCGGAAAGGGGAGAAATTAGTCTGGAATGAAGAAAGATAGAAGAGCTTTGAAGACCTAAAGCAGAAGTTAGTATCTACACCGATTCTTACTCTCCCATCTGGTACAGGTGGATTTCAAATCTACAGTGATGCGTCAGGGAAGGGACTTGGCTGTGTTCTCATGCAACATGGGAAAGTGATCGCGTACGCTTCACGGTAGCTTAAGCCTTATGAGGAAAATTACCCTACGCATGACTTGGAACTTGCAGTAGTCGTGTTTGCATTGAAGATATGGAGGCACTATTTGTATGGAGAATCATGTGACATCTTCACGGGCCACAAGAGCTTGAAGTACATCTTCACTTAACGTGAACTGAACATGAGACAAAGGAGATGGTTAGAGTTGTTGATGGATTATGACATTAATCTGCATTATTATCCCGGCAAGGCGAATGTAGTGGCAAATGCACTTAGTAGGAAGTCCGGAATGATAAACGGCATTAAAATTAAGGAGGAAGTTATAAGAGACTTAGAGCGACTAGACATCGAGATCATGGTACGTGGAAAACACGGTTACTGGGCTAATCTTAGAGTGGAACCTGAATTACTCTCTAGGATCAAGGAAGCTCAGAAGGATGATGATGATATATGGGCGATAATTCAGAATTTGGAGAAGCAGACAGAATTTCGTGTAGACGAAGACGATATCTTATGGCAGGGCACGAGACTTTGTGTTCTTGATGATCAAGAACTCCGGGAAGCATTGTTATCTAAGGCTCATAGCTCCCCATTATCTATTCATCCTGGTTCGACCAAGATGTACCATGACATCAAGCAATACTTTTGGTGGAGTGGTATGAAACAGGATGTTGCGATTTACGTCTCCAAATGTCTAACCTGCCAGCAGGTTAAGATCGAGGATCAGCGATCTAGCGGTCTTCTACAACCGTTAGATATTCCAGATTGGAAGTGGGACAAGATCACCATGGATTTTGTTACCGGTCTTCCGCAGACAAAGAGGAGACACGATGCAATTTGGGTTATCGTTGATCGACTTACTAAGTCAGCTCATTTCTTACCGATCCGCAAGGAAGATTCAGTCAGTAAACTCACCGATAATTATAAGAAGGAGATCATGAGACTTCATGGTGCTCCATCTAGCATCGTCTCGGACAGAGATCCTCGTTTCACTTTGCGATTTTGGAGGAGTCTGTAGAAAGCTTGGGACACAAAACTTAAGCTTAGCACGACTTTTCATCCTCAAACAGACGGGCAATCAGAGCGAATGATTCAGACATTAGAAGACATGTTGAGGTCATGTGCGTTGGAATGGACGGGAGATTGGGACGATTAAATCTGTCTGGTAGATTTTACATACAACAACAGTTGGCACGCAAGTATTAAGTGTGCTCTATTCGAGATGTTGTATGGCAGAATGTGTCGCGCCCCAATCTGCAGGGATCAGTTTGGTGAGCGAACACTTGAAGGACCAGAAATGATAGAGTTGACCAACGAGAAGGTCGCTGTAGCTAAGCAGAAATTGCAAGAAGCACGGTCACGTCAGAAGAGTTATGCCGACAAGCATCGTAGGGACTTACATTTTAATGTAGGAGATCACGTCTTTCTTAAGGTATCGCCGGCACATGGTGTTAAGCGTTTTGGAATCAAAGGGAAGTTCAGTCCTCGATTCATCAGACCGTTTGATGACATTGAGCGAGTCGGTGAAGTATCTTATCGTTTAGTGTTACCTTCGCAGCTTTCTCACGTTCACGATGTTTTTCATGTGTCCTTACTCAGAGGGTACAAGTATCATCCCCTTCACATGGTTCAGTATCCACTGGAACATATTCGTGAATATCTTAGCTTCTTAGAGGAACCCGAACGAGTTCTTGACAGGCAAGAACGAGTCATGAGGAAGAAGACGATTCCATTCGTCAAAATCCTTTGGAGGGATCATACCGAGCGGGAAGCCACTTGGGAGATCGAGGAGTCTATCTGGACTTCTTACCCTCATTTCAAGTTTTGAATTCGGGTATGTTCCTCTTTTTCCACTTTACGTTATCTATAATTCGGGGACAAATTATTCTTTTTAGGGGGAAGAGTTGTAAAACCCGCATGCTTTTACCATGAATAGTACCCTTATAATCGTACGTACATGATTAAAACTATCCTTTTATAACATGAATACGTGTCACGAACATAAATTACAAGAGTTACGTACGTGTTATTACACGATAAATATTAAGTACGTGATAGTTCACGATAATTATTATAGATAATAATTAAATCACAAACATGAAAGTACGAACGTAAGAATCACGAACATATTAATATGTATTTACGTATATTATTATTACGTTTACATACAAGTATATAAAATAACACGAACGTTTAATTATAACGTCACGTAAATACGAGCACGAGAATACATAATAAATTAGAACACGAAATAGCTACGGGTTTCCCTTGGTGGGCCCTAGTAGCCGCGCACACAAAGAAGGAGGGGCCCAACACTTGTTTATTTTTTGCTAAATAACAATTTAGGGAAACATAATTTCATTCACAATAAACTTTTAGAAAAATTAAAACCCTAGACCTCCTTCTCTCTCCCTTAGGCCGGCGGCTACACACAAGAACAAGAGGGGTTGTTTGATTTTTTTGCTTAACAAATCCTTAGTACGTGTTCATGTATATTCCACGTGTTTTGGTAATCCGAAAACCTTTATTTTTATTTTCTTTTTATGTTTTATGCATAGCTGATCATGGGAAAATAAAAATATGATTAAAAACATGCTAAAATCATGGTGGGTAAAATTATTGGATTTGTTTTCGGGTGTTGGTGTTCGGCCGCCACACAAACCGAGAGCCATGATGCTCTAGGTGGCGTTTGGTTCTCACCACCACGCAAGACCATGTCTCGGTGGTGTTGGGTGTTCGGTCGGCAGCAAGGGCAAGGCACCCCCACGTGTATCGGGGGTGTCCTTGTGGTTGGGAAGTCTCGGCAGCCACAGCCCTACCACCGGCCATAGCCGGTAGCTAATTATGGTAAGCAGGGGGAACCGCAACAGCAGGGGGAACCACTAGCAACTGCCAGTGGGAACTCAATGTGGTCAGCTGCTGGCCGAAGGACAAGACCGCTGGCACACAGCCGGTGGCAACTTGCCGAGAGCAAGGGCAATCGGCTTAGGCCGGTTTGCCGCTGTTTTCGGGGGTGTTTGTTCACGGGATTTCACAGGTTCGGTTCACGACACGGTTTAATAATTAATACACGGGATCGGGTTAATTATTTTACAAGCTTAATTATTTTACATGTACGTTTATTTTACAAGTAATTAAATTAATGTAACATGATATCTAATTAATTTAATTAAAATATGACTTAGGTTTATTATTATTATTAATAGTACATGATTATAACCTAAGTATTTTTATTATGTAATTTAGACTAAAGTAATTAATTAATTATTAAAACATGACATATAAGTAATTAATTTTCATGACTTAGGTTATATTAATATAAATATTATTACATGTTTAAACCTAAGTATTCGATATTGATGAGACTGCTTTTATACATAGTCTCATCGTCCAAAAAGGGCTTAAAATGCATTAAATATCATGAAAATACCCCAATATATGCTTGTGTTTGTTGCTTGTGTATTTTAAGTACGGATATTGAGAAAATGACAAAAGATCACAAAGAACACGCAAAAACGAACACGAGAAAAGAAGTCGTACAATGAACCGGACCCAAGTGATGATTTTCCAAGAATAAACCTTGAAGATTTGAAGATTGAACAAGAAGGGTCCTCCAAATTTTGAAGAATTGACACTTTAAACCCTTGTTAATTCATAATTACAAGATTGGTCCTTAAAGTTTGTCAAAATTGCAAAAAGGACCCTCCACTTTGAAGAATTGGCAAGATTGGTCCCTCAAAAATGAAGAATTGTCAATTTCAATCCTCCAAGAAGTCAACAAACAAGTCAAGACCTTGAAGAATGAAGGAAATGCCAAAATCAGTCCTTCAAAAATCATGAATTGCAAAACAAGTCCTTGTATACACTTTGGAGAATATTTGTGGCCAAAGTATGAAGTTTAAAACTTCATTATCAAAGGAATCCGAATTTGAGCTACAAATACTTCAAATGAAACAAAGTTGCAAAATGAGGGGTTAAACTTGTGAGACATGGAAACTTACCTTAACCAACCACATGCTGCCACCTCACCCCACTCACCCATTCAACCAATCACAGCCCCCCTTTTTTACACCTCATCATCCACTAACCGGTTTTATATTAAATAAAACCTTAGCGCCTAAAACACTTTTTAAACCTTAATCCACCCAAATCTGGATTAAAATGCTAACTATTCACACATAAACCCTAATTTCAATTGACTGCAAATCAAAGGGGTTTTTGTTATATGTTTCCAGATCATTAATTTACCATTACCTTAACCAAACCCCACCTTAATATTCCCTCTCACTACACTCATGTGATCCCTCCAACCCTCCCCTGACCCACGTCCTAGCAAAAAGACAAAGAAATGCCAGAAGATCAACGCCCCACAGTTTTGCTTTCATCCTAAGCTCAAATAAACGTTCAAGATCACAAAACAACAAGGATTGTTCACATGATACACCAATTCAGTCAACAAAGTTCAAAAATCACAAGGGCATTTTTGGGACTTCAAGTACTAGGGTTTCTAGTTTCCTTTCAACATTTTAGACTTGTAAGGCTCTATATAAAGCCATTAGTTCACCACATTAGTTCTTGTTCTCAGTTTTACTTTGTCAAGCCTTGTAAAGCTATTTTTCTGAATTTAATAGAATTTGGTATTGTGTTGTGATTGAAACTGAGTTCCATTGATATTTATTGTGTTAAGTAGTTGTATTGTCACGTTTTTGTACTTAAACAAAACCTTGAACAAGTCGAAGATAGCCTATAAGCCTTTGAGTCCCTTTGTTCTTGACTGAGTTCAAGAATTTGGCATGTGCTTGGGTGAGGATTGTTCATTGAGGTGTTTCTTTAAGTGACATGTCACAAATCAACTAGCTTGAACAATATTGGAGTTTGGTTATACGTTTTTGTTTCAAAATTTAGTCAAGTTGTTTGCTAAGTACTTGTGGTTCAACTGCCTGCTTATTTGAGCTTAAGGGTGATCATAGCCTCCTAATCTTGGTTGATTAAGGGGTGGTGAGGCCTTAAGGGAGGATTCAGGCCTTTTGTCACCTATTTTACCTTATTTTGTGCTAACCTAGGTTTAAGCCCTTGGCTAGGCCTGTTTGTTGTTCTTAGCAGGGGGAAGCTGGTGCTTGTTCTTGCTAGCACCTCAGCTCTTTGATTCCAAGGTGTGGATGTACATCTTGGAGGTTTGTATTCTCAAATCTCATCTTTCTGATTAATCTTTGGTATTTATGTGATTTTGTGATTTTGCTGGTGTAAGTGTGTTTTTATGCTTGAAAATTGCTTCTTGATTCACTTGTGGTATGTTATGATGTTAAACTGGGCTTAAATCAATCTTGAGAAGACTTTTACTTGTTTAAAATTAAGTTTAAAAAGTTAAAAGGGTGTTTGGGATTGACTGTTGGTTCTAGTTTATGTGATTTAGAGTTTGTGTTTGAGTGTTATTTGAGTGTGTATCTATTATAGAGGTTATTGTGATCTGATATAAGCAAGTTTTGTGCCTTGAAACACCAAATCAAACAATTGGCTATTAAATCTTGAATATTTGTTGTTTTGCTCTGAAATCTTGTGCACACCTAGTTTTTATGTTAACCTAGGGCTAACAAGTGTTGAATCATTGTTAATGCAACATATGTGATAGATCTGAGGCCTTGAAATTGGATTTTTTGTCAAGTAAATCAACAAACTTTGTTCTTGTGTTCTTCATTGTTCATCAGTAACTGCATGTGCTTAGATCTTGTTTATTTGTTGGATTGGTTGCATGAAATGTGTTAATCTATGTTACTTTATGTTGTTTTGAGATTGTGTATGCATTTGGTGGCTTGTGGGTGGCTTTTAATAGCTTAAAAGTATCTTATAGTCATCAGACCTGCTTATTACTTGTCTAGAACACATCTGGGCAAAGATTGAATTAACTGCACTGATTGGCTGGGTGATTTTGTGATTATTTGCTTGTTATTGACTCCTTGTGATTCACTGATCACAAGGGTGTCTTGTTTGTCCAAAGATACGAAGTAATACTCTCTAAAAAGCCAAGTCAAAAAGTCAAGGCAGTGGGAACTCCTTTCCCCTGCTTCTAGCCACTACTAGTTATAATTTATGTTCAGCTTATTAATAAGTCATTCTGGCTTAATCCAATGTGCAACAACTTATTTTTTGTAATAGGTCTTAATCTTACTTATAAGTGAATCTTGAAGTTTACAGCTTTTGGTATTAAGTTTTTACTAGAAAACGACTATTTTGTCTTTTTCAAAATTAGCTTATTGCTTATTTCAGTTTTTTAAGTGTGCTTAATGAAAATATTTTTGTTGATTAAGCTTAGTTAAGCCATTTGTGACTTATTGCAACTTGAATCAGCTCTTGAAATAGTCTAGAACTCAAAAACGACTATTTTGTCGTTTTGTGTAGATTGCTTATTGCATTTTCAGGCTTATCCTTGAGCTTATTTCAAGTTTCTTTCTGCAAATAGCTTAATTAGGTCAAGAGAAGGACGTGGGTAAAATCTTAGCTTATGGCATCAGCTTATAGCTTAATGGGCCAAAAAGCCCATTAAGAATCAGCTGTTTTGAAATAAGCTAGCTTAAGCTCATTTTCAGCTTTTGGGCCTTTGGAAAATTGTGTTTAAAATCAAATTTTAAGCTTGACTGGAGCTTTTGGGCCATTTCTAAGGACTTTTTCTTATTGGGCCCAATATCAAGCCCATTAAGGATCTGTTTGGGTATTTGGCCCATTTCAAGGCCCAATAGGGGCATTTTTGTAATTTCAAGTTTATTTTCTATTTATTTAGGTTAAATTAAGCTGGTTTGCAAGTTTTTAGAATTTTTTATAAATTTTGGATTTTTAATATTATTTTATTATTATTTTATTATTAAAAATTAAAATCTAGAGTTTTCAAGTTTTTACATTTTTCTTAGGTTAAATACATTAAGTTAGGAATTTTACCACTTTTAGAATATTTTTATCCTTAGATTAATTTTTATAATTATTTTAAGTTTTAATAGTTTTTAATTGTTTTTAAATAGTTTTAATTAATTTTAAAATTTTCAAAAATAGTTTTAAATTAAGTTAGGTTGTTTTAGAGGTTTACAAAGTGATAAATCTCATTTTGGGCTTTTTATTAATTAAATTGATTTTTAGGGCTTTAATTAGCATTAAAAATCATTATTTAATTAAATAAAAGGTTTGGGCGATTTTTGATTTTTTTAAACTCTAATTACATTATTTAGGATCTATTGCAATTTTTTAGGAATTTTTAGAGTAAATTTTTAATTTTAGTGCTTTTACGGTTTTACGTGTACGACCTTTTCGTCTTAGTGTAATCCGTCATCGTAACCGTCATTCTCTTCTTATCCCATTTCTAATTTTCTTTCTCATAACAATATAATCACAAAGTTAATCATCTCTTAACACAACGCACTTGCCTCCTTGAGAACGATCCCCACTTTGGGTCATTAGTGCTCGGTTTTCCTAAACCGACACTTAATACTTGCCACTTTTGCTCTCTTTTCCTAAAGAGTAGTAAAACCACTACATCATTTTGGCGCCGCTGCCGGGGAGGCGTGTTGTGTTTTGATTTGGAAATTGTTGTTTTTATATACTAACCATAAATAGTATTTGTATTAGTAGCACTCTACTAATACGTATTATCGGTTTTGTGTGAATACTATTACTATATTGTATACGTAGAACAATAAATACACAAGTACTCCAAAAGTGAGAAATCACAACCTTGACTTGGGAGGTCATTACCCAATCATTTTATTCGAATCTCAAACCAAAGAAAAAGGCAAAAATAGATAAATACTTTCGTGAAGCTCGATTTTGAAAAATACAAACTATTAGGTGGGTATAAAGCGGATATTATAAAATATATCCTAAGGAAAAAGGCTCTTAAGTGCTTCACGCCGCCTCGTTTCCCGCTTGCTTGTGAGTATTTGATTTTGAGAGCTAATCGAGGGTTTTGCCGCCCAAAGTATTATTAAGTATCATATATACTTTCTTGGTTTCATTGATTAAACCCTCTTGAACGTTTGGTGTTCCACCAACGTTCTAAAGTCATCGAAGGCGTTCACTTCACGTGATTGTTTTCATTCCTTGAGGCTTCTTTAATCAAGAGATTTGATTAAGGAGGAGATTTGTAGATTTTTGTCTACTTAATACAATTCCAAAATCCAAAAAAATTGAAAACAATCAAAAATCCAAAAAAATTGAAAAAGTTAAAAACACCAAAAAGAATCTTCTTTGCTCATCCCCACGTTGTACGTGACGTTTATGAAAACTCGCAATCAAGCAAGACGTGCACGTAAACGTATAAACCGAAAGGAGTCAACACCTACTCCTAATCTTTCTAGTGAAGAGACTCCAAGTGAGGAACCTATTGTAGAACAAGGAGCTCTCATGGCTAATCGTACTATGATGGAGTTGCTTCAAGCACCCACCGAGGGTTTTGGTGAGGCCATTGTGATTCCCGCCATCCTTGCGGAGAACTTCGAGATCAAGACGGGTTTAATGTCTATGCTTCAAGCCAACAAGTTTCGCGGACACGAAAAAGACAACCCACATTATCACATTAGGCAATTTAATCGTCTCACCGTCACAAGCAAGTTTAAGGATGTACCACACGATGCCATTAAGATGATGTTTTTTCCATACTCGTTAGATGGACCCGCCAAGATATGGCTCGAGAAAGAACCCCCAAATTCGATTTTGACATGGGGTGATCTCGTTTCTAAGTTTGTGAATCAATTCTTTCCACCATCTAAAACAACACATTTGAAAAACGAGATTTCACGATTTACTCAAAGGTCTAATGAAAGTTTTTCAATGGCTTGGGAAAGGTTTAAAGAAATGTTACATGAATGTCCACACCATGATTTTTCCGAATTGCATCAAATTGACACTTTTTATAATGGGCTTAATGATCATGAACGAGATTACTTAAATGCCGCCGTGGGTGGTAATTTTTTGTGCAAAACGACCGACGAGGCTTTAAAAATCATTGAGAATAGGTCTAAGGTTTATAGCCCTCGTAACACACCGAGTGTTGCCACTATGGGTTCATCGTCGTCTCGTAACATGAGTGCCTTGCAAGATGAAGCAAATGAGGAGAATCGGTTTTTCGGTAGGTTTTCGAATCTTAAGACTCATTGGAAAGCATAAGATGCTTTGAATTCCGCATCGGTTAAGGCGGTTGCCAAGAGTTGTATTTCGTGTGGTAGAGCTCATGATTTTTCCAAGTGCATTACCACGGATTGTAACACTTCGAATGCTTATGTAGCCATGGGAACATATAACCAAAATGGTCAAGGTTCCCGCCAACATCAAGCTCCACAAAATCAAAATGCTAACAACTATCGAAACAACAATCAAAGTGGTGCTTATCAAGGAAATCAACGTAACTACAACAAGGGTAATTATCAAAGTGGAAATGGGAAAATTTCAAACCAAAACCAAAACCGTGATTTTCAAACTACCACACAAGGTTTTCAAAATGATCACACCAAAAATCTTCAAGGAGAATTTTTGAATTATGTTAAAGCAAACGATGCTAAGTTTGATAATATGCAACGTGAAATGGTTAGCTTAAGATCCGAGTTGAAAAACGAGATTAAAAACGAACTTGCTAATGAACTTAAGACTCATGCTAATAAAATGGAAGGAAATGTTCAACGTCTCTAGCAAAATCAACAAAAAATGGAGCAAGGTCAACATGAGATTAAGCAAGAATTGTTAAAAGCGGATGTTAGGCAATCTAAGTTTGAAGACCGATTGGGAAAAATGTTTGAATCTATCATGTGTAAACCTTCTTCGTCGGGTGGTCTTCCTAGTGATACCATCGTAAACCAAAGGATAATTAAAGGTTATTACTACTCGTAGTGGTAAAACTTTCAAAGAACCTATTTCTCGTCCAAGTACTTCTACGGAGAAGGAAAAAGAGAAAGAACCCGAGGTGGTGGTAGAAAAGGAGCAAATTCCAAGTCCACGAAGTACCGCTCAAACCACACCTACGGTTGAACCAATACCAATAGTGGAACCCGAGATTCTAAGGCCTTTGCCTATGCCTCAACCCACACCACCCTTACCTTACCCTTCAAGACGAAACAAGGAAAAGGCACAAGAACGAAATAATTATCAATTTGAACTTTTTATGAAAATGTTTCGTGACTTGCATTTTAATATAAGTTTTGCCGACGCCTTGGTCATGATGCCTCGATTTGCCGCAAACTTTAAAAGTATGTTGAATAACAAAGAGAAATTGCAAAAGTCGTCTAGTTGTTCTTCGGTTTTTCTTAGCCGCATACCTCAAAAAGTCGGTGATCCCGGTAAATTTTTAATCCCATGTGCAATACAAGATATGGAGGAGTGCTACGCCTTGGCCGATCTTGGTGCTAGTATAAATTTGATGCCTCTTGAGATTTTTAAGTCGCTCAATCTTCCTAATCTCACTCCTTCAAGAATGTCAATCGAGATGGCCGATCATTCTACGATTCTAGCTTGTGGAGTAGCCGAGGACGTCTTCGTGAAAGTTGGAAAGTTCTACTATCCCGTAGACTTTATCGTTGTTGACATTCCCATCGATCCTAAAGTTCCTCTAATTTTAGGTCAATCATTTTTGGATACCTCGAGAGCACTTATTGATGTGCATGCTAGGAAAATCACTCTTTGTTTCAATGAGGAAGAACTCGTCATAAATGCAACTCAAAACTCTACACTTTCTCATGTGTATTCTATCACGTCTTTGAACAATGTTAATCCCATCAAAAACATTTGCAAAAGGATTCCAAAAAGAGTTTTAGGAGTTGATGATAAAAACGATTTTCCGTCCCCTCCGCCGGTGGAGGTTAAGAGTGTTAAGCCTACGTTTCCAATCACGAATGATTCTTCGGATGATGAATATATTGACCCCGATGGGGAAGTTTTCTTTTTGACAAACGTTTTGAGAACTTACCACCACCAAAACCAAACGATTTTCAAATGTGAGAATTTTTAGTGTGCCTAACATTGTTTTAGAAACACCAAATATTTTTGACATAATCAAGTTGGGTTTTCATAAGGAGAGTTTAAAAGATGAAAAAGGGAAAGATTTTAAATTGGATTTAAAAGATTTTTCTACAATGCTAACTCCGTCATCACCTCATGTTTTGAGTGCTACAAGCTCGTCTTCTCCTTTTGACGATGCTTTGTGTGGACCTACTGTGGGGGAAGCCCCTTATGTTCCCTCCCCTTTCTCCACCGAGGACGAGATATTTGATCCCGGAATTGCTTATAAAGGGAAATCTCGGTCTTCCACCGATGCAATAAATGGAAAATCTTTCTATTTGATTGGTACGAGTCTACCTCGAGTAGCTCATGGTTTTTGGGACTTACCCATTGTCCCACCCTTCTATTTCTTCTCATCTATTTTCTTTAAACCCTTTGGGTTTGTGTTGACACATGATGAAGTGGCGTTGATTTGTTTTTCCAATGAAAACGAGAACGCCATCTTCGATCCCGGTATTTTGCACCATCAAAGGACTTAGTCCTTAATACCGGTTGTTTTTGGGCCTTGTTTATGATGTAAGCCCCACCAAAAATTAACCATACCATAATTATCCCTAAATGATCACATTTATGGGGGATTCGAGTCGAGCTTTTGACTCGGTTATCAAAAACAAGGTGCCTCGTGGAGGAGTCCCATGCTTATCCATGTACATATTATTGCTTTCTAATTAGTTTAATGTGAGGGGATTTGTGCCCTTCCAACCTTTGTTCCGTGGTTGTTTGTGAATTGTGGTTTTTAGATCATTATCTTCATGATTGGAGCCTCTCGTGTTCGTTTTATGGGAGCACTCGATCGTTTGCTTTGAAGACTTTCTCAATATCCATGATATATCCTTTGATGTTCTAACCTTAGGTTTTTAGCACACTTCATAAACGGCTTTAAATTTAACGGTTACACCCTTTCCATGCTAGATTAGGCATTCGACTACGTCTCTAGTATGGGGGTGTTTGCACCCCTAGACTCGAAACATTGAGGACAATGTTTAACTTTAGTATGTAGGGGGCGGGGGTGAATAGATACTTGCCTTGCCAAACCTTCACGCTTTCCAAAGTTTATCTTTTTGTTTATCGTTTTGTTGCAAAATAAGGCTAAAAATGGCCAAATTTTAAAATTTTCTCATGTTTTATAAGTGTTTGAAGACACGAAGGTAGATTTTCCGATGGCGAGAATAAGAGTAATTTTTTACTCGACCGTGCGTGTTGAGCACTTAGCTTTGATTCCTTAACTTCACATTAGGCTAAGTCTCTTAAATGAGGACGAGAAATGATAGGGTTAATTATAAGTTACTATGCTAAACGTAGAGTACTCGTATTCTTTCAAAAACTCATGTGTTCTCGTTGTTTGCTTATTCTCCCTTCGCTTGTAAATATTTTTTGCTTAATAAATATTGACTTAGCGGTTTAGTCTTGATTGTTGGGTTTCTAGTCTTTTCTAGTAGCTTCCGTGTAATTAAATTGGGAAAACATTAAGGTATCGCCAGCGTCACGGTTTTGAAGTATTGGCACCCGAATAATAAAAAGCTTCACCCAATAATAAGATTTAAAGTGCTCACCTAAATTAAGCAAACAATTTGAAGCCCTACAAGGCCGAAAAATCTATGCAAAATTGAAAGTGAATCAAGCCTTAATCTTTGAAGCTTTAAAGATCCAAAATTCGCCTTAGCGTGAGGATATACGTCTTTGGCTAATAAAACTACCGATGAGGTGGATAATAAAAGGCAAGCAAGACCGAAGTCATAATAAAAGCTTCATGGCGAAGTTGAATAAAAGATGGAGGTAAACCAAAGATAATAAGGCCCTTTCGTTAGGGGGCGTATAAAAGTCTTGGTAATAAGTCTCATGTTCAAAACCGTTATAAAACCGTGTTTATCGATCCTTCTTGTTGACTTAATTTTTTGACACCGTTGTCTATTAGGAGGGGTTATTGATTTGATGGTCTTGGGTACACCGTTAGGACTCTATTTTAGACCTAAAATCTCTATTATCACATAAGTCAAACAATGTATCCTCGTGAAACATTCAAGACAATATAAAATATAAGAGATACAACTTAGGAAATTGGGAGGATAATTACGTGATTAGGGCATATGAGTAGTGTTAGCATTACCAACTTATAATGACAATGATCTCGTTGCACGCTTGGCATGGAATCGGGGTGAAAATCGAGGACGATGAAATTATTTCTAACGAAGCATTCACGTGTTCTTATTCTATGAACCTAAACGTCCCATTTTGCGATGAAAATCATACATTATGTCTAAAACGCAAGTAGAAGTAATAGTAGTAGTATAGCTAGCTTATCATTCAATAAAGTAAATAAAAATGAATTTTGGAGATGCTACGATACTTTATTCTAACATTGCGTGAGGGCACGGCAATGGTTTAGTATGAGGGAGTGATGAGACTGCTTTTATACATAGTATCATCGTCCAAAAAGGGCTTAAAATGCATTAAATATCATGAAAATACCCCAATATATGCTTGTGTTTGTTGCTTGTGTATTTTAGGTACGGATATTGAGAAAATGACAAAAGATCACAAGAGCATGCAAAAACGAACATGAGAAAAGAAGCCGCACAATGAACCGGACCCAAGTGATGATTTTCCAAGAATAAACCTTGAAGATTTGAAGATTGAACAAGAAGGGTCCTCCAAATTTTGAAGAATTGACACTTTAAACCCTTGTTTATTCATAATTACAAGATTGGTCCTTAAAGTTTTTCAAAACTACAAAAAGGACCCTCCACTTTGAAGAATTGGAAAGATTGGTCCCTCAAAAATGAAGACTTGTCAATTTCAATCCTCCAAGAAGTCAGCAAACAAGTCAAGACCTTGAAGAATGAAGGAAATGCCAAAATCAGTCCTTAAAATATCATAAATTGGCAAAACAAGTCCTTGTATACACTTTGGAAAATATTTGTGGCCAAAGTATGAAGTTTAAAACTTCATTATCAAAGGAATCCGAATTTGAGCTACCAATACTTCAAATGAAACAAAGTTGCAAAATGAGGGGTTAAACTTGTGAGACATGGAAACTTACCTTAACCAACCACATGCTGCCACCTTACCCCACTCACCCATACAACCAATCACAACCCCCCCTTTTTTACACCTTATCATCCACTAACCGGTTCTGTATTAAATAAAACCTTGGCGCCTAAAACACTTTTTAAACCTTAATCCTACCCAAATCTGGATTAAACTGCTAACTATTCACACATAAACCCTAATTTCAATTGACTGCAAATCAAAGGGGTTTTTGTTGTATGTTTCCAGATCATTAATTTACCATTACCTTAACCAAACCCCACCTTAATATTCCCTCTCACTACACTCATGTGATCCCTCCAACCCTCCCCTGACCCACGTCCTAGCAAAAAGACAAAGAAATGCCAGAAGATCAACGCCCCACAGCTTTGCTTTCATCCTAAGCTCAAATAAACGTTCAAGATCACAAAACAACAAGGATTGTTCACATGATACACCAATTCAGTCAACAAAGTTCAAAAATCACAAGGGCATTTTTGGGACTTCAAGTACTAGGGTTTCTAGTTTCCTTTCAGCATTTTAGACTTGTAAGGCTCTATATAAAGCCATTAGTTCACCACATTAGTTCTTGTTCTCAGTTTTACTTTGTCAAGCCTTGTAAAGCCATTTCTGAATTTAATAGAATTTGGTATTGTGTTGTGATTGAAACTGAGTTCCATTGATATTTATTGTGTTAAGTAGTTGTATTGTCACGTTTTTGTACTTAAACAAAACCTTGAACAAGTCCTAGATAGCCTATAAGCCTTTGAGTCCCTTTGTTATTGACTGAGTTCAAGAATTTGGCATGTGCTTGGGTGAGGATTGTTCATTGAGGTGTTTCTTTAAGTGACATAAGTCACAAATCAACTAGCTTGAACAATATTGGAGTTTGGTTATACGTTTTTGTTTCAAAATTTAGTCAAGTTGTTTGCTAAGTACTTGTGGTTCAACAGCCTGCTTATTTGAGCTTAAGTGTGACAACCGCGGTTTTGAGGTTCGTCACTTAGTTTTATTTTGTGCTAGTTACGTGTCTTTACGTGTTTATGTGCTAATTGGTGTGTATAGATTGGGGTTTGGATGTCGTTTCCGGTACGGGGTACCTTGTGAGTGAAACGATGTGTGATGATTTCATGTTCATGAGCTCACATGGTAGTGACTATGAAATGAGATGGTGTTATTTAGTGGTTTTACGTATACGTATATGTATTATAGAAAATCGTATTTTTACGATTTACGGTTTAGCATTTTGAGGTCTCGGAAGAGGTATTTAGTCACGGGAGTATTTTTCGGGATGGTTTTAAGTCGTTTAGGACTGAGTTATAAAGTTTATTTTAAAATTTAAGATTTTTTTTAAAACTGTATATTTTACGTCTTTTACGGTAAAACGCGTAAATTTCACTAGTTTTACGGTTTTGAGGTTTTGGAAGTTGTAGGAGCTGAAATAAATTAAGTAAAATTAAGGTAATATTAATAAGATATTAATTAATAATAAAATTAAAAAAAACGAAATTAAGGGGGGTGTTGGTCGGTTTTGGACGCAAGAAAAGGAAGAGAAAAAGGAAAAAAATAAAAAAAGGGAAGTTGGGTTTGGGTTGGACTAGGATTCACCCACACCCTATATAATGTTTTATTATAAATCAAAAACACATTCTTTTCACCTGGAGGCTTTAAACCGTTGGCCACATAAAGAATATTAGGGTTCTTCATAAAAAATCTTGGTTTCCATTAATCTTAAGGTAAAACCTTCATAATCCCTTTTTAATTTAATTGTTTTTAATGTTTATATAATCATCTTATGATGGATTTAGGTTAGGGTTTAAATAAAAATATGTATTTTAATGATTTCATAATGATTAGATGGTTCAGGGCTTGTAATTGGTGGGGTTATGGGTAATTAATTAGGTTAATTTAATTAAACCCGTTTTTAAAAACTGGGCAGAATTTAGGGTCAATTGTTTTGATCATATAGGGAGTTCTACAAACTTTAATTTTGCGATCCAAGTATCCCTGGAAAGGTAATTGAAGTGGCTTTCCAATTCAAGAAATGAGAACTAAATTGGAGGTAGGGAAGTGGGTCAAAAACAGGTTAGAACAGTCGGAGGTCAAAACAGTTTTGAAATCAGCCTATTTTCTTTTTATATTTTAAGATGGTTAGGGTACTTAGGAGTACACTTGGACCTTCAAACGAACTTGAGAGTTAGTTTATATGTTATATAAGATATCTGGAGGAGGGCTAATCAATTGGGATAGTGGAAGACCCTCTGGTCATAACAAACTTTTTGTATGTTCAAAATCAGTAAAATCTGGATAGACAAAAGTGTATATATATATATATATATATATATATATATATATATATATATATATATATATATATATATATATATATATATATATATATATATATATATATATATATATATATATATATATATTTATATATATATATATATATATATATATATATATATATATATATATATATATATATATATGTATATATATATATATATATATATATATATATATATATATATATATATATATATATATATATATATATATATATATATATATATATATATATATATATATATATATATATATATATATATATATATATATATATATATATATATATATATATATATATATATATATATATATATATATATATATATATATATATATATATATATATATATATATATATATATATATATATATATATATATATATATATATATATATATATCGGGGCCTTAACAGTAGCTTCAGGGTTGGAGAAAATGGGAGATGTTAGCTAACATATGTAAGGGCATAGGGTTTCCTTTACAGAGTTCATGGGTATGTTTAAGTGGGCGTTTGGCTTATAGTTTGGAGACCTAAAACCGTGACTGTTTTGGGTAAAATGTTAACGGGACGGGTTATGAAGTAAAATGAGTTAAGGGCTTTATAGAGGGGTGTAATGAGATGCTTAGAGCATATAAATTAGGTATTTATATAGGAGGAGGTTAGATGTCCATCATAGGTTGATGAGCCATCTTAGTGTTTGGTTCATGTTTTGATTATGTGTTTTTGGTTTGTTAGCTTTTGCTAGTGCGTAGACTTTTGGAGAAGCTCAATCAGGTGAGTTTCATAGTCCCATGTTTTCTAATGATTATGACTTCCATATGGGATGAAAGAGACACTGTTTTGTTATTTATAAATTATGCTGTGAATGTTTTGCGTTGGTGATGGACTTGTGTGTGCATACTTATGTGATTAACTGCTAGTTGATTCTTGATTGTTGATGTTTCAACTTGGTACCAAGGGGATGTTGACAAGGCGGGGCCTTGGGATTTGGTTCATAGGTGTTTGGATGCCTATGGGAGTATGGTGTTTGGTATGGTTGGGAGCCTTGGTTTTGGTTTGATTAGTTAAATCTTGAATGTTAGTTGTTAATGCATGTTAGTATCACATTATCCATATGTTTTTAACTTTTAGTTGTTACTCACACCTTATGGTTTGGTTTTGGCGTTGGAGTCTAAACCTATGACTCTCACCAACTTTATGTTTATGTGTTTTAATGTCTCTTTCAAGTGATACTATGGTAAAGTGTGAGAACATAAGTGGCTAGGATTTGGAGAGCGTAATAATGCATTTAGAAGGAGATCCCCGTTCCTTCTTAGTTTCTTTTGATTATTTAATAAGTGATACTGTTGGCACCTATATGTTTGTTTTGGTTATGTTATTTGTTTGTCTTGGGTAAGAGGTAGGACTGTTACCTACTTACCTAGACTCCTGCATTGTTGGGATATTGTCATGACTTTTGTGTCACCATTTTATGACATTTCTTATTTCATATAGTTATCTCTATAGACACGCCATGTTGTGATGATATTCATACGTCGCGACCCATATTCCGCCATGGTGGGGTGTGACAGAATGGTATCAGAGACAATGGTTATAGAGAATTAGGTTGCCTAGTCGCGTAGGGTAGTCTATAGCTTAAGGGTCCCTGCATATAGGCGTCATAGGAGTATGTGTGCATTTTATAATAATTGATGTGTTTGGATGTTATTTTGTGATGTTGTTAAGTTATGAACTACTATGGTTCATACTTAGCCACATGTTATTTTCTTTTCGGGTTGTGACTAGTGTGGGTTGAACCATAATCGTCCACGCTAGTCATTGTTGTATTTTGCTTAAATTATACATTATAGTACATAATTTGGTACAAGGTAGTTTCTATCTTTTGTTGAGTTATTTTTTGTACCTGAGGTATGTTATTTTTCTTTTGATGTTTAAGTCATGTTCCCTAAGAATCGTGTGGTGGTTCGAGTTACTAGGAGTACATGGGTAGGAAGGACTTTAAGGTGTTTCCATTCTGATGGGCGACATGACTTATAATTGATTATGTTTTCGTTTTGGATTTTGTCTATGCTGTTTTAGCTAGACTATGGATTTCTGTATTCCAAGAGTTTGACTATGTTATTTTATTAGTTGGAGTTTTTGATCTTATTGTTTATGTGGTTATGTGCTTAGGTGAGTTGATGGATTTATGTGTTATGTGTTGTATTGATTCTTATAAGTGTCATAATAGGAAGGAGTGAATTGGGGAAAGGGTAATTGTATAAGTATGGTGGCCAACATAGTTATACATGCACCACAACTTCAATGGGTTCCTAAGTATGATTGCATGAAAGAGGGTTAGTACATGCTTGTATATGATGAGATGTGTATTATCGGTATATGTATAGTATATGGGTTTATGTAACAGTTGCCTATGATATGGATATTTTTTAGTATGTTATTGTTTTGAGTTATAGTCATGTTGTGTGATTATGGGGTCACACGATATGGACTGGTTCTGGTGATGGGTTTTATGCCTTGT
Organism: Glebionis coronaria; assembly: GCA_025667525.1. NCBI lineage: Eukaryota > Viridiplantae > Streptophyta > Magnoliopsida > Asterales > Asteraceae > Glebionis > Glebionis coronaria. Next base: position 60,824 of record JANFOE010000772.1, read on the forward strand.
GGAAAGATGGGGTTACTCGTAGGAAAAAAAAACAAGTGTATGATGCGATTGGTTGATCTGACATGTATGGTAACGAGTATGTTTTGGGTGATTTAATAGGTATATATATGCGGATGTATATATACTACTATGTGTTAAGTTATGGTATATGGTCGTTCACTAGTTATTATAACTTGAACGTACCTTGTGTTTGTTCGTGTTTTATGGTGCTGGAGTTTGATGGAGTTCCAACGACGTTTTAAGTCTTTTGGATGTGTGTCTACATTCGGGTATGTATTTTTTTATTAATGCGAACTACTAAATTTTCTTGCAAATAAGTCTGGCTAATTATAGGAAACGGTTTTGAAAATAATTTGTAAGTGTATGGTATGATATCGTAACTTAAATTTTTTTAGTTGTGATAGTGAGTTATAAAAAAAGTTGTCTTGAAAATAATTGGATTAGTCTTCTATGTAACATGTGATAATATATTTTAAAGGGGTAAAGAAATTTTACAAAATTTTCTTAAGTGTAGTTAAAATTTTAGCAGTATTTAACTAGACGGCAAGAGTAAAAAGGGAGATTTTATTATAGCAATGATAATAATAACACCACACCTTGTAAACGTGTAGTAGTTTAGTTATAACCAACCTAAATGGGTTTTATAAAATAATAATAATAATATAAAAAAGCACTGTATTTTATAAACATGTATTGCTTTCATAATAACAAGTGAAATAAGTTTAATATAGATAAACAAGATAATGGTTAGAATAAGATTGTAGTATACTAACTAGTTCATATCTTGATAGAATGTTGAAGATAAAGGATGAGTTATTGGTTAAAAATGAGTATGATTGATTTTAGTAATATTGGAGTTTGGTTCTTATGAAAAGTAACTAATTGGGACGAAAGTTTAAAATTTTCTAAGGTATCGAGATTTGGTAATACTAATCGTGAACAGTCTAAATTTTTCGTCGTTGGCACACTCCATTGATCTTTCGGATTACATTGTTTTGTTTTCAGTTGTTTTGGCTAGGGTTCGTTTTACCCTATATTTTATTGGGACACGATTGTTTGGAATTCTTTTGGTACACGTCATGGTTGATTTAGTTATGCGGTTGTGAAAACGTTAAGATGAGAGGATAGAGTTGGGTAGTATTACTTATGGTTAGATATTAGAATGCAGAGATGTGTTTTGGTTTAAAGGTTATGTTGAAGGAATGATTAAGATTTGTGAAATTTTGAAACTTAGATTGGTTACAGGAATAAGAGGGTAAGTAAAGTTAGTTGACTGGTCGTGGGAACGAGATGTCATGCTATGAGAAGTTGGTTGAAGTACCATTAGGAGATTGATGAAAGTACTAGCGGATGTGAGGATAGAGTAGAAAGTTTCTACCAATGGAAAGATTAGGAAAATAACACGCAAGGAAATTGGTATAGTTATGGAGGCAAGGTAGTAGTAGACACGTGAAGAAAAAAAACATGGATGTGAAAGAATGATTGGTAAGAAGCTGAATAATGGTGAAGTATAACAAGTAAGGAAGAGTGAGCCATTGAAGGGTTGAAGTACCTTTAGAAATATTGTGGTAGATGGGTTGAAGTTAGAGGCTACTGGGTAGTGTGAAGTTCCTAGGTAACATCATGGAGACGAGAAGGAGTGCGTAAAGAGCTACATCGAGAAGCAAGGAGCTGAAAGGACTACGTGTCGGCTGCAAGAAGGATGCAAGAGATTTCGAAGGAGTCACAAAAGTTACGAGGACTGGAAAGGTGACAAGCACTATGATAAGAAATTTACGTATGGTTCGTGACGAAGAAGGGCAGATCGAGTATCGGAGTGGAGATACAAAGAGCTGAACCGGTGGATCATGATGAAAAGAATACATGACATGGGAGATTAAGAACTCGTGGAAGTAACAAGGGGAGTCGAGTGACTACACGGATAGAATTTTTATGGCAATCATTATCAAGGGATGAGTAGTGAAGCTGAGCTGAATAAGTTTCGTGAAGAAGTGATTAGAGAGTCGGTTTTGTGAAGGTGTTATGAAAGATCTTTGGAAGAGACAGCTATGCATTATCCAATGCACTAGTGATTTCCATAGATTTGATGAATGAAGTATGGAATTTCTGTTGGACGGGATAGTGTAGGAATAAGGGAGAACCATGGAAGAAGAGAACCAAGTATTCCTAGAAGATGATGATTGAAGGTACCTCATGTTGGGTGCAAGATCAAAGTAGAAGTATGAGATTTGAGTAAGAATTCAAAATATGGCTTAATAGACAAATGGAAACTAATGTGGGTATAAGATGAGAGTGTGTTCCGCATGGAATCACATGAAACTCTAGTCTGTCCCTATTAGGAGGGAGTAGGAGAACTGGTTGTGAGAAAAACAAGTGACGCTACTTGGAAAATTTTGGCGTATAGATGACTAGATAGACTTAGTTAGTGGAGCTGGATTGCTATATCTGCCTAGAATGCTAGAGGCATTTGGGGTACGAGACATAGAGAATGATCTATGCAGATCGTGAACGTCTCCAACACATATTTAATCATCTTGATTGAACATTTGGGAAAGGTGATGGGTGGAGTTAAGTGATGAAAGAAAATTGCAAGGCCAAGTACCATCTGGGAAAGGCAAGCATAGTTGATGAGACATGGAATAAGAAGAATGAAGTGAAGCTGAGACGAACTTGAACTATATGGATGACGTATTAGGGTGGCTTGGATGAAGGATGTAGGTTGCACGAGTTGAGTTGTCTAAAGCAGAGAACGCGTCAACATGTATGTTGCGTGGCTTGGACAATCATATGGAGAAAAGAGACGTAGACTATACTTCCTACATAGATAGGAGTCGCTTAGAAAGGGCGATGTAAGGACGAAATTGGTGAAAGGGATACATAATGGGGTGGAGGAATAAGTACGAAGAGAGTTGGGTGATAGTCGATAGACTAACTAATTCATCTCATATTTCAAGAGGAATGAGAAGTCACGTAGTTGAGAAGTTGGAAGGATTGCGTACGGATGTGACGGAATAGAGGGTTTTCCGTAAAAGTTAGCCTAATATGTATGGAATGCCTTATGAACGATTATGGCAAGGGAAGAAACAATGGGAAACATCACATCGTGATGTATGGTAGGAGTTGAGGAAGAAGAATGAAGTGTGTATAGAAGTGAAGCATGAATGAAATAGGTCGAGATAGGAGCCGAAGGTAAAACTTTGGTAGAGCTTAATGAGTAGAATAAAGCACGGTAGGCTAATACTGTCGTAGTGTGGAAAAGGAAATGGCACTGACCTATACTGATTGTTGAGGAGGCTTAGTATCGATAATCGAATGGATGAGGAGTTATAGGTGTGATGTGCCATAGGGACGAAGGGCTTGGTCTAACTGAGACAAGAGGAGGAGCAATATGACCTTGAAGGTAAGACATTGTGTAGGTATAAAGGAAGTATTGAGTATAAAAAAAAATCATGAAGAAAAGTGAGATATTTATACAACCTTAGGAGTTACACTGAGGGCATGAGTGATTGATTTAGAGGAAGTTAGGAAACTCATTAGCGATGGCTGAGTTTTCATATAATGATAGTTATCATACTAGAAGTCGATAAATGCCATTTGAGGCACTATATGAAAGGATAGGGTGAGTTGTCCCCATTGTGGACTAGAATTGGTAAAAGAGGCTACTAATGTGGTAATGGTATGTTTTAGTAAAATGGAAGAGTTGATGTAGAGTTTTGTAGGTCCATTTATGATATTTGGAAAGATCGGACCAGTAGCCTATGAGTATAGAATTACCTGGGGAAAATGAGTGGTATACATGATATATTTCATGTTTTTGAGATTGGTAAATGTTGTTTGAGAATGCATATTTGCATGTACGGCTATTCGGGACTCGTGTTAATAAGAGTCTTTGTTTTATCAAAGAGTCATTTGTGAGGTTTATTGACTGTGAGGTCAAGAGTTTGGCAATGAATTTAAATATTGTTGGTTAATATATGTGGTAATTTGAGACTTGAACTAAAGTTCACGTGAAAAAGATAGGAGTTCATTTAGAACAAGTATCCTCAGTTGTTTCCTAATGGTATGTTTGATCCTAAGGAGTAAATCTCTGGACGAGATTTCTATTAGGAGGGAGTGATGTGACAACCGCGGTTTTGAGGTTCGTCACTTAGTTTTATTTTGTGCTAGTTACGCGTCTTTAAGTGTTTATGTGCTAATTGGTGTGTATAGATTGGGGTTTGGATATCGTTTCTGCTACGGGGTACCTTGTGAGTGAAACGATGTGTGATGATTTCATGTTCATGAGCTCACATGGTAGTGACTATGAAATGAGATGGTGTTATTTAGTGGTTTTAGGTATACGTATATGTATTATAAAAAAATCGTAGTTTTACGATTTACGGTTTAGCATTTTGAGGCCTCGGAAGAGGTATTTAGTCACGGGATTATTTTTCGGGATGGTTTTAAGTCATTTAGGACATAGTTATAAAGTTTATTTTAAAATTGAAGATTTTTTTTAAAACTGTATATTTTACGTCTTTTACGGTAAAACGCGTAAATTTGACTAGTTTTACGGTTTTGAGGTTTTGGAAGTTGTAGGAGCTGAAATAAATAAAGGAAAATCAAGGTAATATTAATAATATATTAATTAATAATAAAATTAAAAAAACGAAATTAAGGAGGGTGTTGGTCGGTTTTGGACGCAAGAAAAGGAAGAGAAAAAGGAAAAAAAATAAAAAAAGTGAAGTTGGGTTTGGGTTGGACTAGGATTCACCCACACCCTATATATGTTTTATTATAAATCAAAAACACATTATTTTCTCCTGGAAGCTTTAAACCGTCGGCCACATAAAGAATATTAGGGTTCTTCATAAAAAATCTTGGTTTCCATTAATCTTAAGGTAAAACCTTCATAATCCCTTTTTAATTTAATTGTTTTTAATGTTTATATAATCCTCTTATGATGGATTTAGGTTAGGGTTTAAATAAAAATCTGTATTTTAATGATTTCATAATGATTAGATGGTTTAGGGCTTGTAATTGGTGGGGTTATGGGTAATTAATTAGGTTAATTTATTTAAACCCGTTTTTAAAAATTGGGCAGAATTTAGGGTCAATTGTTTTGATCATATAGGGAGTTCTATAAACTCTTATTTTGCGATCCAAGTATCCCTGGAAAGGTAATTGAAGTGGCTTTCCAATGCAAGAAACGAGAACTAAATTGGAGGTAGGGAAGTGGGTCAAAAACAGGTTACAACCGTCGGAGGTCAAAACAGTTTTGAAATCAGCCTGTTTTCTTTTTATGTTTTAAGATGGTTAGGGTACTTAGGAGTACACTTGGACCTTGAAACGAACATGAGAGTTAGTTTATATGTTATATAATATATTTGGAGGAGGGCTAATCAATTGGGATAGTGGAAGACCCTCTAGTCATAACAAAATTTTTGTATGTTCAAAATCAGTAAAATCTGGATAGACAAAAGTATATATATATATATATATATATATATATATATATATATATATATATATATATATATATATATATATATATATATATATATATATATATATATATATATATATATATATATATATATATGTATATCGGGGCCTTAATAGTAGCTTTAAGGTTGGAGAAAATGGGAGATGTTAGCTAAAATATGTAAGGGCATAGGGTTTCCTTTACAGAGTTCATGGGTATGTTTAAGTGGGCATTTTGGCTTATAGTTTGGAGACCTAAAACCGTGACTGTTTTGGGTAAAATGTTAACGGGACGGGTTATGAAGTAAAATGAGTTAAGGGCTTTATAGAGGGGTGTAATGAGACGCTTAGTGTAACACCCCATTTTGGAAATGGAAATATCACAGTAATTATGGCGTGTCATCAAAGCATACAAGGTAAAATGTCTAAACATTACTTGACCATAAAAAAGGAAAATACCGGAATCAAACATCGGTAGTCCAAAAGTAAAGCTCATCACACACAAACATAGTATAATAAAGGAAAGGACGAAACAATGTCCAAAGAATAAGTATCACAAGAAAGGAAATGCATAATGTAAAGAAGGCTAGACAGCTTCCAGCCCATATGCACGTACTCTTAGTGTCTACGAGCGTCCCTGAGAACCTGCCGTTTTGGGAACATAGAAAAGGAAAACGGCTGAGCAAATACGCTCAGTGCACGGATGTACAATAAAGCATGAATAGAATAAGCATATAACATAATAACAGCGGAAGAAACTAAGTCCCGAGTAACCTGGTTAAGTCTTAATAAAACTGGTTTTATAGTTTGAAAGTATTATGTTTATCTTATAAAAACTGTTTATCGTATTTTACCATTAGCCAATATAGGTCATGAAAATCCACCGTGCATGAATAATTGGAGGGGTGACCTCATCATGCAAATTAAAGGGGCTGCCTCTAATTTAATATACTGGTTTTTGGGTAGGACGGATCAGCTCCTTGTGAAGGATGCAAGGCACACACCACATTCACCATGTAATCCTGAATAAAAACATGTAACTAGGATGCACCCATACGCCCCTCATGATAAGTATAAATAAATGGCCAAAAGCTGAAGGGACGCCACGAGCAATCACTCCGCCGTGGTGAAGTCATAACATCAGTGCCTCTAATGTCATGGTTATGGTACCTCCATAACTAGGTGAAACTGTTCATGCATGTATATGGCTATAGGTAATCTTAATTAAACATAAGCAATCAAACTCATAACTTATACTACGGGAAAACAGTTGGCTGCATACGGGGAATCCTAATAAGGAAAGAATGTCCATACTTAAAGGACGGGAATCCGTACCTTATGTCCAGTGAACGAGAAAGACGAACTGCGAGAATCCTACTTCCGAATCACTAGTGCTACATAAATACGTACATGAATACGTATCTGCTTACTAAATACATAGCTGGTTTTATATCATGTCTTAGCTTATTTTATATGTTCTTACCATGTTTTACTGTTTTAAAGCCTTAAACCGTGTTTATCTTATATTCTGTTTAATCTGATTAAGTATTTCTGGTATTTCATGTGTTATTATACTTACTGTGTAATAATAAGTAACTTTCCAAAAATAGCAGGTTTCCTAAAATAGAAAGTTTCCAAAATAGAAAGTTTCCAAAAATAGAAAGTTTCCAAAAATAGAAAGTTACCAAAAATAGAAAGTTCCCTAAAATAGAAAGTTTCCAAAAATAGAAAGTTTCTGAAAAATAGAAAGTTTCCAAAAATAGATTTACTGCTTAAAATAGATAAGTTTCTAAAAATAGAAAGTTTCCATAAATAGATTAGCTGTCTTAATTAAATAAGTTTCCATAAATAGATTAGCTGCCTGAAATAAATAAGTTTCTAAAAATAGCTGGTTTCCATAAATAGATTAGCTGCCTTATTTAATTAAGTTTCTAAAATAAAAAGTTTCCATAATTAGAAATAAGTTGGTTAAATAAGCTAAGTATATAAGCCTAAGTGTATTATTTCTAAGTCATATGATATAATGTATAGTTTAATAATTATTTCATGTAATTTAATTAAACTATAGGTTATAATATTTAATTAAATTATAAAACATTTTTAATTAAATAAGTTAAATACTTAGGTTAAAATATGTATTATTATATGTTAATAATATAACCTAAGTCATGTTAATTAATTAATTATATCCATGGTTTTAAAATAATTAATTAATTATAAGTCTTAATTATATAAATACTTAGGTTAAAATAATTTCATGATCATTAATAATTAAATAACCTAAGTCATGTTATTAAATTAATCACATTATTTTATTAATTTAATTTTAACATAAGTTCATAAACATAAAAAAAAACTAACATACACCATGAACCGGATCTAGGCTAAATACATGAACCAGGCATGAAATCGACACCGTACCCCGAACCAACTCGGGGTACCCCGTGTTTCCGTTGTTGCCGTGGGACCCACACGCACCAACCAAGACCATATGGTCTTGGTGGTGGTCGGCTTGGCAAACCGAAACCCATTTGGGTTCGGTTGCAGCCTCCGGCCAAAACAAACACCCCCTTAAAACAACCCTTTGATTTAATTTGACACCAAAACATGTTAGATCTATGGTTAATTATTATGTTTTTATAAAACATCACATGTTCATAATTAATAAAAAGATTAAATCAAAAGAAAGGTTTAAAAAGGTTTTACCGAATTCGTGGATCAAGAGAACGAAGAACCAACACGATAAATCACTAGAATTCTGAGATCCAAGATCAAAAATCACCTTGTATGGTGTTCTTAGGGTGGCGGCACAAAGGAGAGGAGGAAGGAGGAGGTTTTAGGTTTTCTTAAAATCTTCTGTAAAGTTAAATTGTGTAGTGTAAAAATAATTAACCCCCTTTAGTAAATTTGACAAATGGGCTTGTCCCATTTGTCCTTGTTGGCCGCGGGTAGGGACCCCACTTTGGGTACCCGTACCTTTTTCCGTGTCTCGTTATTTAGTTACTCGTTTGTGATTATTTAAGTTTGTGTTTTAAAAGTTCTCGTTACGTAAATACCATGATCTAATATATTTATTTACGCTCGCAATAAATATATATACGTAATTAATAATAGTTCGTTTTTTAATTACGTTCATGATTTCATGATCGCATGTTCGTGATTAATTATCGTTAAATAATTATTACATGATCGTGCATAGTAAATACTTATCGTGTTCTAACACGTACGTAATACGTAAACTCCTAACACGTAATCGTAATCATGCTATATTAGGAAAGTTTTAATCTAGTACGTACGATCCTAAGGGTACTATGCATGGTAAAAGCATGCGGGTTTTACAACTCTTCCCCCCTAAAAAGAATAATTCGTCCCCGAATTATAGATAAAGTAAACTGGAAAAGAAGAACATACCCGAATTCAAAATATGAAATGAGGGTAAGAAGCCCGGATAGACTCCTCCGTTTCCCAAGTGGCTTCCCGCTCGGTATGATCCCTCCAAAGAATTTTGACGAATGGAATCATCTTCTTTCTCATGACTCGTTCTTGTCTGTCAAGAACTCGTTCGGGTTCTTCTATAAAAGTGAGATCTTCACGTATCTGTTCCAGTGGATACTGAACCTTGTGAAGGGGATGATACTGGTACCCTCTGAGTAAGGACACATGAAACACATTGTGCACATGCGAAAGTTGCGGAGGTAACGCCAATCGGTAAGATACTTCACCGACTCGTTCAATGATATCAAACGGTCCGATGAAACGAGGACTGAGCTTCCCTTTAATCCCGAAGCGTCTAACACCACGTGCCGGCGAAACCTTAAGGAAGACGTGATCTCCTACGTTAAAGTGTATATCCCTACGATGCTTATCGGCGTAACTCTTCTGACGTGACCGTGCCTCCTGAATCTTCTGCTTAGCTACTGCGATCTTCTCATTTGTCATCTCTATGATTTCCGGTCCTTCGAGTGTTCGCTCGCCAACCTGATCCCAGCAGATTGGGGCGCGACACTTTCTGCCATACAACATCTCAAATGGAGCACATTTGATACTTGCGTGCCAACTGTTGTTGTATGCAAACTCCACCAAACAGATGTATACATCCCAATCACCCGTCCATTCCAACGCACATGATCTCAACATATCTTCCAATGTCTGGATGGTTCGCTCCGATTGTCCGTCCGTTTGAGGATGAAAAGCCGTGCTAAGCTTAAGTTGTGTACCCCAAGCTTTCTACAGACTTTTCCAAAAGCGCGAAGTGAATCGAGGATCTCTGTCTGAGACGATGCTGGATGGTGCACCGTGGAGTCTCATGATCTCTCGTCTGTACGTATCTGCGAGTTTACTTACCGGATCTTCCTTGCGGATCGGTAAGAAATGAGCTGATTTGGTAAGTCGATCAACGATAACCCAAATTGCATCGTGCTTCCTTTTGGTAGGCGGAAGACCGGTAACAAAATCCATGGTGATTTTGTCCCACTTCCACTCTGGAATATCTAACGGTTGAAGGAGACCGCCAGATCGCTGATGCTCGATCTTAACCTGCTGGCAGGTAAGACATTTGGAGACGTAAGTGGCCACATCCTGTTTCATACCACTCCACCAAAAGTACTGCTTGATGTCATGGTACATCTTAGTCGAACCAGGATGTATCGAGAATGGGGAACTATGAGCTTCAGCTAACAAAGCTTCCCCGAGTTCTTGGTCATCAGGAACACAAAGTCTAGTGCCCTGCCATACGATACCATCTGCATCTACTCTGAATTCTGTCAGCTTCTCCAAATTCTGTACTATCGCCCAGATTTCTCCGTCATCCTTCTGAGCTTCCTTGATCTTAGATAGTAACTCAGGTTCTACTCTAAGATTAGCCCAGTAACCGTGCTGTCCACGTACCATGATCTCGATGTCTAGTCGCTCTAAGTCTCTGATGATTTCCTCTTCGATTTTAATGCCGTTGATCATTCCGGACTTCCTGCTTAGAGCATCTGCTACTACATTTGCCTTTCCGGGATGATACTGTAGATTAATGTCATAATCCTTCAACAGCTCTAACCATCTCCTTTGCCTCATGTTCAATTCACGCTGAGTGAAGATATACTTCAAGCTCTTGTGGTCTGTGAAAATGTCACATGATTCTCCATATAAGTAGTGCCTCCATATCTTCAATGCAAACATGACTACAACAAGTTCCAGATCGTGCGTGGGGTAATTTTCTTCATAAGGCTTAAGCTGCCGTGAAGCGTACGCGATCACTTTCGCATGTTGCATGAGAACACAGCCAAGTCCCTTCCCCGATGCATCGCTGTAGATTTGAAATCCACCCGTACCAGATGGTAGAGTAAGAATAGGTGAAGATACTAGCTTCTGCTTCAGGTCTTCAAAGCTCTTCTCTCGATCTTCAGTCCAGACGAATTTCTCCCCTTTCCGCATCAGTTTGGTCAATGGTAGTGCTAGGCGGGAAAAGTTCTCTACGAACCTACGGTAATAGCCAGCTAAGCCTAAGAAACTACGGACTTCTGTCGTTGACGTCGGCCTTGGCCACTTAGTAATGGCCTCCACCTTCGCTGGATCCATAGTGATTCCTTCTGCTGATACAATGTGACCTAAGAATGCCACCTTGTCTAACCAGAACTCACACTTGGAGAATTTAGCATACAGCTGCTTTTGGCGAAGAATCTGTAGTACTGTACGAAGATGGTCTTCGTGTTCCTCCTTGTACTTTGAGAAAATCAGGATGTCATCGATGAAAACAATGACGAATTTGTCCAGAAATTCATGGAAGATTCTGTTCATCAGATCCATGAACACTGCTGGAGCATTTGTCAGGCCAAATGTCATAACTACAAACTCGTAGTGGCCATAACGAGTACGAAAGGCCGTCTTAGCGATATCCTGCTCCTTGACCCGTAGCTGATGATAGCCTGACCTAAGATCAATCTTGGAGAAGTGTTTGGCCCCTTGGAGTTGGTCAAACAGATCGTTAATGCGTGGCAGCGGATACCTATTCCGAATGGTAATCTTGTTGAGCTCGTGATAGTCTATGCAAAGACGCATACTGCCGTCCTTCTTCTTAACAAACAAGACCGGTGCGCCCCATGGAGATGCGCTCGGTCGAATGAAACCTCGTTCAAGAAGTTCTTGCAGTTGATCCTTCAGCTCCTTCAGCTCTATGGGAGCCATGCGATAAGGAGCCTTGGAGATTGGTTCAGCTCCTAGAACCAGCTCGATACTGAATTCCACTTCTCGTGCAGGTGGTATGCCCGGAAGTTCTGCTGGAAACACATCTTGGAATTCCGACACTATTCGTTGATCCTGAATCGATGGAGATTCATCATCCATGTCGTGAACTGTAGCTAGATAACCCTCGCAGCCATGTGACAGTAGTGCACGCGCTTGCAGGGTGGATATGACTTGTACAGACCGTCCGGGTATGAACCCATTATGAATGTACTTTGGTGCATTGACATCACCGAAGATAACTCGATATGAATGGCAGTCTATGGTAGCATGATACTTGGATAGCCAATCCATGCCCAAAATCATGTCGAAGTCATTCATGTCAAGCGGAAGTGCGTCGACAGGTCGAACCTTATCATCAAATTCTAGGGGAAGACTCTTGTATACATGGGTGATTAATACAGAGTCCCTCAAAGGAGTGGAAATAGTAAGCCTATTTTCTAGTGGCAAGGGAGGCATCCTAATGTTCTTAGCATAAGCAGTAGAAATAACCGAGTGATTAGCACCCGTATCGAAAAGAACACATGCAGCGCGACCATACATATACAAGATTCCAGTACTGGTACCTGTAGACTTGTTGGCCTGGTCCCGAGATGTCGTGTACACACGCCTGGCAGTAGGAGGCGGCTTGGTATCAGCATGTCCCGATGTACCCTCCATCTCGCCCTTACGGCAATCCTTCATAATATGGCCAGGAAGACCATACTTGAAGCACGCATCAGTATTACGGCGACATGGTCCTGGGTGCCTACGGTGCCAAGTAGAGCAAAGAGGATGAGTGTATCCTCCGGCAGGTGCTCTGGCTGGCTGAGGACCTGATAAAAACATTTTACATAAGACATGATAGTTGGGTACAAAGGACGAAGCGGATAATCGTAAGATTGAATACCAGTGATAGCTGGACGGCTAGGCTGCGAACCTCTCTGGTTCTGGTCCCTACCGTTTCCATGGTTCCTGGTAGAAGTTTGATAAAGTGTCAGAATATGAGTTATAACATAAAACATAAGGAATTTTGTAAGTATTAGGACCTGCTGTTGTTGGAGTGCCCGACGTTGTTACGGTAATTGTCATTACCGCCACGCCTATCCGTAGCAGAACGGTCGTTAGTCTGACCGTTTCCCTTGGGCTGATGAGGCTGCTGCTGAGTAGCCGGCTGAGACCGGTCCCCAGTTTTCTGCCTGGAAGATACAGTTAAAGAGATGAATATTTGACATACGGAAAGTATACGGATTGGTCACCGCTTGAATACGAATGTTTACCTCTTGTCGGGTCTTTCAGCTTCCCCGAACTCATCCCTCTCCTGCAGCATCTCCAGTTTTCGTGCTGCATCGGCCACTTGTGCTACAGTGTTGAACGTAGCACACACCAGATTGTTTGCGACCGATGTGCCAAGAGCCCATCTGAAGTGATGTGCCTGCTCTTCGGGAGTACCTGCTGCCGCACCAAGGAAACCAGCCAAGCGAAGAAAGTGCTGCATAAATTCGTTGCTATTCTCCCTAGCTCTCTGTCGGATCCCATGGTACTCTCGCTTGAGCTTGTCCTGCTCAGCCTTGGGAAAGAACTGCTCCATTACCCTGTCCTTGAACTGAGCCCAAGTCAAACCAGCAACCCACTCATCACCACCTTCAGATTACATCAATGCTAACCACCAGTTGAGTACATCGCCTTCGAACCGATAGCATGCCAACCTCGCCTTGTATGCGGGGTCACAGCCCATAGCGTTGAAAATCTTCTCGATGTGAGCCAACCAGCTTTCAGCATCGCTGGGGCTATCTGTCTTCTCAAAAGCTCGAGGGCGGAGCTTGTTGAATCTCTCCAGCCATACTGCTAATGTCACTGGAGGAGGAGGAGGAGTGGCTTATTGTGCTGCTGATTGTTGGCAGCTTGAACTTCAGCCCTGATGTCATTCCTCAGTTGAGGAAGCAAGGCTGGCATGGCAACCTGAATTGTAGCATTGAGCTGCTCCTGTTCACGTGTGAGAACCATCTGACAGTATAACATAAAACATATGATTAAACAGATCAAAACATAAAATATAATTATATACATGAAAAAAAATTTATACTAAATATTCACGAGAAAAATTTTATGCAAGAAAATTTTGTGTATGAATGCATGATGCAGTTTTATGAAAAATTTTGTATGCTCGAGAGTGAACGCCTCTGGTCAGTTCACCCAAAACAAAAGACATAGCGAGGGGACGCCTATGGGTTGGTCCCAAATCTAAAAGTTTCGATAAAACACATGCGACTAAATAGGGCCAGTCGTGTACCAACCATTACTTAGTCAAAAACCCTGCAACAATGACATGTATATGTATGCTTAAAAATGATGAATGCATGAAAACAACTGTCAGTTCTAGGAAGACCGTAGTGACTACCCACTAATCACAGGTCATATTTGAGAGCCTACAGGTCGAAGCCTTGTCTCTGATACCATAATTGTAACACCCCATTTTGGAAATGGAAATATCACAGTAATTATGGCGTGTCATCAAAGCATACAAGGTAAAATGTCTAAACATTACTTGACCATAAAAAAGGAAAATACCAGAATCAAACATCGGTAGTCCAAAAGTAAAGCTCATCACACACAAACATAGTATAATAAAGGAAAGGACGAAACAATGTCCAAAGCATAAGTATCACAAGAAAGGAAATGCATAATGTAAAGAAGGCTAGACAGCTTCCAGTCCATATGCACGTACTCTTAGTGTCTACGAGCGTCCCTGAGTACCTGCCGTTTTGGGAACATAGAAAAGGAAAACGGCTGAGCAAATACGCTCAGTGCACGGATGTACAATAAAGCATGAATAAAATAAGCATATAACATAATAACAGCGGAAGAAACTAAGTCCTGAGTAACCTGGTTAAGTCTTAATAAAACTGGTTTTATAGTTTGAAAGTCTTATGTTTATCTTATAAAAACTGTTTATCATATTTTACCATTAGCCAATATAGGTCATGAAAATCCACCGTGCATGAATAATTGGAGGGGTGACCTCATAATGCAAATTAGAGGGGCTGCCTCTAATTTAATATACTGGTTTTTGGGTAGGAGGGATCAGCTCCTTGTGAAGGATGCAAGGCACACACCACATTCACCATGTAATCCTGAATAAAAACATGTAACTAGGATGCACCCATACGCCCCACATGATAAGTATAAATAAATGGCCAAAAGCTGAAGGGACGCCACGAGCAATCACTCCGCCGTGGTGAAGTCATAACATCAGTGCCTCTAATGTCATGGTTATGCTACCTCCATAACTAGGTGAAACTGGTCATGCATGTATATGGCTATAGGTAATCTTAATTAAACATAAGCAATCAAACTCATAACTTATACTACGGGAAAACAGTTGGCTGCATACGGGGAATCCTAATAAGGAAAGAATGTCCATACTGAAAGGACGGGAATCCGTACCTTATGTCCAGTGAACGAGAAAGACGAACTGCGAGAATCCTACTTCCGAATCACTAGTGCTACATAAATACGTACATGAATAAGTATCTGCTTACTAAATACATAGCTGGTTTTATGTCATGTCTTAGCTTATTTCATATGTTCTTACCATGTTTTACTGTTTTAAAGCCTTAAACCGTGTTTATCTTATATTCTGTTTAATCTGATTAAGTATTTCTGGTATTTCATGTGTTATTATACTTACTGTGTAATAATAAGTAACTTTCCAAAAATAGTAGGTTTCCTAAAATAGAAAGTTTCCAAAAATAGAAATTTTCCAAAAATAGAAAGTTTCCAAAAATAGAAAGTTACCAAAAATAGAAAGTTTCCAAAAATAGAAAGTTTCCAAAAATAGAAAGTTTCCAAAAATAGAAAGTTTTCAAAAATAGATTTACTGCTTAAAATAGATAAGTTTCTAAAAATAGAAAGTTTCCATAAATAGATTAGCTGCCTTAATTAAATAAGTTTCTATAAATAGATTAGCTGCCTGAAATAAATAAGTTTCTAAAAATAGTTGGTTTCCATAAATAGATTAGCTGCCTTATTTAATTAAGTTTCTAAAAATAGAAAGTTTCCATAATTAGAAATAAGCTGGTTAAATAAGCTAAGTATATAAGCCTAAGTGTTTTTCATGATTATTTCTAAGTCATATGATATAATGTATAGTTTTATAATTATTTCATGTAATTTAATTAAACTATAGGTTATAATATTTAATTAAAGTATAACATGTTTTTAATTAAATAAGATAAATACTTAGGTTAAAATATGTATTATTATATGTTAATAATATAACCTAAGTCATGTTAATTAATTAATTATATCCATGGTTTTAAAATAATTAATTAATTATAATTCTTAATTATATAAATACTTAGGTGAAAATAATTTCATGATCATTAATAATTAAATAACCTAAGTCATGTTATTAAATTAATCACATCATTTTATTAATTTAATTTTAACAAAAGTTCATAAACATAAAAAAAAACTAACATACACCATGAACCGGATCTAGGCTAAAAACATGAACCGGACATGAAATCGACACCGTACCCCGAACCAACTCAGGGTACCCCGTGTTTCCCTTGCTGCCGTGGGACCCACACGCACCAACCAAGACCATATGGTCTTAGTGGTGGTCGGCTTGGCAAACCGAAACCCATTTGGGTTCGGTTGCAGCCTGCGGCCAAAACAAACACCCCCTTAAAACAACCCTTTGATTTAATATGACACAAAAACATGTTATCTATGCTTAATTATTATGTTTTTATAAAAAAATCACATGTTCATAATTAATAAAAAGATTAAATCAAAAGAAAGGTTTAAAAAGGTTTTACCGAATTCGTGGATCAAGAGAACGAAGAACCAACACGATAAATCACTAGAATTCTGAGATCCAAGATAAAAAATCACCTTGTATGGTGTTCTTAGGGTGGCGGCACAAAGGAGAGGAGGAAGGAGGAGGTTTTAGGTTTTCTTAAAATCTTCTGTAAAGTTAAATTGTGTAGTGTAAAAATAATTAACCCCCTTTAGTAAATTTGACAAATGGGCTTGGCCCATTTGTCCTTGTTGGCCGCGGGTAGGGACCCCACTTGGGGTACCCGTACCTTTCTCCGTGTCTCGTTATTTAGTTACTCGTTTGTGATTATTTATGTTCTTGTTTTAAAAGTTCTCGTTACGTAAATACCATGATCTAATATATTTATTTACGCTCGTAATAAATATATATACGTAATTAATAATAGTTCGTGTTTTAATTACGTTCATGATTTCATGATCGCATGTTCGTGATTAATTATCGTTAAATAATTATTAAATGATCGTGCATAGTAAATACTTATCATGTTCTAACACGTACGTAATACGTAAACTCCTAACACGTAATCGTAATCATGCTATATTAGGAAAGTTTTAATCTAGTACGTACGATCCTAAGGGTACTATGCATGGTAAAAGCATGCGGGTTTTACACTTAGAGCATATAAATGAGGTATTTATATAGGATGAGGTTAGATGTCCATCATAGGTTGATGAGCCATCTTAGTGTTTGGTTCATGTTTTGATTAGTGTTTTTGGTTTGTTATCTTTTGCTAGTGCGCGGACTTTTGGAGAAGCTCAATCAGGTGAGTTTCATAATCCCATGTTTCTAATGATTATGACTTCCAGATGTGATGGAAGAGACACTGTTTTGTTATTTATAAATTATGCTGTGAATGTTTTGCGTTGGTGATGGACTTGTGTGTGCATACTTATGTGATTAACTGCTAGTTGATTCTTGATTGTTTATGTTTTGACTTGGTACCAGAGGAGATGTTGACAATGCGGGGCCTTAGGATTTGGTTCATAGGTGTTTGGATGCCTATGAGAGTATGGTGTTTGGTATGGCAGGGAGCCTTGGTTTTGGTTTGATTAGTTAAATCTTAAATGTTAGTTGTTAATGCATGTTAGTATCACATTGTCCATATGTTTTTAAATTTTGGTTGTTACTCACAGCTTATGGTTTGGTTTTGGCGTTGGAGTCTAAACCTATGACTCTCACCAACTTTATGTTGACGTGTTTTAGTGTCTCTTTCAGGTGATACTATGGTAAAGTGTGAGAACATAAGTGGCTAGGATTTGGAGAGCGTAGGAATGCATTTAGAAGGAGATCCCCGTTCCTTCTTAGTTTCTTTTGATTATTTAATAAGTGATACTGTTGGCACCTATATGTTTGTTTTGGTTATGTTATTTGTTTGTCTTGGGTAAGAGGTAGGACTGTTACCTACTTACCTAGACTCCTGCATTGTTGGGATATTGTCATGACTTTTGTGTCACCATTTTATGACATTTCATATTTCATATAGTTATCTCTATAGACACGCCATGTTGTGATGATATTCATACGTCGCGCCCCATATTCCGCCATGGTGGGGTGTGACATTAAGGGTGATCATAGCCTCCTAATCTTGGTTGATTAAGGGGTGGTGAGGCCTTAAGGGAGGATTCAGGCCTTGTGGGGACCTAAGTCTTGTAAAGACTTGACCTTTTGTCACCTATTTTACCTTATTTTGTGCTAACCTAGGTTTAAGCTCTTGGCTAGGCCTGTTTGTTGTTCATAGCAGGGGGAAGCTGGTGCTTGTTCTTGCTAGCACCTCAACTCTTTGATTCCAAGGTGTGGATGTACATCTTGGAGGTTTGTATTCTCAAATCTCATCTTTCTGATTAATCTTTGGTATTTATGTGATTTTGTGATTTTGCTGGTGTAAGTGTGTTTTTATGCTTGAAAATTGCTTCTTGATTCACTTGTGGTATGTTATGATGTTAAACTGGGCTTAAATCAATCTTGAGAAGACTTTTACTTGTTAAAAATTGAGTTTAAAAAGTTAAAAGGGTGTTTGGGATTGACTATTGGTTCTAGTTTATGTGATTTAGAGTTTGTGTTTGAGTGTTATTTGAGTGTGTATCTGTTATAGAGGTTATTGTGATCTGATATAAGCAAGTTTTGTGCCTTGAAACACCAAATCAAACAATTGGCTATAAAATCTTGAATATTTGTTGTTTTGCTCTGAAATCTTGTGCACACCTAGTTTTTATGTTGACCTAGGGCTAACAAGTGTTGAATCATTGTTAATGCAACATATGTGATAGATATGAGGCCTTGATATTGGATTTTGTGTCAAGTAGATCAACAAACTTTGTTCTTGTGTTCTTCATTGTTCATCAGTAACTGCATGTGCTTAGATCTTGTTTATTTGTTGGATTGGTTGCATGAAATGTGTTAATCTGTGTTACTTTAAGTTGTTTTGAGATTGTGTATGCATTTGGTGGCTTGTGGGTGGCTTTTAATAGCTTAAAAGTAGCTTATAGTCATCAGACCTGCTTATTACTTGTCTGGAACACATTTGGGCAAAGATTGAATTAACTGCACTGATTGGCCGGGTGATTTTGTGATTATTTGCTTGTTATTGACTCCTTGTGATTCACTGATCACAAGGGTGCCTTGTTTGTCCAAAGATACCAAGTAATACTCTCTAAAAAGCCAAGTCAAAAAGTCAAGGCAGTGGGAACTCCTTTCCCCTGCTTCTAGCCACTACTAGTTATAATTTATGTTCAGCTTATTAATAAGTCATTCTGGCTTATTCCAAGGTGCAACAACTAATTTTTTTGTAATAGGTCTTAATCTTTTGAGCTTATAAGTGAATCTTGAAGTTTACAGCTTTTGGATTTAAGTTTTTACTAGAAAACGACTATTTTGTCTTTTTCAAAATTAGCTTATTGCTTATTTCAGCTTTTTAAGTGTGCTTATTGAAAATCTTTTTGTTGATTAAGCTTATTTAAGCCATTTGTGACTTATTGCAACTTGAATCAGCTCTGGAAATAGTCTAGAACTAAAAAACGACTATTTTGTCGTTTTGTGTAGATTGCTTATTGCATTTTTAGGCTTATTCCTTGAGCTTATTTCAAGTTTCTTTTTGCAAATAGCTTAATTAGGTCAAGAGAAGGACGTGGGTAAAATCTTAGCTTATGGCATCAACTTATAACTTAATGGGCCAAAAAGCCCATTAAGAATAAGCTGTTTTGAAATAAGCTAGCTTAAGCTCATTTTCAGCTTTTGGGCCTTTGGAAAATTGTGTTTAAAATCAAGTTTTAAGCTTGACTGGAGCTTTTGGGCCATTTCTGAGGACTTTTTCTTATTGGGCCCAATATCAAGCCCATTAAGGATCTGTTTGGGTATTTGGCCCATTCGAAGGCCCAATAGGGGCATTTTTGTAATTTCAAGTTCATTTTCTGTTTACTTAGGTTAAATTAAGCTAGTTTGCAAGTTTTTAGAATTTTTTATAAATTTTGGATTTTTAATATTATTTTATTATTATTTTATTATTAAAAATTAAAATCTAGATTTTTCAAGTTTTTACATTTTTCTTACGTTAAATACATTAAGTTAGGAATTTTACCACTTTTATAATATTTTTATTGTCCTTAGATTAATTTTTATAATTATTTTAAGTTTTAATAGTTTTTAATTGTTTTTAAATAGTTTTAATTAATTTTAAATTTTTCAAAAATAGTTTTAAATTAAGTTAGGTTGTTTTAGAGGTTTACAAAGTGATAAATCTCATTTTGGGCTTTTTATTAATTAAATTGATTTTCAGGGCTTTAATTAGCATTAAAAAATCATTATTTAATTAAATAAAAGGTTTGGGTGATTTTTTATTTTTTGTAAACTCTAATTACATTATTTAGGATTTATTGCAATTTTTTAGGAATTTTTAGAGTAAATTTTTAATTTTGGTGCTTTTACGGTTTTACGTGTACGACCTTTTCGTCTTAGTGTAATCCGTCATCGTAACCGTCATTCTCTTCTTATCCCATTTCTAATTTTCTTTCTCATAACAATATAATCACAAATTTAATCATCTCTTAACACAACGCACTTGCCTCCTTGAGAACGATCCCCACTTTGGGTTATTAGTTCTCGGTTTTCCTAAACCGCCACTTAATATTTGCCACTTTTGCTCTCTTTTCCTAATGAGTAGTAAAATCACTACATCATATATACTTTAATTTAATTAAATCATGATTATATTTAATTAAATCGTATAACATATAGTTTATTTAATTAACATGTTATAATTAATAAACTATACTATTAATCACATGACTTAGTAGATTAAATCAGTAAAGCTTAAGCTTAGCGTATTAGCTTAATAATCCAACTTATTTCTAATTATGGAAACTTTCTGTTTCAGGAAACTTACTATTTTTGGAAACTTTCTATTTTTAGAAACTAAACTATTTAAGCAGTTAATCTATTTTGGAAACTTTCTATTTTTCGAAACTTTCTATTTTAGGAAATCTGCTATTTTTAGAAAGTTATTTTATATTTCACAACAAGTATAATAATACAAGAAATACGAGTAATACTTAGTCAGAATATACAAAGTACATGATCAACACAACATAACGTTAAAATCAGTAAACCAAGACATGAACATATAAAACAAGCCAAGACATGATATAAAACTAGCTACGTACTCAGTAATCAGAATACTTATACACGTACATTATTTATGTAGCATTAGTGACATCTAAGTAGGACTCTCTTCCGTTCGTCTTCTTCGTTCACTGGACACAAGGTACGGATTCTCCGTCCTTTCAGTATGGACATTCTTTCCTTATTAGGATTTCCCCGTATGCAGCCAACTGTTTTCCCAGTATATGTTTTATATGTTTTGATCTGCTTATGTTTAATTAAATGCCTAAGCCATATATATGCATGACCATTTTCACCTAGTTATGGAGGTACCATAACCATAACACTGGAGACACCGGTGTTATGACTTCACCACGGCGTAGTGATAGCTCGTGGCGTCCCTTTCAGCTTTTGGCCATATTATTATGTTATCATGTGGGGCGTATGGGTGCATCCTAGGTTACATGTTGTTAGCAGATTATTCAGGTGAATGTGGTGTGTGCCTTTCATCCTTCACAAGGAGCTGATCCCTCCTACCCAAACTTATATTAATTAGAGGCAACCCCTCTAATTGCATGATGAGGTCACCCCTCCAAGTATTCATGCATGTTGATATTTCATGACCTATATTGGCTAATGGTTAACATGTTAAACAGTTTTCATAAGATAAACATAAGGCTTTTCAAACTATAAAAACAGTTTTACTAAGTTATACCAGGTTTTCCAGGACTTAATCAATTCTGCTGCTATATGTTGTATATGATTATGTTATTCATTCTAAGCTTGTATATCCGTGCACTGAGCGTTATGCTCATCCGTTTTCCTTTCATGTTTCCCAAAACGGCAGATACTCAAGGGCGCTTGTAGATTTTAAGCGTAGGTGCATATGGATTGGAAGCTTACTAACCTTCATTTCTTTATGCATTTCATCATACATTTTGCTACTTATTTCCTTGGACATTGTTTAGTCCTTTTCCTTTACAGTACTTATGTTTGTGTGTGATGAGCTTTTACTTTGGGGTACCGATGTTTAATTCTGTTATTTCCTTTATGGTCATGTAATGTTTAAAACATTTATCCTTGTATGCTTTGATGACACGTCATAATCATGCGTGACATTTCATTTATCAAAATTGGGTGTTACAAGTCGACATTCATGAAATGTACGGTTTTATAATTCTTGACACAACTCTATTTGACTAGATGTGAGGTGTTTTGATTTCTGGAACTTAGGGATATAACAAGAGGTATCCTTGTGATCATAAGTCTGTGTGGAAGGCATTTTTGTCCTAAGGCAAAACTTTGTCAAGTTAGTCAAATTCTTTGAATTTTAAGAAATCTTGTGCCTAGTGTGTGCCTATATGCAACATATGTGGAGGTGCGGTTATCTCGACCCAAAATTTGTTTTTGTAAGTATAGAAAATGCATGATTTTGAGATAACCCAAACGCTCCTTATTTTCACTTTAGCTTCAAACGAACGTACCCAAAAATCATATTGATTATGCAATTCCTTTAGCGTTCGTGAGACCAAGATGCCATGATAAAACATTGTTTTTAGATGTTTGTCATTTACAATGTGCTAAAAACGATTTTCATGTCCTAATTTATGAGAAGATTTAAAAAACGTTTAGGGATTCCTACCAATTCCTAGTAGTTTGTTCGTGGGTTTATGCATACAAAGAGTTTTTATGGTATAATCCAAAAATACAATAGCTTATTTTACTAACCTTAGTGAATCCCCAAATTCAATTTTGTGCAATTAACAAGAACCCTAGACTCAAATTCAAAATAATGTGAAGAAGTAATTGAAATAGAATAGAATAACTTATAGAGAGTGATTGGTACAAATAAATTGATAGATTTTGCCTTAGAGTTGAGGGTGAGATGGATTTTTGGTGATGTTGGTCATGTTTTCTCAGAAAAATGAGTTTGTGTTCTTGTTGTGTGTGTTTGTTTTTATTGATATGAAGTGGTCAAAAATATCAGACAGACGGACCCTTCCACGGACCCATGGGGGAAAGGATTCGACAGCGTCCGTCGGGTTTGATGGCTAAAAATCCTTTTGTTTTAACTAGAAATTTCCATGAGTTTTAGTCCTAGTCTTAAAATGTTGAAGGGCTCTCGTTTGAGTGGTTAGTTAAAATATCGGCTATGTTATCTTCTGAGGAAACTTTTTCAATAGATATGTTACCTTTTTGTACGTTGTCACGAAGAAAATGATGCCAAATTTCAATGTGTTTGGTTTGAGAGTGCAACACGGGATTTTTGCTGAGATCAATAGCTCATTTGTTGTCATACAAGATTGTGATATCTTCCAACTTAATGTTGTAATCGACAAGTGCTTGTTTCATACAAAATGCTTGTTGACACGCATTGCCTGCTGATACATATTTGGCTTCGGTAGTAGAGATGGCTAGTGCGGTTTGCTTTTTTGAGAACCATGAAGTAAGACAACATCCTATAAATGTGCAAATGCCACTTGTGCTTTTTCTATCGACATAGTCACCAGCATGGTCCGAGTCTGCATAGACAACGGTTTCCATTCCCGTCCCTTTAGGATACCATTGTCCGAGATGGGTTGTGCATTTGATGTATCTAATAATCCGCTTGACCGCTTCGAGATGTGTAACATTTGGATTATCTTGGAAACGTGAACAAATACAAACACTAAACATGATATCTAGCTGACTGGCCGTTAGATAAAGTAAGCTACCAATCATACCATGATATTTTGTACTATCCACATAATCATTAATACCATCTTTGGTTAATTTAGTTTTGGTTGACATTGGGGTGTTTGTTGGTTTAGATTCTTCTAAGCCAAATTTCTTAAGCATTTCCTTAATATATTTGGATTGGTTAAAAAAGATCCATCTTCCATTTGTTTTATTTGTAGCCCCGAGATAAAATTAAGTTCGCCCATCATGCTCATTTCAAATTCGTCGTGCATAATTTTTGAAAATTCATCACACAGTTCTTGACATGTAGACCCGAAAACAATGTCATCAACATATATTTGTACAATGATTATGTGTGACCCCTTTTTCTTGGTGAACAACGTGTTGTCCACAAGACCCATTGAGTATTTATATTCAATTAAAAATGACTTAAATTTATCATACCATGCCTTGGGTGCATGCTTGAGACCATAAAGAGCCTTTTTTAGTTTGTAAACGTGGTTAGGCTTTTCAAAGTCTTCAAAACCCGGAGGTTCTGCTACGAATACTTCTTCGTTTGTAAAATCATTTAGAAAAGCACTTTTAACATCCATTTGATAAAGTTTGAAAGCATGAGCACAAGCATAAGCTAGCAAAATTCTTATGGGCTCAAGCCGAGCAACCGGGGAATAGGTTTCGTTGAAACCTATACCTTTTTGTTGATTATATCCTTGAGCGACAAGTCTAGCCTTGTTTCTCGACACTACACCATTTTCATCTAATTTGTTACGAAATACCCATTTTGTCCCAATTACCGTTTGATTTTTAGGTCTTGGTACTAGAAACCATACATCATTAATGACAAATTGCTTTAATTATTCTAGCATTGCAAGGACCCAACTTTCATCAATAATGGCTTCGTCAATATTTTTAGGTTCGATTTGAGACATGAAACAAAAGAAATTACTTTCATTTTGGACTTGCGATCTTAGTGTTCATTCATTAATTTTACTAATGACATTATCTAATGTCTCTTTGTTACCTTAATGTTTATAGGTTAAATTTTTAATGGTTCATTTACCTTGTCTTTTACAATATACACTTGTTGGTTGTTACTCTGGCCTTCAACTAGATCATCATCTAGCTAAGGTGATGTTCTAGAGGGAGGAGGTCTTTCGTCAAATGTTATGTTGAACGAGTCCTCGACACACATGGTTTGTTTGTTAAGCACGATGTAAGCTTTGCTTTTTTGAGAATATCCTAGAAATACTCCTTCGTACGATTTTGGGTCGAACTTAGTGAGATAATCCTTTGTGTTAAGAATAAAACATTTACTTCCAAATACTTTGAAATATCTGATTGTAGTAAAAATACACCTCTTGTTAAAAAGGCGTAAAAGCGGTAAGTATTAAGTGATGATTTAGGAAAATCAAACACTAATGACCCAATTAAGTTCGTTTCCCAAGGAGGTATATGTGTGTGACTAAAATGAAGTGATATTTGAGATTAATATTTGAAAGAAGGGGATGAGAAAATAGAATGACGAAGACGTGAAAATTATTACTACGACGACTAAAATAAAAACCGTAAAAAGAGCTAAAATAAAAATAAATTCTAAAAATTCCCAAAAAAATTCCCAAAAATCAAATTAAATAAACTAAGAGTTTACAAATGATCAAAACTTTTTCAAACCTTTTAATTAAATAAATATTAATTTTTAAATGCTAATTAAAGCCCTAAAAATCAAAATAATTATTAAAAAGCCCAAATAAAAATTTGTCACTTTGTAAAGTTCTAAAATGACTAGATAAGAATAAAAACTATTTTTATGAATTTTTAAACTAATTAAAACTATTTAAAATGATTAAAATCTATTAAAAACTTAAAATAATTCTAGAAACTAGAAAAATGGAGATAAAATTAATCTAAGAGTTGCAAAAATCCTATTTTAATGTATTTAACCTAAAAAAATATAAAAAGTGCTAAAATGTGAAAATTTGAAATTTAATAATAAAATAATATTAAAATAATGGGTTTTGCTAATGGCAGCCCTTAGGGTTGTCGTTAAGAGAATGAATTTTATTACAAAGTTATAAATGAATTACCATGATTGGATGTTAAGTCCGAAAAATATGGATACCATCCCTAAAAATCAGGATACACAACATATATCTAATTATGATTGGTTGATTTCATTTTTTACATTGAATTGTAATAAAAAGATCTCTTTTAGCGACAACCCTAAGGGCTGTTATTAGCAAAACACTAAAATAATATTAAAAATCCAAAAATTATAAGAAAATCTAAAAACTTGCAAACTAGTTTATTTTTACCTAAATAATCAGAAAATGAAAGTGAAATTACCAAAATACCCCTAATGGGCCCCCAAATGGGCTAAAAACCAAAACAGACTACTTAAATAGGCTTAATGTGCCAAAAAAAATTCAAACTTAACCAAAAGGGCTGAAAATCACCAGTCTTACTCAAAATTTGATTTTAAGCACAAAAGTCTGAAGGCCAAAAAGCTAGAAATGTGCTTATCACAACTTAAATGGTCAACAATTTATTCTTAATGGGCCAATAAGCCCATTAAGCCATAAGCTAATGCCATAAGCTCTAATTGAACACACAACATCTTATTGAGATTCTAAACCAATCTGCAAAAATAAATTTTGAAAAAGCTCAAGTAATAAGCCAAAACTTTGAAAAGAACTTTTTCACAAAACGACAAAATAGTCGGGCTAGAGTTCTAGGGCGTTTCAGAAGCTGATTCTTTTTGAAAAAGCTCACAAATAGCTTAACTAAGAATAATCAATCATAAAATTCACAAAAAGCCAAGTAGAATAAGCTGTAGAAGCAAATAAGCTGGCTGAAAAAGTAAAATAAGCTAGTTTCCTAGCAAAAGCTTAACCAAATGACTTGTAACTTTCCAGATTTGATATTAAGCTGAGAAAAATGATACCTATTACAAAAGCCAAGTTGTTGCATGTTCCAATAAGCAGTTCTAAAAAATAAGCCAAGATGTGCTTATTTGACCAAAAGTCAAAATCTACCAAAATTCACCAAATGCTCAGGGATTGTTTGTAACCTTGTTTTAAGCAACTTTTTTGAAGAACTCAAGGTAGAGTCCTTGTGAATCAAGTGGTCAGTTTACCAAATGACAACAGATTTTGGAAAAATTAGTCCAATAAGCAGTTAGCTTATATGCACTCAAATAAGCAATCCAAATAGCCAAATAGTCTCACAAGCAGCACAAAAACAAGTTCCAAGCAACAAATAAGCAGGGCACACACTAGATAACAAAATGCAAGGCAAAATTGAGGTGGTCACTTTGCTGATGCAAATGACCACTTCAGCCAACTTTGATAAGCTCTAGCACCCACAATAAGCCACGAAATTCAACAAACAGATAATGCACAGATAGCTTATCAGCTAACTCTTCCCAAACCAGATTTCAGACCTTAGATCAAACAAACAAAGATTTTATTGGATCTGATGTGTTTGACCAAATTCAAACCAATTTTATCAGATTTTTCCAAAACTTTAAATTACTTATCCAAACCACTTGAGCCTTAACCAATGACCAAAACCAGTTGCATATGACTTGTTTAGACTCCCCAAACCCTAAGAACCAAGGGCACAAGGCCACAAGGCCTTATGATCCCAAAATCCCAAACAACCTTGTTTTAGTCCTTTTTCAAACAAACTTTTTATTCAATCACACAACCTACTGATTTTATGGTTCAAATACCTCAACTAGGTGACAACTAACAGATAACAACAATAAAACACAAAGCACAAACACAAGAACACCAAATCATATGGCAAAGTTCATAACAGACATAAACATGAAATATTTTAGAGGAAATTTAAAAAGAACTTATACCTACCCCTACAACATCCTAGAGGGATCAGCTATGCTCCTTGGACCACTCTCAACAACTAGAGAGTGACCAAGGTCCTTGAACAAAGAAGATGATATGTGCCTTGGTTGATGGTTCAAAGCAGAACCTCAAGGGCTTGATTTCTTTAACACAAGCAACAAACAACCTATCCAAAGGTTGATAAACCTTCACTAGCTTGGTGTCAACAAGCTTGCAAGGGCTTATAGCTTTTGGATAAGGGTTAGTACAAGATAAATATAAAAAACAGATGACTGATTTCAAGGATTTTTCAAACTTGAAAGCCTTACCAAACATAAACGTGCTTTAACCACAAGATCAAAACACCTTTATAACATCAAATGGAACTCAGAATTACCCTTAAACAACACCAACTTTCAAAAACATAAAAAGGAATTACAATTTTCTTAAAATACCAACTTTTATAAATTTTAAAAAGGAATTACAATGTTTAAAGAGTAAAACTAGAACAAAGGCCTCACCACAGGTTAGGGGTCCTTTTATAGAGTACAAGAGATGATTCTAGAACAAGAAATACATGAAACCCTAGGTAAGAATTCTCAAAAATGCCCTTGAGTCGTTTGTTGTTGATGAGCTGTCTAAAATGATCTTGAGCTTTCGTTTTTGCCTTTAGGAGAAAGTATGAGCTGAGGGTTGTTGATCTTGCCACATAGGATTACTTGGAGGCAAAGTCGTGTGATGATTGGCTGAGAGGGAATTGGGGGTGGGGTCCATGGTGATGTGATGGGTAAGTTCAAGTGTGGGATGTGTTCGTGTGAAGGTTAATTACTTTTTGGCCAAGGTAATTTGGAATAACCCTTTGTTTAGTAAAAGTAAAATCTGGGTGGGATGAACATGAATAGTGGTCCCTTTGATCCGTAAAAGAGGGGTGTTTAGTGTTTGGCGCGTGTTTGTATATTCAAACTTTGGGAATGGTAGAAATCCTTGTATTTTGGGAAAACATGTATATAAGGTTTTTCAGCCACCAAACTCACTTTCCTTTGTTAATAAACTTTTCCTTTTCATACTTTTGCCCCAAAACTTTGGTAAAAGGGTTTCAAGGGTTGTTTTTGCCATTTTTGCATAGTTTGAGGATTGATCTTGGACATTTCTCATCTTTGAAGGTCTTCAATGTATCTTTGACTTCATTAAGGACCATTGTTGACAATTTAGAATTGTTGAGGGACTAAACTTGCCAAATCTTCAAAGTTGAAGGACCTTTTTGTAATTTTGATAAACTTAAGGGACCAAACTTGTAACTATGAATATACAAGGGTATTAAGTGTCGTTTCTTCATAAATGAGGGATCAATCTTGTACATCTTCAAATCTTCAAGGGTTTTTCTTTGAGAAATCCATATCTATGGCACGGTTCTTTGCACGACTTCGTTTCTCGTGTCCGTTTTTCTTTGTTTCTTGTGATCTTTTGTATTTTTCACGATATCCATACCTAAAACACACAAGTAAACAAATACAAGCATATATATGGTATATTTATGACATTTTATGCATTTAAAGCCCGAAAAGAACGATGAGATCATGTATAAATGCCATCTCATCACTCCCCCATACTAAGTCATTGTCGTGCCCTCACGCAATGCTAGAATAAAGTATCTAAGCATCACCAAAATTCAATTTTATTACCCTTTATTGAAAAGTAAAAGACTTGCAAAAATACTATGAAGATGTGTAAAGACATAATGTATGATTTTCATCACGTGTGTGACTTTTAAGGTCAATGAATAGAAACAAGTAAATGTCCCATAGAGTAAAGTTCGTCATCCTTGATTGTCATACATTCCATGCTAAGTGCAAAAACGACATCATTGTTGGTACAAGTCACAATGCTAACACTACTCATACGTCCAAATTGTGTAATACTTTTTCTCCCCGCAATCCTAGTTATTATGAAAGGAAATGGGTTTCTAGAATTTTTTAACTACTTGTCATAGATCACAAGTGATTCATATTGACTTATTTGAGTATTTATTAGTCCGAAAGTAAAGTAGCACGATTTAATTAATAGTTAGCCGAAGGACAAAATCTTTTAAAACGGCTTCTCGTGTATCTCCTTAAGTTCATATCTTGGCATAACTCGTTCCACGATTTGAGACCTTTCTCAGACCGATATTTGGCATGTACTTCATACTTCAAATCTTGGGAAGACGTTCTTGAAATTATGGTCTTCTCTTCATATTTTGGAATTTCTTTGTAGAACAATGATAATCTTTGTATTTCAAGAGGGTTGATGTTTTCTAGAGAGAGAAATGAAAGAAAATATTTGTTATAAATGTGAGAAATGAAACAACCAACACCTCTTTCCATGGTGGAAAGAGGCTTATATACCCAAGTCCTTAATGGACTTGGGCCTCCGGCCCATGAACATGCTCATGGGTCGGGCTATTTAATAAAAGTAACTTAAACACTACTACGAGCCTATAACTATATTTTTGGAGTGACCGAGACTTTCTTTATACGTAAAACGTATTTCCGACAATCTCCCCCAAAGGGAGGTCACTCCAAATTTACAAAGTCCTAATCTAGCATGTTAGATCTTGTTCTTGAGCTCGTAGTCCACTTTCTCTTTTCTTTCTTTAATTTTTCTTCTTCTTGTGAATATGTGTTGAATAATATCAGCCTTTTGCTTGGAACACGTTCTTTTGGCCTTTCACGTACAATCTTTATCTTCTTGTGATGTTCGCCTCTTCGTGACTTCATGTCCCACACACTTATCCTTTGTTGAATTCTTGAAAGTTTCGGAGTCGATACAGCAGAAGACTTTTAGGTCAAACTTTCTTGAATTTGCAGAAGTATTTGATGCAGAAGGAATAAGTATGTGAGGACGTCTTCAACAGGTACACCACAACGCCACCGTCTTCGAATGCAGCAACATAATAAGACACGAATAAAATGGCTTTGACATTTTATTCTAATTCGATAGCATTTTACCTCCTGTCGGTGAAGAACGTTGGACGATATTAGATATCGTACCCGTGACGGATAGTTTCAATTAAGTAAATTCCTGACAGGATTTCGCGGGTAAACCCGTTCTCTTTATTCGACCGTCCAAAGCTGACTGCGAACATAAAGAGTGAATCATTTGGATTAAAAAATCCGTATGATTGAAGCCGTCAATCCATGAAACCTGGAACAAGAGAATTTCAATTAAGATATTCACCATCGTTGCTTTCTAGTTGTCACAAACTTAATTCAAATAGAATCTTGCTTGTCACCTACCCAGTGCTGTTTGATGTTAACACTAGAAGGATTTCCACTCGTCACTGTGAACACTAAAGAGTGTCACTCTGAGTGTTCTGGCAAGATCATACGATAATGCGTAGAGGCCTGGAACGAGTTTAAGTTCAATTAAGAATTAAACTACTGTTTCTTTCCAGTTTTCACAAGATTGGTTCTTAAAGAACCGCACGTGTCACCTACCATGAGCTTGTTTGATGTTGGCTCAAGCAGGATTTCCATCTTCATTGTAATACTTGCGTATCACTCGGATGTTCTGGCAATATTACAAGAATACTACGTAGGACTCATAAAGATCTCTTACTTTTCACAGTGTGTGAAGAAGCAAGGAATAAATGGAATGTGTCCTAATGAGACTTTTGATGATCTCGTGGCTCTATACTCGATAGTGTGTTTTGATTTAGTGAGCGATGGCTGGAGAGGAGTGCCACCTATTCAATATCAGTTTATTCGGAGTGAATAAACCAATAGATAACATGTTGTTCTCCGTGTGATTAAAACAAATATCTTTTGAGAGATATTTGAGTTAGCTGGGGAGGGTTGTGCATTGCATCACTGGGTCCATGATGTCTATCTTCAATATCAAGAATCATTAAAAATGATCTCAATAGCATATTATTGACCCGGTTTCTGTCTAAAGTTGTAAGGAGGGCTTCTTTCTTTACACCCTTTATCTTTATAATTCTTTTTCATTCTTCAACCCCTTCAATGCTTACCAATACGTCATCACTAGCACCTTGTTGTGATTGTTCCAGTGCTAGCTTAAGTACTTGGTCGGCATTCAGCTACGTTCACAATCATTCTCCATCTTTCCTAGGACTTCTAATTCTATCTAGGGAATTGTCCTTGGGAAGATTCCATCGGTTCTGATGAATCATTGGACTAATACCTATACCTACCACACTTTTGTCACCACATCCATCGTGAATTAAGTGTGTTTTGGTAAGTATTGTCGCCATGAAATATCCTTGAAAAAAATCACTTAAAGCACTTGTGATATTGTAATCAAAGTTT
This sequence comes from Glebionis coronaria, assembly GCA_025667525.1. Taxonomy (NCBI): domain Eukaryota; kingdom Viridiplantae; phylum Streptophyta; class Magnoliopsida; order Asterales; family Asteraceae; genus Glebionis; species Glebionis coronaria. The sequence goes on from JANFOE010000772.1 coordinate 92,767, forward strand.
TTGTGCCTTAAGTATTTTTGATCATCAAAAACGCTCCCCCTTAACATGTGCATTACACATATTAAGTTGGTTTATCTTTTTAAGCCTTTTTCATTGATTAGCCAAAAAATCATTAAGTCTCCTTAATCCCATTTTCTCCCCTTTCCAAAATGTTAACCATCAATATATTGGATATTAATGGATTAACCGGTCTTTGGGTAATAAAATGAAATGTTGGCCAAAGAACATATTAATGCTCCCCCTAAAATTAATGAGGGTTAGTTAATGCTCCCCTCAAAGAACGTACTTTTACACTACAACATGCCACAAAAGATGATTATACAAAAGTTAACATATTCACAAATATAGACATATGGTGTTGACCTGTTATAAGACGAACCATAATTAAATGGCTCGTTCCGTGAACCTATGGTGAGCTCCATATGGTCGTCCACCGACGAATCGTTCCACACTTCATAGCAACCGGCGCTTCCTTAGAAGTTCCTCGATCTTCTTGATCGCGTACCTTGCCCCCTTTTTACACTGGGTTGTCCAAGTGTACTTAACTGCTGGAAGCGGTAGGTCGGCATTGAGAACCGTCAGATCATCTCGAACATGCTTGAGCGTACCATCGCTGAATTTATGCAGTTCGGAGAATCGCATATACTGCATGACGCCAGTCTCATTTGGATAAAAAATACCTTCTTCCGGCGTTGTGGTCCCCATGTAAACCTTCTTGTTCTTATGAAAATTGCTGAGTGGAGTTGTATGGGGACGTTCCAAGTTTAGCTGCTTCTGATAGCTATCCACTCCAAGTTGAAAATCTTCCACCCGGTTTTGAATGACGATTTTTCTTGCATATTGACGAAAGTTGGAGCTCATTACAATGACAATCTCAGGTTGTAGATGGTTAACTTTTTCCTGAGCCAATAACAACAACAGATGTTTGATGTCTTCAAGTTGAAGGTACTGGAGATCACTTTCGTGAATCCGGTATTCTTTCTCATCAGTACGTTTGAACACCATTACATTCAAGTAATCATAACCGAAGACAGTCCATCGCAATGTTCTATCACAATACCTAAGTCCATCGCAATAAGTACGATTCCATCGGAATGTTTGATAAACCATCGCAATATGTCCCCATCGCAATATCATTACAATGCCATCGCAATAATGCATCGGAATGCATCATCGTAATATGCCATCGCAATGCGTCATCGGAATGACCCATCGCAATGAGCCATCGCAATGAGCCATCGAAATGCCCCATCGCAATAGCCCATCGCAATGAGCCATCGCAATGACACATCGCAATGAGCCATCGCAATGAGCCATCAGAATGACCCATCGCAATAGCCCATCGTAATGAGCCATCGGAATGACTCATCGCAATGACAGGCATCGCAATAAAGGATCGAAATGATCATCGGAATCCATGACAGGGATCTGATCTAAACTTTGAGTTCTCAATTCCAGGAGCTTGGCAACGTTTTAAACAATTCTGGGCAAAACCATTGTGCATCTGATCATTCTAAACATATCCCACAACTCAATTTATATTTACATTGCAAAACTTAAAACCCTAATTTTTGAGATTAACTATGAATTTTGTTTTGATTGTGATGCAACGAAATGAGATAAATGATAACAATTATAGCTTATTTCAATACCTAGAATGATGTACGAAGTGTAGGCAATCAAGAACTCAAATGATGAAGGAATAGCAAGGTGTAACAATGGCGGGGAGTGTATTGTTTTTGTGTGTGTTTGCGATGGAGAGGAAACAGGGAACGGGGGGGGGGGGGGGGGGGTGAAGTGTTTGACTTGGTCAAAAATTGTTTGCCAAATTTACACATGAAACCCCAAGATTGCAATATTTGCAACAATAGTCCCCCAGTTTTATAGTATTTGTTATAGTCGTTAGGATTAACCAAGTAAACTTAACAAAATACCAACCCGCTCACAAACACGAACACATACACTTAACGCCAAAATTCAAAATAACCTATACTTGAATGTCTATTCCACACAAGGCACACTTAGCATAAAATGATGATGATGAATAGTTTATATTTTTTGAAAATCCTTTTTGAAGACCAATTTTAATTCCAAGAAGATCTAATATTTGCTCCCCCTTAAACACGGACCTGTTTTCTATTTAAAGAGCTGTAATCAATGATTTTAAGGACACAAATATTCATGAAGACATTTTCCGGTTAAGTGATTGGCTGGAACGATTCTAGTGGCAATAAGATTTCTCTTATTTTGACAAAATAAGTGCACTGATACCTACACAGATTTGTGTTAGACCAAGTTATAAAGTAAACTTAGTCCCTTACAAGGTTTTAAAGTAAACCATGCCCGAGAAAATTAATTCCTGTTGTGAGCCAATGTTTTCATAAGAAATACCTGACTTTAATGCGAAAAACGGGTTTGCAATCTGAAATAACTACAAGCCATAATGGACATGTTTTAAAACATATACAACTTTTATACGGACTCTATTTATGGCGTCGTGTCAATTTTAATCGACATTTCTAAGGCCGTAAATATTACCGTACTAAAAGACATGCCCGTTTTAAAAAATAAAAAATATTTTTGGATTTTATTGATTTTATATTTTTTATGGATTTTGTATGTTTTATATTTTTGTATTTTTCTTTTGGTGGTTTAAATATATACGATAATATACAAGATCACGATCAAAGGATACTCTAGAATAGTTTACCATCACTATTCTTCAGATTCTTCTGCCAACTCCTTAAGTGTCGCTGGGGAAAATGATTTCATGCCTAGCTTTTCGATCAAAAACTCGATACGTCCTCGATCTAAGGCCTTTGAGAATATATCTGCCAGCTGATACTCAGTGTTGACGAAGTACAGTTCGATCACTCCATTTTCCACTTGCTCTTTGATGAAGTGGTAGCGTATGTCAATGTGCTTTGCTCGGGAATGTTGAACGTAGTTGCAGCACAGAGCAATTGCACTTTTGTTATCATAGTACATCAGGATTTTGTTGAATCCAAGACCATAGTCAGTTAATTGTGATCTCATCCAAAGAACTTGAGCACAACAACCGGACATAGCAATGTATTCAGCCTCTGTACTTGATATCGCAGCGTTTTTCTGCCTTTTTGATGCCCAACTAACAAGTCTATCTTCAAGAAGTTGCACACTGCCAGAAGTGCTACGTCTAGTATCTTGACACCCAGCATAATCCGCATCTGCATATGAAATTAGTTCAATAGAAGAATCCTTCGGATACCATAGACCACGATTAAGTGTTCCTTTAATATATCGAAAGATCCTTTTCACAACATGTAAGTGCTTTTCGGTAGGCCGAGCCTGATACCGGGCACACATGCATATAGCAAATTGCAAATCAGGCCTGCTAGCAGTCAGATAGAGAAGGGTGCCGATCATTCCACGGTAAAGTTTAGGATCAAGAGCTATCCCTTCCTTATCTTCATCTAACTTGGATCTCTCCACCATTGGAGTATCCATGGGGTCACAATTTTCAAAATGATACTTCTTTAATGATTCAAGAGCAAATTTTGATTGATTTATGAAGATGCCTCTCGGATTCTGAGAAATTTGCAACCCTAAAAAAATGAAAATTTTCCCATCATCGACATCTTAAAACGTGTGGACATAATTTTATCAAAATGGTCAGACAATCGTTGATTAGTAGCAGCAAATATTATATCATCAACATAAATTTGTACCAGTATCATGTCGTTGTCCTCCTTGATAATAAATAATGTTGGGTCCACTTTGCCTTTGGAAAAGCCTTTGGAGATGAGATACGACGATATGAGATCGTACCACGCGCGTGGAGCTTGTTTCAACCCATAAAGAGCCTTTTTGAGCTTGTACACGTGATTAGGATACTCCGAGTTAACGAATCCATTCGGCTGGCTTACGTAGACATCTTCCCTTAATTCACCATTGAGAAATGCCGTCTTAACATCCATTTGGTAGACGACCATATTCACGTGAGCAACATAAGCAAGGAAGAGTCTAATTGCATCCAATCGTGCAACAGGAGCAAAGGATTCTTCAAAGTCAATACCCAAAGCTTGTTTGTAACCTCTAGCAACCAATCTAGCTTTGTTCTTCAGCACTCCACCTAACTCATCGAGTTTAACATTATATGCCCACAACAATGTAAGGATTTCAGCGTTGCTGGGTAAAGGAACTAATTCCTACACTTCAAGACGTTGAAATTCATTAAGTTCCTCTTGCATGGCTTCAATCCAAGATGATTTAGTCATGGCTTGTTGCCATTTTTAGGTTCAGTGTCTGAAAGAAATGCATCAAAATAGCAATCTAATTCATGTTCTTGGAGTTGGTGGCGTGTTATGACTGGTCGATCGATGTCACCAATAATATTGCGGATTGGGTGATCCTTTGTCCATTTTGTGTTGTGAGTTTCAATCCGTAGTGGTCGGGAGTGAACGATTGCAGGAGCTTCCTCTGAGGTAGACGCACCGTTAGGGTCTTCAGGTATTTGTGAACCAAAGAAGGGAAGCTCTTGTAAGTGAGCATATTCCAAGTCGTGATCATATGGATCCTCTTCAACATCATTAGGAACGAGTGAGGGTGATGATTCAGGTGTAGTTTGTGAATTGGTTGGGGATGGGACATCTGGTTCAAGAGTAACAGTAGATGTCTCGGACTGATTTCCATTATCTTGAGCAACAACTTCGGGAAACGGAGCTACTGCTGCAGGTGCTGAGAATCATTACTAGGTGGATCAAAGAATTCATCAAACATAGGTTGAAATAACTCATCCCACTCGGACCTTGTAGGTGGTATAAATGATGGAGAACTAGGATTGTTGGGAGTTAATCCGGAACTGATTGTACCGGTTCCCATCTCATGTAATGCAGGTTCAGAGCTGTGTTGCTCAGAAGCCATCGTCGTCAGCTCATCAAAGTCGGCATCCAAAGTTTCTACTATCTTGCCAAGACGACGGTTATAAATTCGATAAGCTTTCTTTGCAGGCGAGTAACCAATGAAAATTCCAATATCAGCCTTCGGTTGAAGTTTGGGAAAATTCTCACTATTTGTATTTGGATAACACAGTGCACCAAACACATGAAGAAATGAAATATCGGGTTTGTGTCCATGAAGAAGCTCATACGGAGTTTTACCATGGCATTTACGAATGATGGAGCGGTTTTGGGTATAACATGCGGTTGCCACTACTTCAGCCCATAAGAATAAAGGAGCATTCGCATAAATCAACATAGTTCTAGCAGCTTCCATAAGTGTACGGTTACGTCTTTCCACGACATCGTTTTGTTGTGGAGTGCGGGCAACAAAAGTTTCATGTGAAATACCTACCTTTTCATAATAGTCTCGTAGAGTTTGATTAACGAACTCAGTTCCATTAACAGTGCGAATGCGGCGAACAGTAGCATTAAGACGTACTTGGATCATCTTTAAGAAAATAATAATATACTCTGGTGCTTGATCCTTGGATGCTAAAAATTTTACCCATGTAAACCTTGAGAAATCATCCACCATGACGAGGATGTATTTTCTACCACTCACACTAGCCGTACGCATTGGCCCGCAAAGATCCATGTGCAAAAGATACAGTGGTTCTTAGTTGGTGTCTTCAGCTTTAGGTTTGTATGATTTCTTGGTGCTTTTCCCCAAATAACATGCGGAACATAAATGATCCTTGTCGAACTTAAGTTTTGGAAGACCACGAACAAGTTCGTTTTAGCCAAATGGTTAATAGCATCAAAGTTAAGATGAGATAACCGGCGATGCCACAACCATGACTTGGTCTTAGTTGCTTTGGAGAGCAGGCAAACAGGAGAGGCGGCCATCATGTTTTGAATAGACAGTGTGTAGAGATTATCCCCTCAAGAACGTTTTAATAAATCATTTCCTGCAAGATCACGAATAAAGCAAGTATGTTGTCGAAAAGCCACCTCAAGGTTTGAATCGCAAAATTGTCCCACTGAAAATAGATTGTGACCAAGTCCCTCCACATAATAAACCCTTGAAATCGTAACATTCCCAATCTGGTATTCACCATAACCCATGATCTTCGCAATATGGCCGTTGCCGAATTTAACCGTTCCTAGAAACTTGCTGACGAAATTTCTAAGCATCGAGCGATCTCCGGTCATATGCTTTGAGAATCTATAGTCCAAGTACCAGAGGATTATTTGGACCACCTGAAAATATCACCAGACAAGGTCGATGTATCGGAATCTAGTAGTTCCTCTGTGTTAGCAGGTACAGATATAATTATCTTAGATTTACTAACCGAAGAACTCTTAGGCTTCCAAACTTGCTTCCTAAATGCCGGCTTAGATTCTAGCTATCTAAGATCCTGAGGTACTTCTTCACTGGTAGGTAGAATAGTGGGGGCAGACCTAGTTAAAGGACGCTTTTTCCATTTCTTAGTGCTAGTGTTCTTATTTAAAAGACACTGAGACCTAACTTCCGTGGATGTGATCCTAGTTAAAGGGAACTTAGTTCCATTAGCAGTAAAGGTCCTACCAGTGGGTTTCCATTGCCAACCAACTTGGGTGAATTTCTTCCCCGTTGGAATCTATTCAAGATTGTTCCTAATTGCATACATTTCATTCACGTGATCAACAAGGCATAAATCATGACGCTGAGAAAACATGCATTCATTACAATTCCAACATCGCAAATTCGAATTCACATTTTTCTTAGGCTTCTGCACAGAAGTAGATCCTTTTGTCTTAGATACATGATTCTTTTTATTTGAAATTGAAATAACATTCCTAGGGTGAACTTCTACTTTTTCTTGGCAGTCCTACTAGTGGAAGGCTTGATCCTATCTTTCTTGTCTTGAGATCCTTTAGCCTTAGTAGACATAATTACTCCTGTAGAAGCCATGGGAACATTAGTGACAGATTTTGATGTAGCCTTGATGGGTGTGTTTAAAATAGGCTTAGATCCGGGATTCTTATTAAATGGAGTAATGGCAATGGTGGGGGTTTGCTGTTTCGGGGGTACAGATATCGGTTGCCCAATGTACTCTAAGTTTACTAAACAATCATGAACGCGATCCACATATAAGAAAAGCTCATATAGAAGATGACTTGTGGGATCTAGTTCACGCATGTCATCAACAATCTCTTTAGCAAGATCAGTGTGTTCTAAGGCATTTTTTTATGTATGTGGCAAACTTAGTTGGACTATTCTTAAATTTTGGATCCTGATATAGCACACGTGGGTTGGGTTTGGGAGCACTAGAGGTCGAGGCAGAGATGGTGGTTGGATTATCAACAACTTCTTGTCCTTTGAGTTAAAGTGTCTCCTTAATTCAGCCAAAACCATGTTTTTGTCTATGAGTTGAATTTTAAGTCAGAGATTTCCTCGCACTTACGGTTCAACTGGTCAACGAGTGACTTTTGCTCTGCCGCATTAAAAGCGAAGCGATCTTCTAATGAACCATAAATATCTGAGAAACCCTGCTTTACTTTATCAAGCTCCCCTATCATAGAAGTAATTCTATCTTCTAGGGCATGGTTCTTAATCTCTGCAGCCTCTAGTTCCAATTTCTCTGCTACTGATTCTCTCTTAAGTCTCATAATTTCTTCATCTTAAGCCTGAACAACCTGAATCATCTTGTCACTTGTCTCAACGGAGTTTTCACAATCATTTGTTTTTGAAAGAGTTTCATTTTTAGATTGAATCTCAATTTCAAGAGATATACAATGTTGTTAAAGCTCATTAAAATGTTTTGAAAGTGTGTCATAAGAATCTTGAAGCTTTAAAAATTCAGCGTTGGATTCATGACAAGAATGATTATCTACATTAATCACAGGCGCAACAATATTCACAGACATATCATGTACATCATCACATTTATTCACAGTAGTAGATGAAATCTCATGAGCATATTTTGCATCACTTCGAGAGACACTATATGTTCTAAGAATCGATCATATTCAGATAAAATCTTTTCTTTTTCAATTAAATGTTGTTCATAAGCATCATCCATTTCATAGAAAACTTTTTGAACTTCACCAATTTCAAAATTTAGATTTCCCGATAGATTATAGACTCCATTTTTAATATGGTTCACAAACAAAACGATCTCTTTCTCAAACACCGTTTTCATGTGTTCGAAAGCCCATTCTCCAGCGGTTAGATCCGTTGAAGTCGTACATTCCAGGATGACCTTTTCAAACTCGGTAAGGTATCTCTCAATCTCTTCCAAGCTGAGCTTTAACGTACTTACCGGTGGAAGATTCTTAGGAATTTCCTTCAGTTCATCCGAGTTAACGAGTGTAGGAATTATACTAAGGCATTCTCTAGTAGGCATGAAAGTGGATGTTTGGATAGTTTTATTTTGCATATTAAATCGAGTTCTAAGATCTATCTTAGCATTTGTTGCATTCATTTGAGCATAGTCATATTCAGGATATGTAGTAAGTAATTTTAACCGATTCTCTTCATATGGTGTCATGCTCTCAGATTCATTTACAAACACAATAGGATCTAATACCAATCCTAACTTAGTTGCATCATAAAGTCGTGGGTTGTGGTGAAATGCTTGCTTTGCATACCCTGGGTTAGGTGGTAGGTCTATGAAACGCGATAGATTGAACTCTTGAAATGAAGAATGAAACAAGTGTACTAAATGCGAAGCAGAGTATAATTTTAAAAGCAAAATTTCAGTCTTTTTAACTCTCTCAGACGCCTTAATTTCCGTTTCAACTCTTTTAGACTCGAGTATTTCAAAATCCGTTTGTAGTTTTTGAAAATTATTAACGACTGACTCTTTTTCTTTAAGTTCTTTCGAAAGATTTGCTCTTAAACTCTCAATTTCTAGCAGATTATCCATTTGAACTTTCCTAAACCTATCAAATTTAGGATTGGTTAAGGTAGTGGACACAGGATTTAATTCCAAGGTTTTAACCTTTTCCTTATACAAAGCAATCTCGGCAGATAAAGTCCGATTAACACTGAGGGTTTCAAGGACCGCATTATTCATTTGGCTAAGCAAAGATGCTGAGACCATAACCAAATCAGGTCGAGCAGACAAATTGGTAGTCGTAATAGCTCCTGGTTGTGGTTCACTCAAATTCTGGGGACTTTCATTGATATTGCTATCATTGTTTGTCTCCTCGATTGAGTTACTAACCACCGGAGGCTGTTCCGAATACTCAAACACCTGCTCAACTTGCTAAGGTACAATACTAGTATCTGTATCAGTATGTGGTACCTCAAAAATTGTATCAGCTCCATAAAGTGAAAGATTTGCCATGAGAGCTGCTTTGGCGGTATTGAGATCATCACAGTCAGATTCGTATGCATCCAAATCATCACATTGATATACGACATTGTTTGTGATGGCTGTTGTGAGACCGTCAGTGTCCGCGACTCCCGGATCTGAGAGAAATGCCATCTCTTCTTCATCGAGCTCACGTCCTTGGGCTTGAGCATTCACCAAGTAGATCTTCTCCTGAAACCATGTGCCGTCCCTTTTCCTCTTGGGCTGCTTACACTCTCGGGCCATGTGCCCTTCCCTTTGTAGTTGTAGCATATAATCACCTTCGTTTTGCCAGTGCTATTACCTCTTGTAGCAGCAGTGTTAGATGAACGTGCACCAGCAGTAGATGAATTGGGTCTCCTCTGAAGTGGTTGCACCATGACTCTGCCATCCTGAATTGTAGCCTGTTGTCGAGAGTTAGAAGAGTTCCTTAACTGATTGTTATTTGTTGCTGGACCTCTGTAATCTCGTTTGTTCAATGTTTGAGTGAGATAAGCAGACATTTGAGCAAGTATATCAGTAGTACTATCCCCTTGTCTAAACTCAGGGACAGGGATCTCATCATCACAGTAGAATGCTGGTGCTGATTGAGCTACAAGTTGATTTGACGGAGCACTAACTTGTTGTGAGTAATAGGGTTGAGGAGCCTCAAGTTGTTGATAGGTAATAGCAGGGTTTGTTGGAGGTTGATAAGGTGAATACTGATGTGAAGCATACAGTAACGGATGCGAATATCCTTGTGATGATGTTGCTGGTTGCATGTATTGTTGGTGATAAGATGTAGGTGGTTGTTGCAAGATCGAGTACTGTGGGAAGCTTGGTGTTTGATACAATGGTTGATATGAAGATTGGTGTCCCAGAGCAAGCTGAGAGTTGTGGTATGACAGTGTAGGATGGTTTGCCATTAATGCCAATGGTTCTTGATAAGATCCCTGAGAGAGTCGTTTTTGGATCACATGCTTCTCGTGTTGTTGTAAGAAAGCATAGAGTTGATCTAAATTGGACTTGTGTAAATCGCGAATCATCTTAACATCGGTGACATATTGACTCCATTCTTGGGGTAACGTGTTCAAGAAATTTGTGTTTAGTTGAAACTGTACAATCCTTAGATTATACACGTTCATGTCATTCATCAAAGTGGTGAAACGCCAGTAGTAATCGTGAAGAGTCTCCCCTGGAATGTATGTAAACCTATCAAACAAGTCATACAATTGACACTCTCATTCTCGCTTAGTGAGAGAGGTCCCTTGTAACAAAACAGCTAATCGATCCCAAAGATTCTTTGCCACTGTGTGTTCACTTACAATTCTAAAGATATCGGGTGGAAGGGCTTGAAGAATTGTATGAACGACCCTTTCATCTACATCGGCAATGATTTTGTTAGTATCGATTAACTCATGATACTCCCTATCCCTTGTCACATTGTTGACGGTAAATTCTCCCTAATATAATGGACCTTTTTCAATTGATTGAAGCATAAGTCGACCATTGGGTTTGCCCATGATGTACGTTTTCATGCGGCCTTGCCATGCTTCAAATAAATCTTTGATGAGCAAAGGTGGGCAAGAGTCGGTACCTGATATGATTGAGATATCGGTAAGCGAAGTCATTGTTGGCATATATGAATGTGAATTCATTTTATGATCCCTTGAATAAAGATTATCAAAAATGATCGAACAATGAAATAAGGTTATGTGTTTTTGTGTTGTTAAATGAAAGATGTTGTTATCTTTTTGTTGTGTTTGCTTTTGAAATTTACCAAATTACCAAATTAATGCAAGATAGAAAAAAAATCCTCTAAGTATCCAAAAACAAATTCTGTCGGAATGTGTAATTGTCGGAATGTTGCTTTCTGTCGGAATACTCTTTTTTGTCGGAATGTTGCTGGTATCTGAATGCTTGGTTCTATCGGAATATTAATCTATCGGAATGTCCGTCTGTCTGAATGCTTAGATCGCAATGGATACCTGTCGGAATGCTTAGATCGCAATGCACTGTCGGGATGTTTAGATCGGAATATAGCTAAAAAAATTGGACAGAGTAACGACTTAAAAATCCATTGAAACCGTCAGAATACCAGATCGCAATGCACGATCGGAATGTCTCGTCGGAATAAGGTATCTAAATCCTGTGATCGCAAAGTAGAACCAAAAGGTTATTGCGATCTGGCCTCACTCCCTTTGTACTTTCCGATGGTGATACTTGCTGGAATTTTGGGATGAAGAAAAACAAGACAGTTTTGAACGTTTGATCCAAGAAAGGTTGTGTTTTAACCAAAACCACGATACCAAAATCACTACAACACGATTAAAGAAGTTATACGACTTGAAATCACTAACAAACACGAAAAAATTTGATGTTTTTGGCAATAAACAATCAAAAACCTACGATATGCTTAAGAAAGCATACACAACACGAATAACAACCTATATTTCATCCCATGCTCTTGATACCAATTGTAGAACAATGATAATCTTTGTATTTCAAGAGGGTTGATGTTTTCTAGAGAGAAAAACTTAGAGAGAGAAATGAAACAACCAACACCTCTTTCCATGGTGGAAAGAGGCTTATATACCCAAGTCCTTAATAGACTTGGGCCTCCGGCCCATGAACATGCTCATGGGTCGGGCTATTTAAAAAAAACTAACTTAAACACTACTACGAGCCTATAACTATATTGTTGGAGTGACTGAGACTTTCTTTATACGTAAAACGTATTTCCAACATTCTTTACTTGACTTTTTTGAGAGATTATTCATACTTGGACCACGACTTCATCATTTTTATTCAATCTTTATTTTGGACTTTGATATACAACGATCCGCCTCCTTTTCGGACTTGGATATATTTATCCTCATACCTTGTAAGGGTCTTTTGGATAGACTTTCTCCATGATCTTTAGGGGAGTAATTTCTTTTCTTCGTGTGTCTCGATCCTTTATATTGATTTAGGAATAATGATACTTCACATCATCTTGGATCTTTAGCAATAAATTAGAGCTCCTCATGCCTTGTTAGGGCCTTTTTGGATCTTCACCAATCTTCGCATCCCGCTTCAATAAGTTATGCCTTGGCTATGAACTCTATTCAACCCCGAGCAACTTTTAAACGATCTTGGGCTAGAAGCTAAGTAACCTTTCAAATCGTACGACCTTACTTATTGCAATTATTTTTATTCCTAATGCATTGATCTTATGGGAGAAAAAGTCACAATTAAAAACATATGAGTTTTTGAAAGAACATTTTCATGTTCTACGTTTAGCATGATCACTTGTCTAACTCTATCATCTCTCGTTCTTCACTATTTAAAGACATCTAATTAAAGAGACTCGTGAATACTTAGCCATGCAAGTCAAAATTAAGCCAAATTTGGATTAGCTTTCATTAAGACTATATCATATCGAAGTTTTGGGTTTTCAAGACACCTATAGGATCTTGCACTTTCTTGGACTTTTTCAAGTTTAGAGAATGCATTTCATAGTTCCCTTGATAAGTGACTTTCTAGGACCAATTATAGGAACTTGCGAAAAGTTCTTGTTCTTAACCCGAATGAGCTAAGACTTTCGCGTTTTAAAGTTCCCTATATAAAAGTCTAGCAAAACTTGATTCGAGCGGGTTAAGGAATGTAAAGGGCTCTAAATGCCCATCAAGTCAAAAATTAGCTCTTATTCTACCCATCGGAAAATATACATTCGTGCCTTAAAAACACTTATTAAAACTAAGAAATTTTTTAAAATTTGGCCATTTTTAGCCTTATTAGAAACAAAACAAAACAAAACATTGAAAGTTGGAAAACGTGAGGGCGTAGCAAAGCAAGTATCTATTCACCCCCCATACTAAAATTAAACATTGTCCTCAATGTTTCGAGTCTAAAGGTGGAGCACCCCCATACTAGAGACGAAGAATTGAATGCTTAGGATCTAGCATGGAAAGGGTGATCAACAATATATCTAAAGCTGTTTATTAATTATGCTAAAAGATAATTGTTAGAACAATAAAGGATATGTCATGGATTCGTGAAAAACTTCTTCAAGAAAACGATCGAGGCTCACGTAAACGAACATGAGAGTCTTCAGTCGTAGTGATGATGATAATCTAGATAACACATTCACAAACAACTACGAGACAACGAGTTGGAAGGGCACAAATCCCCTCTCATTATTTATTAGAAAGCATAAAAGGATAAGCATGGGGATCTCCCCCACGAGGCACCTCGTTTTTGATTACCGAGTCATGAGCTTGACTAGATCCCCTCAATGCTAATTATCATTGGGGAAGGTGACTTGGTCGAGGTCATCCAATGAAGGAACTTCCCCACCAAAGTAGTGCTTAAGCCTATGTCCATTCATCTTAAAATTAGGACCATCATTTTGAGCTAACTCGATGGTCCCATAAGTAAACACTTGTGTAATGGTGAAAGGACCCGACCAACGAGATTTCAATTTCCCGGAAAATATCTTTAATCTAGAGTTAAAAAGTAACACTTGATCACCAAAGTTAAAAACCCGGTTTTTAATCTTTGCATCATGAAACTTTTTAGTCTTTTCTTTGAAAATCAATGAATTTTCATAAGCATTATCTCTTAATTCATCCAATTCATTCAATTGTATTTTCCGATGATCCCCCGCGGTCTTTAAGTCAAAATTAGCATGCTTAAGGGCCCCATATGACTTATGCTCCAATTCAATGGGCAAATGAAAATTCTTTACATAAACCAACTTATATGGAGTACAACCGATAGGTGTCTTATAAGCGGTCCTAAAGGCCCATAAAGCGTCATCGAGTTTGTCGGACCATGAAGCACGGTTTTCTCCAATCGACCTCTCTAAAATCCTCTTCAAAGCTCGGTTTGAAACCTCGACTTGCCCACTCGTTTGCGGGTGATAAGCCGTAGAAAGACGATGAGTAACTCCATATTTCTTTAAGACCTTCTCGAATTGGTCATTACAAAAATGGGTTCCACGATCGCTTATAATAGGGCGAGGGGTTCCAAACCGAGAGAATAGTTGCTTCAAAAACTTCACTACCACACGAGCATCATTAGTAGGTAAAGCCTTAGCTTCCACCCACTTAGAAAGGTAGTAGACAGCGACGAGGATATACTTGTTACCATGAGACGATGGGAACGGTCCCATAAAGTCTATGCCCTAAATGTCGAATATCTCACACACTTGAATTATATTTTATGGCATTTCATAACGTTGAGACGATTTTCCTTGACGTTGGCACGAATCACACGACTTCACAAGTGCGTGTGCATCACGATAGATTGTAGGCCAAAAGAAGCCGACATCGAACACTTTCTTAGCCGTGAGATTAGCACCGTGGTGACCACCCGTGGGTCCCTCGTGACAAGATCTAAGGATGTTAGAAGCTTCGGCACCAAAAATACAACATTGAACGAGTTGATCCGCACAAACCCGAAAAAGATAAGGGTCGTCCCAAAAATAGAACTTGACGTCACGAAAGAATTTTCTCTTTTATTGTGTCGTCATACCCTTGATTATGAAATTGCCCGCATGGTAATTTGCAATGTCGGCAAACAATGGGGTGGTGTCGTTAGAATTCACTACACCGAGAGTCTCGAGAGGAAATGTTTCGGTGATTTCCTTGTTCTCGAAAACATATTGGTGAGGATCTTCTAGACGAGAGAGATGATCAGCCGCTAGATTCTCGGCTCCTTTTTTATCAAGCACGGTGACATCAAATTCTTGGAGGAGGAGCATCCAACGAAGCAGTCTAGGCTTAGCATCTTTCTTAGCTAAGAGATATTTGATAGCCGAATGGTCGGTATACACGATGCTTTTAGTTAAGATGAGATAAGGTCGGAATTTCTCAAAAGCATAGACCACGGCAAGGAATTCCTTTTCCTTTGTGGTGTACTTTAATTGAGCCTCGGTCATCGTCTTACTAGCATAATGGATAGGACGGAAATGCTTTTCATAACGTTGCCCTAAAACGGCCCCTATAGCATAATTACTTGCATCGCACATGATTTCAAAGGGTAATTCCCAATTAGGAGCAACAAGAATGGGAGCTTCGATAAGTTTCCTGTTGAGAGTTTCGAAAGCTCTAACACAATCCTCATTGAAATTAAAAGGAGCATCCTTCTCGGGAAGGTGTGTCATAAGTCGAGAGATTTTCGAAAAGTCTTTGATGAAACGACGGTAAAAGCCCGCGTGGCCTAGGAAACTCCTAACTCCCTTAACGGTTTTGGGATGAGGTAACTTGGTGATGACGTCTACCTTAGCTTTATCGACCTCAATCCCCGCTTTCGAGACCATATGTCCTATGACGATTCCTTGTTTACACATAAAATGACATTTTTCCCAATTAAGCACAAGATTGGTTTCTTCACAATGTTTTAACATTTGCTCGAGATTAGATAAACACGACGGGAACGAATTGCCAAACACCGAAAAGTCATCCATAAACACTTCCATCGACTTCTCGATCATATCATGAAAAATAGCCATCATACACCGTTGAAACGTACCCGGTGCATTGCAATGTCCGAAAGGCATCCTACGATAAGCAAACGTTCCATAAGGACACGTAAACGTAGTTTTCTCTTGATCACGAGGGTCGATAGGGATTTGAAAGTAACCGGAAAAACCATCTAAAAAGCAATAGAATTCATTTCCCGTGAGTCGCTCCAACATTTGATCCATGAAGGGAAAAGGAAAGTGGTCTTTACGAGTGGCGTCATTTAACTTTCGGTAGTAAATACACACCCTCCAACTGGTCACAACAAGAGTGGGAATTAACTCGTTGTTTTCATTGGGCACAATGGTCATTCCTCCCTTTTTAGGGATACAAATGGATTGGGCTCACCCATGGGCTATCGGAGATAGGATAAATCATTCCCGCGTCAAGGAGTTTTAAAACTTCCTTTTTGATGACATCGTGAATTTTGGGGTTTACCCTTCTTTTAATTTGAATTGCGGGTTTGTAGTCCTCCTCCATTAAAATCTTGTGAGTACAAAATTTTGGGTCAATACCCTTAATGTCAAAAATTTTCCACGCAATTGCCCCTTTATGAGCTTTAAGAACTTTCAAGGGCGCGATTTTTCATCATTGGCAAGACCTTTTGCAATAATAACCGGCAACTTGTCATGACCTTCCAAGAATGCGTATTCAAGGTGAGATGGAAGATCTTTCAATTCAAGAATAGGCGGTTCCTCAATTGAAGATTTTTGCTCAACACTCATAACTTCCATCGGCGGAAGGAATGGTGGAATAGAAGTATCATCATTACTAATCACCTTATCTTCATTGTCGATTTCATTTGAAGTAAAATCGCCTCCTTGGAATGGAGTGATATTTGGTGTGGAATTAGAAAGAATCGGATCCAAAATAGTGGGATTGCCACTTGACGAGCTATCGGAAAAACCTAACACTTCTTGTGAAAACTCATCGCAAACCACATCAACTAAGTCGATGTGATTGATGGTAGCGATTGCATAAACATGAGAAGGTGTCGAGTTTTGATTAGTGTTTATAACAAGTTCCTCTTCGTTGAATCTCAAAGTAATAGTTCTTGCATGAAAGTCGATAAGCGATCTCGAGGTGTCTAAAAATGGACGACCTAAAATTAGAGGAACTTGAGGATCCGCGGGGATGTCAACTACTGTAAAATCAACGGGATAGTGAACTTCCCCACTTTCACGAAAACATCCTCGGCTACTCCACATGATAAAATCGTAGAATGATTGGCTATTTCGATAGACATGTTCGAAGGAGTAAGAGCCAGAAGCGAAAGCGATTTCCAAATGGAAAATGGCATCAAATTAATGCTTGCACCAAGATCGGCAAAGGCGAGGCATTCTTTCATATCTTGTATATCGAAAGGAATGAGAAACTTTCCGGGGTCACCAACTTTTTCCGGTATGCGGTTAAGATAAACCGAAGAACAATTAGCAAGCTTCGAAAGCTTTTCCTTATCATTCATCATACTTTTGAAAGTGGAAGTGAAACGAGGCATATATAACAACGCGACGGCTAAACTTACATCAAAATGAACTTGTTGAAACATTTTTATAAAAAGCTCGATTTGTTGTTTGTTAAGTTCTTGCAATTTCTCTTTGTTTCGTATCGAAGGGTAAGGTAAGGGTGGTGTGGGTTGTACATTAGGAAACGGCCTTGGAATCTCGGGTTCCATGATTGGTATTGATTTAACCATAGGTGTGGTATGAGCGGTACTTCGTGGGCTTGTAATATGCTCCTTTTTGACCATCACCTCGGGCTCTTTCTCGATTTCCTTCTCCGTAGAAGTACTTGGACGAGAGATTGGTTCCTTGAAAGTTTTACCACTACGTGTAGTAATAACCTTCATTTCTCCCTTCGGGTTTGCAATGGTATCACTAGGAAGACCACCCGAGGAAGAGGGTTTACACATGATTGCTTCAAACATTTTTTCCATTCGGTCTTCAAATTTTGTTTGCCTAGCATCCGCTTTTAACAATTCTTGCTTAATCTCATGTGGTCCTTGCTCCATCTTTTGTTGATTTTGTTGAAGACGTTGAACGTTTCCTTCCATTTTATTAGCATGAGTCTTAAGTTCATTAGCAAGTTCATTTTTAAGCTTGTTTTTCAACTCGAATCTTAAGCTAATCATTTCACGTTGCATATTATCAAATAGCATCATTTGCCTTAGCATAATTCAAAAATTCTCCTTGAAGTTTTTTGGTGTGATCATTAATAACTCGATTTTACTCAGTTAAAAATATCGTTGTTCCAATCTTTTCGAATTGAGAAATGGAAAAAATGTGCGACTCAGTCGTCTTTTTATGGAAAATAACAGTTTGGTCATTGTAGTAAAAGGAAAGTGCAAAAACCTTAAAGTAAATGACAGGTAATTAAATCTAAACCTAATTGAAAATAAATGACGGGAAATAAAAACGTGACGAGAGAAATAAAAACGCAAACTTAAACTTAAACTAAAGGAATGTAAACTAAAAGACAAGCTTAAAATAAATCTAAGGCAGGTAAACTTAAAGTGCGACTAAAGAAAAAGGCGGGAAAAGTAAATGCTTAAAACTAGAAAAACCTAAGTGCGAAAACTAACCCAAAACTAGCCTTATCCGGAATCCGTGATTGTCACTATCCGGAATCCAAAATAAACCTAATCCGGAAAAAGCCTTCTACCCACTATCCGGAAAACACCCTCTAAGATTCTTATCCGCAATAATCCCTAGAACTCTAATCCGCAATCCAGATTATGTCACTTATCCGGAAAATGTCTAAAAGCTCTTATCCGGAAAACAATATTATGCTTATCCGGAATCCAAGATTATGCTTATCCGGAAAAACAACCTAAATTGTTATCCGGAATATGTCTTAATTCGCTATCCGGAATCACTGTCACCTTATCCGCAAAACGCAAATCAACCTTATCCGGAATAACTTTCATAGGCTTATCCGGAAAACGTTACAATACCTTATCCGGAATCCGTCTAAACTTCTTATCCGGAAAAAAGGTTGTCAATCCCTAATCCAGAATCCGTGTTGCGAGTGTTATCCGGAAAAAGATTTAAAGTCTCTTATCCAGAATATGGAGTTTTAGCTGCTTATCCGCAAAAAGGAGTGTTTAGTGGCCTTATCCGGAATAAGAGGGTTTTACCCCTTATTCGGAAAACACAAAAAAAGGTTAATGGACCCGAATCTAAGGAAAATGCAAATAAGCTAGAACATAAGCCAAAAGCTAATAAGCTCTAATCTAAAAACTTAACCAAAACACTTATAAGAAAAAGCTATTAAACCAAAATTTAAAAACTTTTAAGAACAATAACTTTATAAAATCAACTTTTAATAAAAATACTTTTAAAAACACTTAATCAAGATTAAAGAAAAGCACAAATAAGCTATGAAACCAATAAGCTAGATCAATCAAAAACATAAAATCATAACAATAAGCACATAAACATAAATATTAAATCAATAACAAGAAAGATAGATGAGAGATTAATAATAGAAATTAAAGATTCAATAACCATAAAAGTAAACTTACTTGAAAATTAAAGTGCAAGACAAGGTAATTAAAGGTGCAATTAATGTAAAGGTGCAAGAAAATTAAAAATGGAAGAACTAGTTTGTCACTCTAGCCAACAACTCCTAATGATACATTAGGAGTCTATTTATAGTGATTAAGAAAACTAAGCATGTGTTGGTTCATTCTTCTTTCTTTCTCGACTTCTCGTCTTCTAATTTCTTCGACTTTTTTTTCGAATTTGTCTAGGGATTAATTAACTCGTCTTGTAATTTCTTCATTAATTTAGACTTGAGTTCTTCGGATTTTATTAAACTTCTGTCTTTAGACTTTTTCTTCGATAAATCTTCAGAATTGGCCTTGGACTTCCGTTCTTTTGGCACTCTTGATCTTTTGACTTCGTCTTTTGTCTTTTTCTTCGATAAAAGCCCGTGAAAGCCCGTGTTTTCCTACCTTTTCACATTTTGATCCTGAATCTCAACAAAAACACAAACCACACATAATTCCGACATTTACGACATAAAATATACGATTTGGCTTGGTTATTATTGTAGTTAAGTGGTAAAAGGATGGGTGTTTACACACCTATCAAATCCCCTACACTTGACCATTGCAATGTCCTCATGCAATGCATTAGTTACAAAGCAAGTTTTACATTTTCCATCATAATCAATCCACATTGGCCTTTATTAAAGAGACAAAATATTTAAAAGAAGGAAACAAGTAAAAAGATCAAAAACTTACCTTAGAGTTTTAGAATGTCGTGAATGATTATCATCCTCAAGTTTCACGTTCCCCAAACCAAGCTTAAAAACGAGATCATTGTTATTATAAGTTAGCAAACTAACACAAACTCATGTGGGCCAATTATTCACTTAGACTCTCTTATTCCTAGGTGTATCTCTTATATTTTATTGTTGTCTTGAATGATCATGAGGATGCATTGTTGACTTATTTCGATAATTATATAGGCTGAAAATAAAGTAGGACTATTTAATGAATAGTTAGCTAAAGGACAAAATCTTTTAAAACTGCTTCTTGGGACCTCATAAAGTTCATATATTGGCATAACTCGCTTCACGATTTGAGACCTTTCTCGGACCGATATTTGGCAGCGACTTCATACTTCAAATCTTTGAGAGACGTTCTTGAAATTATGGTCTTCTCTTCATAATAAGAATTTCTTCTCTTGAACTTTTTGAGAGATTCTTCATATTTGGACCACGACTTCTTCATTTTTCTCCAATCTTTATTTGGGATTTTGATTTACAACGATCCGCCTCCTTTTAGCACTTGGATCTATTTATCCTCATACCATGTTAGGGCCTTTTTGGATAGATTTCTCCATGATCTTTACGGGAGTATTTGCTTTTCGTCGTGTGTCTCGATCCTTCATATTGATTTTCGATAAATGATTCTTCACATCACTGTTGGATCTTTAGCAACAAAATGTAGCCCTCATGCCTTGTTAGGGCCTTTTCGGACTCGCCAATCTTCGCATCCCGCTTCAATAATTTATTCCTTGGCTATGAACTCTAATCAATACCAAGTAACTTTTAAACGATCTTGGGCTAGAAGCTACGTAACTTTTCAAATCGTACAACCTTATTTATTGCAGATAAATTTATTAGCAAGCGATGGGAGAAAAAGCTTATAATCAACTCACATAATTTCATGAAAGAATAACAGACTTATAATTGACTCTATCATCTCTCGTTCTCCACAATTTAAAATCTCAAGGAATGAGACTCGTGGATGCTTAGCCAATTAAATCAAAGTTTTGGGTTTTCGAGTCATCTATAGGATCTTGAAAATTCTTAGACTTTTACAAGTTTAGAAATCGCATTTTAAAGTTCCCTTGATAAACGACTCTCTAGGATCAATTATAGGAACTTGCGAAAAGTTCTTGTTCTTAACCCGTAAGAGTTAAGACTTTCGCGTTTTAAAGCTCCCTATATAAAAGCCTAGCAAAGCTTGACTTAAACACGTTAAGGATACTAGCTAGAGTAAACTTAGATAAGTAAACTCGGGTTGAGTCAAAAGATTCACGACGTTTAAAAATTAAAACCACTTTATTAAAATTTATTCTAGCAAAGAAAGAAAATAACTATAACATGGGAAAAACTAATAGGCCAAAATAGATCAAAAATTTTGAAAAATGTCGAAAAATTAATTATCCGATTAAAATGAAGACAAATACATGGAAAAGGCCACTTAACTTCGATAGAAGTCCCCCTACACTTAATATAAACATTGTCCTCAATGTTTAAGTATGTGGATGTAAACTCCCTACACTTAGGACATTGTGCACTTTGTTTAAATCTTGTTAAGGAAGAAACAACTAAAGTGATTACTATTTTAATATGGAAGAATATAAAATAGAGAATCAAAAGAGTTTAGGATAGAACCGGGAAGACGGGTACACGGGATTACGGTTCGTCAAAAGTCATCAAGAATGGATTGTTGAAAGCTCGAATCCCTGTACATGATTAGAAAGAAGACAACAAAAAACATACTAGGGTCTCCCCTACACTTATTATAAAAATAAGAGAAAAAGGATAGATACTGCGGGTTGCCTCCCGAGAAGCGCTTGTTTTTGTTAACCGAGTCGTGAACCTGACTCGACCTTGATTAGCATAGGAAGAAGCTTGAAAAACATCCACCGGGATCA
Organism: Glebionis coronaria; assembly: GCA_025667525.1. Taxonomy (NCBI): domain Eukaryota; kingdom Viridiplantae; phylum Streptophyta; class Magnoliopsida; order Asterales; family Asteraceae; genus Glebionis; species Glebionis coronaria. The sequence goes on from JANFOE010000772.1 coordinate 114,684, forward strand.
AATACATGGTTTTCGTCCATCAAATAACACAAGCTTAAGGCGAACAAGGCAAGCCAAAGAAGAGTAGGCAAGGTTCCCTTAAGAAGTTGTTGAGCACGGTGGGAGCAAGGGTGAAGAGGTGCAAGCATATCTCCAAAAGTTCCAAAAATCTTTCCTTTTATTTCATCAGATGGATACTAAGATGGCTTAAAAAGTGCAATACCGGGGTCGAACACCTTTTCCTTTAGGGGAAAATAACACGCAGGCTCAGCAGATCTTGAAGAAGATTCGATCATAAATCTCGCAATCTCATCCTCAAACGGAGGATAGAGAGGAGTTAAGACATAAGTGCTGCAGATATCGGTGTCGGCCGGCTTCTTCTCCTTTGAAGCGGGTTTCTTCATATCCAAAGTAGGATAAAGACCATAGTCATCAAAGTCCAAAGGAGGAGCATCACTCACATTTGGGAAGTATGTGTTGAGAAAAGTAGCAAAGTCTTCCTCAAATGAGTATTCATCCAAAGTAGGATCAAGTGTTGTTGGCGGAGGATCTTCATCATGTGAAGAATCACTCGAAAGAGTATCAGCCTCATCAAAATCATCATAAGTGGGCATGTCGGGATACTCAGATGTAAAGTCATCATACTCATCTTTATTGGAACTAGAATCCTCATTATAAGCATCAAAGATCGATGGAGAATCATAAATTGGTGGAGGATCGGAATTGGATAGAGAATCATCCACATCATCTTAGAACAGTGGATTATCATAGCAAGAATCGAATAGAGGATTGTTGTAGGCGACAAAATCATCAAGCACATTAATCATATTCGCTGATTCTCTTCCATAGGATTTGTTTGTGATCTTACCTATTTTGAACACTTGTTGTTCATTCCCGACTCTTAAAATTAACTCACCTTCGGCAACATCAACTAAAGCTTTTCAGGTTCTCAGGAATGGCCGACCAAGTATTAACGGAATACGTGGGTCCATCTCATAATCAACAACAACAAAGTCGACCAGAAAAGTGAAGGTGCCAACTTTAATGAACACATCTTCGGCAATACCAACGGGGTAAGCAAGAGTGTGATTTGCAAGCTCAAGAGTCATCTTTGTTGGTGTAAGGTCGGGTAATGATAGTGTTGTCCAAACACTTAAAGGCATCAAGTTAATACTTGCCCCGAGATCAGCTAGGGCAGTAAATTCTTCGGTTTTGTTAAAAATGCAAGGCAACACAAAACGACCGGGATCTCCAAGTTTCTCCGGAAGTTCTTTAAAGAATAACTGCAGAACAGTTTTCATTTAAGCGTGTGTTGACAAGCTCAACCAGCTTTTCTTTCTTATTAAGCAATTCCTTGAATGCTTTGACAAATTTCGGCATGTGGACAAGTGCTTCAACAAGGCTAATGTTGAAATTCAATTGAGAGATCATCTTCAAATAGTTCGACACTTGAATGTCATCCTTGGTTTGCAAGTTAGGCTTGTCCAAGCCAGAAGGATAAGGAATATTCGGTTTATAGGTGGAAGGTGTAGGTGTAGCAGGTAGAGGTTGAGATGTTGAAGGTTTAAAGGTGGAAGGCGGGGTTGGTGAAGGGTTCTTCTTCTTGGGTACGTCAGTAAGAGGTGGAGACGGTAATGAAGAACTAATACTAGGCGTGGGAGTAGGAGGGATAAATGGTGGTGGAGGAGGTGTAGATGGAGTAACTGGGAGAGGGATGGGTGGTCCTACTAAAGTTGCTCCACTACGGGTAGTAATAGCACTCACATTCGCTCTTGGGTTGGTGACGGTGTTTGAAGGTAGAGAGCCCGAAGTAGAGGGTTGAGTGGTTGGTAAGAAACTACCCAGCATATTCTTCAAATCATTCGTTTGAGTGCTGAAGGAGGTTTGTATTTCATTTCGAAGCTCGGATCTAATGTCATTCCCTTGCTTAGTGATATCCACTTTCAAATTGATAATTTGGCTTTGTAGATTCTTGATTTGCTCTCCTTGGGTTCTCATTAAAGCTTCAACATCTTGATTAATGGGTGGGGCTTGTTGAGCGGGTGGGTGATAAGGATTAGAAGCTCGAGGTGGGATTTGATTGCTTCTATTGTAATTATTGTTGGGGTTGTGGTTTTGAGGAGAAAATCCGGGTGAAAGATAGTTGTTCGACCGGTAACTTAGCAAATTTTGATCCCCTTGAGGTCGGGCTTGGTAATTTTCCGGTGAATAGTTACCATAAGCCGCATACACGTTTTCCGGATTGCCTTGAGTAGAAGGACAATCAGTGTATGAGTGAGGACCGCCGCATGTCTCACAAGAAATTGTTATAGCTTTAACTTTTGTTGTTGGTTTGTAGCAATGAGCAAGATATTTTTGTTCATTTCGACCATCATGCGGGTGAATTCGGTCATATCGGGGTTTGCTGAAGTAGAAGAAACATTGACTCTCGGGTTGTTCCTTGAAGAAGCGGAGGAATCCCAAGTTTTGTGATGAGTAGTCATGTTTTCAATAAGTTCTCTACACTCCTCGGGTCTTCTTTTCATAAATGTGCCACCAACGGCTGCATTAATCATATCACGATCACGATTAAACCGTTGTAGAAAGTATCAATTAAGGTAACGGGGAGCATGTTGTGGTTTGGACATCGATCGATCAAAGCATTATATATTTCCCAAGCATCAAAGAGAGATTCATCGGGTTCTTGCATGAAACCGTTGATTTGATTTCGAAGGCTCGTGACCATGGATGGTGGAAAGTAGCGCGACAAAAATCGTTGAGTCATGTCGTCCCAAGTATGAATATAATTCTTCGGGAGACGATCAAACCATTTTTCGGCGTGGTGAGATAAAGTATGTGGAAAGAGCTGTAGGCGAAGGACATCCATAGTAACACCGGGCAACTTCATGCTTTGAGTAATAGTAATGAATTTGTCGAGGTGCTTGTTGGCATCATCATCATGCAATTCGCGAAATGGATTAGTTTGCACTTGTTGGATCATGCGATGCTTCAACGAAAACTCCGGAGCCGTGATTTGCATCGGCGCAATCGGCCCTCCTCGTCCAAACATTGTGGGTTGACAAAGCTCCTCCATTCTCCGAAGATCGGGTGGGGGAACATTGTTGTTGTTATTGTTGAGGTGCGGTGGGTTATTGTTGTTGTTCACACCTGCCATAGCTAAATCTTCACGAGTCTCGGGCTCTGGATAAGTTGAAGATCTAGTACGCATACACCTGCAAAAGCAAAAGAAAAAAAATACCAAAGCAATAGACAATATATAAACACTATAAAAATAAAATATTTTTGGATTTTTGAAATTTTTTAATGTTTATGGATTTTTAACAATTTTTAATTTTTATGGATTTTTTAAAATTTTTGAGTAAGAAAAATAACGCTCACGAATGAACGGATCCCAAAAAGCAACGCGTCTCTCACAGAAAACCGTTAATCTTTACGAAAAGAGCCGGCAGCGGCGCCATTTAATAACTCGATTTTACTCAGTTTAAAATATCGTTGTTCCAGTCTTTTCGAATTGAGAAATGGAAAAAATGTGCGACTCAGTCGTCTTTTGGTGGAAAATAATAGTTTGGTCGTTGTAGTAAAAGGAAAGTGCAAAAACCTTAAAGTAAATGGCAGGTAATTAAATCTAAACCTAATTGAAAATAAATGACGGGAAATAAAAACGTGACGAGAGAAATAAAAACGCAAACTTAAACTTAAACTAAAGGCAAATAAACTAAAAGACAAGCTTAAAATAAATCTAAGGCAAGTAAACTTAAAGTGCGACTAAAGAAAAATGCGGGAAAAGTAAATGCTTAAAACTAGAAAAACCTAAGTGTGAAAACTAACCCAAAACTAGCCTTATCCGGAATCCGTGATTGTCATTATCCGGAATCCAAAATAAACCTAATCCGGAAAAAGCCTTCTACCTACTATCCGGAAAACACCCTCTAAGATTCTTATCGACAATAATCCCTAGAACTCTTATCCGCAATCCAGATTATGTCTCTTATCCAGAAAATGTCTAAAAGATCTTATCCGGAAAACAATATAATGATTATCCGGAATCCAAGATTATGCTTATCCGGAAAAACAACCTAAATTGTTATCCGGAATATGTCTTAATTCGTTATCCGGAATCACTGTCACCTTATCTGCAAAACGCAAATCAACCTTATCCGGAATAACTTTCATAGGCTTATCCGGAAAACGTTACAATACCTTATCCGGAATCCGTCTACACTTCTTATCCGGAAAAAAAGGTTGTCAATCCCTTATCCGGAATCCGTGTTGCGAGTGTTATCCGGAAAACGATTTAAAGTCTCTTATCCGGGATATGGAGTTTTAGCTGCTTATCCGCAAAGAGGAGTGTTTAGTGGCCTTATCCGGAATAAGAGGGTTTTACCCCTTATTCGGAAAACACAAAAAAAAAGGTTAATGGACCCGAATCTAAGGAAAATGCAAATAAGCTAGAACATAAGCCAAAAGCTAATAAGCTCTAATCTAAAAACTTAACCAAAACACTTATAAGAAAAAGCTATTAAACCAAAATTTAAAAACTTTTAAGAACAATTACTTTATAAAATCAACTTTTAATAAAAATACTTTAAAAAAAACTTAATCAAGATTAAAGAAAAGCACAAATAAGCTATGAAACCAATAAGCTAGATCAATCAAAAACATAAAATCATAACAATAAGCACATAAACATAAAGATTAAATCAATAACAAGAAAGGTAGATGAGAGATCAATAATAGAAATTAAAGATTCAATAACCATAAAAGTAAACTTACTTGAAAATTAAAGTGCAAGACAAGGTAATTAAAGGTGCAATTAATGTAAAGGTGCAAGAAAATTAAAAATGGAAGAACTAGTTTGTCACTCTAGCCAACAGCTCCTAATGACACATTAGGAGTCTATTTATAGTGATTAGGAAAACTAAGCATGTGTTGGTTCATTCTTCTTTCTTTCTCGACTTCTCGTCTTCTAATTTATTCGACTTTTTTTTCGACTTTGTCTCGGGATTAATAAACTCGTCTTGTAATTTCTTCATTAATTTAGACTTGAGTTCTTCGGCTTTTATTAAACTTCCGTCTTTAGACTTTTTCTTCGATAAATCTTCAGAATTGGCCTTGGACTTCCGTTCTTTTGGCACTCTTGATCTTTTGACTTCGTCTTTTGTCTTTTTCTTCGATAAAAGCCCGTGAAAGCCCGTGTTTTCCTACCTTTTCACATTTTGATCCTAAATCACAACAAAAACACAAACCACGCATAATTCCAACATTTACGACATAAAATACACGTTTTGGCTTGGTTATTATTGTAGTTAAGTGGTAAAAGGATTGGTGTTTACACACCTATCAATCATTTTGAAATCCTTGTGTAGTAGTTTGAAAATCACGGTTTTGGTTTTGGTTTGAAATTTGTCCATTCCCACTTTGATAATTCCATTTGTTATAGTTACGTGAATTGCCTTGATAACCACCATTTTGATTGTTGTTTCGATAGTTGATAGCATTTTGATTTGGGCGGGAACCTTGGCCGTTTTGGTTATAAGTTCCCGTTGCTACGTAAGCACTCGAAGTGTTACCACCGGCGGTAATGCACTCGGAAAGATCATGAGCTCCACCACAAGATAAACAACTCTTATCAACCGCTTTAACCGATGCGGAGTTCAAAGCATCTTGTGCTTTCCAATGAGTCATAAGATTTGCAAATCTATCGAAAAACCGATTTTCCTCATTTGCTTCATCATGTAAGGCATTAATGTGACGAGACGATGACGACCATGACGAACCCATATTGGCAACACTCGGTGTGTTACGAGGGTTATAAACCTTAGATCTATTCTCGATAATCTTTAAAGCTTCATCGGTCGTTTTGCACAAAAAATTACCACCCGCGGCGGCATTCAAATAATCTCGTTCATGATCATTAAGCCCATTATAAAAAGTATCTATTTGATGCAATTCCAAAAAATCATGGTGTGGACATTCATGTAACATTTCCTTAAATCGTTCCCATGCCATTCAAAAACTTTCCTTATTACGTTGTACAAACCTTGAAATCTCATTTTTCAAATGTGTTGTTTTAGATGGTGGAAAAAATTGGTTCACAAACTTAGAAACAAGATCACCCCATGTCAAAATTAAATTTGGCGGTTCTTTCTCGAGCCAAATTTTAGCGGGTCCATCTAACGAGTATGGAAACAACATCATCTTAATGGCGTCGTGTGGAACATCCTTAAACTTGCTTGTTGCGGTGAGACGATTAAAATTCCTTATGTGGTAATGCGGGTTGTCTTTCTCATGACCTCTAAACTTATTTGCTTGCAACATCGACATTAAACCCGTCTTAATCTCGAAATTCTCCGCAAGGATGGCGGGAATCACAATAGCTTCTCCAAAACCCTCGGTGAGTGCTTGAAGCAACTCCATCATAGTACGATTATCCATTGCGACTATTGGTTCTACAACGGGTTCAACAATTGGTGTTTTTTCTTCAATCAAAGGCTTTTGATTTCCTTGCCTTTGACGATGTTTACGAGCTCACTTTGCTTGATTACGAGTTAGCATAAACTTGACGAAGAATGGGAGGTGAGAAAAGAAGATTCTTTTTGGGTGTTTTGTGAATTTTCAATTTTTTTTTTGTGTTTTTGATTGTTTTTATTTTTTTTTGGATTTTGTGTATCTTCGTAGACAACAATCTACCAAATCTCTCCTCGAATCAAAATCTTGACTAAAGAAGCCTCAAAAGAATGAAAACGACCATGTGGAGTGAACGCCTTCGAATGACTTTAGAACATTGGTGAAAACCAAATTGTTCAAGAGGATTTAATCACAAAGAAACCAAGCAAATATATATGATACGTAATAATACTTTGGGCGGCAAAACCCTCGATTAGCCTTCAATCTCAAAATACTCACAAGCAAGCGGGGAAACGAGGCGGCACAAAGCACTTAAGAGCCTTTTTCCTTAGGGTATATTTTATAATACCCGCCTTATACCCACCTTATAGTTTGTATTTTTCAAAATCGAGCTTCACGAAAGTATTTATCTATTTTTGCTTTTTTCTTTTTGTTTGAGATTCGAATACAATAATTAGGAGATCAAATCCCAATTAAGGTTGTGTTTGCACACTTTTGGAGATATTTTGTATTTGTTGTGATACTTAATACAATATAGTAATAATAATTTCACAAGAAAACGAAAAAACCGATAATACGTATTAGTAGAGTTCTACTAATACAAATATTATTTTTGCTTAATATTAAAAACAAAATGAAAAATTAATCATGACACACCTCCCCGGCAGCGGCGCCAAAATGATTGTAGTAAAAATACACCTCTTGTGCAAAAGGCGTAAAAGCGGTAAGTATTAAGTGATGATTTAGGAAAATCAAACACTAATGACCCAATTAAGTTCGTTTCCCAAGGAAGTATATGTGTGTGACTAAAATGCAGTGATATTTGATATTAATACTTGAAAGAAGGGGATGAGAAAATAGAATGACGAAGACGTGAAAATTATTACTACGACGACTAAAATAAAAACCGTAAAAAGAGCTAAAATAAAAATAAATTCTAAAAATTCCCAAAAAAATACCAAAAATCAAATTAATTAAATATTAATTTTTAAATGCTAATTAAAGCCCAAAAAATCAAAATAATTATTAAAAAGCCAAAATAAAGATTTTTCACTTTGTAAACCTCTAAAATGAATATAAGAATAAAAAACTATTTTTATTAATTTTTAAACTAATTAAAACTATTTAAAATGATTAAAATCTATTAAAAACTTAAAATAATTCTTGAAATTAGAAAAATGAAGATAAAATTAATCTAAGAGTTGCAAAAATCCTATTTTAACGTATTTAACCTAAGAAAAATATAAAAAGTGCTAAAATGTGAAAATTTTAAATTTAATAATAAAATAATATTAAAAATCTAAAAATTATAAAAAATTCTAAAAACTTGCAAACTAGTTTATTTTAATCTAAATAATCAGAAAATGAAAGTGAAATTATCAAAATACCCCTAATGGGCCCCTAAATGGGATAAAACCAAAACAGACTACTTAAATGAGCTTAATGGGCCCAAAAAGTTCAAACTTAACCAAAAGGGATGGAAATCACCAGTCTGACTCAAAATTTGATTTTAAGCACAAAAGTCTAAAGGCCCAAAAGCTGGAAATGTGCTTATCACAGCTTAAATGGTCAACATCTTATTCTTAATGGGCCAATAAGCCCATTAAGCCATAAGCTAATGTCATAAGCTCTAATTGAACACACAACATCTTATTGAGATTATAAACCAATCTGCAAAAAGAAATTTTGAAAAAGCTTAAGTAATAAGCCAAAACTTTGAAAATAACTTTTTCACAAAACGACAAAATAGTCGGGTTAGAGTTCTAGGGTGTTTCAGAAGCTGATTCTTTTTGCAAATGCTCACAAATAGCTTAACTAAGAATAATCAATCATAAAATTCACAAAAAGCCAAGTAGATTAAGCTGTAGGAGCAAATAAGCTGGCTGAAAAAGCAAAATAAGCTAGTTTCCTAGCAAAAGCTTAACCAAATGACTTGTAACTTTCCAGATTTGATATTAAGCTGAGAAAAATGACACCTATTACAAAAGCCAAGTTGTTGCATGTACCAATAAGCAGTTCTCAAAAATAAGCCAAGATGTGCTTATTTGACCAAAAGTTAAAATCTACCAAAATTCACCAAGTGATCAAGGATTGTTTGTAACCTTGTTTTAAGCAACTTTTGTGAAGAACTCAAGGTAGAGTCCTTGTGAATCAAGTGGTCAGTTGACCAAATGACAACAGATTTTGGACAAATTAGGCCAATAAGCCAGTTAGCTTATGGGCACTCAAATAAGCAATCCAAATAGCCAAATAGTCTCACAAGCAGCACAAAAACAAGTTCCAAGCAACAAATAAGCAGGGCACACACTAGATAATAAAATGCAAGGCAAAATTGAGGTGGTCACTTTGCTGAAGCAAATGACCACTTCAGCCAACTTTGATAAGCTCTAGCACCCACAATAAGCCACCAAATTCAACAAACAGATAATGCACATATAGCTTATCACCTAAACTCTTCCCAAAATAGATTTTAGACCTTAGATCCAACAAACAAAGATTTTATTGGATCTGATGTGTTTGACCAAATTCAAACCAATTTTATCAGATTTTTCCAAAACTTTGAATTACTTATCCAAACCACTTGAGCCTTAACCAATGACCAAAACCAGTTGCATATGACTTGTTTAGACTCCCCAAACCCTAAGAACCAAGGGCACAAGGACACAAGGCCTTATGATCCCAAAATTTTAAACAACCTTGTTTTAGTCATTTTTCAAACAAACTTTTTATTCAATCACAAAACCTACTTATTTTATGGTTCAAATACCTCAACTAGGTGTCAACTAACAGATAACAACAATAAAACACAAAGCACAAACACAAGAACACCAAATCACATGGAAAAGTTCATAACAGACATAAACATGAAATTTTTTAGAGGAAACTTAAAAAGAGCTTATACCTATCCCCACAACTTCCTAGAGGGATCAGCTATGCTCCTTGGACCACTCTCAACAACTAGAGAGTGACCAAGGTCCTTGAACAAAAAAGATGATATGTGCCTTGGTTGATGGTTCAAAGCAGAACCTCAAGGGCTTGATTTCTTCAACACAAGCAACAAATAACCTATCCAAAGGTTGATAAAGCTTCACTAGCTTGGTGTCAACAAGCTTTCAAGGGCTTATAGATTTTGGATAAGGGTTAGTACAAGATAAATATCAAAAACAGATGATTGATTTCAAGGTTTTTTCATACTTGAAATCCTTACCAAACATAAACGTGCTTTAACCACAAGATCAAAACACCTTTATAACATCAAATGGAACTCAGAATTACCCTTAAACAACACCAACTTTCAAAAACATAAAAAGGAATTACAATTTTCTTAAAATACCAACTTTTATAAATTTTAAAAAGGAATTACAATGTTTAAAGAGTAAAACTGGAACAAAGGCCTCACCACAGGTTGGGGGTCCTTTTATAGAGTACAAGAGATGATTCTAGAACTAGAAATACATGAAACCCTAGCTAAGAATTCTCAAAAATGCCCTTGAGTTGTTTGTTGTTGATGAGCTGTCTAAAATGATCTTGAGCATTCCTTTTTGCCTTTCGGAGAAAGTATGAGCTGAGGGTTGTTGATCTTGCCACATAGGATTACTTGGAGGCTTAGTCGTGTGATGATTGGCTGAGAGGGAATTGGGGGTGGGGTCCATGGTTATGTGATGGGTAAGTTCAAGTGGGGGATGTGTTCGTGTGAAGGTTAATTACTTTTTGGCCAAGGTCTTTGGAATAACCCTTTGATTAGTAAAAGTAAAATCTGGGTGGGATGAACATGAATAGTGGTCCCTTTGATCCGAAAAAGAGGGGTGTTTAGTGTTTGGCGCGTGTTTGTATATTCAAACTTTGGGAATGGCAGAAGGGTCTTTGTATTTTGGGAAAACATGTATATAAGGTTTTTCAGCCACCAAACTCACTTTCCTTTATTAATAAACTTTTCCTTTTCATACTTTTGCCCCAAAACTTTGGTAAAAGGGTTTCAAGGGTTGTTTTTGTCATTTTTGCATAGTTTGAGGACTGATCTTGGACATTTCTCATCTTTGAAGGTCTTCAGTGTATCTATGACTTCATGAGGGACCATTTTTGACTATTTAGAATTGTTGAGGGACTAAACTTGCCAAATCATCAAAGTTGAAGGACCTTTTTGTAATTTTGACAAACTTAAGGGACCAAACTTGTAATTATGAATATACAAGGGTATTAAGTGTCATTTCTTCATAAATGAGGGATCAATCTTGTACATCTTCAAATCTTCAAGGGTTTTTCTTTGAGAAATCCATATGTATGGCCCGGTTCTTTGTACGGCTTCGTTTCTTGTGTCTGTTTTTCCTTGTTTCTTGTGATCTTTTGTATTTTTCACGATATCCATACCTAAAACACACAAGTAAACAAATACAAGCATATATATGGTATATTTATGAGATTTTATGCATTTGAAGCCCAAAAACAACGATTAGATTATGTATAAATGCCATCTCATCAATATCCAATGGTCGATTTTCTTCCTTTTAGGATTTCGTATGGAGTTTTGTCTAGTAATGGTCTAATTAAGACTCGATTTAGAATATAAGTAGAGGTTTCGACCGCATGACACCAAAACTTTTAAGGTATGTTAGCTTCATTTAACGTGGTTCTACTCATTTCTTGAAGGGTTCAATTTTTATGTTCAACTACCCTGTTTGATTGAGGTGTTAGCTGAAAAGTTATGAGTGATGCCCTTGGCGTCATAAAATGCTCCAAACTACACTTCATTGTCAAACTAACGACCATGATCCATTCGAATTGACACAATCTAACAATTTAATTGATTTTTGATTTTCTTACTTAAAATTTCAAAATGTTCAAATGCTTCACCATTGGATGACAAAATTTTTGTCCAAGTGAATCTTGAATAGTCATCTACAATAACCAAAGTGTAGAGATTTCCTCCAAAGCTTTGTACCGCGGATGGACCAAACAAATCCATATGCAAAAGTTCTAGACATTTTGTTAAAATGATAATAGTTTTAGCCTTATGGCTTCCGTATGTTTGTTTACCAATTTTACATGCATCACAAAAATGTTGGTCCTATCTTACTTTTGGTAAATTTATCACAAGATCCTTATTAACTAAATTTTTTAAGAGCCCCATATTTATGTGACAAAGAAGCCTATGCCAGAGGATAGAGGTGTCGTCAATGGTGGTCAAGCAAATATCATCTTTTGAAGTGTCAAACTTCATTACGTATATGTTATTTTTCCTTATTCCTTTTGTTATTGTTATTCTGTCTTTTAGTATTTTACTACCGTTTTCTTCAAATAAGACTTTGCGTTTGTTAATACAAAGTTGACTAATGCTAAGTGAATTGAATCTTAAGTTTTCAACATGAGTAACATTATCTATGGTGATATGGTCATTAGAAATCATACCTTGCCTATGATTTTGCTTTTGACGTTCCCACCAAAAATAACATTACCTCCGTCAATTGATGTGTAGGTGCTAAAGAGATTTCTACTCCCCGTCATGTGTTTGGAACATCCACTGTCCTTGATTCATTCGTCGGGTTCGAGTACAAGATTCAAGCATACCTACACATTATAAAGCTCAAGCGTTTGGTCCCCATCGTGTCATGGGTCCGTCTGGTTTAAACATACTCCTTAAGGCAGTTCCGATTGGAGTGTTACCAAATACATCCCAAGGCACCAAACTTCTCATAGAGTATTGGTTGTGGTAGTCATAGTTGTATGGCACTTGAATATACTTACTTGCTGCGTTTTGGTTGCTTTTGGGAAATGGGCTGTAACACCCTGCTTTGATAAGTGGACCGTTACATGATAATTATAACGTGTCATCAAAGCATGCAAGATAATATGTCCTAAAACATATATGACCAAAGGGAAAACCGGAATCAAACATCGGTTCCCAAACATAAGCCCAAAACATGCATAAAGTAAATGAAGTGCCAAAGGAAAAGAAGTATAAGTTAGCTCCCATCCTATGCACGTCCTTTAAATGTTCTTTACTGACCTTGGCTACCTGCCGTATGGGACATGGAAAGAAATACGACTGAGCAATGCGCTAAGTGAACGGATATATAACATGATATAAATAATTGAAACATAAGTAAAGCATGGAAGTGCAACGGAATAATGTAAGTCATGGAAAACCTGGAATCATGTTTAATAACTGGTTTATGCTTGAAAAGTCTTATATTCATGTTTATACTGCAAGTCTGATGTTTAATCATGAAAACTATAATTTAAATGCCAACGAGCTCATATAGGTCATGAAATATATCAACATGCATGGATACATAGAGGGGTGACCTCGTCATGCAATTAGAGGGGTTGCCTCTAATTATACTTGTCTGATTGGAGGGATCAACTCCATGTGACGGATGTAGAGCACACACCACAGTCACCGTGTAAATCTGATAAGCATGTACTAGGATGCACCCATCCGCCCCACATGATAATAATAATAATACTGGCCAAAACGTGAAAGGGACTCCGCGAGCAATCACTCTCACCGCGGAAGAGTCATAACACCGGTGCTTCAAGTGTTATGGTTATGGTACCTCCATAACTAGGTGAAACATGGCATCCGTGTATATATCTCAAACAATTTAAAATCATGGGATGGTAATTACTTGCAAAGTTTAATACATGTAACCTACTAGGGAGAACAGATGGCAACAGACGGGTGATGACGTATAGTCCCTAGTCGGGCAGGATAGTACGACTCACGGGTACTACCCGTATCCATCAAGAATGGATTAATACTTAGGTGATGCGCGCACAGCCCAGGAGGCCCAGTAAGTCGCTGTCGCACATACGGTTTATTACTTAACTATGTCCTGGTCGCACTGCGACAGGATCAGACCAGGTTATAATCTATCATGTAGATATATTCGCCTAAAAGGAAGAGATATACACTTACCTTGGTTATGCGATAAGGATCAAACTATTCTGGGTCATTATTTCTTCCTTTGGCCGCAAGAGTAGGAGAGCCCAGCCAGGACTCTCTTGGGTATAAAAGGAACCCCATAGGTTCCACAAAGGTATGATACACACAATACCCTAAACCCTAACATACTTAAATCGATTACTTACTCTCACACTGGAGTCTAATCGTGGGTCACAAACCCAGGGTAAGCCTAACGGTGTCTGTTTTTAGTGCGCAGGGTCCTTAAACAAGTTTCACTAGGTGCAAGAGCTGGAGTCCACAAGACCCCGAATAAGCCTAATTCGGGTCAAGCTCGGTCCATCAAAATTTTGTATCAACGATTTGGCGCCATCCGTGGGACCCTACACTAAACTCTAAATAATGACAAAAAACGGCGCAAAGCCGTCCCAGCCGAAGGGCTGATCTAAGAAGCCAGCGGGGCCATTCTCATGTTTCGAACCACTTAATAACCCAGGTCATGGAGGGAAGGGATTGCAATTATATTTTTCGCACTAGTCACCCTACCCCACAGACAGCTGGGGATGCATCGTCTTCACGGGAAATCCTTGATGCAACCCGCAACGACGCTCTAAATGCAAGGGCTGTGGTAGACCCGCAAACCGAGACAGAAACCCCTCCTGCAACGAAGCAAGATATGAGCGACTATGTCGCAAAAAACTACAAAGCTCTAATTGCACTCATGAGAGCGCAGATGAGAACAAATATGACAATAGATCTACGAATCAGCCTAGACTTTGATAAGGAACTTAGGGACATGGAAGGGTCAAGAACTAACAGGGAAGCCAGGAAGGAAAGGATGAAAAAGAAAAAAGAGAAAATAGTTGAGATCTCAGCATCTCCTTCTGATGCGCCCCTTATTAAAGACGCATTATCCTTAGACGATTCTGAGGACCCAAAGGAAGAAGACACCTTCATTACACCAGTCAATAACCATCAGCGCACAAGCGTGAAAGACAGATTAGGGTCCAACCCTTATGGCCGATGAAGTGCCCTTAATAGACTGGGCCCCTTGGAAAGGAATTCATCTCCGGATTCGCAAAGACATAAAAGAAACAGGAGTGCTAAAAAAACACGCAGAAGAGATTCCTCAAGCGAAAACTCCTCGGACTCTAACTACAGCGATCACCATCCTCGCCGTAAAAGGGTCGCCCTCTCATCCACCGAGGATTCCGATTCCTCGGACTACAACAGAAAGCATCGCAGAGCACTCAAGAAACCAAGGATGCGCAGCAAAGAAGAGTGGACCCTCCCATGGTGTCGCGAGAAAGGAAGTGTGTTTTCAAAACGCATAACCACTTTCAAAGATAATAAAAAGAGACGCATGCCGTCCAATGCCAAAACCTACTATGGTACGACGAACCCAGATGATCACCTAAAGGTGTTCGAATCTCACGCATGAATAGAACAAAGGCTAGAGGCCGTGTGGTGCCACATGTTTAACTCAACGCTCATCGGGAATGCCTGAACTTGGTTCGACCGTCTCCCACGAAGGAGCATTAATGGATTCGAAGAACTTAGGAGAGCATTTAGAAGAAATTATGTGCAACAGAAAAAGTACGACAAAATCCCCGTCTCACTTGCAAGAGTGAAGCAGAGGCACAATGAAAGTCTCGAAAACTTTATGGAGCGTTTCAAATCTGAATGCAACTAGATCAAAGATTTCCCTGAAATTCTTAAAATTTCAGGATTTCTCGCAGGCATCACTAACCCGGATCTAATAAAGAAATTGAATAACAGAACCCCAGGAACCTTTGATGGGGTAATGAAGAGGGCCCAAGCATTTACTCAAGGCAAAACCGCAGCAGCGGATCGCAGGCAGATGACATCAAGCTACAAATACCAGGACAGACCGAAGAAGCAGTCATATGGGCAAAACATCAGACGTACCTTGGACTTCCAGGGCACAGCAAAACAGGGGCGCAATAAAAACAACAACAAGTTTACTCCGCTGCAAAAAAAACATCTAGGGAGATATTCTTATCTGAGGGCGCAAGCTTTCTAAAACCTGGTCCGATGATGGGCCTGTAAGACAAACGGGACAACACAAAGCATTGTGAATACCATGACGATAAAGGACACACTACCGATGAGTGCATTCAACTAAAAAGGCACATTGAAAGCTTGGTCAAAGTAGGGAAGTTGAACCACCTGATAAGATACTGGAGTAAGGGCGCGGATGCGAAGAAAAGTAAGGCAAAAAAGCAGAATGATAAGCCCATAACAATTTACATGGTAGAAAGTGAGAAGTCTTTCATGCAGAGGAGACCGACCGCGAAATTTACGCGCGACAAGGAAACAACGTTCCCTATTCTTTCAGACATGGACTATAGGGTCGGATCATTGACTATCGACATAACCCTCGGGGACCATGTTATAGAAAGCATGTGTGTCGATGGGGGATCAGTAGCAAGCATATTGAACGAGCATTGCTTCACACGACTACCGTAGGAAATAAAGAAAGGGTTGAAAGACACTACACAAGTCCTTACAGGTTTTAATGGTGATAAAACCCGACCGCTGGGACACCTCTACACGCAGGTAACTATCGGAAGCGCATAACACTTGACAAATGTGTGGATGGATTTCATGATTGTACGATCACAATCATCGTACAACGGTATCATAGGACAACTAGCGCTAAAGGCACTACGCGCGGTACCCTCTACAGTGCATGGTATGTTCAAATTCCCCGTGTGAGATGGGTTAGTCACCATCCGTAACATAGACACACTTGAAGGGGGTAGCAGCACCTCCAGACATAACCCGAAAAGGAAGGATACAGAGCAGGGTGAGCGCACCATGGAATCCAGCTCACAGATGATAAAGAGGAGGTGCATCTCAGAGGATTCCCATGCAAAAAGTATATTCATGCACGAAAGCTCGCCAGGAGGGCTCCCATGGGTCTTATTCTCGACAGGCTTCGCAGGAAAAGGAGGGCCAGATGCAGGGTTCATCCTCACAGATCAAGGTGACATAAATATTACATACGCGCTGTTGTTTAACTTTTCCACAACAGGTATAGAACCAGATTATGAAGCCCTCGTGGTAGGTCTAAGGTTGGCACTCAGAATGGAGATAAAGAGCCTAGTGGCCTACGCATACAACCCTTTATTGGCAAGCAGGGTCGTAGGGTCATGCGAGCCACGAGGACATACGCTAATCTAATACACGGAAAAGATAAGGCCCATAACCAGGCAGTTCGCAGAGTTTGCTATACGAAAAGTTTCCGAAGAAAATGGCGAAATCTCAGCTGACATGAATCAACTCTCAATTGTGGACATGGATAAACCTCCTAGTCACGTGCTAGTTGATTTCATCCTACACAAAAATATAAGCGCGGATCCCGAGCCAACCACATGGATGACACCTATTAGGAAGTTCCTGACACACGATGCGCTGCCAAGCAATAGGAGGAAAGCCAGACAAGTACAGATAAGAGCGAGACACTTTTAAGTCATCAATGGGACACTGTACAGACAATCAAGTAATGGGCGAACACTGCAATTTCTAGCGTCAGAGCGAGCACGGGTAGTCGTGGAAGCCGCGCACAAAAAAGCATGCGCACGTGGCCCGATAGTTGTGGTTGATGAGATTACTCCGATGTTAGGCGAATCCAGTTCATGGGAAAAATCCTAACATGATCAGTGGGGTGCCCTCAACAAAAAGCACCAAGGAAGATGGAATCCTATCAAAGCTGGGGCATACTCTAGGTTTTCTGACCACGTCAATAAATAACATGGCATGAAGGGTAGTAGCAATACTCCCGTCGCAACGCGATCATCAGCAATAAAACAAAGGTGTAATCGCACCTTCAGCTAGAAGGATCACCCGCACTACGCGAAAAAAAGATAAAGCAAACAGGCTAACGAAAGCACGAAGCATGCAACAACATAGAAGAGCAAATGGAGGACTTCAGTGGACTAGGATGAACACTGATAGCTATGCACAGTCGGTACCTAGTCCTATGAGGAGTAACTCGGGAGATAACCAGGATTTCGGACGATATTCTCCCTAAGATGTCGCACCACCAGCATTGATCATTTTCTTGGCTGTGGACAGCCCCCCCAATAAAGATCCATGTATTTTGTCTTTTTTCAAGTACTTTAGGATTTACCCTTTTATGTTCTTTGTTTCAGCATTTGAAAAAATATGAATAAAACACTGCGGTTCCTAGCTAGTTCCGCAGTCCAATTATTTCTTTTTTTATCTTTTATGCATAAGAGTATTTTTCTTTTCTAAAACTAAAATTTAGCCCTCCGGTGTACATGAACAATAAAACATTTTAGGCTAAGTAAGAGGAGTAAGTTTACCCTACTAATTAAACTTGTCGCATAAGAGGGATGCACCCTCAGTGGCGCCTGATCATGTATCCTTTGTTAGGCAGCTTACTATAAGACGTTGTAGTAAGTGTAGCATTCCTCATACTCTATGATGGATATGCGCAAGACACCGTGTGCACGCCTAACAAACACGTCATTATCTATGACATCTCTTATGGTAGTAGTGGCAGGCCACACGTAATGAACTTTCAGCTCACCCATAAGCTCAGAGTTATACTTCACTGAATGTACTCATAAACAGACACTTAAACTCACAATCTCAGGCGTGGGTACAAGGACCTGGACATATATATATATATATATATATATATATATATATATATATATATATATATATATATATATATATATATATATATATATATATATATATATATATATATATATATATATATATATATATATATATATATATATATATATATATATATATATAAAAGGCATGGCGCAGGACGCTATATGTATATAACAGCGCAGGTCGCTATAGACATTACAAAGTTCTTACTTTAAAAATAATGTTCGGAAAGGTACATGGTTACAACTAAGCACATAGTGCGACAACTGCCCTTTATAACAGATCGCCAACTGAAAGCGATCTCTTTAATCTGCGATGTGATGGGTTCAGCGACACACGACGTTGTGCCCAAGCCTCCTTCATATATTGCAAGACGCGTACGTGATATACATCAATGGAAGGCAGACTAACCGGTACACCATCAGATCGATTAGGGTACGCCACAGCTAAGCCAATGACAGCGTTTGTAGCAGAAGACCTATTCTTCTTCGCTACGCGTTTAGCATGATGCTTTAACTTGTCCTTAAGCGAAACCATCTTGGGTACACCACCAACATAGACAGGAACTTATAGTTGGGAGATATCGGGCTCGGCCATGCCATGGGGATCCTCCTCCGCATCCTCTTCACGATTCCTCGCCAGAGTAAGACCTGTCATGATCACACTAATCGGTTGGTCTTGATCCTTTTCAATAACATCTATGATGGGCAGCGTAAGATTTTTAATCTACGGAACGCGGCGTCAAAGCCTTCTTGAGCGTAACGAGAGTATATGGCACTACCCTCCAAAGGTCCTGTCAGTAAGCCATCTTTGAAGGCGCGCTCCATGGAAAGACTTTGCCCTAATAGTTGGGCAGCAACGAAAATCTCCTTGATCGCTCTTTTCAAGTTGGGTAGCTCCACGACACCTATGGCAGCTAGCAGAAGACTTGCTTAATTAACCATTAATTCTCAGCGCGCATCACTGTTAGGTGCGGATATAGATCCTCATCAAAATTGGTACTCATACACTTCAGAATTTCTGCCTTCTTAGCCATATCCTGATGACAGTTGGCAACCAAGTTATTACAATTCGAAGTAAGGGCTCTCATACCCTCCTCAAGCTTGGACATCGCCCAACGATTTTCCTCCTCTTGTCTCGCACGAAGGCGGTGCTCTCGACTTATGGATTCGGATAAAGATGCCTTCTAATCCTCAAATACTGAATGGATCCGACATTTAAACTAGAAACACCACACAGACGTGCGATTTTAACTTTGGCGCACACAAGCTCGTTGTATTTTTGTTCTGTTACTTGGGTAATTTTCAAATTCACTCTAGCCAGTCTCTTAGAAAGATACGACATCTTCTTTTTTATCTGTGAGGCTAACGTTACCTCCTGCGACACGCCTATGGCCAGCTATCTCATAAGCATTTTGTGGACAGTTTGTCCAGAATTTGGGCACGTCCGGGAGGGGTTAAATGTTGGTGAAAGTCCTCACAATCGGTCGCACTGTTCAGTACGCAGGCACGCGTACACTTCTAGGGTGGAAGGAATTTCTCAGAAATGGAAGTACTAGCGTCAGTTTTGGTTGCTGCAACACATGAGCTGTACGTTTGGTACCAAGGAAGTTTTAGAAAGATGATTTTTTATTACCATTACAGGAATGTTAGGAGCAGAATTACAATATACCTTGACACAAGAGTGTGTTCGCGTGGCCTTGAAAGCAAGCCCTATGAAGTGATATCAGCGCGCGATCTGGTCAGTTGTGTCCTACTCCTCTTAGGAAATTGATCTGTTGGGGAGCACGGTAATCTTTTGTATCCAGGGACTCAAGACTATAGTCTTTATCACCTAACAGATCCACTTCTTCAGACGAAGACTCCAATATACACGGAATGCTCTGAATGGGAGTGGCATTTAGAGCGACCATCCTTTCTGCACCTTCGCTGGTAGAAGGAGAATGAAACTCAAGTGCTATGGTGCGTTGGCCAACGTGCCATCCATTAAATAGCTCGAATGGTGTAAAAGGTCGAGGACGCATGGTCACATCACATGGGTGCTCGCGCTTCACGAGTTACATATAAGTTAGCTCTTTCAGAATAAAGAGGGAGTATGAGAACATATGCATAAAACATTTGCATTTTACAGCTTTAACGAATAAGGAAAGGGATTTTTACCATGATCAAAGTTGTCAAAGTACTGTGGAATGTGATTTGCAGGAAGAGTAGAATGATGAATCAGTCCTAATGCGTATAATATCTCCTATGAATATTCCTGCATTGGTATACGGTCGACATCTATTCTCTGCGCGTCTGCCTCGTTATAAGTGCCAGGGATTGGGCGGTCATCTTTCATCATGGTCTCGGGAGTAATGAAATCATAGTCGAAAAGGAATACAACCTTGTCTACCCAGAAAAATTTGTCGTTCCATTTTTTTCAAAGAGTCTATCTTCTCTTTATAACATTGCAGTTGACCGGGGCGTTTAGCAAAGGATATCCACCCGTTTATCTGGGATGGGCGATAGAAGGTACGGAACAAATTATCGTTGGGTCAATATTCTTCAATAAGCAGTTTATCTCAAAATTTGAAATCTTCACTGCGCCCCAATGTAGTACAGGTGTGACAGATGTATATTGTAATAGCTTAGCACGTCGATCAGGAAACGGCTCAGTGGTATGTGGTTGTTGGAGAACTCAAAAAACCTAGTATATACACCAATTTTTCCAGCAGGATAGCTTCCTATGTGTGCTTGCGGATCTGGCATAGTCGGATGGAGGTCAGCAGAAATATGATATTTGGTGGAAAAATTGGAAAGCTCTTGTTTTGATATATGTGACTTCACATCAAATAGCTGTACCACCATTTTTTCGTTCTCCAAAGGATTCAGTTGGGTATTGATTTGAAGATGTTTTATGCTCGAGTGACTATTTCCTGTTGTTTTCAAACAATGGTGGAAGTTTTTTGAAATGATGTGAAGGAGATTGAAGGTCATCGGAACCGCATTTATATCCACTTTCAAGACATGGGATCATGCGACATGTGTCCAAGAGATTAGTTCATCCTACGGTGTTTGTTAGTTGGTCCCTCTGACGTGGTTGATGCCTTTCCCAGTTCCCAAAGAGGGTTGGTACTAGTGGTGTATGACGTGGATGCATGTTCGCGGGCACATTCAAAATCATTTTGTTGGCTTTAACGTTGCGCACGAATCTCTATTTTGCGTACGGTGTTTCTGAGAAGGGGCATTCGGAGATTGTAGTCTAGTAGCCGCGGTTAGAACCTGCGACCACTAGACTGGGGGGGACATGATTACGTATAGTCCCTAGTTGGGCTGGATAGTCCGACTCACGGGTATTACCCTTATCCATCAGGAATGGACTAATACTTAGGTGATGCGCGCACATTCCAGGAGGCCCAGTAAGTCGATGTCGCACATACGGTTTATTACTTAACTATGTCCTCGTCGCACTGCGATAAGATCAGACCAGAATATAATCTATCATGTAGATATATTCGCCTAAAAGGAAGAGATATACACTTACCTTGGTTATGCGATAAGGATCAAACTATTCTGGGTCATTATCTCTTCCTTTGGCCGCAAGAGTATGAGAGCCCATGCAGGACTCTCTTGTGTATAAAAGGAACCCCATAGGTTCCACAAAGGTACGATACGCACAATACCCTAAACCCTAACATACTGAAATCGATTACTTACTCTTACCCTGGAGTCTAATCGTGGGTCACAAACCCATGGTAAGCCTAACGATGTTTGTTTTTAGTGCGAAGGGTCCTTAAACAAGTTTCACTTGGTGCTAGAACCGGAGTCCACAAGACCCCAAATTAAGCCTAATTCGGGTCAAGCTCGGTCCATCCAACTTTTATATCAACAACGGGAAATCCTAATCATGCATAGTAAAGGAATGTCCATACTGAAGGACGGAATATCCGTATCTTGTGTCCAGCAATGAAACGAAGACGATAAACGGAAAGGAATCTACGCCAACTTCACGAGTGCTACATAATAAAGGATGTGAATGAGTCATGTGTTCATGTAATACTAACTGATCATTATTAACTTTACTTGTTCTTATCTTGTATTACTTGTTCTTGACTTGATTTACTTGTTCATGACTTGTTTTACATGTTCTTAACTTGCCTTGCTTGATCGTGTCTTGTTTTACTGTTTCATGTGTACACTGTAATTCCTAGTGTTTTCATGTGTTCTTGATTAATGTATTTCGTGTTTCATGTGTTAGTATGCCTGATGTTTCATAATGAGTAACTTTCTAAAAATAGTAGGATCCATTTATAGCAACTTCCCAAAAATAGTTAGTTTCCATAAATAGTAAGTTTACAAAAAAGAAGGTTTCCATATTTAGTAAGTTTTCAAAAATAGAAAGTTTCCATAAATAGCATGTTTCTAAAAATAACGTGATTCCAAAATTAGTAATAAACGTGATAAATAAGATGGAGATATAAGCTAATTTATAAGTCATGATAAGTTAAATGTTATTATATAGTAAAGTTTATTAATTAATAAATACTTTAGGTTAACATGATAATTATTAAATAATATTATAATACATGGTTTATCAATAATTACTAATTAATAATATAAATTGACATATAATAATACTTTACTATAACTTGATAATGTGTAATTAAATTAAATCATGATATTAATTTAATTAAACCGTAGTTAACATGTAAATAAATACTTATGCAAAGTCATTTATTTAATACATGTAACATGTCATTAGTCATGAAGAATTATAAGGTATAGTTTAATTTAATTAAACTAACATGTGTCATGAATAATTATTTTAGTCTAAGTAATTTATTTATTAGACCATGTTAATATCCAAGCATAATTAACCATGAAATTATATATCTTAAGTTTAATTAAATAAACTAACATGTCATGATTAGTTTAATATATTCTAGATAAATTAAATAAACTTGATTAATTTAATATAGATAATTAAATTAATAAACTTGATTTTATAAACGTTAAACCAAACACCCCTCGTATCAAATTCTGTGTAACCCGAACCTGAGCCGAGCCCACACCGAGACAGCCATGTCTCGGTTGGCCTCGAACCATGAACCCACCACATCCGCAAGGGCTATGGCCTTGATGCTGGTTAGCCAGGCTAGCTAATGAGATGGCATTTATACATTATCTCATCGTTCTTTTCGGCCTTTAAATGCATAAAAATGTCATAAAATACCATATATATGCTTGTGTTTGTTTACTTGCGTATTTTAGGTATGGAAATCGTGAAAAAGACAAAAGATCATAAGAAACAAGGAAAAACGAACACGAGAAACGAAGGCGTACAATGAACCGGGCCCTAGTTTGTGAATTATCAAAGAAAAACCCTTGAAGACTTGAAGATGTACAAGATTGAGCCCTCATTTATGAAGAAATGACACTTAATGCCCTTGTATATTCATAATTACAAGGTCGGTCCCTTAAGTTTGTCAAAATTACAAAAAGGTCCTCCAAGTTTGAAGAATTGGCAAATTTAGTCCCTCAACAATACTAAATTGTCAATATTAGTCCTTCATGAAGTCCAAAATCCAAAGAAGCCCTTGAAGTTCAAGAATATTACATTTCTAGTCTTTTAAATATGGTTAAAACACCAAAAGGACTGAAGTTGTAATTATGCCAAAGTGGAATAAGCCCTAGAATCTGTTTTGCAAACTTTTCGTGGCCAATATGGGAAAAATAGAAGTTATTTAACAAAGGAAACAAGTTTATTAGGGAAATAAACTTGTTATACATGATCTTCCAAAGAACAAGGACTCATATTGTCATTTCCCAAAGTTTAAATCAGACAAACACGCGCCAAACAGCTCTTTCCCCTAATTTCGGATCAAAATCTTTACTATTCACCATTCATCCACCCAGAATTACCACCCACTTAAACAAAGGATAAAATCAAATTACCTTGTCCCACGTTTGATTCACACGCCCAGAAACACAACCACACAAAAAATCCCCAATCTTCACTCACCAAAGGACCCCACACCCAAACCCGTTCACCAATCACATGTCTATTTCCTCTCCAAGCAAAATGATGTGGCAAGAACAACTATTTACACTTATTCCTTGGCCCCAAAGCATAAATGAACACTCAGGATCATTTTGGACAGCTCAACAACAACAAACGTCTAGAAGCCCTCAAGGGCAAATTTGAGATTTCCTAGCTAGGGTTTTCATGTATTTTTCCCTTCTAGAATGATCTTAGTCGTCTATATAAGGAGGCCTCAACATGTGAGAGCCCCTTGTTCCAGATTTTAGCTAATTTCTTTGTAATTCCTTTTTATGAAATAAAAGTTTATTTTCTGAAAAAATATTGAATTCTCTTTTGTGTTTTATGAAAGTTTGGTGTTAGATTAGCTAAGATCTGAGTTCCATTTATATATTTGATTGATTTTGAGGAAAGGTTTTAAGGTTTAAAACTCTTGTTTTCAAAAATCAAAGGATAATCTGTTGTGGTTAACTTTTGTGGTTTGTTCTTCTTAGCAGCTGTGGAAGCTGGTGCGTGTTCTTGCTAGCACCTAAGCTCAAATGTTTCAAAGTGTGGATGTACATTTTGGAGGTTTGATTCTCTTATCCCTTTTGTAATTTTCTAAATATTGTATGATTTTTGGTGATTTTTAGATATTTGTTTGTGAATCTGAATATTTGTGGTTGATTTGTGTTGCCTGAGGTTGGATTGTTGTTACTAGGTTGTTTAGATCTTGGATTGAGGTTTAAATCACAACAATCCTTTGAAAACTTGAGAAATCAGTTATCAAAGGGGTGTTTAGGTTAACTGATCTCCCAAGGTTTAAGGCAACCGGAGTGGTTGTTTGTAGTTTCTTTGTGGTGGTATTTGTTTATCTAGTGTATTGGGTCATTTATCTGCAAGTTTTGAGGGTCTAAACACTCAAATCCAACAAAGGTCTATAAAATTAGTTTTACTTGGAATTTTTGGCTAAAACTTTGGGGAAACCTAGATCTAAGGGTGGAATAGGGTTAACAAGTGCTAAGTTTTAGTTAACATAATCAGGGAAAGGGATTTGAGGGTTTAAAATTGGATTGATGGTCAAATAGATCAGCAAAAGGGTTTTGAAAAAGTGCCTTTGTTCATTAGTAACTGATTGTGCTTGAATCTGCTTCTAATCTTTGATCCAGTGTTTGAAACAAGTTTGATTGTGCTTATTGGACTTTATTATAGCTTGTGTATGCATATGGTTTAATTTGGTTGGCTTATTCATGCTAAAACTGCTTTTTAGTTCATAATCTGCTTATTTGCAAGTCTGTATCATATCTAGCGACTTTTGCTTATTCTGTGCTTATTGGCTGAACCAAATTGTGATTTCTTTGTTGATATTGACTCCTTGTGATCCACTGATTACAAGGGTGCCTTTGTTTTCCATTGAATCCAATTGGATCTCTCTAAGAAAGCAAGTCAAATAGTCAAAGCAGTGGGAACTCCTTTCCCCTGTTGCTAGCCACTGCTAGTGTTATTTCACCTTGTGCTTATCAATAAGTTGTTCTAGCTTATTTAAACCTGCAACAACTTTAATTTTGTAATAGGTGTTACTTATTTGACCCATTTGTTCATACTAGAGCATTTGAGGGGTTGACTTTGAGCTTTGACTAGAAAACCAATAACTTTGACTTTTACATAAGTGCTTATCAGCTTATTCAGCTTATTTGGCTTGGCTTATTGAAATTTTCTTCGTTGATTTGTCTTAATTAAGTCATTTAGAATCTTTTGCAACTTATTTCAAGGTCTGAAGAACTCTAAGTCGGCTATTTTGTCTTTTAGTGAAAACTTACTTTGCTTATTTCTGACTTATTGGTTGAGCTTATTTGCAATTTATTTTCACAGATCTCTTAGGCATCTCAAAAGAAGGTTGTGTGTCAAATCTGAGCTTATGGCATTGGCTTATACCTTAATGGGCCAAAAAGCCTAATAAGAATAAGCTGTTATACCATTAAGCTGTGATAAGCTCACTTTCAGCTTTTGGGCCTTCAGTCTTTTGTGTTTAGAATTAAATTTTAAGCTAGACTAGTGATTTTAAGCTTATTTGGTTAAGTTTCATCTTATTGGGCCCAAAAGCCCATTTCAATTGGACTGTTTTTGTTTTTAGCCCATTTGGGGGCCCATTAGGGGTATTTTGGTAATTCCACTTTCATTTTCTGTTTCTTTAGGTTAAAATAAACTAGTTTGCAAGTTTTTAGAATTTTTTATAATTTTTAGATTTTTAATAATATTTTATTATTAAATTTCATTTTTCACATTTTTGCAACTTTTATATTTTTCTTAGATCAAATACATTAAAATAGGATTTTTAAAACTCTTAGATTAATTTTAGCATAATTTTATTAATTTTTAGAATTATTTTAATATTTTTATTATTTTTAATCATTTAAAAATAGTTTTCCTTAGTTTAAAAATCCATAAAAATAGTTTTTAGCCTTTTTAAGTCATTTTAGAGGTTTACAAAGTGAAAAGTCTGTATTTGGACTTTTTAATAATTAATTGGATTTTTAGGGCTTTAATTAGCATTTAAAAATTAATATTTAATTTAAAAGGTTTGAAAAAGTTTTGATCAGTTGTAAACTTTTAGTTTATTTAATTTGATTTTTGGTAATTTTTTGGGAATTTTTAGAATTAATTTTTATTTTAGCAATTTTTACGGTTTTTAATTTAGTCGTCGTAGTAATAATTTTCACATATCCGTCATTCTAATTTTTTATCCCTTCTTTCTCATATTAATCTCAAATCATTTACAAGTTTTTCACACACATATACCTCCTTGGGAAACGAACTTTCACCTTTGGGTCATTAGTACACGGTTTTCCTAAACCGTCGTATTTAATACTTATCGCTATTTACGCTCTTTTCCTAAAGAGTAGTAAAACTCTACAATCATTTTGGCGCCGCTGCCGGGGAGGTGTGTCGTGATTAATTTGTCATTTGTTTTTAATATTAGCCATAAATAGTATTTGTATTAGTAGAACTCTACTAATACGTATTATCGGTTTCTTCGTTTTTCTGGTGAAAATATTATTACTATATTGTATAAGTATCACAACAAATACAACAATATCTCCAGAAGTGTGCAAACACAACCTTAATTGGGATTTGATCTCCTAATTATTGTTTTCGAATCTCAGATAAAAAGAAAAAGGCAAAAATAGATAAATACTTTCGTGAAGCTCGATTTTGAAAAATACAAACTATAAGGCGGGTATTATAAAATATACCCTAAAGAAAAAGGCTCTTAAGTGCTTCGCGCCGCCTCGTTTCTCCACTTGCTTATGAGTATTTTGAGATTGAAAGCTAATCGAGGGTTTTGCCGCCCAAAGTATTATTACGTATCATATATATTTGCTTGGTTTCTTTGTGGTTAAACCCTCTTGAACAATTTGGTTTTCACCAAAGTTCTAAAGTCATTCGAAGGCGTTCACTCCACGTGATCGTTTTAATTCTTTTGAGGCTTCTTTAATCAAGAGTTTGATTCGAGGAGAGATTTGGTAGATTGTTGTCTACGAATACACACAAAAATCCAAAAAAAAATTAAAAACAATAAAAAACACAAAAAATTGAAAATCCACAAAGCACCCAAAAAGAATCTTCTTTGCTCACCTGCCATTCTACGTCAAGTTTATGCTAAGTCGTAATCAAGCAAAACGAGCTCGTGAACGTCGTCAAAGTCAAGGAAATCAAGAGCCTTTGATTGAAGAACAAACTCCAATTGTCGAACCAGTTGTAGAACTAATAGTCGCCATGGCTAATCGTACTATGATGGAGTTGCTTCAAGCACCCACCGAGGGTTTTGGAGAAGCTATTGTGATTCTCGCCATCCTTGCGGAGAATTTCGAGATTAAGACGGGTTTAATGTTGATGTTGCAAGCAAATAAGTTTAGAGGTCATGAAAAAGACAACCCGCATTATCACATAAAGAATTTTAATCGTCTCACCGCAACAAGCAAGTTTAAGGATGTTCCACATAACGCCATTAAGATGATGTTGTTTCCATACTCGTTGGATGGACCCGCAAAAATTTGCCTCGAGAAAGAACCGCCAAATTCGATTTTGACATGGGGTGATCTCGTCTCTAAGTTGTGAACCAATTTTTTCCACCATCTAAAACAACACATTTGAAAAATGAGATTTCAAGGTTTACACAACGTAATAATGAAAATTTTTAATGACATGGGAACGATTTAAGGAAATGTTACATGAATGTCCACACCATGATTTTTCGGAATTCCATCAAATATATACTTTTTACAATGGGCTTAATGATCATGAACGAGATTATTTGAATGCCGCTGCGAATGGTAATTTTTTGTGCAAAATGACCGATGAGGCTTTAAAGATTATCGAGAATAGATCTAAGGTTTATAACCCTCGTAACACACCGAGTGTTGCCAATATGGGTTCGTCATCGTCTCGTAACATTAATGCCTTACATGATGAAGCAAATGAGGAAAATCGGTTTTTCGATAGATTTTTGACGCTTATGACACATTGGAAAGCACAAGATGCTTTGAATTCCGCATCGGTTAAAGTGGTTGAAAAGAGTTGTTTATCTTGTGGTGGAGCTCATGATCTTTCCGAGTGCATTACCGCCGGTGGTAACACTTCGAGTGCATATGTAGCAACGGGAACTTACAACCAAAACGGCCAAGGTTCCCACCCAAATCAAGCTCCATCAAATCAAAATGCTAACAACTATCGAAACAATAATTAAAATAGTGGTTATCAAAGCAATTCAAGTAATTATAACAAAGGTAATTATCAAAGTGGGAATGGATAAGATTCAAACCAAAACCAAAACCGTGATTTTCAAAACACTACACAAGGTTTTCAAAATGCTCACACTAAAAATCTTAATGGAGAATTTTTGGATTATGCAAAAGCAAACGATGCAAAGTTTGATAACATGCAACGTGAGATGATTAGCTTAATATCCGAGTTGAAAAACGAGCTTAAAAACGAACTTGCTAATGAACTTAAGAATCATGCTAACAAAATGGAAGGAAACGTTCAACGTCTTCAACAAAATCAACAAAAGATGGAACAAGGACAACATGAGATTAAGCAAGAATTGTTAAAAGCGGATGCTAGGCAATCAAAATATGAAGACCGAATGGCAAAAATGTTTGAAGCAATCATGTGTAAACCCTCTTCCTCGAGTGGTCTTCCTAGTGATACCATTGCAAACCCGAAGGGAGAAATGAAGGTTATTACTACACGTAGTGGTAAAACTTTTAAGAACCCAATCTCTCGTCCAAGTACTTCTACAGAGAAGGAAATCGAGAAAGAGCCCGAGGTGATGGTCAAAAAGGAGCATATCACAAGCCCACGAAGTACCGCTCATACCACACCTACGGTTGAACCAATACCTGTTATGGAACCCGAGATTACAAGGTCGTTGCCTAATGCCCAACCCACAACACCCTTACCTTACCCTTCGAGACATAACAAGGAAAAGGCACAAGAACGAAATAATTATCAATTTGAGCTTTTTATGAAAATGTTTCGTGATATACATTTTAACATAAGTTTTGTCGATGCTCTTATCATGATGCCTCGATTTTTCGCAAACTTCGAAAGTATGTTTAATAACAAAGAGAAGTTACAACAATCGTCTAGTTGTTAATCAGTTTTTCTTAGCCGCATACCACAAAAAGTCGGTGGTCCCGATAAATTTTTGATTCCTTGTGCAATTCAAGATATGGAGGAATGTTATGCCTTGGTCGATCTTGGTGCTAGTATCAATTTAATGCCTCTTGAGATTTTCAAATCGCTTTCGCTTCCGGCCCTTACTCCTTCGAACATGTCTATCGAGATGGCCGATCATTCTACGATTTTAGCATGTGGAGTAGCCGAGGACGTTTTCGTCAAAGCCGGAAAGTTTTACTATCCCGTTGACTTTATCGTTGTAGACATTCCCATCGATTGAAAAGTTCCTCTCATTTTGGTCTTTCATTTTTGGATACATCGAGAGCACTCATTGATGTTCATGCTCGAAAAATCACCCTTCGTTTCAATGAAGAAGAACTTGTCATCAATGAAACACAAAACTCCAAGCTTTCTCATGTCTATTCTATTGAAACTTTAAACCATGGTGAATCAACCAATGTCGTTTGCAAAGAATTTTCACCAAGAGTTTTAGGAAGTGTCAACAAGAACGATTTACCATTTCCTCCGCCAGTGGAGGTTATGAGTGTTAAACCTAAAAACAAGAAACCGTCAATACTTGAATCGAAAAATATTTCGCCTCACCTCGAACATTCATTCTTGAAAAGTGTTGATAAGTTGCCGGTTTCTACGGAAGATCTTTCCGATGACGAATATGTTGACCCCGATGGGGAGGTTTTCTTTGTCGACAAACGTTTTGAGAACTTACCACCACCAAAACAGTTTTCAAATGTGAGAATTTTTAGTGTGCCTAACATCGTCTTAGAATCACCAAATATTTTCGACATAATCAAAACGGGTTTTCATAAGGAGAGTTTAAAAGTTAAAAAAGGAAAAGATTTTAAAGTTGATTTAAAATATTTTTCTACAAATCTAACTCCGTCTTCACCACGTGTTTTGAGTGCTACAAGCTCGTCTACTCCTTTTGACGATGCTTTGTGTGGTTTTAGTATGGGGGAAGCCTCTTATGTTCCCTCATCCTTGTCCACCGAGGACGAGATATTTGATCCCGGAATTGCTTATAAAGGGAAATCTCGGTCTTCCACCGATGCAATAAATGGAAACTATATCTATTTGCATGGTGCGAGTCTACCTCGAGTAGCTCAAAAGTTTGTCTTACCAACTGTCCCACCCTTCTACTTCTCATCTATTTTCTTCAAACTCTTTGAGTTTTTGGCACGTGTTTAAGTGGCGTTGATTTGTTTATCCAATGAAAACGAGGATGCCATCTTCGATACCGGTATTTTGCATCATCAAAGGACTTACTCCTTAGTACCTGTTGCTTTTTGGGCCTTGTTTATCATGTAAGCCCCATCAAAAATTGACCATACCAAAATTTTCCCTAAATGTTCACATTTTGAGGGGATCGAGTCGAGCTCATGACTCAATAATAAAGAACGAGGTGCCTCGTGGGGGAGATCCCATGCTTATCCTTTTTATGCTTTCTAATAGAATAATGAGATGGGATTTGTGCCCTTCCAACTGGTTGTCTCGTGGTTGTTTGTGAAAGTGTTATCTAGATCATCATCATCGCCACGATTGAAGACTCTCGTGTTCGTTTTTGTGAGCTTCGATCGTTTGCTTGAAGATTTTTTTCACGAATCCATGACATATCCTTTATTGTTCTAACAATTATCTTTTAGCATAATTAATAAACGGCTTTAGATATATTGTTGATCACCCTTTCTATGCTAGATCCTAAGCATTCAATTCTTCGTCTCTAGTATGGGGGTGCTCCACCTTTAGACTCGAAACATTGAGGACAACGTTTAATTTTAGTATGGGGGGTGAATAGATACTTGCCTTGCTACGCCCTCACGTTTTACAACTTCCAACGTTTTGTTTTGTTTTGTTTCGTTGCTAATAAGGCTAAAAATGGCCAAATTTAAAATTTTTCTTAGTTTTCATAAGTGTTTTTAATACACGAATGTATATTTTCTGATGGGTAGAATAAAGAGCTAATTTTTGACTTGATGGGAATTTGGAGCCCTTTACATTCCTTAACACGCTCGAATCAAGTTTTGCTAGACTTCTATATAGGGAACTTTAAAACGCGAAAGTCTTAGCTCATTCGGGTTAAGAACAAGAACTTTTCGCAAGTTCCTATAAATGATCATAGAAAGTCACTTATCTAGGGAACTATAAAACGTATTCTCTAAACTTGAAAAAGTATAAGAAAGTGCAAGATCCTATAGGTGGCTTTAAAACCCAAAACTTCGATTTGATATAGTCTTAATGAAAGCTAATCCAAATTTGGCTTAATTTTGACTTGCATAGCTAAGTGTTCACGAGTCTCTTTAATTAGAGTTCTTTAAATAGTACAGAACGAGAAATGATAGAGTTAGACAAGTGATCATGCTAAACGTAGAACATGAAGATGTTCTTTAAAAAACTCATATGTTTTTAATTGTGGCTTTTTCTCCCATAAGATCAATGCATTAGAAATAAAAATAATTGCAATAAGTAAGGTTGTACGATTTAAAAGGTTACTTAGCTTCTAGCACAAGATCGTTTGAAAGTTGCTCGGGGTTGAATAGAGTTCATAGCCAAGACATAACTTATTGAAGCGGGATGCGAAGATTGGTGAAGATCCAAAAAGGCCCTAACAAGGCATGAGGAGCTCTATTTTATTGCTAAAGATCCAAGATGATGTGAAGTATCATTATCCCTAAATCAATATGAAGGATCAAGACACACGACGAAAAGCAATTACTCCCCTAAAGATCATGGAGGAAGTCTATCCAAAAAGACCCTTACAATGTATGAGGATAATATATCCAAGTCCTAAAAGGAGGCGGATCGTTGTATATCAAAATCCAAAATAAAGATTGAAGAAAAATGATGAAGTCGTGGTCCAAGTATGAAGAATCTCTCAAAAACGTCAAGTGAAGAAATTCCAAAATATGAAGAGAAGACCATAATTTCAAGAACGTATTCCCAAGATTTGAAGTATGAAGTACATGCCAAATATCGGTCCGAGAAAGGTCTCAAATCGTGAAACGAGTTATGTCAAGATATGAACTTAAGGAGATACACGAGAATCCGTTTTAAAAGATTTTGTCCTTCGGCTAACTATCGATTAAATCGTGCTACTTTACTTTCGGATTAATAAATACTCAAATAAGTCAATATGAATCACTTGTGATCCATGACAAATAGTTAAAAAAATTCTAGAAACCTATTTCCTTTCATAATAACTAGGATTGCGGGGAGAAAAGTATTACACAATTTGGACGTATGAGTAGTGTTAGCATTGTGACTTGTACCAACAATGATATTGTTTTTGCACTTAGCATGGAATGTATGACAATCAAGAATGACGAACTTTACTCTATGAGACATTCACTTGTTTCTATTCATTGACCATAAAAGTCACACACGTGATGAAAATCATACATTATGTCTTTACACATCTTCGTAGTATTGTTGTAAGTTTCTACTTTTTCAATAAACGGTATAAAATTGAATTTTGGAGATGTTTTGATACTTTATTCTAGCATTACGTGAGAGCACGACAATGGTTTAGTATGGGGGAGTGATGAGATGGTATTTATACATGATCTCATCGTTCTTTTCGGGCTTTAAATGCATAAAAATGTCATAAAATACCATATATATGGTTGTGTTTGTTTACTTGTGGATTTTAGGTATGGATATCGTGAAAAAGAAAAAAGATCACAAGAAACAAGGAAAAACGAACACGAGAAACGAAGCCGTACAATGAACCGGGCCTTAGTTTGTGAATTATCAAAGAAAAACCCTTGAAGACTTGAAGATGTACAAGATTCAGCCCTCATTTATTAATAAATGACACTTAATACCCTTGAATATTCATAATTACAAGGTTGGTCCCTTAAGTTTGTCAAAATTACAAAAAGGTCCTCCAAGTTTGAAGAATTGGCAAATTTAGTCCCTCAACAATACTAAATTGTCAATAATGATCCTTCATGAAGTCCAAAATCCAAAGAAGCCCTTGAAGTTTAAGAATATTACATTTCTAGTCCTTTAAATATGGTTAAAACACCAAAAGGACTGGAGTTGTAATTATGCCAAAGTAGAATAAGCCCTAGAATCTGTTTTGCAAACTTTTCGTGGCCAATATGGGAAAATAGAAGTTATTTAACAAAGGAAACAAGTTTATTAGGGAAATAAACTTGTTATACATGATCTGACAAAGAACAAGGACTCATATTGTCATTTCCCAAAGTTTAAATCAGACAAACACGCGCCAAACAACTCTTTCCCCTAATTTCGAATCAAAATCTTTACTATTCACCATTCATCCACCCAGAATTACCACCCACTTAAACAAAGGGTAAAATTAAATTACCTTGTCCCACGTTTGATTCACACGCCCAGAAACACATCCCATACAAAAAAAATCCCCAATCTCCACTCACCAAAGGACCCCACACCCAAAATCGTTCACCAATCACATGTCTACTTCCTCTCCAAGAAAAATGACGTGGCAAGATCAACGATTTACACTTATTCCTTGGCCGGAAAGCATAAATGAACACTCAGGATCATTTTGGACAGCTCAACAACAACAAACGTCTAGAAGCACTCATGGGAAAATTTGAGATTTCCTAGCTATGGTTTTCATGTATTTTTCCCTTCTAGAATGATCTTAGTCGTCTATATAAGGAGGCCTCAACATGTGAGACCCCTTGTTCCAGATTTTAGCTAATTTCTTTGTAATTCCTTTTTATGAAATAAAATTTTATTTTCTGAAAATATTGAATTCTCTTTTGCGTTTTATGAAAGTTTGGTGTTAGATTAGCTAAGATCTGAGTTCCATTTATATGTTTGATTGATTTTGAGGAAAGGTTTTAAGGTTTAAAACTCTTGTTTTCAAAAATGAAAGGATAATCTGTTGTGGTTAACTTTTGTGGTTTGTTCTTCTTAGCAGCTGTGGAAGCTGGTGCTTGTCTTGATAGCACCTAAGCTCAAACATTCCAAAGTGTGGATGTACATATGGATGTTTGATTCTCTTATCCCTTTTATAATTTTCTGAATATTGTATGATTTTTGGTGATTTTTGCATATTTGTTTGTGAATCTGAATATTTGTAGTTGATTTGTGTTGTTTAAGGTTGGATTGTTGTTACTAGGTTGTTTAGATCTTGGATTGAGGGTTAAATCACAACAATCCTTTGAAAACTTGAGAAATCAGTTATTAAAGGGGTGTTTGGGTTAACTGATCTCCCAAGGTTTGAGAAAACTTGAGTGGCTTGTAGTTGCTTTGTGGTGGTATTTGTTTATCTGGTGTATTGGGTCATTTATCTGCAAGTTTTGAGCGTCTAAACACTCAAATCCAACAAAGGTCCATAAAATAAGTTTTACTTGGAATTTTTGGCTAAAATTTTGGGGACACCTAGATCTAAGGCTAGACTAGGGTTAACAAGTGCTAATTTTTAGTTAACATAACCAGGGAAAGGGATTTGAGGGTTTAAAATTAGATTGGTGGTCAAATAGATCAGCAAAAGGGTTTTGAAAAAGTGCCTTTGTTCATCAGTAACTAATTGTGCTTGAATATGCTTCTAATCTTTGATCCAGTGTTTGAAAAAAGTTTGATTGTGCTTATTGGACTTTATTATATCTTGTGTATGCATATGGGTCAATTTGGTTGGCTTTTTCATGCTAAAACTGCTTTTTAGTTCATAATCTGCTTATTTGCAAGTCTGTATCATATCTGGTGACTGTTTGCTTATTCCGTGCTTATTGGCTGAACCAAATTGTGATTTCTTTGTTGATATTGACTCCTTGTGATCCATTGATTAAAAGGGTTCCTTTGTTTTCCACTGAATCCAACTAGATCTCTCTAAAAAAGCAAGTCAAATAGTCAAAGTAGTGGGAACTCCTTTCCCCTGCTGCTAGCCACTTCTAGTGTTATTTCACCTTGTGCTTATCAATAAGTTGTTCTAGCTTATTTAAACCTGCAACAACTTTAATTTTGTAATAGGTGTTACTTATTTGACCTATTTGTTCATACTGAGCATTTGAGGGGTTGACTTTGAGCTTTGACTAGAAAACCAATAACTTTGACTTTTACATAAGTGCTTATTTAGCTTATTTGTCTTGGCTTATTGAACTTTTCTTCGTTTATTTGTCTTCATTAATTCATTTAGAGTCTTTTGCAACTTATTTCAAGGTCTGAGGTGGTCTAGAACTCTAAGTCGAGTATTTTGTCTTTTAGTGAAAACTTACTTTGCTTATTTCTAACTTATTGGTTGAGCTTATTTGAAATTTCTTTTCACAGATCTCTTAGGCATCTCAAAAGAAGGTTCTGTGTCAAATCTGAGCTTATGGAATTGGCTTATAGCTTAATGGGCTAAAAAGAATAAGCTGTTATACCATTAAGCTGTGATAAGCTCACTTTCAGTTGTTGGGCCTTCAGACTTTTGTGTTTAGAATTAAATTTTAAGCTAGACTGGTGATTTTCAGCTTATTTGGTTGTGTTTCATCTTATTGGGCCCAAAAGCCCATTTCAATTGGACTGTTTTTGTTTTTAGCCCATTTGGGGGCCCATTAGGGGTATTTTGGTATTTTCACTTTCATTTTATGTTTATCTAGGTTAAAATAAACTAGTTTGCAATTTTTTAGAATTTTTTAGAATTTTTGGATTTCTAATAATCTTTTATATTATTTTATTATTAAATTTCATTTTTCTCATTTTTGCAACTTTTATATTTTTCCTCAAATACATTAAAATAGGATTTTTAAAACTCTTAGATTAAATTTAGCATCATTTTCTTAATTTTTTGAATTTTTTTAATATTTTTATAGTTTTTAATCATTTAAAAATAGTTTTCGTTAGTTTAAAAATTCATAAAAATAGTTTTTAGTCTTTTTAAGTCATTTTAGAGGTTTACAAAGTGAAAAATCTGTATTTGGACTTTTTAATAATTAATTGGATTTTTAGGGCTTTAATTATCATTTAAAAATTAATATTTAATTAATTAAAAGGTTTGAAAAAGTTTTGATCATTTGTAAACTTTTAGTTTATTTAATTTGATTTTTGATAATTTTTTGGGAATTTTTAGAATTAATTTTTATTTTAGCAATTTTTACGGTTTTTAATTTAGTCGTCGAATAATTTTCACGTATCCGTCATTCTAATTTCTCATCCCTTCTTTCTCATATTAATCTCAAATCATTTACATTTTAGTCACACACATATACCTCCTTGGGAAACGAAATTTCACCTTTAAGGGTCATTAGTGTTTGATTTTCCTAAATCATCACTTAATACTCACCGCTTATACGCTCTTTTTCCTAAAAGACGTATTTTTACCCCAATCACTAGCCAATGGCCTTGCGCTGGTTCCCACTGTTGTCCAACAGTCACCCACCGAGAGCCTCACATTGTCTCCCGGTTCCCACTGTTTGCCTAACTCTGCCCCTGTTGTGTTACTAAGACCCACCGAGACCCTAGAGGTCTCGGTTTCCACTGCTTACAAACAAACACTCCCCCTTGATGGTTTTGGTTGTGGCCGACTACACAAAACCACCACCGAGACCCTTGTGGTCTCGGCTGGTCGAACCAAACAGCCCATCGAGAGTTTATTGACTCTCGTTTTTTGTGACAACCGCAACAAACAAATAAACCTGATTTTAATTACATGTTTTAATCCTCCAAATCAATCATGTTATGTTATTTGATTCAAAAGATTCGTGAATAAAAGAAATTAAATAGAAGGATTAAGATTTATAATTACCGTGTGTGTAATGATTAAAGGCTTATGAACACTAACTATTCCCGAACAATCAAACGATCAAACACTTGATGATTCTCCTTGTTTTTCTTGTGGTGGCTGGCAACCAAAAGGGAAGGAGGGGATTAGGGTTTTTGTGATTTTCTAGAAAAGTGGTAAATGGATACAATAACACACTTCCTGTGGTTTAATGTGGTCATGGTCCGGGCTCATGGGCCCCTTTGTTCCTTGTTTAAAAACCATCCAAACAACCCCCTAAATATATACATGTTTCGTTTCGTGCCTTAACAAATTATCGTGCGTTTTCGTGTTTTAAATCTCGTGTTTTATATTCTTGTGATTTAAACATTATACGTAGAGACTTATCATGTGATTATAATTAATAATAATATAAAAAATACTTGTAATTATACATTAGTTATTCTGGGTCCGTGTCGTGTATTAATTAAACATAAAGTTTTAATTAATCCGTGATTTCATGTAATTAATGCATTCATGGATTTTAAGCGGGTTTTACAACTCTTCCCCTCTAAAAAGAATAATTCGTCCTCTAATTAGAGAACCGATATCCTGAAAGGAACATGGACGTGACGTGACTGGAGGGAACCTCGACCGTGATGTGGCTGAAAATTACATGGAACATGACATGGCTGAAAAGATATACTCGGATCGTGAAAGAAGATGAGGATAAGAAATCCATATGGACTTCTCTGTTTCCAAGTGGCCTCTCGTTCGGAATCGTTCCTCCAAAGGATCTTGACGAAAAGAATAACCTTGGTCTTCATGACCCTGTCTTGACAATACGGAGAAGTTTATGGTTCTCCTGCATAAGATAGATCCTCACGAATCTGATCGAGTGGATAATAAATAATATGCGGAGATTCATGAAACAATACAATATGAAACAACCTGAACATAATGGTATTAACAACCTCTGAGAAATGATACGCGAGGCATTTTGGAAACTTAGTACGTGAACAATTATGAACGTGATACATGAGCAATTGTGAACGTGGTACGTGAACATATGGTGACTGATAATCGAAACATATGGTGAACATGATACGTGAAACATATGTAACACCCCCAAATTTACACAATTCAATACAGCGGAAGAGTCGTTGGTGTTACGGGATAGTACATTACTCACATCATAGACAACGCATAAAAATCGCGTCGTTTACTAATAAAGCATTTCCATTCATAAATATCAAATTTACATAGGTCCCAAGTCATAGTATTTCATACAATTTTTACAAAGCATTTGAATGGAAATAGTTATTTAAGTGCGGGCCATGAATTCTTGTCGTCTTCACGAGAATTACCTTCAAGTACCTGAGATAAAACATATTAAAAGAAAAGGTCAGTGAAAACGCCGAGTGAATTCATAGAGTTTAATGAAATCCAATAATATATCGTCGGTATATATTTATTACCGAAAATCCTTTTTGTACAAATCCTTGTAGTAGGCCATAAAATAGGCCAAAAACATTTTATACCAATCCTTGGCAAAATCATAATATAGGCTTTTACCTTCAAAACCATTATACGAACCAAAGTCGTAAAAACATCATACAATACGTTTTATAACGTTGTATCGAGTTAAATAAAAACCGTTATATGAATATGGTTATGTAAAACCAAAACACGAATATAATATCAATAATAAGACCCCGTATGCTAGTCAGGCAATATATTGTAATTCAGTGCACATAGCAGTATTTGGTTATTGGATTATTATAAGCCGCATGACATTGCTACCTTACTATAACAAACAACGGGTAGCTAACCCGAAACTCATTTGCCCATCTAAATTAGCGTGTTGTCACAAAAATCACGCTATGGAAATATTCTAATACATAAATTCGCTTACTAATCAATGTGGCACGACGGGGATCAACCGTCAAGGCGCGAACTGGGGTGATCGTCCCCAAATAGTACTATTATATGCATAAGCGTCTACTAAATCCCCGTAGTTCACAATTCATGCTAATGGGACTTTTAGTGACATAACCTAATTAATAATAATCCATCTCATTTCATTCATCGAGTCATATAATCATTCATCGGGTCATACAATCATTCGGGTCCATATCAATAAGCAAACAATCGGGACAACAGGTGTCCTATTTTTATTAAAACTAACATGTTATCTCGCTCGGCGGATTTATAAAACATTTTATAAAACATTTAAAATAGTGCGAGGCAATGAACTCACGTTGATGTGGGAAGGCGGTTATCGGCGATTTGGATGTACGGTACGTGCTTCAATCACGGAAACCTAGACAAATAATACTCGTCTTAGACTCTTGTCCAATGACTTTATAAAAATCATAACTATGTATACATATGATGACTTTATAAATATGATGATGATCAAGTGGGATTGTACATTCTCATTTACTCATTTTAGTGTTATGTGTAGGTAACTTTTATACTAGTTTCACTAGTTCATCTTGTTTACTTATCAAGGCCCATTAAGCCCATTATAAGCCCATTACCTTATATTAGTCCATTTTACACTTTTAATATATACTTACAAGTTAGGCCCAAGTGGGTTAAGCCCAATGAGTAAGTCCATTAGTGTTTTGCCAAACTAGTCAAGTTAATAGTCCAATAAGGCTATTTTGGCCCGTTAATGTTCATATGTTATAAAGCTCGGGGTTTGTCGGTTTTTACTTGTTACATAAATTTATACATCAGTATGTGAGTTTATA
The DNA here is from genome assembly GCA_025667525.1 of Glebionis coronaria. NCBI lineage: Eukaryota > Viridiplantae > Streptophyta > Magnoliopsida > Asterales > Asteraceae > Glebionis > Glebionis coronaria. The sequence goes on from JANFOE010000772.1 coordinate 154,999, forward strand.
AAAGTTTATATTAGACGGGTCCGACCGTCTAAGTTTTATTTGACAAAAACGTTAAATCTTTCTGTTTTAGCCGAAAAGACGTAAAACTTATGTATATAGTTTTATAACTTGGAAAACATTTATACTTGTAATTTATATAAAATGTCTCATTTTAATATCAATTTATATAACTCTTATTTATAATTATTATTTGTAACTAGTGGGTTTTATATATGTATATTTTATAAATACAAAATTTTGAGATCTTATATTATATACTATTTATTTTATAAAATATGTCCTAAATATTTAGTCCACTAAAATGACCATATCTAGAGTTCTATAAGGAGATGGAAACCCAAATATTTTAGCAGAAACTACATGATATGTGCTTCATTTAACTCTTTTATAGCTACTGATGAATCAACCCCTAAGTATTTTAATAAATTCGTCCAAAACAGTCTATGCAGATTTGCACTCCAATATTGTTTTGATCATATCTCACTCATTATAATGATTCCATTGCATGGCCAACTCTCACATGTGTACAAGACCTATTACTTATTGTATATTGATTCCACTATGCCATTTTATCAGTTTATCATATGGTTAGTTACTGTTTTTATACAACCAACTTATTAAGCAAGATTTTAACATTTTTACATATGGTTTTCTATCTTTTTAACCATGTTTATCAACACTTGATCCCCACACAACATTTTTATCATCATATATTCATCATATACATATACAATAGGAAAGAAAATACATTTTATCTTTACAAAAATAACAATGAAAATTGAAAGGATGATCTTGTTTACCAACCAAGACTATAACTTGTTTTTGGATGACAACACCTTGATGTACACAACATTTATCTTCAAGATCATCAACCACCAAGAATATTTGTTGAGAAATCAGCCCTAGGACACAAGCAAATCACCTCCTTTGATGTTATAATGATCATCAATCAACAAGGCTTCAAGGGTCTTCATCATATGTGTAGATAACACATGGTTTGTGGTTAAAATTGATCAAATGGGGTGTTTTTGGGTGCATATGGGACGGAAATGGTGGAGGTGTAGAGATTTTTTGGTTTAGCATGGATAAAAATGAAGAAATGGTTTGGAGTGAGTGGTTTTGACCATGTTGCTAGTTTACAAAGTGGCTAAGACATGTGTCTTAGCTTACATTGTAAGCTTGACACCTCATATGAGAGGTGGCTAAGTTAGCCGTCCCATATAGTGGGGGTGGGGCAAAAGCTGTTTTGTCTCATCCCCATTTATTTACGGGTACTCCTCGATTCTAGTTTCCTCGATTTGCGTGCCCTCAGGTCGTTTTACGAAAAACGTTTTTATAAATTATGAATCAATGGCACAAAACGAATCTAATAAAAATTGTCTCATAAAAAACAGAGTTCAAAAACGTAAATACGTAATCCTAGGGTTTCCGGTTTAGTCGTAAAGGACGTTAAATTATTCACGTAAGTCCTATTCTCTTCTCGTAAGTTTGTAAGTTTATGAACCAACACAAATTTAAAATTCCAAAACAATATTCACGGATAAATTTATTTCCTGAAATTTCGGGTTGTCGCCAAAAACGGTGTATGTAAACGTAAGCACGTAACGTAGAGTCCTCCGGTTTAGACGTAGTCGATGCTACTTCAAGACGTAAACCCAAATTTCTTCCCAAAAATAAGTGAGTTCATAATATAACATTCAAATAATGTTTTTAAATAACACTTGAGAATAAAATATCAACCATAAATTGACGGATTGTCACAGCATTTACCCTAAACAGGATCTTTGTCCTCAAAGATCGTATAGAGTTAGAGCCATGTGGGTATTTCCTCCACATTTGGTCTTTTGTCACAAGTGTAATTCATTATAATACGCGAGTTTCATCATACATAACTACAGGAATAAGATCAGGCTTAATGTTGACTTACTTTCTCTATCCATGATGTTCACGGGTTTTTGATGAATGCAACTTTTCGCCAATCTAAGCTTCATTAAGAAATAATCATAATTTCACTTGATAGACATTTTATCAAGTTAGATATACGAAACATAATTCACGCAGCCCTTGAATTCATAGGGTAGATCTAGCTTATATGCCTTTCAAACCAACTTTTACATTATCTCAATGGTCCCATACAACGGGGACTTATTTCCCATAATCTTTCAGATCATCAATTCATTTTTCCAAGGTGAAAATTTTTGGCATAACTTCGCTACCCATCCTGCACTTCAAGGTCCACATTTCATATTCACATAACCTCCTGCCCACTACCGGCAGTCATTAATCAGATCCTAATTTTAACAATCATTTCAGGTCTCTCGGGTCGGGCATTTTGTAAGGTTAGGTTTGTCATCATAGGCAACCTTAAACCGAAAAGACACGTCTAACTCACAATGGGTGTATGTCGGGTGTCTTCATCCCAACTCCGGCTTACAGATGCTCTCATATTTAATTCCTCACAAGATTCGATCTCGATCCTAATACGATAATTATCAATGATAATCTCTCCAGAGGAAAACAATTATATGGTTTATTACCAAAGGTCAAACATTCAAGCATAAAACAACACTTCTAGTGTTTTGTATCATTACTTTACCTCGTCCCTTCGATTGGGGTGGTAAACAGTACTCTCATCAAGGTTCGTTCCCAATGACTTCTGAGCAAATCTCTAGAAATTCGATGCGAAGCGAGGATCTTGATAGAGATGATCGATACAGGCACACTATGTTTACACAACTCCTTTAAATACAAAAGAGTCAATTTCTTCATCGAGAATCTATCATTAACGGGAATTATATTAGAAGATTTTGTCAGTCTGTCGACAATGACCCAAATCGAATCAAATTCAGATGATGACCTTTGCAATACTTAAAAGTTTACTAATGTATGAGGCGATGTCTGCCTTCATAATTTGCCATCAGTACAACTTCTTCAGATAAAGATACATTTAGTCAGAAATGACATGAATAGAATACTTAAACATATGAGATTCTAACATGACTAAATCTCAAAATCTCCATATTTAGGCAACCACAAGTGGCCTTTAAAACATTTAACGCCATCGGCTTCTCTATTATAATGGTTCACATTAGCCGTGAACCCCTCTTATTATCTATATTATCCTTTTTACAAGCATCGGCTATATTTTAAATTGCTCAGCAAATTTATTTTGCACAATCATTATTAAGGAACACATCCTAATTGATTCTTTATCCTTTTTACATATGCGTTAGTATTTACATTCACCTTTCCTGATTAAATAGATATCTTGACCGTATTCATTCAAAATTTCTTTCTTCATATTTTCTAAGTTTTAGTTTCGTTTCAACTATCATTTTTATCAGTTTGCTCAATCCGACGTCTAAAGCGTCGATAATTACTACAAGCAATTAAATAATAAATATTTAATTTCATGAAACGTAAACGTAAAAAAATTTTATTAATTTTTTTTCTTTTAAATTTCTTAGTTCGACCAATTATATAAAAGTGTCCAAAATAAATTTGAATTTAATTAATACGATTTTTGTTGATTTATCAAAAATAATTAAATAAGGTTCGTAATTGTTCGAAAATCCTTGTTTATACTTTGGCCAAAATTTTCTTAGTTAAAAAGCAAAAAACGTCGTTTCAAATTTTAAGTCATGGTTTAATTGGTTTTTCTCAATTCCTCTTAGGTTGTCTTGAGGTACACAAACATTTACCCCTAAACATGTGTTTAGATAAATGATTTGGGTATAAGGGAATAATACCTTAAAAATTCCTTTGATAACATATTTGTCAAAACATGTTTGCACTTTCTTTTTGGTATAATACCCAAATCCTTAATTCACATGTTAAATATTCAAGGTACAGGTTTTCATTGTTCGGCCAATTTAGGATAGTCTATAAATTATTATTAACTCCTTCTTATTCTTATAAACAAACAAATGGTCCTTAATGATCACGAGCATGAATTTATCAAATTACTACACACGTGATTCACAAAATTTATGAATGCTACATGTGCATTGGTCAATCCAAACGACATAACATGAAACTCATAATGTTCATTACGAGTTCTGGATGTAGTGACTGGAATAGATAATCTTCTTCGCGGACGCGAAGTTGATGATAACCATGCCGTGGATCAAATCTTAGAATATACGCTAGAACCTTGTAAATGATCGAACAAATCTATCATCTTAAGTAATGGATATGAATTTTGATCGTCAATTTATTCAGTTCACGGTAATCAATAAATATAAGGAATGATAACACCATAGCTCTTCATGAGGACGAGCTTGGTAGAATAAAAGCTTTCTCCGACAACTCTCTCAGTTGTTTGGTAATTCTTTTAATTCAGATGGTGTTGAAGTACAGTGCACATGCCACAGGTGCAGCACCGGGAATATAATCAATACCAATTTCAACTTGCCTTAATGGAAAAAGTCTAGGTAATTCACCAGCAAATACCTCTTGAAGTTTCAGATAACAGAAACATCTTTTATTAAATTCACCTTAGGTTCCTTCTAGATTACAATATCTATGACTAGTTCACAACCATTCACGGTATACTTTCAAGTCTAAATGCAAGATATGGTCATCCATCAAGAATTATTTAGATCACTTTTGATAATCAACATCTTATCTTTTAGGGGAATTCTACTCGAGTTTCCATCAATTAAGACAATGTCGTCATGTCATAATCAATCAATCCATTCTACTGGTACTACCAACTTTCCAGTTTCATTACCGTTGATAAGATGTGAACTTCTCAAAAGACTAATAATAACTCATAATTCTTCACAAATTCAAGGATATCATGAGACATAACTAACCTTAAAATAGTAAGGTCAACGCATAATTTACGCAAGAGAATTTCAAATCAGATACAGACGAAAACATTTAACGAATGTGAATATATCCCATGTTTTCATAATTTGAGTACGCATTCGAAAGCTCCTCGGATCGTTACCCAGGTCATTCAAATGAAGTCAAATCAAAAGAAATGATAGGAACGTCGATACATCCAGTCGGGTATCAACACTCAGTAATCAGATACTTTTCCAAAGAATCTTGCCATGAAAGAATCGGACAAGAAAGGGTTGTCAGTTGTCAAATAAGACAATATCCACAGATGAGTAAATTCGACTCAGAAGAATGAATGGTATGGGCACATATGTAGGTGTCTTTAACAATATGTCCCTATTTTTACACTCCTTGCAGATCTCATAAAATTTAATCTTTCACAATCTTCAAAGAAAATTTAGTGTTTTAGTAACAATTTCATGGTGACCACTAATCAGCCTTGCATGGTCCCTTCCAAATTGTATGTAGGCGCGCAACTATATACAATTTTAAGATTAACGATGCAATACTCAGTTCGTCAAAACTTTCTCATCATGTTTAAAATAAAAATATTTTCATGCTTAATTCTTGAATAAGAATCAAAAATAAATTTACAAAGATTTTCTTTGTTATGGAAACAATTAAGTTCTCCAAGGTGTTTCACAAACAACTTCATTTCGATAACGATTACTGTTGGGAATCTAAACTTGTTAGATTCCCTGAACATTGATTTAAACATAATTAGGCTGTTAGATAGTCCCTTGCCTGTGCCTAGGAGGCAGGAAAGTTTCGCAAGACTCACAGAGATCTGGATCTCTGTGAGCAACCACAGAGGAGTCCATGTCAGAGACATTGTCAGGGAAGTCGAAGATTACCTGAAGACATACTCATTGGCTGTGATGGATAACAGCCAAGATGTATCAGGGACTCTGAGGGGTTGAGAGTTAACAGGGGTGGCAATACCCTGATAACTCTCAACGCACTTTGGACATGCCATTTGTGTGTTCGAGACTATGAAGAATAAGGAAACTGTTTTTGACAACTGTTCCTTAAAGCATAAGAAGACTACCAAGAATAGAAGGACATCATGTGACTGATGTGGGAACTTGTAAAAGCTTGTGTAGTCGACATCAAGTACTGTTTAAGTCAAACTCGTAACACTATAAATAGGATGTGTATCCATGCATTAATGTTTAACACTTTGAGATATTAAGAACATTAGTGCATATAACTTAGTGAATCAAACAGCTACGACTGTATTCATAAGTTAGGGTTTATTGTTGTTCAAAGTGTGCACAACACATTGTCATCAAACTGTGTTATCCATAACACTTGTAATTCTTTATTATACAATAATAAGATTACGTTTGAAAAGTAATACCTTGTGTTGATTAAGTTAAGATTAGGGTTTCTTGCATTGATTAGGGACTTTCAATTGGTATCAGAGCGGTGTTTGATATTAAAACCTTCAAGAAACATCGTTCTCAGTTTTATAATCAAGATCCACCATGCCGGAAACTTCTAGCCCACAATCACCTTCCACAAACCCATCTTCACCAAGACTTAACCATCCAGCCAATGACGATGATCTACCCCAACTTCTTGACTCAAGAGGTGGATCACACGTAACCAGTGTACCAGTCTTTGATGAAGAAGACTTTGCCAGTTGGAAGAGTCAATTTCTTGTATACCTTGATGGACTTGAACCTTTTCTCTTAGAAATTTTAGAAAATGGTCCATATATTCCCATGGCGCTTACATCCACTGAAGAAAACCCTCTTCCAAAACCTCTCAAACAATGGACTCCAGCTGATAGGAAATTAGCAAACCAAGATAAACGTCTCAAAAGCATCATAATCTCCTGTCTTCCCAAGCATATCATGAAGTCTGTCATTCAGTGTCCCACAGCTAAAAAAATGTGGACAGACCTCATTCTTGGCCATGAAGGACCCTCTGAAACAAGAGAGATAAAGATTCAGGCACTCAGACTTCAGTTTAATGCCTTTAAGTCACTTGAAGGTGAAAAGGTTCAACAAACCTATACTAGGCTGAAGATTCTTCTGAATGACCTGGCTATGAATGATGTCACTATTGGTCAAGCTGAGATCAATGCTACTTTTGTCAACAGCCTTCCAAGAAAGTGGCTGAGCATGAATCAGACTCAGAGAGCTAACAACTCAATAAAAAATGATACCCTTGCTCAGCTCTATGGTAAGTACAATTATGAAGAAGGGCTGATCGATACTATCTACAAATCAGAGACTGAAAGATTTGTAGTCCAAGGAGCATCTTCCAAAGCTTTGATCTCTGCAACACATCCTCATGACAGCGATTCTGATATTGAAGAAGATACCCGTAGCAGCCAAGAGTTCTTGTCAGACCTCAATGCAGAATTCCATGAAAGAGCGTTGCTAGCCAACCAAAGAAGATACTACAAAAGATCTGGAAGAGTAGGATCAGCTAGTAAACCAACTGACAGGTCAAAAGAAACATGTTTTGCCTGTGGAAAGCTTGGACATTATCAAAAATATTGTCCTTCTACCAAGACATCCTCACCCTCTTATCCATCATCTTCATCCAAACCTTACAAGTTCAAACAACATAACAACTCATCTCAATCCAATTCTTCAGACACTGAGAAGAAAGATTACAAAAATAAGTACAAGGCACTTAAAGCTGAGTTAGAACAAATGAACTTGAAGATTGAAGCTCTGTCCAAAAAGAAAGGTGGTGAGAAAAAGACAGAGAATGGGTTGGTTGCTGAAACTTATGATTGGAATGATGAACCACTGACTTCAGATGAAGAAGACACCACAAGAGTCAGGGCTTTTATGGCAATAGCTGAGGATGAACCAGCTGTTGGAAAAGGTGATGCTAGATCAGGACAATGGGTTGACATCACAATGAAAAAGGTAACAGGCTTTTATCTATGTCTGATAGTGATGAACGTAAGCATGTCCTTGATTACACCATTGTTGATTTGCACTTTGTTGAGGAACAAAGAAAGAACCTACTTGATAAGTTTCACTCTGTTAAATCTGAAATGATAAATGCTAAGGCTGAATGTGAAACTCTCAGGCGGGTTAATTTAGAGAAAATATCCCTACAAAATGAAGTAGCTAGATTAACCTTGAAAAACATAGCTTTAAATGATCAAGTCACTGAATTGAACAAGATTATTGAAAAATGGCTGTGTGCTAGGTTTACTATTGATGAATTGCTTAGGGATGAAGTGCCTGCTGACTTAAAAAGGGATATATCTGCTAAGAAAAATAAGCTGAGGATTCTCACCAAACCCAAAGACATTGTCTTTAAATCTACAGAGACTATTCATATGTCAGATACCTCTTTGACAAATGACCCTGTCTCTGAAGATGTGGCTGAGCTTCCACCTTTGCCCAAACTCTCTGGAGTTGAACCTAGCAGTTCTTCTAGATCTGCTAAGGATGAACTTAGGACAGATATTGAGAATCCTCCAGTTAAAGTTTTTCATGTGCCTGCTAAACAAACTGGTAAACAAGTAGCTTTTAAGCCTGTTACTACTAAAGCTGTGAATAAGGTTGACCCTACCACTGAAGATCGCCTGTTGTCTCTTATGAAAGAAGTAGAACTCTTGAAACAACACATTAAGCCTTCCGCTGAATGCTCTACTTCTCATGAACCTAAGTCGGTCCTAGGTGAACCCAAAGGGGAAAGGTTAATCAAACCTTATTGCAATATATGTAAAAATTCTCACCATTCGACCTTAGATCATGACAGACACATGGCAGCTAAAAGAGCTCAGACACCCTCTAGGGACAGACCACAGAGTTCCAAAAGGCAACAGGGAAATTACAAACCTTATCCTCCCTGTAAATTCTGTGGGTTCATAGATCATCACTCAGACGAGTGTGGTGACTTCCCTGGGTGTGATATCTGTGGGAGTTATAACCATGAAACATTGAATTGTCCATCCCAACGCCAAAAGTTTTTCAGGAACACAAGAGTTGCTAATAAGCAATTCAGGGAACCCACTGGAAAGTGGGTTCACCATAGGAACTAATCTGTTTCTATGTATCTGTGCAGAAATATCTCAAGGAATCGGTATGGTATCTAGATAGTGGTTGTTCTAGACACATGACAGGGATTCAACAATACCTGCACAGATACTCAAAGGAGCCAGGTCCTAAAGTGGTATTTGGAGATAACTCTTCAGGTGACACAGAAGGATATGGCTCAGTGAACTGCAATGGGATTACATTTACCAGGGTTGCATATGTGAATGGTCTTAAACACAATCTTATTAGCATCAGCCAATTGTGTGATGCTGACTATAAGGTTTTGTTTACTAAGACTCAGGGAACCATATTCAACAAAAACAATGATGTTGTGCTGATTGCACCTAGAAGGAGAGATGTTTATGTCATCAACATGGCTGTGTGCTCTGAAGACAGCTCAAATTGTTTTCTTGCCAAAGCCTCTGAAAGTGTCAACTGGCTGTGGCACAAAAGACTGTCTCATCTCAACTTCAAGAACATCAATAAGATAGCCACTCAAAACTTGGTTGCTGGTCTACCTTCAGTAATGTTTTCCAAAGACAAAACCTGTTCTGCCTGTGTCAAAGGAAAACATCACAGGTCTTCATTCAAGACTAGGCAATCATTCTCTATTGACAAGTGCTTACATCTCCTCCACATGGATTTGTTTGGGCCTGTCAAACCTCAAACCATTAATCACAACAAATACACCTTGGTCATAGTTGATGAATTTTCAAGATATACATGGATGTTCTTCCTCAGAAGGAAAAGTGATGCAGCTGAAACCATCATGTCCTTCATTAGACAGGTTGAAAATATTAATGATGTTAGAGTCAAAGCTCTAAGAAGTGATAATGGTACAGAATTCAAGAATCATCAACTTGAATCCTTTTGTGATGAAAAAGGGATTTCTCAGAACTTCTCTTCAGCTGGCACTCCTGAACAAAATGGTGTGGCTGAAAGAAGAAACAGGACTTTGATTGAAGCAGCAAGAACTATGTTAAATGGTGCAGCCTTACCAAAGCAATTTTGGGGAGAAGCTGTTCACACTGCCTGCTACACTCAAAACAGATCAATCATTATCAAAAGACATGGTAAAACCTCCTATGAAGTTTTCAGAAAAAGATCTCCAGACGTCAGCTATTTTCATGTGTTTGGATGCCCTGTGTTTATTTATAACTACAGGGATAAACTTGGAAAGTTTGATGAAAAAGCTGATGATGGTTTCTTTTTGGGATACTCTCCAACAGCCAAAGCCCTCCTGGTCAGCAGGATGAGACTCAACTTGCATCAGCTGTGCCCTCAAGTACCCCTGTCCTTGAATCCCCAGCTCCTCAAAATAAGTGGTCAAGAGATCAACACATACTTCTTGTCAATATTATTGGGGAACCAAATGCAGGGGTCACAACCAGACAGCGAATCCAAGACTCAGAGTCAGCCTCAGCCAATGAATGTCTCTTTGCTGAATTTCTCTCACAAATTGAACCTAAAAGAGTTGCTGAGGCACTAGTAGAAGAAGGATGGGTAGCTGCTATGCAAGAAGAAATCAATCAGTTCAAAAGGAACAAAGTATGGACACTAGTGCCAGCTCCACCTGGAAAGAATATCACAGGCACTAGATGGATCTATAGAAATAAGATGGATGAAATTGGGAACATCATTAGGAACAAGGCAAGACTGGTAGCACAGGGATTTTCTCAGACTGAAGGAATTGATTATGATGAAACATTTGCACCTGTTGCTAGACTTGAGGCAATTAGAATCTTCCTTGCTTATGCTGCCTATATGAACATCACTGTGTATCAGATGGATGTTAAGAGTGCCTTCCTCAATGGTGATTTGGCTGAGGAAGTGTATGTTGCTCAACCTGAAGGATTTGAGAACAGCGAGTTTCCCAACCATGTATACAGACTTCACAAGGCAATGTATGGTCTGAAACAGGCACCAAGAGCATGGTATGAAACTCTTTCAAATTTCTTAACTGAAAATAAATTTATCAGGGGTTCTATTGATAAAACACTCTTTACCTTCAAGGACAAGAGTGATTTCATCATTGTGCAGATTTATGTGGATGATATCATCTTTGGGTCAACTAATGTCAATCTTAGTAAACGTTTTGCTAAATTAATGACCAAGAAATATGAGATGAGTATGATGGGTGAATTAACTTACTTTTTGGGTTTCAAATTAAACAATGTCCTAAGGGGATTTCAATTTGTCAAGAAAAGTATGTTAAGGATTTACTTAAAAAATATGACTTAGCTGATTGTGCATCAGTGAAATGCCCCATGCTTCCACCCAACAACTTGGGCCCTGATGAGTCAGGGGTCTCTGTCAATGAGACTTTATATAGAGGCATGATTGGGTCACTGATGTATCTAACAACCAGTCGTCCAGATATCCAATTCTCCACATGTCTCTGTGCAAGGTACCAAGCTAACCCAAAAGAATCCCATCTAGTGGCTGTTAAGAGAATTTTCAGGTATCTCAAAGGAACACCATCCCTAGGTCTATGGTATCCAAAGGAATCAGGCTTTGATCTCAAGGCCTATTCAGATTCAGATTATGCTGGATGTTGTATTGACAGGAAAAGCACTTCAGGCAGCTGTCAAATCTTAGGAGGAAAATTGGTTGGATGGAGTGCTAAGAAGCAAAACTCTGTGGCTATGTCTTCAGCTGAAGCAGAATATGTCGTTGCAGCCAGCTGTTGTGCTCAGGTGCTCTGGATGAAAAGTCAATTGGTTGACTATGAAATCTTGTATGACAAAGTACCAATCTTTTGTGACAACACCAGCGCCATTACCATATCCAACAACCCTGTTCTTCACTCTCGTACCAAACACATTGATATCAGGTATCATTTTATCAGGGATCATATAATGAAGGGAGATATTGAGATGCATTTTGTTCCCACAGAGCTGCAACTAGCTGATATTTTACAAAGCCTTTGGCTGAACCTTCGTTCAACAGGCTAGTTGCTGAGCTAGGGATGCTCAATATCTCAAAGCCTGTGGCTTGATATTAAATGTGTTCATTAAATGATTGATTCTATATTAAATGTTTTTCACATGAAACTAGGTAGTTACTTTCCAAGTAAATGCAAAAAACATTCTCAAATATTTAATCATTTATTTTTCGGATAACGAGGAGACAAACTTTTTGAAAGGTCAAGGGGACCCACGTGAGCAGTCATTTTCGCACCTTGCATTTAATACGGTTGAATAACTGTTCACTTAAGTTTGAATATATATTGTCTTCTTTCTTTTCTCACCCACCACCATTCTAAAATCTACTTCTCTCTCTAAGTTCTTATCTCTCTCAACCATCCGCCATTTTCATTCACCTTCAACCTCCAATCCATGGCGTTTTCAGTTCCAAAGGCCTCCAATGTTAACTTCGAGATCAACGAGAGCATCCTCGCCTCCAACAATGCCATTGGATGGATTAAGGCACCAAACAGCACCTATTTAGATCTAGTAAATTTCATGCAGAATTGTGACCTAAATGAAGCCTTTACCAAATCTCCATCCACCTTTTACCAAGAATACCTTAGGGAATTCTGGTATTCTGCTGAAGTGGTAGAAGACACCATTACATTTAGCCTTTCATGCAATGAACACCCTTTTGCCTTCTCCCTTAAAGACTTTTTTAGTGTGGCCGGATTAAAACATGGAGATGAGTGCCTGAAGGTAGTTGACAAAAAGGCTGTCAAGGAAGCCCTGCCCACACTCAACCCTTGCCATGACGTTAACCCTGCCCTTACACCAGCTGAGGTCCTCGCCAAATCCCCTCTAAAGATTAAGTATTTCACTCCTATGTGGCGTGTCCTCTTCACCCACATTGTGAAGTCCCTGGGAGGAATGCAGGGATCACAGGATCAGATGTCGTTCAATCATCAGGCTATTGCTTATGGATTAATCTGGGGAGCTGATGTAGACGTTGGAAGCATTCTATTCTCAAACCTGGTAGAACAGCTGAAGGGAAGGAATCAGGTCAGGGAAAAGAACATCTGTTATGTGCGCTTCCTATCCCTGATCTTTGAAAGTCTGCTGGCAGATAACTACCACAACAAGGCCTTGACTGCTCTTAAGCCCTATCGCATCACAGGCGCCATCTACAAGGAAATAGGAGCTGAGGATATCCCTGTCACCGCCCATATGCTGAACGTGGCCAACCAAGTACCAAACGCTGAGAAGCCCTTGCTCCCTTCCTCTGAGAAGGTGAATACTTCTAGTGTTGCTGGCAAGTCTATGTCTTTGACCTCTGGTCAGCACACTACTAAGTCCAAGGCTTCATCTGGCCAACAGCCTAAGAAGAAGAAAATCCCCTCTTCTTCCCACTCCAAAGCTGTTATCAAGGCCAAGGGAAAGAAGACTGACACCGCCTCTGGTCCAGATACTCTTGTGGATTCAGACTCTTTGGCTGACAAACAACAGGCGTCTAGTGTCTCTAAGTCAGCTGAGACAACAGGAAACCAGCCTGATCAAGCTGATATCTCACAGGTAATCAGTGTACATTTTTAGAGGTTCACAAGCAGCCACTCTCATTTGTCTGTAGGAGAGAGTGGTGAAGTTAGGGTAATCCTCGACCCATAGAAGTCTGTCATTACACTTAGAATACTTTAAGACTTCTATACACCCTGTCTTTGCACCAGGGAATGATTCATTTGTGTTTATAAAGCACCCCGATGACCCTGCACCCTCTAGACAGTATTCAGGCTAACAACAACCTGAATATACTAATGTCTCAACCTTGATCAGCTGTACTTCACACAGCCTCTTGGTTCCTTCCTTAAAAGAGTCCCAAAGGATTTATCCTTTCAGGGGGAGCTGAATCATCACCCTCAGCTTTCCTAAGGGCAGCGTAACAGGCGACCTACAACAACATATGTTTCACTCTTAAAAGAGTCCTAAAGGTTTGAACCTTTTGGGGGGGCTGAATAATCACACTCAGCTTTCCTAGGGGCAGCGACTGGCGATCCATAACAACATATGTCTCACAATTAAAATAGTCCCAAAGGTTTTTACCTTTTGGGGGGACTGAATAATCACACTCAGCTTTCCTAGGGGCAGCGAATGGCGATCATTAACCACATTTTATTCACACTTAAAAGAATCCCAAGGATTTATCCTTTGGAGTGGCTGAGTAATCACCCTCAGCCTCTCTGGGACAGCGAAATGGCGACCATTCCCCTTAAATCTTTCCCTGTTACTAATTACAACAAATTTGCAGGCTGAAATTGTACAGCCAGTCGTAGAGTCTCAGGTACAACAAGCAAAGGAGGCTGATACAATGACTCAGGACAAACCAAATGATGAAGAGCCTGTGATAAATGCTGATGAAGAAATGCTCTCATTAGAGGATTATGTCTCTGATATTGAGCAAATGCCTGAAGATGAATTCCTTGAGGGAATGTTCGATGAAGAGGATGAAGAAGATGAGGACGACCAGCTGTCTGCCTCTCCTCCTAAAGAAATAGCTGTGTCCACACCAGCTGATGACAAAACTTCTCCTCTCAAGGAAGCTGTTGCCACTCCAAACTCTGCTACATCCGCAACAACAGTCTTCCAAAGACCAACTTATGATCCAACAGCCAAATTTCTCATGTTTGATCATCCTGCCCAGACTAACTTTGACTTAATTCCAAGGGGGGATGATTTTGCTCAGCAAAGCCTCAATATCAAGAATCTTCAGCCTGTCCATCATCAATCTGATATTGAGCGCTTATCAAGAAAGCTGGATGTGATCAAGTCTGAGATGCACAACTTCACTGTGACATTTCCAGGCATCATCAAAAAGGCTGTGACTGAGGCTGTCACTGAGCCAATTCAGGATGGTGCAAGATGAGGTGTAGCCCAGGGACTCGGTCATCTTTCAACAAGGATAAAGGATGCCATTGACTCAGTTGTCCCTGCTATGTTCCATGAACATGAACACACCATGCACAGGCACTTTAATGCTGTTCGCAACAGGCAATACAACCATGCTAACTTTATTGTCAGGCGTGTTCAGGAAAATACTAATGCAAATGCCAACCTCCTGCTAAAGATTGCCAGGGCTTCAAGAAAAAGACAACGTGCCATGGCTGCCTCTGTGGAGCAGATTGCAAGACGTTTTCAGGCACGTTCATCCAAGCATCTGCGAAGTAAGGATAAACGTGAGGGGGAGAAGAATACTACACTCAGCCTTGCATCTGCTGAACAAGGCTCATCATCAGCTAATCCCTCAACTACACCTGTTCCTCTCCAAGTCATCACACCTGTTATAATACCTGATGATGAGGATAATACTCAGGGGGAGCAACAAACTCAAGATGGAGCTGACTCATCAAAATCTTTGATCTTAGTCAACATCAGCAAGCCTGAGGATGATGATGTGCCAGCGGCCAAGAAATTAAAATTCACTGTTAGCTCTCTCCCCAAAGCTATTCAAACTCAGGCTCAGACAGCGTTCATCAATAGAGCTGATGTTTTGAAAAACATAAGTGTGGAGTCCTCTGTCTCGAAGAAAGGAAAGGAGATAGTTTTGGTTGATACTGACACCAAACTTAAAAAGATAGCTGCGATGCTAGAGACAGGAGGATCCACCACAGACCTTTCCCATTTTTCAACCTTTACACCTTCCGATGAGATTCCTTTGACCCCTGAAGAAATAGAGCAACAGGCTGAAGAATTCAAAAGACTAAATGAGCTCAAGACAGCCAAAGAATTAAATGAAGCTACTCTGAGGAAGATGACACCACCTGAAAGGGAAAAACAAAAACAAAGGTTGAGGGAAATGGAAACAAAACGCGCTGAGGCTTTAA
Organism: Glebionis coronaria; assembly: GCA_025667525.1. Lineage (NCBI taxonomy): Eukaryota > Viridiplantae > Streptophyta > Magnoliopsida > Asterales > Asteraceae > Glebionis > Glebionis coronaria. Next base: position 170,647 of record JANFOE010000772.1, read on the forward strand.
GGAAAGTCAAAGCTGACTATGATGCCTGCGTGAACAACAGGTATGCTGCTGGCAAGATAACCAAGTTCAAATACACCATTCTTAAATCCACAAACACCCCACAGATGATCTTATGGAGGGAAAATCAATAGCAAAATATGGATGTGTTTGACAACTTCAGGTTAAAGACACTTGGGTTATCAGAATGGTTCGAACTCGAAGCCCTAGCTGCCAAAAAGTCTGGACAGGCAAATTTCCTTCTGCTTAAAACTCTTAAGGCCAAGTTTAACTGGATCAAGGAAACAGCAGCCAAACTCAAGATTGATCCCCCACCACAGCTTTTTGAACAAGAACCCCCAAAGACAGGCAACAAAAGGAGAAGAATTTCACAAATTGTCAATGAAACTTTTGTTACTGAAGATGTTCATGTGGATGGTATGCACAGGGATTTGATCCTCCCAAATGGTATTGTTGGCCCTATTGATGGTCAGACATACACAGAGCCTGAAAGAGGAATGGCATTCATGAACAAGGCTTGCCAGTATGCTTTTCAGAGGGAAGATGAGCTGTGCTTGGCTTCAACTATTCAGCTACTCTGTCACAAGAAGTGTCTCAAGATCAACACAGAGTATTCCAAGAAGTTTGCAAAGACTTTGCAGGATGAAATTGATAATAGATTAGACTTGGCTGAAGCTGAAGAAAGAATCAAAAATGATGACTATTAAAGATGTTCACAGCCCTTTTACCTTCGTCTTTTATTTTACTTATGTAATGAACTTGTAATTTTCTTTAAGTCTTAATAAAATCATGAGGTATGTTTGTTTAGATCTGTTATGTGTAAGAAGAAGCTGTTAAACTCATTTACCTTAACTTAGTTAGATCTAGCATTATTTATGTTTAAATAGAGGGAGATTGTTGGGAATCTAAACTTGTTAGATTCCCTAAACATTGATTTAAACATAATTAGGCTATTAGATAGTCCCTTGCCTGTGCCTAGGAGGCAGGCAAGTTTCGTAAGACTCACAGAGATCTGAATCTCTGTGAGCAACCTCAGAGGAGTCCATGTCAGAGACATTGTCAGGGAAGTCGAAGATTACCTGAAGACATACTCATTGGCTGTGATGGATAACAGCCAAGATGTATCATGGACTCTGAGGGGTTGAGAGTTAACAGGGATGGCAATACCCTGATAACTCTCAGCGCACTTTGGACATGCCATTTCTGTGTTCGAGACTATGAAGAATAAGGAAACTGTTTTTGACAATTGTTCCTTAAAGCATAATGGAAGACTACCAAGAATAGAAGGACATCATGTGACTGATGTGGGAACTTGTAAAAGCTTGTGTAGTCGACATCAAGTACTATTTAAGTCAAACTCATAACACTATAAATAGGATGTGTATCCATGCATTAATGTTTAACACTTTGAGATATTAAGAACATTAGTGCATATAACTTAGTGAATCAAACAGCTACGACTGTATTCATAAGTTAGGGTTTATTGTTGTTCAAAGTGTGCACAACACATTATCATCAAACTGTGTTATCCATAACACTTGTAATTCTTTATTACACAATAATAAGATTACGTTTGAAAAGTAATACCTTGTGTTGATTAAGTTAAGATTAGGGTTTCTTGCATTGATTAGGGACTTTCAATTACTTATAAATCTCACTTTGAATAATCCTTATAGTGATGATAATTCAATTTTCTCAAAGGACTGTTTTAACTTTATAAAAACAATGAGTGATCTGCAAAAGAGTGATGAAAAGTTGTTCACCAAGAACTAACTACAATATCATAGGGAATGAGCTTATCCATTTAATCATGAGGTTCATGACCTCGATGGCACTCAAAAAGAATAATCCACAACGTAACTCAAATCGAGATGAGTACTTGTTCAATGTTTGCATCACTAATGCGATCATTAGGAACAAGCAAGAAAAGATATATAGCATCGATACATGTATAATTTAGAAATTAAAGGTAGTCTTTTTATTAATCACAAACAAGTCAAAATTATACTGTAACACATTACGTGTCACTATGTCATACAATTCCAAGAACTCATCCTACCAACTGATGTCTTAGTTAAGTTAGGGATTTTTAAAAGATACCACAATGAATACTAATCTACAAGGGTCATTAGGTGTTCCACCTGTCCCAGAAGATCCATCGGTCCCAATTCAGAAGAAGATTTCTTCAATTTATTTTTTGGACACTGGGCACCCTCATCATTGGACAATGGCCTAGGAACAACACTTATCACGAATCAACAATCAATTAAAACCTTATAATTCAATCACAGAACTTAACGACTTCCTCTTAACAATTTCATATTCCATACGAGTTAAATTTTATTTTATTCAAGTTTTCAACCAACTTATACTTAATGCTACATCCTACCTCATTTTCCAATACTTCAACCTTATTCTTAGACCTTAAAAAGGGCAATAAAAGCTCAATATGAACAACACTCACGTTCCAATCCTATATCTCGTTCATCAATAGTTATCAAATGAGTCACTAGTATGAAATGACTCACACATTCAATTAGACTTCTTGGAAAGTTACTAGTGGCATTAGGCTTTCGGGTAATGGTTCCAATGACAGCCTCAAGTGCAACATTCACCTTTTCGATTTCAAATTTAAGAATTGGGTGACAACGAATCAGATGACACCTTTCTAGGTGATAACGTTCTATCAAACTCTACTCTATAAGGAAAGATCGTCATGACATCGACATCATATTTAATCTTGCCAATTCTTCTTTAATATCACAATCAACTAATATTAACGTTTATACGAATATCAACCATTTTGTTGGGATCATAAATATCCACAACTTGGTTTGGATGTAGGATAGCTAGAATTCCTACGGGAATAGCTTCGATTGATTTGCTAGGGGAGTTAGGGTTTCTTGTGACAATCTACGTCGTATAAATACCTCGTATAAATATTAAAATAATCATCAAACAATCATGTAATCAAATTACAACGTATATATATATATATATATATATATATATATATATATATATATATATATATATATATATATATATATATATATATATATATATATATATATATATATATATATATATATATATATATATATATATATATATATAATCCAAGTTATATATATAATAATAAAATAACACTTCTCAGTCTGGCCTTTTCGGTAACTCGGGAATTCTTCGGCACCGTTATAGTCAAAAGATTTTTAGACATTTTGAGAAAAAAGTTTATAGTTAAAAGATTTTGAAATATTTTATTCAAAACCTTGGTTTTAAAAATCTTTCGTTCTCTATAACGAGAGCTCTGGTACCAAACTGTAACACCCCCAAATTTACACAATTCAATACAGCGGAATAGTCGTTGGTGTTACGGGATAGCACATTACTCACATCATAGACAACGCATAAAAATCACGTCGTTTAATAATAAAGCATTTCCATTCATAAATATCAAATTTACATAGGTCCCAAGTCATAGTATTTCATACAATTTTTACAAAGCATTTGAATGGAAATAGTTATTTAAGTGCGGGCCATGAATTCTTGTTGTCTTCCCGAGAATTACCTTCAAGTACCTGAGATAAAACATGTTAAAAGAAAAGGTCAGCAAAAACGCCGAGTGAATTCATAGAGTTTAATGAAATCCATTAATATAGCGTCGGTATATATTTATTACCGAAAATCATTTTGTACAAATCCTTGTAGTAGGCCATAAAATAGGCCAAAAACATTTTATACAAATCCTTGTCAAAATCATAATACATGCTTTTTCCTTCAAAACAACTATATGAACCAAAGTCGTAAAAACATCATAGAATACGTTTTATAACGTTGTATCGAGTTAAATAAAAACCGTTATATGAATATGGTTATGTAAAAACAAAACACGAATATAAATCAATAATAAGACCCCGTATTGCTAGTCAGGCAATATATTGTAATTCAGTGCGTATAGTAGTATTTCGTTATTGGATTATTATAAGCCGCATGACATTGCTACCTTACTATAACAAACAACGGGTAGCTAACCCGAAACTCATTTGCCCATCTAAATTAGCGTGTTGTCATAAAAATCACGCTATGGAAATCTTCTCATACATAAATTCGCTTACTAATCAATGTGGCACGACGGGGATCAACCGTCAAGGCGCGAACTAGGGTGATCGTCCCCAAATAGTACTATTATATGCATAAGCGTCTATCAAATCCCGGTAGTTCAAAATTCATGCTAATGGGACTTTTAGTGACATAACCTAACTAATAATAATCCATCTCATTTCATTCATCGGGTCATATAATGATTCATCGGGTCATACAATCATTCGGGTCCATATCAATAAGCAAACAATCGGGACAACTGTTGTCCTATTTTTATTAAAACTAACATGTTATCTCCCTCGCGGGTTTATAAAAAAATTTATAAAACATTTAAAAGAGTGCGAGGCTATGAACTCACGTTGATGTGGGAAGGCGGTTATCGGCGATTTGGATGTACGGTACGTGCTTCAATCACGGAAACCTAGACAAATAATACTCGTCTTAGACTCTTGTCCAATGACTTTATAAAAATCATGACTATGTATACATATGATGACTTTATAAATATGATGATGATCAAGTGGGATTGTACATTCTCAATTACTCATTTTAGTGTTCTGTGTAGGTAACTTTTATACTAGTTTCACTAGTTCATCTTGTTTACTTATCAAGGCCCATTAAGCCCATTATAAGCCCATTACCTTATATTAGTCCATTTACACTTTTAATATATACTTACAAGTTAGGCCTAAGTGGGTTAAGCCCAATGAGTAAGTCCATTAGTGTTTTGCCAAACTAGTCAGGTTAATAGTCCAATAAGGCTATTTTGGCCCGTTAATGTTCATATGTTATAAAGCTCGGGTTTTATCGGTTTTTACTTGTTACATAAGTCTATACATCAGTATGTGAGTTTATAAAAGTTTACATTAGACGGGTCCGACCGTCTAAGTTTTATTTGACAAAAACGTTAAATCTTTCAGTTTTAGCCAAAAAGACGTAAAACTTATGTATATAGTTTTATAACTTGGAAAACATTTATACTTGTAATTTATATAAAATGTCTCATTTTAATATCAATCTATATAACTCTTATTTTATAAATATTATTTGTAACTAGTGGGTTTTATATATGTATATTTTATAAATACAAAATTTTGAGTGCTTATATTATATACTATTTATTTTATAAAATCTGTCCTAAATATTCAGTCCACTAAAATTACCATATCTAGAGTTCTATAAGGAGATGGAACCTCAAATTCTTATAGCAGAAACTAAATGATATGTGCTTCATTTAACTCTTTTATAGCTACTGATGAATCAGCACCTAAGTATTTTAATAAATTCGTCCAAAACAGTCTATGCAGATTTGCACTCTAATATTGTTTTGACCATATCTCACTCATTATAATGATGCCATTGCATGGCCAACTCTCACATGTGTAAAAGACCTATTACTTACTGTATATTGATTCCACTATGCCATTTTATCAGTTAATCATATGGTTAGTTACTGTTTTTATACAACCAACTTATTAAGCAAGATTTTAACCTTTTTACATATGGTTTTCTATCTTTTTAACCATGTTTATCAACACTTGATCCCCACACAAAATTTTTATCATCATATATTCATCATATACATATAAAATAGGAAAGAAAATACATTTTATCTTTACAAAAATAACAAAGAAAATGGAAAGGATGATCTTGTTTACCAACCAAGACTATAACTTGTTTTTGGATGACAACACCTTGATGTACACCAAATATATCTTCAAGATCATCAACCACCAATAATATTTGTTAAGAAATCAGCCCTAGGACACAAGCAAATCACCTCCTTTGATGTTATAATGATCACCAATCAACAAGGCTTCAAGGGTTCTTCATCATATGTGTAGATAATACATGGTTTGTGGTTAAAATTGATCAAATGGGGTGTTTTTGGGTGCATATGGGACGGAAATGGTGAATGTGTAGAGAGGATTTTTGTGGTTTTTCATGGATAAAAATGAAGAAATGGTTTGGAGTGAGTGGTTTTGACCATGTTGCTAGTTTACAAAGTGTCTAAGACATGTGTCTTAGCTTACTTTGTAAGCTTGACACCTCATATGAGAGGTGGCTAAGTTAGCCGTCCCATATAGTGGGGGTGGGGAAAAAGTTGTTTTGTCTCATCCCCATTTATTTACGGGTACTCCTTGATTCTAGTTTCCTCGATCTGCGTGCCCTCGAGTCGTTTTACGAAAAACGTTTTTATAAATTATGAATCAACGGCACAAAACGAATCTAATAAAAATTGCCTCATGAAAAACGGAGTTTAAAAACGTAAATACGTAAGCCTAGGGTTTCCGTTTTAGTCGTAAAGGACATTAAATTATTCACGTAAGTCCTAATCTCTTCTCGTAAATTTGTGAGTTTATGAACCAACACAAATTTAAAATTCCAAAACAATATTCACGGATAAATTTATTTCCTGAAATGTCGGACTGTCGCCAAAAACGGTGTATGTAAACAAAAGCACGTAACGTAGAGTCCTCCGGTTTAGACGTAGTTGATGCTACTTCAATACGTAAACCCAAATTTCTTCCCAAAAATAAGTGAATTCATAATATAACATTAAAATAATGTTTTTAAATAACACTTGAGTATAAAATATCAACCATAAATTGATGGATTGTCACAACATATCACGATGGTCACATGTGAAACATATCTTGAACGTGATCTGGTTAAACATATCGTGAACGTGATACGTAAAACATATCATGAACGTGTGATAATGAAGGGTATCTTCCAATGATACAAGATGAGACGTGAAGTCTTACATGAACGTCTGTATGAGGATGGAAAATTGTGTTAAACTTGAGTCTGGTCTCCCAAGTTTTCGCAACCCTTCCCAGAATGAGACGTGAAATGCGAATTGTGATATGAAACGAGAACATGAACACGGACAAGATTGTGAATGCGAACGTGAAGCGTAAATCGTGAGAGAAATAAGATCATGAACGTGAACAATGTCATGGACGTGAAGGTGAAAAGAAAGTCGTGAAATAGAACACAACGTGCGCGCATACAAGGTCGTGATCGTGAACGTCAGACGTAATAGTGAGTGTCAACGTAACGTGAATGTGAACGTTAACATGAGCGTGAAGTAAACGTAAATGAGAACATAAACATGAACATGAGCATAAACGTGAACGTGAATGAAAATTTCTATCTTATATGATTGTTGATGGAATACGGTGAAATCTTACGATCTCCGGTTGAGATAAGTCTGTCAATTGGTTGACTACATAAGTCTTACGGATAAGGAGGAAATGTGCAGACCTGTCAACGATTGGAAGCAACTCCGATAGCATCATGCCTCCTTTGAGTCTGTGGTAGCATGGATATTTTTGTCCCACTTCCAATCAGAAATTTCTAATGGTTGAAATATCTGCTAGCATGTTGGCGTTCTATCTTCACCTGCTGGCATAGCCGACATTTAGATATGAACCAACTGCATCTTTTTTCGTACGGCTTCTCCAATCTATGGTTTTAGATCATGATACATTCTTGTAGAAACTAGATACATAGAAATTGGAAACTATGAATGTTGGTAATTTAGATCTCTGTTAGCGTAGGATCCTCTGGAACACAGAATTAGTGTAGGATTCTTTCCTTTACGAGTAAGCTTAGTTATGGTAACTAATCATGAGACAACCACGTGATTCAGATGTTACTATAATCATCCAAAAATTCATACTTGAAAAGTTCAGTGTACATTTTCTTCTGTAGTAGAATTTGTAACATAATGCGAATATGGTCTTCATGCTCTTCTCTAGACTTGGAGAAGATTAGGAGGTTATCAATGAGTATAATGTCGAACTCGTAAAAGAATTCATAAATTTTTTTTATCAAGTCGATAATTACATCTAGGGCATTCGTGAGACCAAAAGGCATAAAACGAATTTCATGATGAGCATAACGTGTGCAGAAACTAGTCATGGAAATGTCCTGCTCTTTCACTCGCAACTGTTGGTACTCTGATCCTAATCGATCTTGGAAAAAATGCTTTGTACCTGGTGATTGATTAAACATGTTATCAAGACGTGAAAGGGAATAATGATGACGAATGGTGATCTTGTTAAATTTATGGTAGTTGATACATAATCTTATGTTACCATCCTTCTTCTTGACAACCAGAAATTGGTGCACACCATGGTGATACACTTGGGCGAATAATATCTCGATCTAGCAATTCTTGCAGTTAATCCTTCAACTCTTTTAGCTCAAGGAAGCCATGCGATAAAGAGCCTTAGAGACTGGTTCTGCTTTCGAAAGATGCTTGATGCTAATCTCCACCTTGCAATAGGAGATATAATCAGAATTTCTTCTAGAAATAGATCCGGAACTTCTGAAACAATCTGCTGATCATGGTTTAAGAAACTTCATAACTTTCCGCATAAATGATAGTTGAAAAATCTTCGTATTCATGGAATAATAAGCACATGCTTGTAGTGCAGAAATAATTGGTACAGATTTTCCTGGTAGTAAAACATGATGAATGTATTCAGGAGCCTGACAATCGCCGAATATGACTATATAAATGGCAATCAATCGTAGCGCGATGTGCTGCTAACCAGTCCATAATAAGAATCATGTCGAAATCGTATCTGTCCGAGGAAAGTGCGTTAGCAGAATGGATCTTGTCTTCAACTGAAAGAAATTCTTTATACCTGGAGTTTTTTCTGGGTATGGATATCTGTAATACGTGATCGAGAAATGAAGTTTCCATATCAACACATGATGTAACGTGGCAGATCTCACTAAATGTGTTTCGCTTGTCTTACACGGAACGAACACTACGTGTCTAAACATGAACAATATACCAGGGATGGTACTGAAATTTTTGTAGCCTGATTCATACGAAGCATAACAGTATGTGTATACCCCTTGAAGGGTATTCTGAAATACTGAGGGCTTGCTACAGAAGATATACGTGAGTTATGTGTATTGACTCGTCCTTGAGAAAGTATCCGTATGATATGTGTCTTGACTGGTGTCTTGACATGCATCTTCAGAAAATATATGTGGGACATGTATCTTGACGGATGTCTTGACATGTGTCTTCAGAGGTGAAAACGAATAAAGTGGAAAATTTTGGTTATAATACCAGAATTGGCGGATCAGTTGGACTGCTGACCTTTGTACTTTTGGTCACATCCGTTACCGGAGTTTCTGTTGTTATTGTTCAAATAGTTGCTGTCATGGTAGCGGTCACTATTGTCTTGTCTGTCAGTTTCATGACGGTCATCATCATGACGATCATCATCATGACCGTGATTTCATGTGACTATTCTACTGAGTGGCTGACTGGGTACCGGTTCCCACTCTTATGCCTGAAAGGACAGCTGAGTGACGTGTGACATTTAACTGAGAAAGTAAAGACATGGAATGGGATGGTAACGTCTGGTGGTTAAAGTATATTCTTGTCTGGAAATTCCAATCTATTTTCTTCGTCTTTGCTCTGTTGAATCTTCATATTATGAAAAGCATCAACATCTTGTGGGATCTTTAAAGTATGAGCAGCATCAGCATCTTGTAAAGTCTCCGAATTATGAGCAATACACATGGATTACGGTAAATGGGATGCGGGAAAATACCTTGAAAATGTTTTAAACTTGTCCATTTTTATCATGTTGTGTAGGCAATTTTTTTTTAATTTTACTAATATACTTTTGTATTTTGATCTTTTTATGTAGTGTGTGACCTGCCCAGCCTTGCACCGGTTACCATTATTAATAAACTAATTTTTTTATTTCCAAGTTGGATTTCACTTTATTTTTTACGGCCACATGGATATTTTATTTCCACATAAGCTTTTAGTTTAATCAGTCCAGCCCTCGGTAATTGTCTAATTGATATTTTAACCTTGTCTCCTTCCTCTCTTGTTTTTTTATTGTTTTCTTCTTGAACAGATGGTAAAAAATAATATGATCATTCATAACATGTTTTTAACCAATCTTGTAAAAAAAATTAGCTACATCAAGGTTGATATAATATCAAGATTTAACACTTTCCAAGCAAACAAACTCAAAGCTACAATCATAGAAGTTGCTTTCCAGATTTCGAGTATGAACACACCATCAATTTAGTTGCAGATAAGAAAAAATGTTATAAATTACACATCTATATGCACTGATAAGAAAAATGGGTGTGAAAGGAGAGGCCAACGATCTGGGGACATCAACGACAGATCTGGGGATGTGATGTCGATAAGATGATATGTGGTATTAGCGGTGTGCTGACAGATCTGGGTACATCAAAGACAATGGAATAATGAGGAATGAGATGTGACGAGGATAGGTGGTAGCGGTGGTTGTTGACAGATGATGTTGGCGGTGGACATGATGAAGACAGGTGGGCGGCGTTATGATTAAGAAAAAATATTATTGTAGACAAAGAGAAACAGATATGGTTTATAGTTTTGGTTTTGTATTTATTGAGAAGGGGGTTACTGTAATACTCTAATGATTTGGAAAAAGAGGAAGACTGCATATCACTGTGGACAAAGGGGACACGAATGAAATAAAACAATTACTGTATATTTTATTAATAGAGATAAGGGAATTTTGGTCTTTATATAATTAACTTAAAATTAATAAAAATGAGTTGGCAAAAACCGGATCCACATAAGATTGCAAGGCTGGGCAGGTCACACACTACATACAAAGATTAAAATTCAAAAGTATATTAGTAAAATGAAAAAAAAAAGTTGCCTACACAACATGATAAAAATGGACAAGTTTAATACATTTTCAAAGTATTTTCCCAATGGGATGCACTTGGAATATGGTACATGGAGTACACATGGAATACGGTACATGGAGTACACATAGAACACTATACATGGAGTACACATGGAATGCACATGAGGTGGTTGGTATAAGTGTTAACCATCTGACATGATCATAATGAAATTAATTGATTTAAATGGTTAGTAAACTGAACTGAAGCAAGCAACATGATAGCCTAGCAATTCCTGCGTAGACTTAATTCTGGTTGTATAGAGAAAGACCAAAAGTATGATTAAACGAAATTCAATGATGATCAGCATGAAAACATGATCAATGAAACCCAACCATGATTATCATGAAAGCAGTTTTAAATAAAATCCATCAATGTCTAGTATGACGGCATGATCAACATGGTGAAGACATAATCATCACAAGAAGGCATGAAAACATAATCAACATGAAAACGAAATCAACATGAGAGCATGGCAACCTAGTCGTCATAAGGAACATAAAAGCATAATCAACCGAGGTTTATTATTGACTGGTTTGGACGGCTATGGTTCCATCCACAAAATTTCGAAGAATAGACATGTGACTAAGTATGGACGATTACGGTTCAACTCATACTTGTCAAAACTTTAGTGAAAACATCGTGAGCAAGGATCAACAATACTCAAAATATCGTGACATGAAATGGAACAACGTCGTTTTAGGAAAGGCCTGGTGACTACCCACTAGTCACAGGTCAAGTTTTAGAGCCTACAGGTCGAAACCTTGCCTCTGATACCATAATTGTAACACCCCGCTTTGATAAGTGGACCATTACATGATAATTATGACGTGTCATCAAAGCATAAAAGAGAATATGTCCTAAAACATACATGACCAAAGGGAAAACCGGAATCAAATATCGGTTCCCAAACATAAGCCCAAAACATGCATAAAGTAAATGAAGTGCAAAAGGAAAAGAAGTATAAGGTAGCTCACATCCTATGCACGTCCTTTAAATGTTCAAGTATGACATTGGGTACCTGCCGTATGAGACATGGACAAAAATAAGGTTGAGCATTACGCTCAGTGAACGGATATATAACATGATATGAATAATTGAAACATAAGTAAATCATGGAAGTGCAGCGGAATAATGTAAGTCCTAGAAAACCTGGAATCATGCTTATAACTGGTTTATACTTGAAAAGTCTTATATTCATGTTTATACTGAAAGTCTGATGTTTAATCATGAAAACTGTAATTTAAATGCTAACGATCTCATATAGGTCATGAAATATATCAACATGCATGAATACTTAGAGGGGTGACCTTGTCATGCAATTAGAGGGGTTGCCTCTATATATACTTGTCTGAGTGGAGGGATCAGCTCCATTTGATGGATGTAAAGCACACACCATAGTCACCGTGCAAATCTGATAAACATGTACTAGGATGCACCTATTCGCCCCACATGATAATAATAATAATAATAATGGCTAAAACGTGAAAGGGACGCCGCGAGCAATCACTCTCACCGCAGAAGAGTCATAACACCTGTGCCTCAAGTGTTATGGTTATGGTACCTCCATAACTAGGTGAAACATGGCATGCGTGTATATAGCTCAGACAATTTAAAATCATGGCATAGTAATTACTTATAAAGTTTAATACTTGTAACCTACTGGGGAAAACAGATGGCAGCAGATGGGAAATCCTAATCATGCATAGTAAAGGAATGTCCATACTGAAGGACAGAATATCCGTACCTTGTGTCCAACAATTAAACGAAGATGATAAACGGAAAGGAATCTACTCCGACTTCACTAGTGCTACATAATAAAGGACGTGAATGAGTCGTGTGTTCATGTAATACTGACTGATCATTATTAACTTTACTTTTTCTTGTCTTGTATTACTTGTTCTTGACTTGATTTACGTGTTCCTGGCTTGTTTTACATGTTCTTAACTTGCCTTACATGATCGTGTCTTTTTTATTATTTTATGTGTTATATTGTAATTCCTAGTGTTTTCATGTGTTTGATTAATGTATTTCATGTTTCATGTGTTAGTATGCCTGATGTTTCATAATGAGTAACTTTCTAAAAATAGTAGGTTTCCATATATAGCAACTTCCCAAAAATAGTAAGTTTCCGTAAATAGTAAGTTTCCAAAAATAGAAGGTTTCCATATTTAGTAAGTTTACAAAATAGAAATTTCTCATACATAGCATGTTTCTAAAAATAACGTGTTTCCAAAATTAGTAATAAGCTTGATAAATAAGCAGGTGATATGAGCTAAAGCTTATTTTATAAGTCATGATAAGTTTAATGTTATTATATAGTAAAGTTTATTAATTAATAAATACTTTAGGTTAACATGATAATTATTAATTAATATTATAATACATGGTTTACTAATAATTATTAATTAATAATAAAACTTGACATATAATAATACTTTGTTATAACTTGATAATGTATAATAAAATTAAATCATGATATTAATTTAATTAAACCATGGCTAACATGTAAATAAATACTTATTCTAAGTCATTTATTTAATACATGTAACATGTCATTAGTCATGAATAATTATAATGTATAGTTTAATTTAATTAAACTAACATGTGTCATGAATAATTATTTTAGTCTAAGTAATTTATTTATTAAACCATGTTAATATCCAAGCATAATTAACCATGAAATTATATATCCTAAGTTTAATTAAACAAACAAACATGTCATGATTAATTTAAATATATGCTAATTAAATTAAATAAAATAATTTATAACTTGATTAATTTAATATCAATAATTAAATTAATAAACTTGATTTTATAAACGTTAAACCAAACACCCCTCGTATCAAATTTGGTGTAACCCGAACCCGAGCCGAGCCCACACCGAGACACCCATGTCTCGGTTAGCCTCGAACCATAAACCCACCATAGCTGAAAGGGTTGTGGCCTTGCTGCTGGTTAGCCGGGCTAGCCACTGGCCTTGCGCTGGTTCCCACTGTTGCCTAGCATGCACCCACCGAGAGCCCCACATGGTCTCTCGGTTCCTACTGTCTGCCCAACTCAGCCCCTGTTGTGCTACTAAGACCCACCGAGACCCTAGAGGTCTCGGTTGCCACTTCTCAAACAAACACTCCCCCTTGATGGTTTTTGGTTGCGGTCGATTACACAAAACCACCACCGAGACCCTTGTGGTCTCAGATGGTCGAACCAAATAGCCCACCGAGAGTCTGTTGACTCTCGGTTTTCGTGACAACCGCAACAAAACAAATAAACCCGATTTTATTTACATGTTTTAATCCTCCAAATCAATCATGTTATGTTATTTGATTCAAAAGATTCGTGAAAAAAAAGAAATTAAATGGAAGGATTAAGATTTATAATTATTGTGTGTGTAATGATTATAGGCTTATGATCACGAACTACTCTCGAACAATCAAACGATCAAACACTAGATGATTCTCCTTGTTTTTCTTGTGGTAGCCGACGACCAAAAGGGAAGGAGGGGATTAGGGTGTGATTTTCTAGAAAAGTGGTAAATGAAAACAATTACACACCCCTGTGGTTTAATGTGGTCATGGGCCGGGCACATGGGCCCCTTTGTTCCTTGTTTAAAAATCGCCCAAACAAGCCTATAAATATATACATGTTTCATTTTTCGTTCCTTAACAAATTATCGTGCGTGTTCGTGTTTTAAATCTCGTGTTTTGTATTCTTGTCGTGATTTAAACCTTATACATAGATACTTATCATGTGATTATAATTAATAATAATATACAAAATACTTGTAATTATACATTAATTATTCTGGGTACGTGTCATGTATTAATTAAACGTAAAGTTTTAATTAATCCGTGGTTGCATGTAATTAATGCATTCATGGATTTTAAGCGGGTTTTACATGGGCGTTTGGGATAGGATGACATAGGTTGATATTGTATGTTTCTTTCTCTAGTATTTGCTTCCATACTCCTAAAGTTTGTGTTGTATCTTTCTGGATTAAAAGGTTTAGGTTTTCTAGACACCGTGAAGAATTTTTCCCTATTTTGTATTTGTGCAGCAGTCAAACCCACGGATCCTTCTGTAGAGGGGTCCGACGGAGTCCGAGATTCTCTGTGACAGCAATTTTTGGATTTTCGTTTTGTGGTGTTGTTTTTTAACTATAGGATGTATTTTGCTTTTCAAATCCCAACCCCGTTCTATCTTTACTATCTCTTTAATAGTTGAGCAATTTTTTGATGCAATTTGTGTTTTTGGTAAATTTTGCAAATTTTTGGTTTTGTTTGGTTAACACCTCTTAGTTAGTTTTAAGCTTCTCAATTTTGATATTTAGCTCTTGACATGTTTCACATTTGTCTTTGGCTAGTTTTCCTTTTTCTAGTCTTAATAGTCTAGCTTTTAAAACCAATAAACTTCTTTTGTTAAGCTTTTGTTTTTTGCTTTTAACTTTTTGTTTTTGTTTATGATTTTAAGGCTTACCTCATACATTTTATCAAACTCTGTTAGAAATATGTTTTACGTATTAGAAAGGATCGGTCACTCCAACAATAGATTAAGTAATAGCTCGTAGTCTAGTTCACTAAATATTAAACAAACAAGGCCAAGCCAAGCCTACAACATGTGTAGGCCGGCGGCCCAATGTAAGCCCAAGCCCATCTCATGGGCTTGGGTATATAAACCCTCTCCTTAGTTGGAGAGGATGGTTGGTTCAAATTATTATCACATAGTAGAAAGTGTTTTCTATTAACTTTCTCTTACTAAGTGTGTGTGTTCTCACCATCTTTCTATCTCTTTCTCTCTCTAGATTAAGAATAGATTTACAATAGCTTACAAATGGTATCAGAGCCATGGGATGATTGTATTGTTTATGTGTTAGTGTTCTTGATTTTTGTGCCTATTTTGATCTAAATCATTTGAACCAATTTTTTTTTGTGTTTTTATGGTTTAATCTTGATAAAAATCATCTACATAGTTATGGTAGTGATTTGGTATTGTTACTTCGGTTAAAAACACAAATTTTTTGGGTGTTTTGATCATTTCTTGGCTTAATCTCGAATTGGTTGAGTTTTGTCCGAGAAAAGTGGAACTTGTGCTTACATATTCTGACAGATTCCATCGGAAAAGGGTTTATACTTTCCGATAGATATTCCGACAGATTCCATCGAAAAAGGGTTTACACATTCCGATACTTATTCCGATAAGTATTTCGATAGGTTTTGTGATCAGATATTCCGACAGTTATTCTCATAGTGATATTCCGACAGGTATTCCGATCCATATTCCGTCAGGTATTCCGATCCATATTCCGACAGGTATTCCAATCATTATTCCGACAGGTATTCCGATCCATATTCTGACAGACTTTCTGATAGGACATTCCGATGGTTATTCCGATAGTATTCCGATGGATTAATTTTTGGCATTGCATTAGAGTGACAAGTAATTTTGTCTTGGACTTTTTGGTTTATCGAGAACAATTATTAGGGGATTTCAACGTTATTTTCTCGAATTTAACACACAACAACAAAATATTTACTTTCTCTCATTGTTCGATCAACGTTTGTAAATCTTAACTTATCGAAATGGAGTACACATCTCTTACGGATAAGTCCATCCTCTCTGGTACGGATAATCGTCCACCAATGTTGGTGAACACTATGTACGAGGATTGGACTGCCCGTATGAAACTTTACTGTGACGGAAGTTACAGTTACTCGTTCTCGCACAACGGGTGAATTGACCGGAGATATGAAGATTCAAGATAAGTGTGATAAACAAGCAACCAACATCATTCTCCAAGCCCTTCCTCCAGATGTCTACAAATTTGTGAGTAAACATAAAGTTGCCAAAGAGTTATGGGATAGAATTCATGTTCTAATGCAAGGCACCTCGTTAACCAAACAAGAACGAGATTGTAAGCTTTATGATATATTTGATAAGTTTGCCTATGTCCCCGGGGAGACTCTCAATGAGTACTATTTGAGATTTACTCTATTGTGGAATGAGCTCAATATCTATGGCATGGCAATTCCTAGGTTTCAATTAAACACCAAGTATTTGAACACTCTTCCTTCTGAATGACGTAAGTACGTGACGGCTGTTAAATTAGCTAAGGACTTGCATAACACCAATGTGGGTCAACTTCAAGCTTTTCTTTAACAACACGAATGCCATGTGATCGAGGCTCGATTGTCAACACCACAAGTTCGTGATCCACTTGCCATGTATGCTTCTCAAAAAATGACCCCCCAACAAAACATGGCTTACACTTATCAACCACCATCATACTTGCAGCAGCAACCACCACACACCTATCAGCAACCACAACAACCATCTTATCAACCACCAATGATGCCACAACAAGTATTTCAACAAAGTGTTCTTCAACAGCCTTATCCACAGCAACCAGCACATCAGGCATCACCATCACAAGCTATCACTTCTCCAATGGGCTAGTCATAAACCTGCGACAATGACATATATATGAATGCATGAAAACAATGAATGCATGAAAACTGACTGTCAGTTCTAAGAAGACCATAGTGACTACCTACTAATCACAGGTCGTTTTTTGAGAGCCTACAGGTCGAAGTCTTGGCTCTGATACCATAATTGTAACACCCCATTTTGATTAATGGAATGTCACGCGTGATTATGGCGTGTCATCAAAGCATACAAGGATAAATGTCTTAAACATTACATGACCATAAAGGAAATACCGGAAACAAACATCGGTACCCCAAAGTAAAAGCTCATCACACACAAACATAAGTACTGTAAAAGAAAAGGACTAAACAATGTCCAAGGAAATAAGTAGCAAAATGTATGATGAAATGCATAAAGAAATGAAGGCTAGTAAGCTTCCAATCCATATGTACCTACGCTTAAAATATACGAGCGCCCTTGAGTACCTGCCGTTTTGGGAAACATGAAAGGAAAACGGCTGAGCATAACGCTCAGTGCACGGATATACAAGCTTAGAATGAATAACATAAGCATATACGATAGCACTGGAATTGATTAAGTCCTGGAAAACCTGGTATAACTTAGTAAAACTGGGTTTATAGTTTGAAAAGCCTTATGTTTATCTTATGAAAACTGTTTAACATGTTAACCATTAGCCAATATAGGTCATGAAATATCAATGTGCATGAATACTTGGAGGGGTGACCTCATCATGCAATTAGAGGGGTTGCCTCTAATTAATATAAGTTTGGGTAGGAGGGATCAACTCCTTGTGAAGGATGCAAGGCACACACGACATTCACCTGAATAATCTGCTAAAAACATGTAACCTAGGATGCACCCATAAGCCCCACATGATAACATAGTAATATGGCCAAAAGCTAAAAGGGACGCCACGAGCTATCACTCCGCCATGGTGAAGTCATAACACCGGTGCCTCCAGTGTTATGGTTATGGTACCTCCATAACTAGGTGAAACTGGTCATGCATGTATATGGATTAGGCATTTAATTAAACATAAGCAGATCAAAACATATATAACATATACTGGGAAAATAGTTGGCTACATACGGGGAAATCCTAATAAGGAAAGAATGTCCATACTGAAAGGACGGAGAATACGTACCTTGTGTCCAGTGAACGAAGAAGACGAACGGAAGAGAGTCCTACTTCGATCTCACTAATGCTACATAAAACAGTTGGTTCCCCCTGCTGCTGCGGTTCCCCCCTGCTTACCATAATTAGCCACCAGCTTTCGTCGGTGGTGAGGTTCTGGCTGCCGAGACTTCCCAACCACAAGGACACCCCCGACACACATCGCGGTGCCTTGCCCTTGCTGTAGACCAAACACCCAACACCACCGAGACATGGTTCGCGTGGTGGTGCAAACCAAACGCCACCGAGAGCATCATGGCTCTCGGTTTGTGTGGCGGTCGAACACCAAAACCCGAAAACAAACCCAATAATTTTCCCAACATGATTTTAGCATGTTTTTAATCTTGTTTTTATTTTCCCATGATCAACTATGCATAAAACATAAAAAATAAAATAAAAATAAAGGTTTTCGGATTACCAAAACACATGGAATAAATAGATCTTGTATACACGAACACATACTAAGGATTTGTTAAGCAAAAAATCAAACAACCCCTCTTGTTCTTGTGTGTAGCCGCCGGCCTAAGGGAGAGAGAAGGAGGTCTAGGGTTTTAATTTTTATAAAAGTTTACTTTGAATGAAATTATGTTTCCCTAAATTGTTATTTAGAAAAAATTAAACATGGGTTGGGCCCCTCCTTCTTTGTGTGCCGCGACTACTAGGGCCCACCAAGGGAAACCCGTAGCTATTTCGTGTTCTAATTTATTATGTGTTCTCGTGCTCGTATTTACGTGACGTTATTATTAAACGTTCGTGTTATTTTATATACTTGTACGTAAACGTAATAATAATATTCATAAATACATATTAATATGTTCGTGATTCTTACGTTCGTACTTTCGTGTTCGTGATTTAATTATTATCTATAATAACTATCGTGAACTATCACGTACTTAATATTTATCGTGTAATAACACGTACGTAACTCTTGTAATTTATGTTCATGACACGTATTCATGTTATAAAAGGAAAATTTTAATCATGTACGTACGATTATAAGGGTACAATTCATGGTAAAAGCATGCGGGTTTTACACGACTTGTCCATCACTCCTTCACGGATAATACCAATATCAGTGAGATTTTCTCTATAATCAACTTTGATTGCCTTTTGGACATGGATGAACAAATTTTCCCTGAATTTGTTCTATAATTCTACATGTCCGTTGATAGGTGTGAAAACACCCATCGTTTTACCACTTAATTACAATAATAACCAAGCCAAAACGTGTATTTTATGTCGTAAATGTCAGAATTATGCGTGGTTTGTGTTTTTGTTGTGATTTAGGACCAAAACATGAAAAAGGGAGGAAAACACGGGCTTTCACGGGCTTTTATCGAAGAAAAAGAGAAAAGACGAAGTCAAAAGATCAAGAGTGCAAAAAGAACGGAAGTCCAAGGCCTATTCTGAAGATTTATCGAAGAACAAGTCTAAAGACGGAAGTTTAATTAAGCCGAAGAACTCAAGTCTAATAAATGAAGAAATTATAAGACGAGTTTAAATTAATCCCAAAACAAAGTCGAAAAAGTCGAAGAACTTAAAAGACGAAAAGATGTGAAGAAAGAAAGAAAGAAAAGAGCAACACAAGCATCCCCTCCTTTCCTATAAATACCCTTCATTTCACCAAATTAAAGGGTGTTAGTCATTTAGGAGTAGATTAGTTTTAGGAGTAGGAGTAGATTACTTTCTCTCTCTAGATTTCTTTCATGTTCTTAAGCTTTTCTTTCAAGTTTTCTTAATCTTAATCTTTAATCTTGTACTTTTGAATCTTTAATCTTAATCTTATTTCAAGCTTTTTACAATCATTCTCATTCTACCTTTCTTGATTTTATTTACCTTTGATTCGATATAATCTTTGATCTTGTTTAGTTTTGATGTTTGATTGATTAAAAAGTTTATCTTTTTATTCATCTATAAGTTTTAATACAAATGTGTTTTGAGCTTGACATGCTTATTGGCTTGTTTCGTGTTTAGCTTATTTGTTTTTTTTCTAGTTTTTCTTAAAAGTTTATCTTTTTAAAGTTTATTTTATAAAGTTGTTTATTTTGTGTTTTTGAAAGTCTTTAAATTCTAGCTTATTAGCTTTTCTTAAACGTGTTTTGATTAGGTTTTAGGCGTGTGCTTATTTGATTAATAGCTTATTAGATTTAGCTTATTTTATACATTCCTTTTACATCCCGGTCATCTTGATTGGAAAAGGGTTTTACATTCCTATCAGCATTCCTTTTAGCATTCCTATCAGCATTCCTTTTTACATTCCTATCAGCATTCCTTTTTACATTCCTATCAGCATTCCTTTTAGCATTCCTATGAGCATTCCTTTTAGCATTCCTATCAGCATTCCTTTTAGCATTCCTTTCAGCATTCCTTTTAGCATTCCTATCATCATTCCTTTTAGCATTCCTATCAGCATTCCTTTTATCATTCCTTTCAGCATTCCTTTTACATTTTTATCAGCATTCCTTTTAGCATTCCTATCAGCATTCCTTTTAGCATTCCTTTCAGCATTCCTTTTACATTCCTATCAGCATTCCTTTTAGCATTCCTATCAGCATTCCTTTTAGCATTCCTATCAGCATTCCTCTTAGCATTCCTTTTAACATTCCTATCAGCATTCCTTTTAGCATTCCTATCAACATTCCTTTTTACATTCCTATCAGCATTCCTTTTAGCATTCCTATCAGCATTCCTTTTTACATTCCTATCAGCATTCCTTTTAGCATTCCTATCAGCATTCCTTTTAGCATTCCTATCAGCATTCCTTTTAGCATTCCTATTAGCATTCCTTTCAGCATTCCTTTTACATTCCTTTCGCATTCCTTTTGCATTCCTTTTACTTACCGCAATTTACATTTTCATTTTACTTAGTAATAGATAACCAAACCATTTTCATTTCCACCAAGAACAATTGAGTCTCACTTTGAACCGGAAATCAATTCGATTAGACACCGAGAAAACGAACTTTTTCAACTAGCAAAACCTTACATTAAAATGGCGCCGCTGCCGGCTCTTTTCATTAGGATTTACGGTTTGTTGTGAGAGACGCGTTGGCTTTTGGGACCCGTTCACTTGTGAACGTTATTTTTCGTGTCCAAATATTTTCTAAAATCCCAAAAACATTTGAAAAAATTATAAAAAGCATTTCTTTTTTAAAGTTTTGTACCAAAAATATTCTTCTTGCTCATCTATCTTTCTTTATGGATTTTTATGTCCATTGCGTCCGGTGTGGGAAACAATTATCTGGGAACAACTCTTGTCAATGGTGTACATGTGAGCGGTGCGGAAACGATATCGACAATACACAATTCCTATTCGGATTTTGTCCTCTATGCAACTCGACTAATTCGTCCTTTTTGAACCCACCTCCTCCTGTTCCCCCGTGCATCTATTGTGGAAGCGATTCTCATTGGCATGTTTCGTGCCCGGTTCAATACCCGTATGGACACGGGCAAGAACCAGGGTACAATTATGAAAATGATAATAGCTATCCACAGGAAGCACCCAGTTTCTCTCCATCCCATGGTGCTATATTTGTGGGGGCCCTCACGATGCTTCTTTTTGTGATCCGTCGTAAATCTTTGAGAAAGTACCGTGCTATCATCCTAGTGTCTATAATTTTAAGCCCCCACATCACACCCTCAATCATCAATCCTCTCAGCAAACTAGTCTTGATCAACAACTCACTTCTTTGAATGGCATTCTAGAAAGTCTAGCTCAACTCCGAGCTGACTTGCATCAGGAAAGGCAACCTTTGCTTGATGTGGACGAAACCTTGAAAACCACCGACACCTTTTTGAGCCAACTTAGTCGTTTTCCCTTCTTTTCTACACCAAAATGTTTAATTACAGCGTGGGATAGAATTGGTGAAATTGAACATACTCGGGGCGATGAACAACAGAAGTTGCTACATGAGCTTATTAAAGATGTGGAGGTTATCAAGGAAGAGTTAGCCGACTACGTCACTCCTAACTGGACTCGTCCCATCTATTATGATGATGACGACGACGATGATGTCTAGACATTCAACCAATCTTCTGAAGTTGCTGCTCCTACTCTCGATGTTCCTAAGGATCTAGATTCGTTGAATGAGCTTAGTGATGTTGGTCTCGACAAAGTATTGGATGATGAGGTTTGTGACTTACCTGCTATGGAGCTTGAGGACGACGTTGCTCTTACGAAAGAGGTCGATCCTAATGATGAGGATTTTTCTCCAAGCTATGAGAATTTCACTTTTGAAATTTCTCAATCTCCACCGGGAGATGCGGGTGATGACGATTTATTCTCTCCGATTTACGAAAAGTTCACCGATGAACATGATCTTGTGGATGAGGTGGAAGACGTGCTTCTTCGCGATAGATTACGGAAAGTGCACCTTCTTATTGCTCAAATCGAAGCGTTGACTTCTCCTCCTCTTTCCAAGTCTTTACCTCCATCTACTCCTCCCGTTGAAGATAATGACCCATTGCTCGAAGAAATCGATATCCACTCCATCCCTCCAGGTATTGATGATTCTGACACGGAGGGGACATTATTTTTGATAATTTGCTGCAGGAAAGTATTGACCCAAGTCCCCCTCCCGAGCATCTTTTATCCTCCCCTTTAGCCACTATTTCAGAGGATGAGTGCTTTAACCCGGGAGGTGACATTGATTATGCTATGATTCATAACTATAAGGCTTTGCCGCTTGCTCAGCATCTATTGTCTTTGGGGGAGGACAATGTGCTTACTTTACCCAACCCACCTCCCGTGGATCTTGAATTCACATACTTCTCGTATGTTGAAAGGACTTTTCTCCCATTCAAGACTTATCCCCCCGCCTCTCCTTTGTTGATGTCAACTGGGAACGAGGACAAGGTCTTTGATCCCGGTATCACATTCGAGGCTTCCCCATGGACCATTTAATTCGGGGACGAGTCAGGCTCGTGACTCGGTTAACAAAAACAAGCTCTTTTTGGGAGGCAACCCAATTATCTATCTATTTTCACCATAAGTGTAGGGGGAGCCCCGTGGTGTTTCTTGCTTTCTTTCTTATCATGTGCAGGGATTAGAGCTTCAAAGACACACTCTTGATGACTTTTGACGAACCGTGACTCTGTGTTCCCTTCTTCCCGGTTCTATCCTAAACTCTTTTCGATTCACTATTTTATATGTCTCAATATTAAAATAGGAATCTCTTTAGTTGTCTCTTTCTTAGCGAGATTTAAACAACGTGCACAATGTCCTAAGTGTAGGGGAGTTTACTTCCACATGCTTAAACATTGAGGACAATGTTTATCTTAAGTGTAGGAGGACTTCTATCGAAGTTAAGTGGCCTTTTCTTTGTATTTGTCCTCATTTTAACCGGAAAATTTGGTTTTTCGACATTTTTCAAAATTTTTGATCTATTTTGGCCTATTAGTTTTTACTTTTGTATAGTTATTTTCTTTCCTTATTAAAATAAATTTTAATAAAGTGGTTTTAATTTTCAAAAGTCGTGTATATTTTGACTCGACCCGAGTTTACTTATCTAAGTTTACTCTAGCTAGTATCCTTAACGTGTTTAAGTCAAGTTTTGCTAGGCTTTTATATAGGGAGCTATAAAACGCGAAAGTCTTAACCCTCACGGATTAAGAACAAGAACTTTTCGCAAGTTCCTATAACTGATCCTAGAGAGTCGTTTATCAAGGGAACTTTAAAACGCAAATTCTAAACTTGGAAGAGTTTAAGAAGATGCAAGATCCTATAGGCGACTCGAAAACCCAAAACTTTGATTTAATTGGCTAAGCATCCACGAGTCTCATTCCTTGAGATTTTAAATTGTGGAGAACGAGAGATGATAGAGTCAATTATAAGTTTGGTATTCTTTCATGAATTTATGTGAGTTGATTATAAGCCTATTCTCCCATCGCTTGCTAATAAGTTTATCTGTAAGAAATAAGGTTGTACGATTTGAAAAGTTACTTAGCTTCTAGCCCAAGATCGTTTAAAAGTTGCTTGGTATTAATTAGAGTTCATAGCCAAGGCATAACTTATTGAAGCGGGATGCGAAGATTGGCGAGTCCGAAAAGGCCCTAACAATGCAAGAGGGCTATATTTTGTTGCTAAAGATCCAAAAGTGATGTGAAGAATCATTTATCGAAAATCTATATGAAGGATCAAGACACACGACGAAAAGCAAGTACTCCCAAAAGATCATGGAGAAGTCTATCCAAAAAGGCCCTAACAAGGTATGAGGATAAATAGATCCAAGTCCTAAAAGGAGGCGGATCGTTGTATATGAAAGTCCAAAATAAAGATTGGAGAAAAATGAAGAAGTCGTGGTCCATATATGAAGAATCTCTCAAAATTTCAAGTGAAGAAATTCCTATTATGAAGAGAAGACCATTATTTCATGAACGTCTCTCAAGTTTTGAAGTATGAGGTCACTGCCAAATATCGGTCCGAGAAAGGTCTCAAATCGCGAAGTGAGTTATGCCAAGATATGAACTTTTTGAGGTCCCGAGAAGCAGTTTTAAAAGCTTTTGTCCTTTAGCTAACTATTGATTAAATCGTTCATTTTATTTTCAGCCTAAATAACTATCGAAATAAGTCAACAATGCATCCTCGTGATCATTCAAGACAAAAATAAAATATAAGAGATACACCTAGGAATAAGGGAGTCTAAGTAAATAATTGGCCCACATGAGTTCGTGTTAGTTTGCTAACTTATAATAACAATGATCTCGTTTTTAAGCTTGGTTTGGGGAACGTGAAACGTGAGGGTGATAATCATTCATGACATTTCCAAAACCCTAAGGTAATTTTTTGATCTCTTTACTTGTTTTCTTATTTTTGAAATTTTCTATCATTTTAATAAAGGCCAGTGTGGATTGATTATGATGGAAAATGTAAAACTTGCTTTGTAACTAATGCATTGCATGAGGACATTGCAATGGTTAAGTGTAGGGGATTTGATAGGTGTGAAAACACCCATCCTTTTACCACTTAATTACAATAATAACCAAGCCAAAACGTGTATTTTATGTCGTAAATGTCAGAATTATGCGTGGTTTGTGTTTTTGTTG
This sequence comes from Glebionis coronaria, assembly GCA_025667525.1. Lineage (NCBI taxonomy): Eukaryota > Viridiplantae > Streptophyta > Magnoliopsida > Asterales > Asteraceae > Glebionis > Glebionis coronaria. The sequence goes on from JANFOE010000772.1 coordinate 196,140, forward strand.
TGATTTAGGACCAAAACATGAAAAAGGGAGGAAAACACGGGCTTTCACGGGCTTTTATCAAAGAAAAAGACAAAAGACGAAGTCAAAAGATCAAGAGTGCAAAAAGAATGGAAGTCCAAGGCCTATTCTGAAGATTTATCGAAGAACAAGTCTAAAGACGGAAGTTTAATTAAGCCAAAGAACTCAAGTCTAATTGATATGTGTGTAAACACACATCTTTTCTACCACTTAATTACAATAATAACCGGACCAAAACGTGTATTTTATGTCTTTTATGTCGGAATTATGCGTTGTTTGTGTTTTTGTTGTGATTTAGGACGAAAAGGTGAAAAGTGGAGAAAACACGGACATTCACGGGCATTTACCGACTTTTATTGAAGAAAAAGATGAATGACGAAGTCAAGAAGTCAAGAGTGCAAAAAGAACGGAAGTCCAAGACCAATTCTGAAGAATTATCGAAGAAAAAGTCAAAAGACGGAAGTTTATCAAAAGCCGAAGAATTCAAGTCTATTTTATTGAAGAATTTAAAGACGAGTTCAAAGAAATCCCGAAGCCAAAAGTCCTTTAAGTCCAAGTTTAAAGAAGATTAGAAGAAAAGGACTAAGCATGCAATTAATGAAGATTAAAGAAAGAAGGACTTAAGCTTGTAATTTAGAAAAAAGGAAAGAGGGGAGGAAGCTTCCTAATCCTCCCCTATATATAGTTAGGACTAGTTAATTTTCTTTCTTGTTGGCTAAGTGTGACAATTAGTCTTCCATTTTTCTTTACCTTGCACCTTTAATTTTATGCACATTTAAATACTTGTCCAATTTAAATACCTTGTCTTGCACCTTAAATTCCTTTAATTTCAAGTAAGTTTCCATTTAATTCTTGTCGATCTTTATTTTATCTTGTTAAATCTCCTATCTACCTTTCTTAATCTTTGATTTTTATGTTTATGTTTGTGTTTATGTTCATGTCTTTATTTTGATCAAATGGGTTTTTGATTATTGTGGTTAAATTTGTTTGTTTTGTTGATCTAAATTGTTTGTTTATGTTTAACTATTGTTCTATTATTAGTTTAGCTTAATCGTTGTTTTGATTTTGATTAAATTGTGTTAGATCAGCTGTTACTGTTATCCCTTGTTCTTCGGGGTGTTTGTTTCTGTTTCTTTATTCCCAGGAAAACTTCCGAGCCAAGACAAGGAAGGTTGTTCATTCGGAACTTTCAAAGTTCCGAACCAGTGGGGTTCATCCGGAACATTCAGAGTTCCGACTCAATGGGCTTCATCCGGAACATTCAAAGTTCCGGACGAAAACTTCCGACTCAAGCAATTGTTCATTCGGAACTTGAAAGTTCCGGATCAATATACTTCATTCGGAACTCAAAAAGTTCCGGATCAAGGAGATTCATTCGGAACTCAAAAGTTCCGGATCAACTTAAAAGTTCCGGACGAAGGACAAAGTTCCGAATCAGCCAGATCTTCCGAACCAAGTTCCGGGTCAATAAGTTCCGAGTCAAGAGTGTTTCATTCGGAAGAATTCGATCAACATCTTTTTGTTCATTCGGAACTTAAAAGTTCCGAATCAAGGTCTAAGTTCCGGATCAAGCTGCTTCATTCGGAAGTCAAGAAGTTCCGCCTCAAGCCAGTTCATTCGGAAGTTTTAAACTTCCGAATCAAGGGTTTCTTGTCAGGTTCTTTTTAGTTTTTCTTTTTAAGTTCTGTCTTTATTTTCAAGCTTAATTTTTCCCGCCTTTTAATTTAATTGCACTTAAATATTATCTATCTTAGCTTAATTTTAGCCTTGCCTTAGTTTAAGTTTTAGTTGCGTTTTAAGATTGCCTTAGTTAGATTTAAGTTTGCGTTATTTACTTTAAGTGCCTTTTAATTTTAGTCACGCTTTTAAATACTTGCACTTTATTTTAATTAGACTTAGATTTACTTTCAAGTCATTTACTTTAATCGTTTTGCACTTTTAATTTTAAAAAACTACAACGACACATCTTTGTTCCACCAAAATAAAACTGAGTCACATAGAGAACCTAGATCAATTCGATTAGACACACGACAAAGAACTTTAATTTTCTTACTAGGTAAAAGCCCTGTATCAAATGGCAACTTCCGAATCAAGGGTTTCTTGTCAGGTTCTTTTTAGTTTTTCTTTTAAAGTTCTGTCTTTATTTTCAAGCTTAATTTTTCCCGCCTTTTAATTTAATTGCACTTAAAGATTATCTATCTTAGCTTAATTTTAGCCTTGCCTTAGTTTAAGTTTTAGTTGCGTTTTAAGATTGCCTTAGTTAGATTTAAGTTTGCGTTATTTACTTTAAGTGCCTTTTAATTTTAGTCACGCTTTTAAATACTTGCACTTTATTTTAATTAGACTTAGATTTACTTTCAAGTCATTTACTTTAATCGTTTTGCACTTTTAATTTTAAAAAACTACAACGACACATCTTTGTTCCACCAAAATAAAACTGAGTCACATAGAGAACCTAGATCAATTCGATTAGACACACGACAAAGAACTTTAATTTTCTTACTAGGTAAAAGCCCTGTATCAAATGGCGCCGCTGCCGGCTCTTTTCGTAAAGATTAACGGTTTTCTGTGAGAGACGCGTTGCTTTTTGGGATCCGTTCACTTGTGAGCGTTATTTTTCTTGCCTAAAAAAATTCAAAAAATCATAAAAATTAAAAATTGATAAAAAACCATAAAAATTAAAAATTTCAAAAATCCAAAAAGATTTTATCTTTATTGTGTATATATATTCTCTTTGTGTTTGGTTTCTTTTTCTTTTGCATTTTCAGGTGTATGCGTACTAGATCTTCCAATTATCAAGAGCCCGAGCCTCAAGAAGATTTAGCTATGTCAGGTGTCAACAACAACATTCCACCGCACCTCAATAATAATAATAATAACAACAATGTTCTTCCACAACCCGATCTTCGGACCATGGAGGAACTTTGTCAACCAACCATGTTTGGACGAGGAGGACCGATTGCGCCGATGCAAATCAACGCTCCTGAGTTTTCTTTGAAGCACCACATGATTCAGCAAGTACAAACAAACCCATTCCGTGGATTGCCTGATGATGATGCCAACAAACACCTCGACAAGTTCATTACAATCACCCAAAGCATGAAGTTGGCTGGTGCCACAATGGATGAACTTCGCCTACAACTCTTTCCACATACTTTATTACATCATGCCGAGAAAAGGTTTGATCGTGTCCTGAAGAATTCTATTCACACTTGGGATGACATGACTCAACGCTTTTTGTCGCGCTACTTTCCACCATCCATGGTCACAAGCCTTCGCAATCAGATCAGCGGTTTCATGCAAGACCCTGATGAATCTCTTTTTGACGCTTGGGAGAGATATAATGTCTTGATCGATAGATGTCCAAACCACAACATGCTCCCTGTGACCTTAATTGATACTTTCTACAATGGATTGACTTTTCGAGATCGTGATACGATTAATGCAGCCGCCGGCGGCACATTCATGAAAAGGAGACCCGAGGAGTGTAGAGAGTTAATTGAGAACATGACTACTCACCACAAAAACTGGGATTCCTCTGCTTCTTCTAGGAACAACCCGAGAGTCAATGTTTCTTCCACCTCAGCAAACCCTGAGATGACCGAACTCACCCGCATGATGACTGAAATGAACAAAAGTATTACGCTTCTCGCTTCAAACCAACAACAACAACAAGTTAAAGCGGTTGCTAATCCTTGTGAAACATGTGGCGGTACTCACACATACACCGATTGTCCTTCGACCCAAGGAAATCCGGAAAATGTGTATGCAGCTTACGGTAATTATTCACCGGAAAATTACCAAGATAGACAACAAGGGGATAGAAATCTGCTGAGTTACCGATCCAGCAATTACCTTTCACCCGGTTTTTCTCCTCAAAACCAAAATCCCGCCAACAACTACAATAGAAGCAACCAAATCCCACCAAGAGCTTCTAATCCTTATCACCCACCCGCTCAACAACCCCCACCCATAAACACCGATGTTGAAGCCACAATGAGAACCCAAGGTGAGCAAATCAAGAATCTGCAAAGCCAAATTATCAATCTTAGAGGAGATATCACGAAGCAAGGTAATGAGATTAGATCCGAGGTTCGCGATAATATTCAATCCTCCTTCAGCACTCAAACAAATGAATTAAAGAATCTGTTGGCTAGTTTCTTGCCCGCCGCTCAACCTTCTTCTTCAAGTTCTCTACCTTCAAACACCGTCACCAATCCGCGAGCCAATGTGAGTGCTATTACTACTCGTAGTGGAGTCACCATCGTAGGACCACCAATCCCACCACCATCATCTACACCTCCTCCACCACCATGTATCCCGACTCCGCCTACACCTAGTATTAGTGCACCATTACCGTCTCCGCCTCGTCATGACGATGTCTCTAGGAAGGACCCTTCAACATCTCAACCCTTACCGACTACACCTTCACCTTCCACCTATAAACCCAACATCCCATATCCTTCTCGCTTAGGCAAGACCAACGAGCTAACCAAGAATGACTGTCAAGTATCAAAATATGTGAATATGCTATCTCAAATGACCATCAACATTAGCCTTGTTGAAGCACTTGTCCACATGCCGAAATTTGTCAAAGCATTCAAGGAATTGCTTAGCAAGAAGGAGAAGCTGAATGAACTCGCCAACACACGCTTAAATGAAAACTGCTCCGCAGTTATTCTTAAAGAACTTCCGGAAAAACTTGGAGATCCCGGTCGTTTTGTGTTGCCTTGCGTGTTCAACAAAACTGAAGAATTTACTACCCTTGCTGATCTCGGGGCTAGTATTAATTTGATGCCACTAAGTGTTTGGAAAACACTATCATTACCCGACCTCACTCCAAAAAAGATGACTCTTGAACTTGCAAACCGCACTCTCGCTTACCCCGTTGGTATAGCCGAAGACGTGTTCATCAAAGTTGGCACATTTACTTTCCCGGTCGATTTTATCGTAGTTGATTATGAAATGGACCCTCGTATTCCTTTAATACTTGGTCGGCCATTCTTGAGAACCGGACGAGCTTTAGTGGATGTGGCCGAAGGTGAGTTAATCTTACGAGTCGGGGATGATTCAAAAGTTTTTAAAATGGGGAAGCTTACAGTCAAATCTTTTGGACGAGAATCAGTGAATATGATTAATGTGCTCGATGACTTTACCGTCTATGACAATCCTCTATTCGATTCTTCCATCGATAATCCACTCTTTGACGATGATGTGGATGATTCTCTCTCTAATTTGGACGCTTCTCCCATTTATGATTCTCAACCGGTCTTTGATGCTTATGATGATGATTCTAGCTCAGATTCGGATGATTTTGATGATTGTAATTCTGAGTATCCCGAGCTGCCCACATATGATTATTTTGATGAGGCTGATACTCTTTCGAGCGATTCTTCACATGCTGAAGATCCTCCGCCATCACTCGATCCTACTTTGGACGATTACTCATTTGAGGAAGATTTCTCTGACTTTCTCAACACTTACTTCCCTCATGAGAGTGATGCTCCTCCTTATGACTTTGAAGATTATCGTCTTGATCCTACTTTGGATTTGAAGAACATTCTGTCAAAGGAGAAGAAACCGGTTGACACCAATATCCGTTGCACATATGATTTGACACCTCTTTGTCCCCCTTCTAAGGACGAGGTTGTGCTTCTTTGCGGATCTTCTTCACACTCTGCTGAGCCTGAGTGCTATTTTCCCTTAAAGGAAAAGGTGTTCGACCCCGGTATTGATATTCTGCAGCCATCTCAGTATCCACCTGATGAAATAAAAGGAAAAATCTTTGGATATTTTGAAGACATGCTTGCACCACTTCATCCTTACTTCCACCGTGCTCCATCACTGCTTAAGGGAACCCTTCCTACTCTTCTTTGGCTTGCCTTGTTCGCCTTAAGCCTCTGCTATTTGATGGACGAAAACTATGTCTTTGATCCTGGTGGATATGTTTCATGCTTCTTCTGTTGATAATCAAGGTCGAGTCAGGCTCACGACTCGGTAAACAAAAACCAAGCGCTTCTTGGGAGGCAACCCATGCATCTATGTTTTAGCTCTCTTTATCCTAAGTGTAGGGGGGACCCTTTGGTTTGCTATTTCCTCTCCTCTCTTCTTATAATCAGGGATTCGAGCTTCAATGATCTACTCTTGATGATTCTTGCCGACCCGTGATTCCGTGTTCCATTATCCCGGTTCTACCCTAAACTCTTTTCGATTCACTATTTTATATTTTCTCAATATTAAAATAGGAATCTCTTTAGTTGTCTTTTCCTTAGCAAAATTTAAACAAAGTGCACAATGTCCTAAGTGTAGGGGAGTTTACTCCCACATGCTTAAACATTGAGGACAATGTTTATATTAAGTGTAGGGGGAACTTCTATCGAAGTTAAGTGGTCTTTTCCTTGTATTTATCCTCATTTTAACCGGAAAATCAATTTTTCGATATTTTTCAAAATTTTTGATCTATTTTGGCCTATTAGTTTTTCCCTTTGTATAGTTATTTTCTTTCTTTAATAGAATAAATGTTTAATAAGTGGTTTTAGTTTTCAAACGTTGTGAATCTTTTGACTCAACCCGAGTATACTTATCTAAGTTACTCTAGCTAGTATCCTTAACGTGTTTAAGTCAAGTTTTGCTAAGCTTTTATATAGGGAGCTATAAAACGCGAAAGTCTTAACTCTCACGGGTTAAGAACAAGAACTTTTCGCAAGTTCCTATAATTGATCCTAGAGAGTCGTTTATCAAGGGAACTTTAAAATGCGATTTCTAAACTTGAAAAATTCTAAGAATTTGCAAGATCCTATAGGCGACTCGAAAACCCAAAACTTTGATTTAATAGGCTAAGTATCCACGAGTCTCATTACTTGAGATTTTAAACTGTGGAGAACGAGAAATGATAGAGCCAATTATAAGTTCGGTATTCTTTCGTGAATTTATGTGAGTTAATTATGAGCCTATTCTCCCATCGCTTGCTAATAATTTATCTGTTAATAAATAAGGTTGTACGATTTGAAAAGTTACTTAGCTTCTAGCCCAAGATCGTTTAAAAGTTGCTCGGTATGGATTAAAGTTCATAGCCAAGGCATAACTTATTGAAGCGGGATGCGAAGATTGGCGAGTCCGAAAAGGCCCTAACAAGGCATGAGGGCTATATTTTGTTGCTAAAGAACCAAAGTGATGTGAAGAATAATTTATCGAAAATCAATATGAAGGATCGAGACACACGACGAAAAGCAAATACTCCCCAAAAGTCATGGAGAAGTGTATCCGAAAAGACCCTAACAAGGTATGAGGATAAATAGATACAAGTCATAAAAGGAGGCGGATCGTTGTATATCAAAGTCAAAAATAAAGATTGGAGAAAAATGAAGAAGTCGTGGTCCAAGTATGAATCTGTCAAAACTTCAAGTGAAGAAATTCCTATATGAAGAGAAGACCATAATTTCATGAACGTCTCTCAAGGTTTGAAGTATGAAGTCGCTGCCAAATATCGGTCCGAGAAAGGTCTCAAATCGCGAAACGAGTTATGCCAAGATATGAACTTTATGAGGTCCCGAGAAGCATTTTTAAAAGATTTTGTCCTTTAGCTAACTATTTATTAAATCGTTCACTTTATTTTCGGCCTAATAAACTATCGAAATAAGTCAAACAATGCATCCTCGTGATCATTCAAGACAACAATAAAATATAAGAGATACACCTAGGAATAAGGGAGTCTAAGTGAATAATTGACCCACATGAGTTCCTGTTAGTCTACTAACTTATAATAACAATGATCTCGTTTTTAAGCTTGGTTTGGAGAAAGTGAAAACTTGAGGATGATGATTATTCATAACATTTCCAAAACCCAAGGTATGCTTTTGATTTCTTCATTTTAATTTTCTATCCCTTTAATAAAGGCCAACGTGGATTAATTATGATGAAAAGTGTAATCTTGCTTTGTAACTAATGCATTGCATGAGGACATTGCAACGGTCAAGTGTAGGGGATTTGATATGTGTGTAAACACACATCTTTTCTACCACTTAATTACAATAATAACCGGACCAAAACGTGTATTTTATGTCTTTTATGTCGGAATTATGCGTGGTTTGTGTTTTTGTTGTGATTTAGGACGAAAAGGTGAAAAGTGGAGAAAACACGGACATTCACGGGCATTTACGGACTTTTATTGAAGAAAAAGATGAAAGACGAAGTCAAGAAGTCAAGAGTGCAAAAAGAACGGAAGTCCAAGACCAATTCTGAAGAATTATCGAAGAAAAAGTCAAAAGACGGAAGTTTATCAAAAGCCGAAGAATTCAAGTCTATTTTATTTAAGAATTTAAAGACGAGTTCAAAGAAATCCTGAAGCCAAAAGTCCTTTAAGTCCAACTTTAAAGAAGATTAGAAGAAAAGGAATAAGCATGCAATTAATGAAGATTAAAGAAAGAAGGACTTAAGCTTGTAATTTAGAGAAAAGGAAAGAGGGGAGGAAGCTTCCTAATCCTCCCCTATATATAGTTAGGACTAGTTAATTTTCTTTCTTGTTGGCTAAGTGTGACAATTAGTCTTCCATTTTCTTTACCTTGCACCTTTAATTTTATGCACATTTAAATACTTGTCCAATTTAAATACCTTGTCTTGCACCTTAAATTCCTTTAATTTCAAGTAAGTTTCCATTTAATTCTTGTCAATCTTTATTTTATCTTGTTAAATCTCCTATCTACCTTTCTTAATCTTTGATTTTTATGTTTATGTTTGTGTTTATGTTCATGTCTTTATTTTGATCAAATGGGTTTTTGATTATTGTGGTTAAATTTTTTTGTTTTGTTGATCTAAATTGTTTGTTTATGTTTAACTGTTGTTCTATTATTAGTTTAGCTTAATCGTTGTTTTGATTTTGATTAAATTGTGTTAGATCTGCTGTTACTGTTATCCCTTGTTCTTCGGGGTGTTTGTTTCTGTTTCTTTATTCCCAGGAAAACTTCCGAGCCAAGACAAGGAAGGCTGTTCATTCGGAACTTTCAAAGTTCCGAACCAGTGGGGTTCATCCGGAACATTCAGAGTTCCGACTCAAGGGGCTTCATCCGGAACATTCAAAGTTCCGGACGAAAACTTCCGACTCAAGCAATTGTTCATTCGGAACTTGAAAGTTCCGGATCAATATACTTCATTCGGAACTCAAAAAGTTCCGGATCAAGGAGATTCATTCGGAACTCAAAAGTTCCGGATCAACTTAAAAGTTCCGGACGAAGGACAAAGTTCCGAATCAACCAGATCTTCCGAACCAAGTTCCGGGTCAATAAGTTCCGAGTCAAGAGTGTTTCATTCGGAAGAAGTTCCGGATCAACATCTTTTTGTTCATTCGGAACTTAAAAGTTCTGAATCAAGGTCTAAGTTCCGGATCAAGCTGCTTCATTCGGAAGTCAAGAAGTTCCGCCTCAAGCCAGTTCATTCGGAAGTTTTAAACTTCCGAATCAAGGGTTTCTTGTCAGGTTCTTTTTAGTTTTTCTTTTTAAGTATTGTCTTTATTTTCAAGCTTAATTTTTCCCGCCTTTTAATTTAATTGCACTTAAAGATTATCTATCTTAGCTTAATTTTAGCCTTGCCTTAGTTTAAGTTTTAGTTGCGTTTTAAGATTGCCTTAGTTAGATTTAAGTTTGCGTTATTTACTTTAAGTGCCTTTTAATTTTAGTCACGCTTTTAAATACTTGCACTTTATTTTAATTAGACTTAGATTTACTTTCAAGTCATTTACTTTAATCGTTTTGCACTTTTAATTTTAAAAAACTACAACGACACATCTTTGTTCCACCAAAATAACACTGAGTCACATAGAGAACCTAGATCAATTCGATTAGACACACGACAAAGAACTTTAGTTTTCTTACTAGGTAAAAGCCCTGTATCACTAATAAATGAAGAAATTATAAGACGAGTTTAAATTAATCCCGAAACAAAGTCGAAAGAGTCGAAGAACTTAAAAGACGAAAAGACGTGAAGAAAGAAAGAAAGAAAAGAGCAACACAAGCATCCCCTCCTTTCCTATAAATACCCTTCATTTCACCACATGAAAGGGTGTTAGTCATTTAGGAGTAGATTAGTTTTAGGAGTAGGAGTAGATTACTTTCTCTCTCTAGATTTCTTTCATGTTCTTAAGCTTTTCTTTCAAGTTTTCTTAATCTTAATCTTTAATCTTGTACTTTTGAATCTTTAATCTTAATCTTATTTCAAGCTTTTTACAATCATTCTCATTCTACCTTTCTTGATTTTATTTACCTTTGATTCGATATAATCTTTGATCTTGTTTAGTTTTGATGTTTGATTGATTAAAAAGTTTATCTTTTTATTCATCTATAAGTTTTAATACAAATGAGTTTTGAGCTTCACATGCTTATTGGCTTGTTTTGTGTTTAGCCTATTTGTTTTTTTTCTAGTTTTTCTTAAAGGTTTATCTTTTTAAAGTTTATTTTATAAAGTTGTTTATTTTGTGTTTTTAAAAGTCTTTAAATTCTAGCTTATTAGCTTTTCTTAAACATGTTTTGATTAGGTTTTTAGGCGTGTGCTTATTTGATTAATAGCTTATTAGATTTAGCTTATTTTATACATTCGTTTTACATCCCGGTCATCTTGATTGGAAAAGGGTTTTACATTCCTATCAGCATTCCTTTTAGCATTCCTATCAGCATTCCTTTTTACATTCCTATCAGCATTCCTTTTTACATTCCTATTAGCATTCCTTTTAGCATTCCTATCAGCATTCCTTTTAGCATTCCTATAAGCATTCCTTTTAGCATTCCTTTCAGCATTCCTTTTAGCATTCCTATCAGCATTCCTTTTAGCATTCCTATCAGCATTCCTTTTAGCATTCCTTTCAGCATTCCTTTTACATTCCTATCAGCATTCCTTTTAGCATTCCTATCAGCATTCCTTTTAGCATTCCTTTCAGCATTCCTTTTACATTCCTATCAGCATTCCTTTTAGCATTCCTATCAGCATTCCTTTTAGCATTCCTATTAGCATTTCTTTTAGCATTCCTTTCAGCATTCCTTTTAGCATTCCTATCAGCATTCCTTTTAGCATTCCTATCAGCATTCCTTTTTACATTCCTATCAGCATTCCTTTTAGCATTCCTATCAGCATTCCTTTTTACATTCCTATCAGCATTCCTTTTAGCATTCCTATCAGCATTCCTTTTAGCATTCCTATCAGCATTCCTTTTAGCATTCCTATCAGCATTCCTTTTAGCATTCCTTTCAGCATTCCTTTTACATTCCTTTCGCATTCCTTTTACTTATCGCAATTTACATTTTCATTTTACTTAGTAATAGATAACCAAACCATTTTCATTTCCACCAAGAACAATTGAGTCGCACTTTGAACCGGAAATCAATTCGATTAGATACCGAGAAAACGAACTTTTTCGACTAGCAAAACTTTACATTATCCGTTAAGGTGGCTTTTGATGAAAATCATGTTCTTTTAGTAAACATTATAGCAAATAGAATAAATTACTATTATTCTTTGGATAAATTTGCACGCACTTTTTGAATCCTAAACCAAGGAGCTTGCTTTTATTCTGGCCTTCATTCACTTACCGTCCTTGAAAACACCAACATACCTAGAGAAGCCCAACAACACTAAACTAGATGACAAGGATTTAGTAAAGTCTCCCCTCTTCGAGCGCTGTGTTAGTGACACTCGTCTATGCAACACTAGAATACTCATTGATAAAGACCCATATGGTATGGAAGCAAAGGAACTTAAAGACAAATATGAGAAATAGGAAAGAATCTTGAGATGCAATGTCATGTGTTTAGTAGGTAATAAAGATCACATCAATGCTTGTGAAAGTTACATGCTATATTGCCTTGAAACGGAACAACCCTTCAACCTTGCCTACTATCTGGCAAATCGGATGTCACATGTACGTAATCTACACTCATCTGTACTTCCATATGGCATGTTACTTACAAAACTTTATCACTCAATAGCACCTCTTTTACCAAGCCCTAGTGGTCGTCTAGGAACATATCACCTTGTTGATCGAGTAATGACCTCAATTAGTGATAAAAGGGTAACTAGACCTTTGGCATCTCAATCTAGGGGAAAAGGAAAAGGACCTCAACCTCCCGCTAGTTAATCATCCTCGGAGAGTGAAAATGATGGTCTTCCAAGCTCCAAGTTACCACCTCTAGAATATCTTAGTAATTTACCCGTAATAAAAAATGCATCCACTAAATTCAAACAAACCATGGGGATGTTCAAGTGCTTTGGAAGATTTCTCGCCAACATGGAGAAGAAGAAAGGAAAGAAGAACTAGATGGCATGAATGGTAGGACTTTTTATGATGGATGGATTCATTGCTCATGTTTGGCAAAATACAAATTGGAAGACTAAAAGGTACATTCCCTCCAACCTGAAAGTTGAAATATAGCCAAATGATCATGAAACACACTTCCTCATCAATTTACATCATTAAAACACCATGTCATGAGACTCTATCGTCTCATTCTTAACCATTTTCTAAGACCGGTCACGAAAGGGCACGAAACCCGTCAGACCCTTTCCCAAAGGGTATGGCAGGATCCGTGGGAATTCCCTCCAAAAATAATTTTCAAATTTTGACCAAAAACTAGTCGGACCCTGTCGGACCCCTACCCAAAGGGTCCATCCTGGTCCGTGACACCTGTAGTTGCATGCAAAAATCCTTCATCACCTCTCATTAATTTTTCCATTTACCCAAACACTCTTTCTTCTTTCATTTGTGAAGCCATAAATCCATGGTTGCACATTTAACTCACCTACTCATCTTTTTTGTTTCTCTAATCCAAAATCAAGACATAAATCTTCATCTTATCTTTTTCACCTCTATTTAAGGGCAATCCTCATACCATTAGCATTCACCATAATTTCTCATCTTAATACTAAACTTTCAGCCTTTACACCCACATTATCACAATGACCAAAAGCAACTCCTCAATCCCAAAAACCAAAACAACGATACGACTACGTGTCAAACCATGTTGTATGAACACACAAACATCCTCACCACCATCACCAACACTAACATCCACCATGACTTTACCACAACGAGTGGAAGTTACTCAAAACCTAGGAACCATACTTCAACAACCTAGATCCCCTATCACACCTCCTCCAACAAAGAAATCGATTGCCACAACTCCACCACCCACGCCAACTCACACACCCGCTATTATCTCTACCATACCTAGAAGCACCTCTATTCGCCCAATTGATCTCTTCTCCACACCTCCTACATCACCAAATCCCTTCTTGGATGAGCCTGAAGATGCTCCACCAAGATCTCCCACCACCATCCCATCTCAAGGGATCTCACCTTCATTTCACTACACACCCTACTCACGACCTACAACCTATGGATGGTATCTCACTCCCATAGGAGGACTCTCCGTACATTCCCTCGTTTATGGGAATCAACACATCACCTTGGTTCAATTATTCCCGTACAGAACCATCCATCCCCACTACTCACTCTCCTTGCTCACCTACAAGCGTACTTCTTCCACCTTCACAAAGACAAGCTCATGCCAACGAGTTGAATAACCTATATGCCTTCAACGACATGATCAACATACATCTCCATGAGACGGAACGCCTCTGGGATCAAACCAACTATCATTCCTTCACACATAATCCACATGACTCTTCCATAAACTCTCCTCACATTTGTGACCATTGTCGTCTCACCCAAGCCACCATCATGGAATTCCATGATGAGATGAGGTTTGTGCTAAACAATATTATTTAGAGTGTCAATGCCCTATTACATCCCCCATCATAGTAGTCTCTTCCAAACCCTCGGGTCATGTTTCTGACCTATTTGACCTCAGATCCAACAGACCCCATCAGACCCAATTTCCCTTGGGTCTGGCAACAGACAGTGTCCGTGGACCTGACTGGTCTATTTTTTTCTTTGTTGTTTTCTTTTTATCTTGTAATCCATTCACCTCCAAATGTTTCGCATGCTTTTGGCTGTAATTTTATTTTGGGGCAAGATGAATGAACCCTAGTCTTTCAATTTGTGTCATGTCAAACAAATATATATGCTTACTATATACTCATGTGTGTGATTCTTATCTCGAAATGTTTCGAGAAAACTAACATTTTCATTTCAGGATTACGCATGAAAGAAGGGGGATACTTGTTTGTGATCACAAATTCATTTTATTTTGCATGTAATTAAAAGTTCATTGTTGAACTATTTGTTGAGCTCCATGTTGGGCTCCTTCATGCACATGTACTCCATATCTTGTGTACCACTAACCTTTATTTGTAGGACTTTCAAAATCCATGGACTTCCCAGGTTCTCTAAGTTAGAGGGAGCATGAACCGAGGTGGAGTTATTGAAGAAAATATTATTATTGCCAACATTGCCAAAACGCAATAGCAATTGGTGTCCTTCCCTTTTTTCTTTCGACAGAAAGGGGGAGAAAAGAAATAGATGTTTATTTCTAACACATAACTTATATTGTGATATAATCTCCAAATTTAAAATAAGTTTATGTTTTGTCTTCAACAAAAAGGGGGAGACTGTAAAAGCAAATATCGCATTAAAACGATATTTACATTTTAATCATGCTTAACGTTTTGTTAACGACAAAACATCAAACATAATTTTATAATAAGCATCATATAGTTTTCTTCAAAATTATACAAAAATGTTTTACAAATGTACACATAACATATGTAAACATAAAATGGTGAAAATAATTTTACTCACAAAAGTCAAAAGTTGACCTCCAAATATCAGATTTTGCAAGTCAAATTAGGAAGATTTGATTCTTGCTTAATAAAGTGGACAAACATTTATGAGACACAAAAGTCAGACTAGCCGGACCCCTGCGGACCCAAAGTGAAAGGGCCTGACGGGTTCCGTAGGGGTCTGGCAGTTTGCCTATAAATAGAACCCTTTGTCCTAGCTTCTAACTCACCCCTCTCTAACTAATCTCCTCTAAGTCTCAATATATATCTAACTCTCTAACTCACTCTTGTGATTTCTTTTCTTGCTTGTGATTTAGATCATTTGTTCATATAAGGATCGGTCACGAGCATTCCAAAGTTTGATCCATCAAGGCTTTACATTGCGTGAATGAGTTAAGTGTTACCTACACAATCACCATTGTTGTACCTATTCATCTATCTAGTTTTGTAAAGTGTGGTTGTTGTTATAACCACAAGGTATAGAAGTTTACAAGGCGGGTTGTGCCTTTGTAAAGAACTAAGACATCTTAGCTTAGGTGTCGATAAAGATTGTAAGCTAAAGTGTGAAGGTTTCTCTACCGGTGTAAAGGATAATCATTTGCTAGTGAAGTAGAACTCTCTAGTGGATACTCGAGGAGTGGAAGTAGGGGCAAGATAAGTGAGATCTTGCTAGGCCAAACCACTATAAATCCGTGTGCATTGTGGTTTGTTTATTTATTACTTAAGTCATTTGCTTCACTCGTTATACTTGATCTATATATCCTTACAATCATAAAAGTTTCTAAAAAATATTAAAACTAATCGGTAAAAACTACTCAACCCCTTTTAGTTTTCTACAAAATAATCTCCCCCATCTATGGTAATTATAGCAATAAACGTCTCTTATCCTTGTTTCAATACCACCAACGATCTAATATTGTTCTGGTCATTTGCAATTTATGTATGTGTTTAGTCATTGTATCGATCTTAAACACACATTGTTAGTTAAATTACATATTGACTT
Organism: Glebionis coronaria; assembly: GCA_025667525.1. NCBI lineage: Eukaryota > Viridiplantae > Streptophyta > Magnoliopsida > Asterales > Asteraceae > Glebionis > Glebionis coronaria. The sequence goes on from JANFOE010000772.1 coordinate 211,882, forward strand.
TACAGCATCATATACGGAATCCTCAATTGGGAACCAAAGCCACGAGCCATCAACACTTTTCAAATTGCCTCCTATAATGTCGTAATTTTTAGCGCTTTCAGAGCCATGCTCTTCCATACGACCGGCTGAAGTCGACTCGTGCCTGTATTTTTCAAAGTAGCTCAATCAGTGCAAACACAAACAATATAATTTTATCAAGTACCATATGCAAATATCAAATATCCATATTTTCTCATTGGTACTGTTAATACTACCTTAAACAATTAGTATTTAGTTTCTAATTAACTTAAAAGCTTTCCTTTCATTTGTACTTAGGGTGTGTTTGTTGCTATAAGCCCGCTATATAAGATTAAACAAACACCCGCTGAATGTTTTACATGTTTTACCAAGCCCATAGACAAACATGATCACTTTCTTGTCATCTGAGTAGGCTTCCTAAAAAGAAGTGTAAATCATATTTTGGTTCGTAGATACAGACATTGCATAGTCCTCTGCTAGCGCAACCTTGTTAAAGTTTTTTTCTTCTCGTACCTAGTGGCCCAATGCTATTCAGCTCGGATGCTGGCGAGACCGATATTTTCATTAGTTGCGAGACCTTTTTTGTGTAAATGACCCGCTTATGTCTTAGAGACTTATTACTCCACATAAAAAAATGGTCTGTTATAGATGTGTATCAGTAAAGTTCATATGAAGATCGTTATCATAGCTTGTGTAAGAAGACAAATGAACAATTCTTGGATGATATAAATACCAATCACGATTTAGATAACAAAAAAAGTTTAAAATGTGATTACTAAATAAAACATAAATTTGGAAGAACGTATCAGTAAAGTTTATGGTATTAACAAATTTACTTACACTAGAATTGCTCAATTTAGAAGGAAGTAACAACTTGGAGTACATAGTTCGATAAAACCAAAAACCAGCAGCATCAATGGTACCTTTGATGAGAATGTCGAGTTCCTCATCTCCATGGATATCTGCAAGTTCCTTGGAGTGATCCTCTTTGCCTTCAACTCCTTGCTAGCAATTCCAACCAATTCTAGAATTTATGAAGTTAAGTAAGTACTCGAGAATCGCATCAAAGTAAATAATAGATGTGGCTCCAACTTTTCCATGAGCAGATTTTCTTGTTTTGAGATATTTAAAACAACTTAAGCTACTTCAATAGCCACATAACTTTTTCTATATTAAGAAGCCAATAATCGCTTATATAATCCTTTTTGTCCGATATCTTTGTGACTTATTTGAGTAAATTAGGAATGTAGCTTGTTCTAACATAATAACTATGATGTTCATATATAATATTTCAACTATACATGTGGTTAAAGTTTTACACATTGATGATACTGACCTCAAAGTGTACTTGATTAAGTGGGAAGAATGACGTCCCACTGGACCGACATATAACTCTTTACCTCCTCTTATGTAGAGAAATAAATGTATATATAAAAAGGAATTGGTAATGAGTTTCGTTATATTTGAGACTGACAAACAACAAAGATGTCATTACATGGCTGATGTGTGCAGACCACTGTTAGTATACAAAGGACAGACAAGAAACATATTTGCCATAATTACATGAAAAATTTATTTTGGTTAGTTATTTGCTCATCAAAGTAAATCAAGATATTTAAACTAACTTTGATCATTAATGTGTTGTGCACTTTAAATTGGAATGTACAATATCGGATAGTCAAGTTTTGTTTATGTTTAGGGACATTTGACCTGTGGACTAGTGAAGTGTACATGTGACAAATAATACATGGTTTAATGTTAACGCGCAAGTGAGAAAATTGTTTAATTATTTTTGTCACATTTTATTATATCTTCACTAACCATTTTCCAGCACATTTTATCTTATCGATCTATATTTTATTTATAGAACGACTGTAAATACAATGCATATCAACAAAACAAAGAGATTAAAAGAAAATAAAAAAATAAACCTGTCAATATTTTCATCAATCATCAAGGTCTTCAAAGTAAGATTCATTGGAAGAATAAAACTGGAAAAAATATAATATCCAGCAGTCAATAAACTAACAGCAAAGGTTGAACTTATATGCTAAAATTTGCACTTTATTTGTTTTTATTATCAGATTCACTTCAACCAAAGGACAATCCTTGGTTCTTGATGTAAAATCATTTTATGAGAATTTATTACAATTGATATAAAAGAAATAATGCTAAAATGCTCCAAGGAGTACCTGCAAGAAAGGAATGATAACCACTGATTTTGTACAGATCATCTTTATCCCAAAATACAACAGAAAGACGCGAAATAATGTAAAAGAACTCTTACTTTTTCCCTGTGGCAAATTGCACAATGATTTCTACACGTACCTTCTAAAATGAGTTCAGAAATACTTTGCATGCGAATGTCTTTATTCTTTTGCCTTGTTTTGGTGCCTACATTACTATTTGGAATGTCGTAGCTTCCTTCATCGCTTCACATTCGAAACTATAATTAAACAACGCCATTATGGAATAGAGCAATAAACCATAATTCTATGTCTCTATGAGCAATAAACCAGATTTTGCATCCTCATAATCAACCCTTGGTTCGAAAAACAATTAATCATAATCAAATGATTAATATAAAAATTGTAGTCTTACTTTGCCTCTAGGGATGTCAAAACATCAATTTTGAATTTTTTAGCAACCTATCCCGCTTATAGTAACAGGTACTGTCAGATAAAATGGTATGACTGATTTCATAGTCTTACTTCGCCTCATACTGATAATCAGGTGGTTTCGCGGATATAGATTCTTTGAGTGTTTTTTTTTTGCTCTTCTAAAGACCTTGTGGGGCTTTCCTGTTTCAAACATTAACTCCTTACATATATTATACTATAGTAGATTATAGAACAAATATAAAGAATCAAGAGCGCTCTAAATCATAATGGACCAAGAGCATAATGAAATCTCTATAACAATCTCTATTAACTCATTTAGTACATCGTGTCAAATAGTTAACTTGTGCATAATGTAGTTTAATGTTCTGATATGATGGCATGCACTATAACAAACTTTTTTATGGTGTAATTTTTTCATACTTGAGTATTTTTCATGTAGTAGATTCCTAAAGCTATAGATGTGCTCATAGATATACTTCTCATCATGGTTAACATGGACTTAAAGAGTAGCGAACATAAAGGATAGTGATTAATAAGTGGAAATTATAGGGGACTGTCGACGTGTTTAAACCATTTGACTTAAAGGTTCTTTTTTTACCCTTTTTAGTTGAGTCAAAAACATATCGAATTGAACATTCTATAAGCAAATACGACATGTACCACTCACATAATAAGACTAAAATATTGTCTTCAGTTACCTCGTGCCACCTCGGAGAGGCTTTTTTGTTAGAATCATACATATATTCTCCAAGTCACCTTGTTCTTGATCCTTGAACAAGAACTCCTATTTCATATGTGTGGATCCAGTTGCCGGAGCTCATATCATGGATTTAATTAGAAATAATCAAGAATGACAGGCTGAAATAAATACATGCCGCTAATATTGCCATCATGCATTATACACATATTCAACCATGTCTCTGATTCTAAAGGATGTTTAGAATGGCTCATTCTTCTACTCGCGCCTCTACATAAATAGCAGTACTTTAAGCTGCTTACAAATAAGGACTTCTAGAACTACTCTTTAAATCTGCCTGGTTTGCAAAAACTACAAAAATAGTCGAAAATATAACAAATTCATAAAAAGTTTCATCAAATTCATTTATTAACGTTTTAATTTATATATGAAGTAACAAACTTGTTTTAATTTTATATCACATATGACATGTAATAAAAAGGTACCTACCTGCTTATTTACTGAAATATAAGCAATCCCAAACACCCTCTTACATCTAAGAAATTCTGTCACTGCCACTTTATATCAGGTTATCAATATCAATAGGTGTTAGTTTCTCAAACAAAAAAAAAAAGAAAAATACTATTTGAACTGGTCAGTTAAACATACTCACTTTTTACCCAACCTTCCTTAAAACTTAAGTTCACTATTGAAACGGATCAAAAGTCGCATAAAACTTATTTATATGCCTAAATCACTTTTATAGTAATGCAAGAACAGATTCTAATTTTCTTTACAATTATACTCATATAAAAACAATAACAAACTGATCAAGCTTATTAATACATGTAATAAAACCTACCCATTTTTCCCCATTACCAAAAAAATCATTCAAACTTATGTGGCACGGCAGGGTAGTTTACAAGTAAAACAACATTTTCTTACACACACATACTTAGTGAAATGAGTGCACCTTCGGGAAATGAAGCATGTTCTTCATCGTCAGTAGCATTATGTTAGAGACTAGGATCCTTGAACAATAATCAACATAAGAAATGTGTATCCAAACATAGGTAATGAGAATACCATTTGAATAACGTTCTTTGTACATAGTGCTTAGAGGAGTTCACCCATGAGTTATATTTTTTTATTTCCATAAAGCTGTAATTATAACTTCATATTCAGGCTTTAGTTCACCCATGAGCTGTATAAATATTTAATTTCAGAATGATTAATGAAGGTACAAGGTATTGTATGTGTACTTCTTACCAAAATTTAACTCTATTATCTACAGGAATATAATGCATAGTCTCAGCAGGCACCCCACACTCCCCACCTGAATCTTCAGTATTATAAAAGCCACCTGAATAGGGCTAAATAAGACCGCTTAGAAAAAGAGATTCCCAGGTTTTGCAACTTTATGGATCTTTTGTTACGTATTCATTTCACCTGGACCTCAATTTAATCGCATTTCATTCTACATAAATCATTACGTTCTGGTTTCTGGGCCCAAATAAACATGAATAACAACTTATGATCATATATAAAGCTCGAGTATTGAATATCATACTATTTGTTTTTCAAGGATAGATTAAGGCTAGACAACTTACATCCTTGACATCAACTCTTACTGAAGTTAATTGTAAGCTACACAAAATAACACAGAATCAAATTCAATTAACTTTTTAATAGCTGATGAGTTTATAAATAGTATGCCAACAATGAATCAAGTGATATATTACGATGTCCCACTTACCATGGACGCCTAACCTGTAACTTTGCTTGAAGCTCCTCAATTTCTCTTTTTCAGATTTAATAAAGCATCATATGTGAAACTCTGAAAAATAACATGAAGTTGAGAAAAGGATGAAATAAACGTTAACATGTCATGCACAACTCTCTGTTGATCCCAAACTTAGATCGATTCAGCTTTATGTATACGAGATTAGATCAAGTAATACACTTAGAGAAACCTTTGTATATGCTTATGAATCTAAGTGTTATGCAGAATTTAACACTTAAACAAGAACACACAATGATATAAACAAACTTTCACTTTGATTATCAATATCAAACTTGCTTACAATGAAAGTAGTTTACGAATGAAAACTTATATTAAACATTAACCTAAAGGTCTTCTTTTATAGACATAAGAAGCCTTGTACAATAATCTACGTATCAACTATTCTAGGTAAAGATAAATATAGAAAATACATTGTTGTTCCTATCTTTACTAGTAATGTAGGATTTTGCATCAATTAAAGTTCGTTTCTCGGTATCTCTTCGAATTGATTTCAGGTTAAGTGTGAGAGATAAGTTGTTCTTGGTGAATCAAGTAAAATGGTGTCGTTGTCTAAAACTAATTAAAAATAAAGACTTGGAACAATTAAAAATAAAGTAAGAAAACAATAATGAAAGATTAAAACTTTACGAGAAATAATTGACGAGAAATTAAAGGCAATAAAAGTAGATAAGTCAAATTAAAACTTAAATCGAAAGGAAAGCGAGTAAAAGTGCAAGTAAAGAAAATGGCGGAAAAAAATAAAGTTTAAAAACTGAAAACTGAAAACTCTATTCGGAATAAACAAGTATTCCGAATAAGAAAGTCTATGCGGAATAAAAATGGAAAAACACTCTACTCGGAAAACAACTCTATTCGGAAAGAAAGTCTACTCGGAATATTTAAGATATTCCGAATAAAGGAAAGTAAAAGTTCTACTCGGAATGTTCCGAATAAGGGAAAATTTAAGATGACCATTCGGAACAATTAAATGTTCCGAATAAGGGAAAATTTAAGATCACTATTCGGAACAATCAAATGTTCCGAATAAGGGAAAAAATTAAGATCACTATTCGGAACAATCAAATGTTCCGAATAAGGGAAAAATTAAGATCACTATTCGGAACAATCAAATGTTCCGAATAAGGGAAGATTTAAGATGGCTATTCGGAACAATCAAATGTTCCGAATAAGGGAAAAATTAAGATGCTTATGCGGAACAATGGGACGAAGAACAGTAGCAGGTATATAAAACAGGGGATACGAATTTAAGCAAAATCAATCAAGATCAACCAAAAGATTAACCCAAAATAACCACTAGACATCAACTAACAATAATCAATCAAAACAAATCAACAAAACTAACAAATAAAGCCAAATCAATCAAAACCCACTTGATTGAAAATAAGGAAACTCAAGAACATGAACACAAAGATTAAGAACAAGTTAAGCAAGAAAGGAAGAAGGAGAATAGCAATAAAGTAAAGATTAACAACAATTAAATGGAAACTTACTTGAAATTGAAAGAAAATTAAAGGTGCATAACATGAAATTAAGGTGCATAAAATTAAAGAACATGAAAATGAAAATGGTGGAAGGATGGCTTGTCAAGCCACCAACAACTCTCAACAAATGAGGTTGGTTGGTATTTATAGGGATATTAGGGAGGAGCTTAGGAAGCTTCCTCCCTCTTTCTTCTTTCTCTTAATTGCACACTTGGGTCCTTGATCTCTTTAATCTTTTGTTAGTCTTCTTAATACTTGGACTTTGTCTTGGGATTTCTTCAAACTCGTCTTGTATTTTCTTCATAAATAAGACTCGAGTTCTTCGGCTTTTTAGTAAACTTCCATCTTTGACTTTTTCTTCGATAAATCTTCAGAATTGGTCTTGGACTTCCGTTCTTTTTCCACTCTTGATCTTTCGACTTCATCTTTCGTCTTTTTCTTCGATAAAAGCCCGTGAATGTCGTGTTTCCTCCACTTTTCACCTTTTCGTCCTAAATTACAACAAAAACACAAACCACGCATAATTCCGACATAAATGACATAAAATACACATTTTGGCTCGGTTATTATTGTAATTAAGTGGTAAAAAGGATGGGTGTTTACACACCTATCAAATCCCCTACACTTGACCATTGCAATGTCCTCATGCAATGCATTAGTTACAAAGCATGTTTACATTTTTCATCATAATCAATCCACGTTGGCCTTTATTAAAGAGATAGAAAATTATAAAAATGCAAAGCAAAGAAATTAAAAGCATACCTTGGGTTTTGAAAATGTCATGAATAATCATCATCCTCAACTTTTCACTTTCTCCATACCAAGCTTAAAAACGAGATCATTGTTATTATAAGTTAGTAAACTAACATGAACTCATGTGGGCCAATTATTCACTTAGACTCCCTTATTCCTATGGGTATCTCTTATATTTTATTATTTGTCTTGAATGATCACGAAGATGCATTGTTTGACTTATTTCGATAATTATTAAGTCTGAAAATAAAGTGCACGATTTAATCAATAGTTAGCTAAAGGACCAAATCTTTTAAAACTGCTTCTCGGGATATCAAAAAGTTCATATCTTGGCATAACTTGGTTCGCGATTTGAGACCTTTCTCGGGCCGATATTTGGCAGCGACTTCATACTTCAAATCTTGAGAGACGTTCATGAAATAATGGTCTTCTCTTCATAATTGGAATTTCTTCTCTTGGAATTGTTGAGAGATTCTTTATATATGGACCACGACTTCTTCATTTTTCTCCAATCTTTATTTTGGATTTTGATATACAACGATCCGCCTCCTTTATTGACTTGGATCTATTTATCCTCATACCTTGTTAGGGTCTTTTCGGATACACTTCTCCATGACTTTTTGGGAGTTTTTGCTTTTCGTCGTGTGTCTCGATCCTTCATATTGATTTTCGATAAATGATTCTTCACATCACTTTTGGATCTTTAGCAACAAAACATAGCCCTCATGCCTTGTTAGGGCCTTTTCGGACTCGCCAATCTTCGCGCCCCGCTTCATAAGTTATGCCTTGGCTATGAACTCTCGTCATTACCGAGCAACTTTTAAACGATCTGGGGCTAGAAGCTAAGTAACTTTTCAAATCGTACAACCTTATTTATTAGCAGATAAATTTATTAGCAAGCGATGGGAGAATAGGCTTATAATTAACTCACATAAAATTCACGAAAGAATACCGACTTATAATTGGCTCTATCATCTCTCGTTCTCCACAGTTTAAAATCTCAAGTAATGAGACTCGTGGATACTTAGCCTATTAAATCAAAGTTTTGGGTTTCCGAGTCGCCTATAGGATCTTGCAAATTCTTAGACTCTTTCAAGTTTAGAAATCGCATCTTAAAGTTCCCTTGATAAACGACTCTCTAGGATCAATTATAGGAACTTGCGAAAAGTTCTTGTTCTTAACCCGTGAGAGTTAAGACTTTCGCGTTTTATAGCTCCCTATATAAAAGCCTAGCAAAACTTGACTTAAACACGTTAAGGGTACTAGCTAGAGTAAACTCGGGTTGAGTCAAAAGATTCACAACGTTTGAAAATTAAACCACTTATTAAACATTTATTCAAGCAAAGAAAGAAAATAGCTATACAAAAGGGAAAAACTAATAGGCCAAAATAGATTAAAAATTTTGAAAAATGTCGAAAAATCGATTTTCTGGTTAAAATGAGGACAAATACAAGGAAAAGACCACTTAACTTCGATAGAAGTCTCCCCTACACTTAAGATAAACATTGTCCTCAATGTTTAAGCATGTGGGAGTAAACTCCCCTACACTTAGGACATTGTGCACTTTGTTTAAATCTCGCTAAGGAAGAGACAACTAAAGAGATTCCTATTTTAATATTGAGAAATATAAAATAGTGAATCGAAAAGAGTTTAGGATAGAACCGGGAATAAGGGAACACGGAATCACGGTTCGTCAAGAGTCATCAAGAGTGTGTCTTTGAAGCTCTAATCCCTGCAATGATAAGAAAGAAAACAAGAAACTCCAACGGGGGCTCCCCCCTACACTTATGATGAAAATAGATAGATAATTGGGTTGCCTCCCAAAAAGCGCTTGTTTTTGTTGACCGAGTCACGAGCCTGACTCGTCCCCGAATTAAATGGTCCATGGGGAAACCTCGAATGCAATACCGGGATCAAAGACCTTGTCCTCGTTCCCGGTGGACATTAACAAAGGAGAGGCAGGGGAGTAAGTCTTAAAAGGAAGAAAGGTCCTTTCAACATACGAGAAGTATGTGAATTCAAGATCCACGGGAGGTGGGTTGGGTATAGTAAGCACATTGTCCTCCCCCAAAGACAATGGAGGCTGAGCAAACGGCAAAGCCGTATTGTTATCAATCATAGCATAATTAATGTTGCCTCCCGGGTCAAAGCACTCATCCTCCGTAATAGTGGCTAAAGGGGAGGATGAAAGGTGCTCGGGAGGGGGACTTGGGACAATATTTTCTTGAAGCAAATTAGCAAAAATAATGTCCCCCTCCAAATCATCGTCATCATTACCTGGTGGTATGGAGTGAATGTCAATTTCTTCCAGCAATGGGTCATTATCTTCAACGGGAAGAATAGATGGAGGCAAAGACTCGGAAGGAGAAGGAGAAGTCAACGCTTCGATTTGATCAATAAGAAGGTGCACTTTCCGTAATCTATCGCGAAGAAGTACGTCTTCCACCTCATCCACACGATCATGTTCATCGGTGAACTTCTCGTAAACCGGAGAGAATAAATCGTCATCGTCTGCATCGCCCGATGGAGATTGAGAAATTTCAAAAGTGAAATTCTCATAGCAGAGAGAAGAATCGTCATCACTAGGATCGACTTCTTTCGTAAGAGAAATGTCGTCCTCAGGCTCCATAGCAGCTGGTATGTCACAAACCTCATCATCCAATACTTTGTCAGGAACAACATCACTAAGCTCATTCAATGTATCGCACTCCTTCGACATGTTAGGGATATTGAGAGGAGGGATGACAATAGCGCTAGGACATTGAGCAGTAAGATCATTCCAAGAAATAGTAGGCTCATCGTCATCATCATCGTAATAGTATGGATACACCGGAGGAGGAGTATAAGTCTCGATATTCGATATTTGCTCCTGTCGTTGATCCTCTTGATATTTTTCGATGAACTTGTTCCAAGATTCTTGAATTTGTTGAACTTGCTTAACCAGATTGTCCCGTTGTTCATTGGAGCTCAATTGTTCGAAGGAGGGTTGAGGATCGATGATGTGTTGTGGGGGTTCAAAATGTTGAAAACCTGAATTATAGCATGGTTGTGGCTCATAGTAGTTCATCGGTGGAGAAGAATTAGAAACCGGGTTTGGTTCATAATAATCCATTGGTGAAGAAAATTGAGGACACGGATTTTGCTCAATATAATTCATTGGTTGACAATAAGAAGAATCATGAGGACCCCCACAAGTTTGGCAAGAAAGGTAAGGAGAAAAGTCGGGTGCGTCTTGTGGATAGTTATTTTCATTGTCATAATTATACCCCGGTTCTTGCCCGTAATCATACGAGTATTGAACCGGGCACGAAACATGCCAATGAGAATCGCTTCCACAATAGATGCACGGGGAAAGAGTAGGTGGGTTCAAAAAGGAAGAATTAAGTGAGTGGCACAAAGGACAAAATCCTGGTATTAATTGCGTATCTTTGATATCGTTTCCGCACCGCTCACATGTACACCATTGACAAGAGTCGTTCCCGTACAATCGTCTCCCGCACCCGACGCAATTGACATAAAAATCCATAGAGAAAGATAGATAAGCAAGAAGAATATTTTTGGTGCAAAACTTTGAAAAAGAAATGCTTTTTATAATTTTTCAAATGTTTTTGGATTTTTGAAAATTTTGGACAAGAAAAATAACGTTCACAAGTGAACGGGTCCCAAAATCCAACGCGTCACTCACAAAAAACCTTCAATCTTCACGAAAAGAGCCGGCAGCGGCGCCATTTTAATGTAGGATTTTGCATCAATTAAAGTTCGTTTCTCGGTATCTCTTCGAATTGATTTCAGGTTAAGTGTGAGAGATAAGTTGTTCTTGGTGAATCAAGTAAAATGGTGTCGTTGTCTAAAACTAATTAAAAATAAAGACTTGGAACAATTAAAAATAAAGTAAGAAAACAATAATGAAAGATTAAAACTTTACGAGAAATAATTGACGAGAAATTAAAGGCAATAAAAGTAGATAAGTCAAATTAAAACTTAAATCGAAAGGAAAGCGAGTAAAAGTGCAAGTAAAGAAAATGGCGGAAAAAAATAAAGTTTAAAAACTGAAAACTGAAAACTCTATTCGGAATAAACAAGTATTCCGAATAAGAAAGTCTATGCGGAATAAAAATGGAAAAACACTCTACTCGGAAAACAACTCTATTCGGAAAGAAAGTCTACTCGGAATATTTAAGATATTCCGAATAAAGGAAAGTAAAAGTTCTACTCGGAATGTTCCGAATAAGGGAAAATTTAAGATGACCATTCGGAACAATTAAATGTTCCGAATAAGGGAAAATTTAAGATCACTATTCGGAACAATCAAATGTTCCGAATAAGGGAAAAATTAAGATCACTATTCGGAACAATCAAATGTTCCGAATAAGGGAAAAATTAAGATCACTATTCGGAATAATCAAATGTTCCGAATAAGGGAAGATTTAAGATGGCTATTCGGAACAATCAAATGTTCCGAATAAGGGAAAAATTAAGATGCTTATGCGGAACAATGGGACGAAGAACAGTAGCAGGTATATAAAACAGGGGATACGAATTTAAGCAAAATCAATCAAGATCAACCAAAAGATTAACCCAAAATAACCACTAGACATCAACTAACAATAATCAATCAAAACAAATCAACAAAACTAACAAATAAAGCCAAATCAATCAAAACCCACTTGATTGAAAATAAGGAAACTCAAGAACATGAACACAAAGATTAAGAACAAGTTAAGCAAGAAAGGAAGAAGGAGAATAGCAATAAAGTAAAGATTAACAACAATTAAATGGAAACTTACTTGGAATTGAAAGAAAATTAAAGGTGCATAACATGAAATTAAGGTGCATAAAATTAAAGAACATGAAAATGAAAATGGTGGAAGGATGGCTTGTCAAGCCACCAACAACTCTCAACAAATGAGGTTGGTTGGTATTTATAGGGATATTAGGGAGGAGCTTAGGAAGCTTCCTCCCTCTTTCTTCTTTCTCTTAATTGCACACTTGGGTCCTTGATCTCTTTAATCTTTTGTTAGTCTTCTTAATACTTGGACTTTGTCTTGGGATTTCTTCAAACTCGTCTTGTATTTTCTTCATAAATAAGACTCGAGTTCTTCGGCTTTTTAGTAAACTTCCATCTTTGACTTTTTCTTCGATAAATCTTCAGAATTGGTCTTGGACTTCCGTTCTTTTTCCACTCTTGATCTTTCGACTTCATCTTTCGTCTTTTTCTTCGATAAAAGCCCGTGAATGTCGTGTTTCCTCCACTTTTCACCTTTTCGTCCTAAATTACAACAAAAACACAAACCACGCATAATTCCGACATAAATGACATAAAATACACATTTTGGCTCGGTTATTATTGTAATTAAGTGGTAAAAAGGATGGGTGTTTACACACCTATCAACTAGAAGTAATCTAGAATACAATAAACGCGTAGAGAATATCTTCCATCAGTGCTTGTCTTTAATGTGTCAAAGCTTGACTTTATCTTGTCAACGCTTGAGCTGTCAGCGCTTGTTTTGTTCTTGTCAACGCTTGTTTTATTCTTGTCAGCGCTCAAGTGATCTGGCCTTAATTTATTCCCAACAATCCTCCCCTAAACTTGATATCCACTCTTATGATCAAGTTTCTGAATAAGCATTAAGGACTAAGAGGAATCTTACAAACCTTCTCATATTGGTAATGAATAAATCTGATCAAATCTTTTGCCACGTCACTTGAATAATCTATCTCTAGCTGAGTGTCCTTCATCTTCTCCAAAATAGCCTTGGATATGAAATACTGACCATCCACAAGCAGATACTCAGCAAACTTTGTAGAACTCAAATGGTAGACACCAGCAGCTGAATATAACCTCCATTGAAGACCACTGAGGTCATCTTCAAGATCCTTCCAAATTGCAGGATCCTCATCTTTTGGTCCACACATTCTTTTGAATGTGGTCCAAAGTTTTATTCCATTAGCTGAAGTTGGTGCTTCAGCCTCATACTTGGTCTCCAGCAACCTCCAAAGGTCCACCAAGTCTTCTCTAGCACAACTTGCAAACAAAGATATTGTAGAAATGCTAAATAAGATCTGGTGGTCTAACATGGTGGAAATAGGTGGTGGTAGCCATTGTTGGTTTAGAGAGAGAGAAGAGAGGTTGAATGTGAAGATGAAATGTATTGAAAAATAATCAAATGACAAGCAACACCCCTCCTTGGAAGCTAAGGAGGGGTGTATATAGTCACACACACAACCTAAACTTTACAACGAACATAGTCTAGTCTAAATGCGTGTGACTATGATAACTAATGGGAATTCTTAAATGTCGTCACATAAAGTGAGTTTCCAACAATCTTCCCCCATGGGACGACGTGTAGAATTCCTTACAATATTCTTCCTAACAAGTATAAAATGATTAAGAACAAGAGCTTTCATGAAGCATCCAATGCTGATGAAGTCTTCTGAGGCCTTCGTCTTCAAAACGACTCATCTTTAAAGTAACTTGTTAAAGAAATACTGTAAAGGAACGAGCTAAGTAACCCATACACTTCTGGTTAAGGAGAAGCTTCTGAATTAGCTTCCCCTTAATTCATGCCACATAAACTTGATGTAGAAGCTTTTTAATAGCTTCCCCCTAAATCGACAATCCTCGTAAGCAACTTCAAAGCTTTCAATAAAGCTTAGAATGATTAAGCGCACAGCGGAATCTAACAAGCAAATCCCATCATATAACATGATAACATTGCTAAGAGGGATTGCAAGTTAGGGGTACACCAAGTAGATCAACAACTTCTCTTCTCACGCTTGAATAATTCTTCTGAATTTTTCTTCCCCCTGAGAGTTCAAGTTATGCATACCAGAAAGAATCAAGACACTTCTTCCCCCACATAGTTGAAGAAGGTAAATCAATCCTTATTATGAAGCTCAAATACTGAAGTGGACACTTTATCCCATTCATGAAGTTGACATCATAACACCAGAGTCAATTAAGTCCCGGAAATTCACATTTCTTCTTCCGGAGATGCACCAGAGTCAATTAAGTCCCGGGAATGCATATAGGATAATGATGATGTTTAATTGCAACAATCAAACAATTAAACCTCGAATCAGTAGTGTACCATTTGGAGATTGATAACGACACGAGTTAAAACACTGATTTTCTCTACGGCTATGACAAATGTCATCCCGGAATATCTTGAAATCAAAAGAAGGTATGAAGTTCATCACGTGTACTCGTTGTGCATTCAATGTGTCTTCTTCTTCCCCCTTGATGGTTTCGAAACTCGGAACCATCAATAAATTGTACGCACATGAACCTGAAATCGCGTGAGAATAATAAATAAGCTGAATTATACATTTTGTGAGAATCAGCTGTTGATCGAAAATCTCTTCTCATAAACTCTCCAAGGCCACCTTTACCAACCCACGTGAAAGCAATTTGAAGTGACCACTGAAAGAATGAACCGGATACATCAAACGTGAAGCTGAATAAAAATCCTTCGATCTTGTGACTTAAGCTTGCACTATTGTTGAATGAAGAACGGTGGAGAAATCTCTAAGTACTCAATGCATCACTGAAGAAGTCTATAAGCACAACACCTCTTGAAATTATCCACGTCGACTAAGCGCGTGACACTGAGTACAACAATGTAACCCCTTTAAGTGATAGTTATCCAAGTCATCAACCATCCACCCCGAACCCGGAAACCAGATAACCAAGTCTTCATTCTAGGATTAAGCACGAGCAAGTTATCTATTAAAAGATAAAATAAATACACGCCTTCGAAAAATCCGTCTTCAACGTCACGTAATTAATACCCGATCAAACAAAATCTGTAGCCACTAAAAAATCGCCCATTTTTTCTTGGTCTCGTCAAAATAAATTCTCGTCACATTTGTCACGTCACTGTGTCACGACATGATGTCACAGTTAAATCCCGACAATATTCACATAATTTTATTCAAAATAATTAATTTTGAACTAAAAATTCGTTTATATTGTGTGTTTAAAAACATACGGCCCAAAGAGAGTCCATGGCCCATCAATTTAGAAAAAATGAGTCCATGGCCCAATCACTTGAAAACTAATACCCGGTCCAAGCTTTTGAGTTAAATAACCCCACAACCCTAATTCAACTCACAGATAACATAACCCTAAATACTTTCATAGAAACTTCCGCCTCTCTCACCAAACACCAACTTCATCTCCTACCAAACTTTATCTCACCCTCCCAGCCTTGTAACCTCCGTCCTCCAAATCACATCTAGTAACATCCGCCCTTCACCAAACTTTCTCTCCCAATCCACTTCGTAACTTCCGTCATCTCCAAATCCTCCCAATAGATGAACAATAATATATCTCACAATATCTATCTCCTTTAATGTCATCTCAAATCCGAGCAAAGCATATCTCAATTGAACCCAATAATTATTTCGAATCATAAGACTACGTGATTTGTTGCCATAACAGACTAACAACAATCACCCGTAGCATCTTGTATCGAAATCAATTCGTGTAGGCCAAGTGATAAAGACAGACGACATAAATATCTTTGAACAAGATCTCGGGTAGGTGTATAGATTGTGATTGCATGTTGATTTGATGTGACAAATTCGAAACAAAGATTGGTTTTGACATATTTGTTAAAAACCATTCTTATTTTCGTACAGTAAATGGGTAAAAACCCAAACATAAGATCTATGATGAAAAAACAGTTTTTGATAAATAGATCTTAAAGGGATCCTTAATCGAAAAACAATCAACTAAGATCTATTACTGTTTTTTTTTTAGTGTTCGAGTCTTAGATGAAATGGGATTAGGAGACGATGGGTATTAGGTTTAGATATGGTGTTGAGGTGTAAAAAGGTTGGAGTAATATTGAGTCGGCTCAGGAAGTTAACTGAGTCAACTCGGTAATTACCGAGTTGACTCGGTAGAGTTGGTATTGTTTTTGTCACAGTTTTGGTTCACAAGTTTTTAAAAACAGTCCCATCGGAATGTCAAAAAAAAATCCCATCGGAATGTTTTTGTTTTTGAGTCAAAGTTATGTCTTACAAATGAGTCCATCGGAAAGTCAAAAAGAATCCCATCGGAATGTTTTTCTAAGTCGTCATCGGAATCAAACAAACACCCCCATCGGAATAGCTTAATCTGAATCCCCAATCTGAATGTTCAGTCTGAATGACCATCGAAAAGACCGATCGGAATGACCAAAAAATAGTCTAATCGGAATGACCTACTCGGAATCCCCATCTGAATCCCAATCTGAAAAGGGTTTTGACCCATTTCCATGGTATTCCGATTAGAATGAATCTGTTGTTTTATTTGTACTATTTCCGATTTTTCAGCATCATATGAATCTGACTAGTTTTCTGGGTAAATACATCATCAAAAAGAACAATGAAAACCAAAAAATGATATAATATAACAAATCCAGAAACAGTAAACATTTGACCAATGAAAATATCAGATAAGGACCAACTTTGACCATGATATGATGATGAAATTGAGACCCCAAAACATGTGACTGTTTGGACAGTTGGACAAAAAAGAAGACGTGACCAAAATTTTTTTGACAAAATGGACAGAAAATGATATAACGAGACATAAAAAAAATTAGACCACCAAATCGAATACACGAACACGATCCAAGGATAGAAACGAGTCTCTGATGCCAAATGTAGAAATGCTAAATAAGATCCGGTGGTCTAACATGGTGGAAATAGGTGGTGGTAGCCATTGTTGGTTTAGAGAGAGAGAAGAGAGGTTGAATGTGAAGATGAAATGTATTGAAAAATAATCAAATGACAAGCAACACCCCTCCTTGGAAGCTAAGGAGGGGTATATATAGTCACACACACAACCTAAACTTTACAACGAACCTAGTCTAGTCTAAATGCGTGTGACTATGATAACTAATGGGAATTCTTAAATGTCGTCACATAAAGTGAGTTTCCAACAGTTATGAGAGTGGTAAAAGTGTGTACCTCTTTGCCATATCTGCCAATCTTCCAAAACCCACATTCATCTTCTTCATAGCTCACAATTGGGTTCCTGGAATCTAATGGTAACACTTGCACCATATCTGAAGCTTCTAATGGTGAGAGCTTGAGGCTCTTTCTTATAACAGCTTCATTTAGATATAGTGGATCCATATCTTTTGGAAACTCAAATGAAATTCCCTTCTTCACTGGCCTGGGAACAAACATAGCTTTCTTGAGTTCCATTTCTTCTGCAAGTTCTTCCTTTCTTTCATCAGAAAGAAGTCTGAGAGTGTTTGCTTCCTACACTCTCACCCAAATGGGATAAGCCTTGCTTTCTAATTCATCAAATGTCAAAGCCTTCAACTTCTGATAAGTCCATCCAACTCCATGACATCTGAGCAACATGAAGTATAGCTCCCTTCTATCCCTTTTCAATTCTGAGAGAATATTACTTGCCTTGTGTTTCAAAATTACCTGGCAATCCTTCTGAACTCTAAGAAGAATCTCCAAACCCCATATTTAATCTGAAATGGTCAAGTCTGGATTCTCCATGCATCTTTCCTCCCAAGCATTGTACATTTGAACCACCTCTGGCATGTCAAAGTTAACCTGCAATTTCAATTCTCTCAATTTCTCCTCAGCCAACTCATCTCCATACTCAAGTCTTTCTGGTTCTATAATCATCACACTTGAGTCTGAGCTAGCTCCATCACTTCCTTCTTCTGAAGTCACAACAAATGGTGACTCTTCCTTTTTATCCTGTTCCATGATTTGTGCAGCTAATCTTCTATCAAACTCAACTTGAGCTGCATCCTTTGGAATAATCTCTTCTACCATTATACCCTTACCCTTATCTGATGGTGCAATGGTTGGTAAGGTAGATGGTGATAGCTGAACAGAAACCTCCTTGATGATAGATGATGACTGGGATACATCACCTTCATGTTCAGGTCTGTCAACGCCCAACTTTGTCCTATCAGCGCCCAAAATATTTCTGTCAGCGTCCACATTCTCCTTGTCAACGCCCAAATATCCTCCCTCAGCGCCTTTTGTAACCTCTCTCAACATAGCTGTAAATGATAAATTTAAGTTGGTAGGAGAGACTAAGGACATATCAAAACCTGTTTGTTTCTTCAAAGTTGTAAGGGCCTCAACAACATCCATTGATTGACCATCATGACTGCCCTTATCACTTAGATTTATTGGATCTTCCTCCCCTTTGGAAGATTCCTCCATACCCCTTCTTGCACGATCACTTTCAAAAACAACAATCCTCTCCCTCAATTGCTTGAGTTCAAGGCCTTGTGAGCTGACAACTTGTACTAAGTCTGCATTTTGCTTTTGCAAGCTTATGCAGACTGCCGTCAATTCCATAAGAGTCATTGGTTCCAGTCTGCCCTCTTCTAAAATGGGGATTTGACCTCCCAAGTCAGATTCATTGGGCATGGATGAGGACTTAATGATGGTGGGACTGCCTTGGCCAGCATCTAAGCCAGAACCAATAGTCCCAGCCTCATCCAGGTCACCAGCCCCACTTGTGGTGGTGGTTCTCTCTGCTACATGGCTAGGACCACCAGAGGAGAACACTCCAGTAGTCCTTTGGCATTTCATCAACCTATATTCAGGGGGTGTGGAAGATGGTGTGGAAGAATGGGTGGATGTGGGTTGGGTAAGGGGTGTTTGGGATTGTGAAGGTTGTGTGTCAGCGTTAGAAATAGGCACATCAACGCCAACATTGAGTGTGTCAGTGTTGAAGGATTCTGAGTCAATTTGCATGTGTTCAGGTGAAGGTAAAGGTTCAGGGATTGGTTCAAGTTATGGTGGAGGGTCAATTTGTGGTTGGGGGTCTGGTTGGGGTTGTGCTGCTGCAATAACAGCAAGCATAGCTTGGGTTAAAGGTAGGTCACGATGGGGTGGTGAATTAATCTTCATAAAGATAGCTTTCTTTTGCTCAGGGATCTTATAAAAATCATTTTGATCCCTTGAGCAGTAACCTTGAACATCAAAACCATTTGCAGAAAACGGGGATAAGCTAAAGTCATTTTGTTCCCCTTGTTTTTACACATGCCCTCAAAAATCATTTTTGAATAATTAAATTTTTACCCTGTTGCAATACACAAAATAGCACTGGCAATGGATCTATTGATCTCATTGTGTGCAGTACATTTGGGACTAAAACATTGAAGGAGGACATGTATGAGGTACTTCCAGGCTGGGGGAAATTCCTGCTTATGATACTTGTTTAGAGTACCTTCATCAGGAAAAGGATATCCCAAAGCCCTAAGCCCTTGTTCTATTTCATTTATGGGAAGGGTGGCTATACCATCAGCATCATCAAGATGCAAGGCTTGGCGTACCAAAGCCTCAGTAACCACCCAAGGTCTCCCATGAACAATAGAAGTCAATGTGGTCACTCTATTAACTGTTGAGGAACTAACAGTGTTCCAAAATTGTTTAATATGTGTGACTAGAATGAGTGGTGCATGAGAAAGAGCATACCTTAATGGGGATGCGTTCAAATACGCCACCATTTGTGTGTATTGGGGAAACAGAGTATCATCAGCTTCAAGATATGCAATCATGTTGTGTTGAGATCTGAACCCCAATTCCAATTCTGATGGTTTAAACTTTGGTGCCATTGATGAAAGCTGTTAAATTTAAGTGAAGAAGATGAATTTGATAAGAGAAAAATGTGTTAGACAAGAATTTATAGATACCCTGTTTAAAATAGGAGCCAAATTTATAGGAGAAGAAAATGCATGTGATAGGCCCAAAAATAGGCAAGTATTTTCAAAAATCAATCATGAAAATATTGAAAAAGTTATAAGTTATCTCATGCATTAAATGAAAAGTAAGAACTCCCAAAATTACGGCCTAAAAATATGTCAAAAAGTAACAACTGGGTAGGTCCCATTGAGTGTCAACGGTAAAAAATAACCTATCAACGCCCAACGGCTATAATCTTGTCAACGTTTGCCTATAGCCATGTCAGCGTCCAATTTGGTCACAACAACGCTTGGAAAATTCTTGTCAGCGTCCAAAAATAAAAATGTTTTAAAAATGAAAAATGACCTTAACAAGTAATTTATCCTAGAGAAGATAACCAAAAGCTGATAATTATTATAGGGCGGCAAGCACTGTCCAGTTATGCACACTTGCTTAAGCAAGATAGACATAACAGTCCTCTAGTGTCCCTTGCTAACCAAAACTCTTAACAACCAAGTTACCTTATAAAATTCCTTGTTACTCCCAGGTAAATCCCATAACAAAATTATTCCCAAGTCTCCCACAGACCACAACCAATTCTAGGCCAAAAATGTCTTGGCAGCATGCATAGTATATCAACTTTGCATGCTACAGTGCCTCATGATTTAGTGAAAACTAACTCATACTCACCTGTGGACACAATCTAGAATTATGATAAGAGTATCATATGGATACCCACACATCCTAAAGGTTCCTAAAACCTCCCCTTAAACTATGATACAAAAGTTTGCTAAAATCATGCATGAATATAAAAAAAATTTATGTCAAGATAGGAATGAAACATTCCAACCATCATCCATAAATAAAAACTTGTCCAAATGCTTCTCCATTGATCCATAAGCAACTCTGTATCCAATGGTATACTGCTAACACCATCTGCACATTTAGATTGAAAACCACAAAACTAACATTGTTGCTGACAACGCCCCGATAACACATGACAGCGTTGAGGGAAGATTTGTTAGCGTTAGACAATTATATTGCTGACAACGTTGCAAAAACACTTATCAGCGTTCAAGCAACCTTTGTCAGTGTTAGAAAAATATAGTGGAAAATCTAAATCATCAATAAGACCAATAATAATGCATCATCCTGTACATACTTTTACAAAAAGACTCCAAAACACATATTATGTGAGATTGACCATTCCAATACTTGTTACCAAGTATTGAAATCTCCCAGCATCAAAAGGTTTAGTTAATAAATCTGACACATTTTCCTCAGTATCAACCCTATCTGGTTGTATTAAACCTTTTTCAAAGCAATCTCTTATAAAATGGTGTCTAATTTCTATGTGTTTAGTTTTAGAATGATGTACAGGATTCTTAATGATGCATAAAGTACTATTATTGTCAACAAATATCTTAGTATGCATGAAATTGTACCCATAGTCCAACAGCTGGTTCTGAATCCACAACACTTGGCCACAACAAGCAGCTGCAGCCACATACTCAGCTTCAGTTGTAGAATTAGCCACCACTGTTTGTTTCTTGCATTGCCAAGATATCAACCTGCTCCCAAGAAACTGACATCCACCAGTTGTGGATTTCCTATCAAATTTATCACCTCCATAATCACTATCTGAATATGCAATAAGCTCCAATGGTGAATCCTTTGGGTACAACAAACCAAGACCAAGATAGCATCTTAGGTACCTAAAGATCCTCTTCACAACATAAAGGTGACATTCTTTGGGAATCACATGATGGGGTGCACAAGCACACACAGCAAACATGATGTCAGGTCTGGAGGCAGTAAGATACATCAAGGATCCAATCATGGATCTATAGTGCCTGACATCAACATATTTCCCATCTCCAATCTTTCCCCAAGGGTGTTCTCTATTCATAGGAGTAGTAGCCCTCTTTTCATGTGGAGAAAAGCCAAACTTCTTCAAGATCTCAGCAACATATTTATCCTGGGAGATGAAGATACCATCTTCTTTCTGCTGAACTTGTAAACCAAGAAAGAAGTTCATCTCCCCCATAGCACTCATCTTGAATTTGTCTGTCATAAGCTTGGAGAAATCCTCACTCATCTTTGGATCAGTAGACCCAAAAATGATATCATCAACATAGACCTGCACAAGCAACACATCCTTGCCTTTCTTCTTTGTAAATAGTGTCTGATCTATGGTGCCCCTCTTGAATCCATTGTCCACCAAATAGGTAGACAAAGTACCATACCATGCTCTAGGGGCTTGATGAAGGCCATACATAGCCTTTTTGACTCTATACACTTTATCTGGATGCTCTGGATCCTCAAAACTAGGAGGTTGCATTACATATACTTCCTCAACAATGGTGCCATAGAGAAAGGCACTCTTGACATCCATTTGATAGACAGTGAAGCCCATGCAGGATGCATAGGCTAGAAAAATCCTTATAGCTTCAATCCTTACAACTGGTGCGAAGACTTCCTCATAGTCTATCCCCTCCTCTTGTGTATAACCTTAAGCCACTAACCTTGCCTTGTTTCTGACCACAATGCCTCTTTCACCTCTTTTGTTCCTGAGAACCCATCTTGTCCCTATAGGTCTGACATATCTAGGACAATCAACCAGCTCCCAAACATCCTGAATTACAAATTGGTGAAGCTCATCCTGCATTGCTTCCACCTAACTTGGTTCTTTGAGAGCATCAAATATTTTCTTGGGCTCCTCTTGTGACAGAAAACAGGCAAACAAACATGCTTGAACAAGAGGGGTATCAACCTTCTTGTGAATATTGGCAATAAACCCACCAAGACCTTGATGAGATCTTCTAGTCTGAACTAGAGTCATAACATCACCAATGATCTGGGAAGGGGGGTGATTCTTCATTGTGGAAGTGAGAACTCCTCCTTCAAAAAGTCTGGTGTCCTCAACCTCACGCTCCATGTTGCCAATATCTTCTTCATCAGACTCTCCTTCATCAACGTGAGGATGAAGCTCTTCATATAAATTGGAAGGTTCACCTTGTTCAAAATTGGAAGAGAAAAGATGTTCAGTATTGTTGTCAACGCCTGAGTCTTGTTTGTCAGCGCTTGGGCTAACAACGCTTGAAGTGTGGTTGTCAACGTCTGAACCATCAACGTCTGAATTAGTCTTGTCAGCGCTAGATTTGCCTTTGTCAGCGCCTGAAGGACCATGCATGTTTGTATCTGGTGGTGCTTGGAAACCACCATTATCTTGTCCAGCAGCAGCAAAAGCATCTGTCCAAATGGGAATGGTAACATATTCTAGGATAGGAGATGTCTTTTCTGCTTGTGATCCAACCTTTTCATGAACCTGAGTACCTGAAACATCAACAACTTGTTCCTCCATAACATTTGAAGTTACCTTCACAATGTCTGGATTAGTGACAGGCATATAATTTAAAGTTCTAGATAAAGGTTCCAAGTCAAACAACCAATTAGGACCACTTTCCGGATCACTAGGTTTATTCTCTAAAAATCTAACATGTACTCTTTCAACTATACGTTTGTCCTCTTTAAGATAAACCCTATATCCCTTGCTCTGCACTGAATACCCCATGAAGTAACCCTCATCACCTTTTGCACTAAATTTCCCTAAGGCATCACTAGTGTCCAAAACTACTACATGACAACCAAAGGTCTGAGAAAGCCAATATTAGGTTTTCTACCCCAAAATAACTCATAAGGTGTTTTGTTCGGAATTTTGTTAACCAATGCTCTATTTTGCACATATCAAGCTGTATTAACAGCCTCAGCCCAAAAGGCTATAAGAAAGTGAGCATCAGCCAACATTGTTCTGGCTGCTTCAATTAGGGTTCTATTTTTCCTCTCAGCAACCCCATTTTGTTGTGGGGTTCTAGCAATACTAAATTGCCTAGTAATTCCTTTCCTGGCACAAAAATCATCTAGCTTCTTATTCCTGAATTCTCCACCATTATCACTCCTAAGCATTTTAACCTCATTGCCAGACCTCTTCTCAATCTGAGTGATAAAATTAATTAGAATATCAGCTGTGTCACTCTTCATAGCTAGAAAGAATGTCCAAGTAAACCTAGAAAAGTCATCTGTGATAACAAAGCAATATGACTTACCATTCAAACTTTCTATGTTGGTTGGGCCAAAGAGGTCCATGTGAAGCATATGAAGAGGTCTAGAACTAGTATGCACCTGTTTGGACTTGAATGAGACCTTGTGTTGCTTGCCTTTAAGACATGCAACACAAGAGTGGTCATTGTGAAAGGCCTTCTCAGGTAAACCATCAACTAAACCAAGCCTCACAAGCCTATTTATATTTTTAAAATTTATGTGCCCTAGTCTCCTGTGCCACAAATTACTCTCATCTACTGAGGCCTTAGCATAAAAACAAGACATATTATTATTCATTTTAATCCCATTCAAATTCACATTATATATGTCCTTATGCCTAGGTGTTCTATACTCAATATATTTCTCATCAGGGATCTTAAAATCCTTGCTTAACACCAAACACTCAGTATCAGTAAACAGAACTTTATTTTTGTTATCACAGACTTGTGATACACTAAAAAGGTTGTAATCAAGTTCTTTTACCAGAAAGACGTTCTCAAAACGCAAATTCTTGGTGAGAAGGGTTCCTTTGCCTGTGATAGTGCCATATCCGCCTCCAAAGTAAACCTTGTCACCATCCTTAATGGGAGTGAAGTTAGTAAGATAATCTTCCTTCCCTGTCATGTGCCTTGAGCATCCACTATCCCAATATCCATAATCATTGACCTGTCGTTGAATGCCCTGCACATAAAGAAAACAAATTAGTTTTCTTTGGGAACTCAAGTCTTAAAAGACTTGGATTCATCTGGTTATTCAATAAGAACAGACTTAGTTCTCACAACAACCCCATTCTCATCCTTCTTAGGATGAAATACCCAGTTAACCCCAATAGGTTTTGTAATGACCTTTGAAATGTAATTAAATCTATTGCAAGTCATTGAAATCCCATTATTATTAGGGTTTTGATCTTTCTTGGGTCTCCATGTTAAGCTTGAAGAAGCTTTAGACCCCTTACCTTGTGGTTGCAAATATTTAGGTCTGGTCACGTTTCTGTCAGCGTTAGAATTTGTCCTGTCAATGCTGAGATTACCCTTGTCAGCGTTGAACCTAGGGTTTGCTACAGAAACCCATTGCCTATTTGACCAGGTGTTTGTCTTTTGAAATGGTCTTTGTCCATGAGTGTTAGACCCTCTAGTAAAGAATGGGGCAGGTCTAATCACTTGTGGACTTTGCTGCACACAAGGTTTGGGTCTGACAACGTTTGACTTCCTAACAACGTTGACTTTGTGCCTGTCAGCGCTGAAATTGTTCCTGTCAGCGCTGGCTTTGGGAGCGTTGACACACTTGTATGCCAAGTGTGAAAAGCTACCACAAGTGTAACAAGCTTTTCTAGACACAACCTTAGGTCTAGAAGAGAAGAAGCCTGTTCCATGATTGCTAACTTGGCTCTTGGGAGACCTAGTATTCCTATACATCTCTGCATATTTAATGGTAGGTCTTCTAACAGTGTTTGAGCCTAGGTCAACAGCTTTACCAGTGATTGGGTTAGTAACCTTAACGGGTGTTGACTCATTTGGACTTTCACATAGCAAGCCACCCTTGACAAATAAAGTAGGGTTAGCCTTCTTCCACTCATTCAGGTCAGTCAATTTTTGTTGATACTCTTCAACTGGAGTGACAACTCTTGGTGGAGGAATGAATACCTCCTCTTGGAGCTCTAGCAAACCAGTCCAAGATAGGTCCTTTTGTTGGACACCATAGAAGTCACCAGCTGGTGGAGGAACCAAAGAGTAATCATTCATCCCAATCCCAGTCATGTCCTTAGGATCCCTTTGTTTAGCTACACAGTCTCCTAGGGTTTGGGTGGCTCTATCAAATCTTTGAATTTTAAGGCCAACATTATCTTTATTCTTAATGGCCTCATCTAACTTAGCCTGTAATTCACTATTAACCCTTTCCATGATGTTTCTAATATCCATACTAGCCTCCAACTCATGTTTTAAGATATTGATTTTATCTTTTAAGTCAAATTCCATTTTCTTGTATTCAGAAATGGTTTTCTTAGTTTCAGTAAGAACTAGTTGGTAATTAGACAATTTACATCTTTCAGTACTCATATTATCTAATAATCTTAACACCTCTTTGTTAAGTCTTTCAGTATTTAACCTACAACCTTTGCTACAAAAAGCATCATCATATACCTCATTATCAGATGAAGAGGAGGAGTGTGCCATGAGAGCATATTCAACATGCTCTTCTTCTTCAATATCAGCAACCAAAGCTTTATCCTCTTCAACATTCTTAGCCAGATAGCTCCAATCCCATCCCATACCATCAATTCCTTGAACTGCAACCATAGCTTTGGAATCCTGAGCTTTAACAACCTGACTTGAGGGTTTACCAGCATCAGATCTTCTAGGAGATCTGCATTCCCTCATGAAGTGCCCCATACGATGGTAGTTGTAGCATTCAACTTTGGATTTGTCAAATCCAGCTGTGTCTTTAGCATTGAAGGTCATTTTCTTCTTAAACCTTTTGTTCCACCTGTTTGCTCTTATACTAGCAAGAGCCATGTTCCACTTGATGTCCATCTCTTCCAAGTGCTCATCACTTATCTGCTCAAGGTCCTCATATGTAATCACTGAACCATTGGGCAAAGAAGTAATGTAAGCACAAACAGTATCCAAATCTAAACCAGCAGGTTTAACTCTTGGGGAGTCATTCTTGTATGTGTCAGCGTCTGAAAAGGAGACGTTGACAGGACTTGTTCCAGCGCTGACATATGATGATCCAGTAACTGGATGCATGTGAGAGTCCTTCTGATTGAATTGACCTTCACTATGAGAGAAGAAGGCCATGTTGTTGTTGGTAGATTTGCTTCCATGTTCTAAAATAGTTTCATCTTCCAATAGCCTTAGTTTGTTGTAGATGTCATCAAACGAGGAGCTCTTGTAAGTATTGTTGGCAAGAATAGATCTTGCCTCAATCTTCCATGCCTCACCAAGACTTTTAAGAAAGGTAGCATTAATGTCAACATCACCAACTTGTGTCCCCATGAAGGACAACTTGCTTGTAATGTCCAGCAATCTGCTTCTCACACTACTTAGTTTCTCATTGGGTTGAGCTTTGAAGACAGCATAATCATGCAGAAGTTGCTTTTTCTTTTCTTCCTTAGTGTCTGCATTGCCACCATATGCAACTTCAAGAGCTGCCTAAAGATCCCTAGCAGAGTCATAGCCTCTATATTTATGCCGGTTTTCTTGTCCCAAAGAGACTTTCAGAATATTTAGGGCTTTCATGTCAACCCTTCTCTTTGCTATGTCATCAGCAGCCACAGCTCTACCATATCCAGGTTTTTCTCTCTTATCCTCTTCAGAACATCCAGCAACAGCTGTTCTTTGAGCAATGGCATTTAGAATCTTTTGAGCGTTATTGAATGTGTTTCCATATTCAATGATCTCCCAGAGTGTGTAGTCATAGATCCCCAGATATTGTTCAAAGTTGAACTTCCACAAGTCAAAGTTGGTTGCATCAAGCATGGGAATCTTGATGTTTGGTAAAGCTGAGGAAGAGGAGGTTATTGCTTCAGACATGATGTTGTTAGGGTTTCTGAGAAAATTAGGGTTTTGGTGATTTTTTATTTTTTATTTTTTTAGGGTTCTGGTGTTCTTTAAGATCAAAAGTTCCTCAACAAGCTCTGATACCACTTGTTGATCCCAAACTTAGATCGATTCAGCTTTATGTATACGAGATTAGATCAAGTAATACACTTAGAGAAACCTTTGTATATGCTTATGAATCTAAGTGTTATGCGGAATTTAACACTTAAACAAGAACACACAATGATATAAACAAACTTTCACTTTGATTATAAATACAAACTTCCTTACAATGAAAGTAGTTTACGAATGAAAACTTATATTAAACATTAACCTAAAGGTCTTCTTTTATAGACATAAGAAGCCTTGTACAATAATCTACGTATCAACTATTCTAGGTAAAGATAAATATAGAAAATACATTGTTGTTCCTATCTTTACTAGAAGTAATCTAGAATACAATAAACGCGTAGAGAATATCTTCCATCAGTGCTTATCTTCAATGTGTCAACGCTTGACTTTATCTTGTCAACGCTTGAGCTGTCAGCGCTTGTTTTGTTCTTGTCAACGCTTGTTTTATTCTTGTCAGCGCTCAAGTGATCTGGCCTTAATTTATTCCCAACACTCCCCATATTGGTAATCTCGATAACTTCTTGCCCTTTTAAATATGCATGCCTCTTTGATATGGATAGAAAATAAAATTCTGATTTATGATCTTTTAGGGATCTTGAGTCCCTATAGATTTTCTGAATTGCTTCTATCCCTGCTAATTATTTTGCATCAAAATCCCCGTCATCATAAACCCTAATCAAAAACTTTTATCACAAAGATTAATCTCAAAATAATCAAAGCCATCGTGATATTATCATTGTTAACGTATTGTTACAGAAAAGATGATATAACAAAACAATAATACAAAGGATTACATACACATAAACAGTAATACAAAGGAATGTGTACCTTTCATAATGAGGACTACATTCACATAAACAAAAAAGCTTGAATATATATTCCGAATGAAACTAAAACATATACCACACATGATAAGTTTATTAATCATATTGAAAACACTAAAATAGAGGATTATGTACTGTTAATTATTAGGGTTTTGTAAAGGTTTCGTACTTGTCATTGTTTCATATAAGTCAGAAAAACATAGGATCCAAGAAAATGTTGTTACCTTTATTTGAATGATGTCTAATGAATGACGAATAGAAAATAACACAAATAAATACGTTTCTGAAGATACAAATAAATGATATTAGGATTTATGATGAATTAGTTTTTGAAGATGGATGTGATTAGTTTTAGGGTTTATGATAGAGTTCGTTCTTGAAGATACATGCATTAGTTTTAAGGTTTATAAAGGTGATAAGGTATTCATCACCTAATATCATAAGCTGGTATATTAAATTTGTGTTTATATATCTAAATCTGTAAGATTTTAACAAAAAAAATGAATCAGGACTAATGGTTGGCCAATTACAATATATGATGCCTTTTCATGTTGTCCTTAGTTCGAACCATGCTAGGGAGATTTTTAATAATAATTTTCAAAAGTTTTAAAATATAGAAAATTTTAGAAAAAAAACAATAAACCGAAAATTGCTAAACTAAATGTAAAAAATCCGAAAATTGTGGAGAAAAATGATGACGTGGATTAATGGGTATTTCTAACTAACTAACTAACTAACCACCAAAACATGATTTTAAAAAGTCTTCAAAAAATTCTGAAAAAATTCCAAATTGTCGGATTTGTTGATGCATAAAAAAGTTGTGAATAAACACTTTTTAATTTTGAGTTTTTTACGTTTTTCTGATGCACAAAAAATAAAATTTGAGGCACAAACACGTGAATTTTGGGGTACAATATTTTTTTCATTCACAAAACTTTCAGTTTGTTATAGTTTGATGCAGAATCATATTTTAAAGCAAAAAGTCAAAAGAAGTTTGGCATAAAAATGAATTCTTGATGCACAAAAAACCTAAAAAACGTAAAAGAAAACGTTTTTGTGCATCAAAATTCCGTTTTTGTGCATTAAAAAAGCGTAAAATACTTCAAATTAAAAAAACTTTTTTCACAAAAGTTTTTTGCACCAACATACCCGATCTACTGTAATTTTTTCATAATTTTTGGAGAACTTAAAAAAAAACATGTTTAGATGGTTAGTTAGTTAGTTAGTTAGTTTGTTAGGATTGTGATTTAATCTCATCCATTGATTTTAAATCAATGGATGAAAATCCTTCTTATCCTTCTCACAAAAAAAGTCTTTTTATTTGATCTCTCCTATATATATATATATATATATATATATATATATATATATATATATATATATATATATATATATATATATATATATATATATATATATATATATATATATATATATATATATATATATATATATATATATATATATATATATATATATATATATATGCTAGCCTTTTGACCAGTCAGTTGGACGGGCTATCTTTAAATATATATTTTTTAATGAAATTGAAGTTATGTGTGTTTGTATTGGAAGTTTAGTATATGTAATGTTAGTTATAACATTAATATTTTATTAATGTAGCATAGAATGGACAAAAATAACGTAGTTTAAGATATTTTATTTATATAAGAATATTATGAGTTAATTGAACTTGCATACATTAACGTTATGAATTAGTTTGTTACAATAAATTTTTTTAGAATTTTAATAATATTATATAAATATTTTATGTCTTTTTGAATTTTATGAGGTAATAAATTTTGTATATGTTAATGTTATGAATAACTTTTTTACATTATTTTTTTTAAATTAATATTATTGTTAAGTTTTTTGTTGTTAGCAAAAATATTATAGTTAAGTAATTTTTAAAAATGATTTTGTTTTGTAAGTTTTGGGGTAAAAGCTATAAAATATCATCTTACTTATTGGTTTGTGCCGACTTTAAACGCTTACTTTTTTATCTCGTGACTTTAACAATGAACTTTTAAATTTGTTCCGACTATGCCCATATAAGCATGAAATGACTATATTACCCTCGTCTTCTTCAATATAATTACATGTATTGCCACACACCTGTCATCTTCTTTTTTAATTTCCATTTTTGATAAAATAACTCATCAGTACCAAATACGTACACCGTAATAATATAATGAAAGGTCAATGATTAGGTAATCTATTGTGGGTATGGTTCCTAAATATACATATACTACTATGTATATTTTTCATTTCACTAACCTAAAACAAATACGTACACCGTAATAATGTATCAAAAACTCAAACATTGATAATTTCCTGTGTTCCTCTTCTTGTACCACACAATCTTAGTTTTTTTCTTTAGAAGTAACCACGTCTAGTAGGTTATGACATTCCTGTAACGGCGGAGGTGGCAGAAAAAGGTGGTGTTTCGAACGCTGGAACATAGATCCGCCTAGGAAATCAGAACGAGCCTCCACTCGCCAAGGTGGTGTATTCGACGCGCTGCCAAAATTGCTACGGTTTAAAATACAAATCAAAATAAGCCTCCACTCGTCGGAGGTGGTGTCTCAAACGCTGCCAAGATCACTAAAAAGGTTAAAACATAAATCAAAATAGTCTCCACTCGCCAGACGTGATGTTTCAAACGCTTCAAAAATCAGTTTGTTGCTTTTTGTTCGGTCGAGTTGGGTTGGCAAAGATGGTGGTGTACCAATGTTGCTAGATTAATATTGGGTGATGGTCAAACTTGGGTCAAAGGGTTGGGTATAAACCAGGGGTAGAACACGGAAGTTAATGTCGGATGGATAGATAACCAAGGCTGCTGGTTTGTGGGTTATTTATCCAGTTAATGTGAGAAAGAAAGACAAAGGGTATATTGGTCATTTAAGAGGGTAATATAGTCATTTTATGCTTATATGGGTATAGTCAGAACAAATTTAAAAGTTCATTGTTAAAGTCACGAGATAAAAAAGTAAGTGTATAAAGTCGGCACAAACCAATAAGTAAAATGGTATTTTGTAACTTTTACCCTAAGTTTTGTGGTAAACTGTATTCTAGCAAAAGAAAGCCCAAAAAGCTCAATTCTGGTACTATTTTTTGTCACGTGTATAATATAGCAACGGTATATAGCCCAATCTAAAACTTGGCAGTCCGAATATCTAAAAATATTTTCATTTTACTGAGTCAAACTATTATGAATCATTTGTAATTTCTATTTTCTTTTTAAGGAACTTTATAGAAACCCTTTATTGAATTACATGTGTCATTATATAAAAATTTGTATTTAAGGCATCATTTATAATTCCTATTTTTTGAAGCATTTTATGGAAACCCTTTAATGAATTACATGTGTCATTTTTATAGAATTTTGTATTTAACGCATTGTTTCAACATCTTTCCTTATATATTTTTATAGAATTTTGTATTTACGGCATCATTTGTAATTTCTATTTAAACAAAATACTTTTTATATAATTTTATATTTAAGGCATTGTTTCACCATCCTTCCTTATATATTTTTAGAAAATTTTGTATTTAAGGCATCATTTGTAATTCCTATTTAAACAAAACACTTTTTATAAAATTTGTATTTAAGACATTGTTTCACCATCCTTCCTTATATATTTTTATAGAATTTTGTGTTTGAGGCATCATTTGTAATTCCTATTTTCGTTTTGAAGTATTTTATGGAAACCCTTTAATGAATTAAATGTGTCATTATATACAATTTTGTATTTAAGGCATCATTTGTAATATATATTTTCTTTTTAAAGCATTTTATGGAAACCCTTTAATAATTTACATGTGTCATGTTTATAGAATTTTGTATTTAATGTATTGTTTCACCATCTTTCCTTATATAGTTTTATAGAATTTTGTATTTAAGACATCATTTGTAATTCCTATTTAAACAAAAGAATTTTTATAGAATTTTATATTTAAGACATTGTTTCACCATCCTTCCTAATATATTTTTATAAAATTTTTTATTTAAGGTATCATTTGTAATTTCTATTTAAACAAAACACTTTTTATAGAATTTTGTATATAAGGCATTGTTTCACCATCCTTCCTTAAATATTTTTATAGAATTTTGTATTTAAGGCATCATTTATAATTTTTATTTTCTTTTTGAAGCATTTTATGGAAACCATTTAATGAATTACATGTGTCACTTTTATAGAATTTTGTATTTAAGGCGTTGTTTCACAATCTTTCCTTATATATTTTTATATAATTTTGTATGTACGACATCATTTGTAATTCCTATTTAAATAAAAGACTTTTTATTGAATTTTATATTTAAGGCATTGTTTCACCATCCTTTCTTATATATTTTTATAATTTTTTGTATTTAAGGCATCATTTGTAATTCTTATTTAAACAAAACACTTTTTATAAAATTTTGTTTTTTAAGGCATTGTTTCACCATCCTTCCTTATATATTTTTATAGAATTTTGTATTTAAGGCATCATTTGTAATTCATATTTTCTTTTTGAAGCATTTTATGGAAACCCTTTAATGAATTAAATGTGTCATTATATACAAGTTTTTATTTAAGGCATCATTTGTAATTCCTATTTTCTTTTTAACGCATTTTATAGAAACCCTTTAATAATTTACATGTGTCATATTTATAGAATTTTATATTTAATGTATTGTTTCACCATCTTTCCTTATATATTTTTATAGAATTTTGTATTTATAAGGCATTATTTGTAATTCCTATTTAAACAAAAGATTTTTATAGAATTTTATATTTAAGACATTGTTTCACCATCCTTCCTAATATATTTTTATAAAATTTTGTATTTAGGGCATCATTTGTAATTCCTATTTAAACAAAACATCTTTTATAGAATTTTGTATTTAAGGCATTGTTTCACCATTCTTCCTTAAATATTTTTATACAATTTTGTATTTAAGGCATCACTTATAATTCTTATTTTTTTAAAGCATTTTATGGAAACCATTTAATGAATTACATGTGTCATTTTTATAGAATTTTATATTTAAGGTATTGTTTCACCATATTTCCTTATATATTTTTATAGAATTTTGTATTTACGGCATAAATTGTAATTCCTATTTAAACAAAAGACTTTTTATAGAATTTTATATTTAATGCATTGTTTTACCTTCGTTCCTTATATATTTTTATAAAATTTTGTATTTAAGGCATCATTTGTAATTCCTATTTTCTTTTTGAAGCATTTTATAGAAACCTTTATTGAATTACATGTGTCATTATATACAATTTTTTATTTGAGGCATCATTTGTAATTCCTATTTTATTTTTGAAGCATTTTATGGAAACCCTTTAATAATTTACATGTGTCATTTTTATAGAGTTTTGTTTTTAAGGTATTGTTTTACCATCTTTCCTTATATATTTTTATATAATTTTGTATTTAAGCCATCATTTGTAATTCCTATTTAAACAAAAGACTTCATATAGAATTTTATATTTTAGGCAATGTTTCACCATCCTTCCTTATATATTTTTATAAAATTTTGTATTTAAGACATCATTTGTAATTCCTATTTAAAAAAACACTTTTTATAGAATTTCGTATTTAAGGCATTGTTTCACCATCCTTCCTTATATATTTTTATAGTTTGTATTTAAGGCATCATTTCTAATCCTATTTTCTTTTTGAAGCATTTTATGGAAACCCTTTAATGAATTACATGTGTGATTTTTATAGAATTTTGTATATAACGCATTGTTTCACCATCCTTCCTATGTAAGGGTTTTTGATTTGATATATATATATATATATACATATATATAGAGTTAGGATCAAATAAGAAGAAAACTTAAAATAAGAAGAGTAAGAAGGAATATCCACCAATCATTTATTTACACTATAGAGGGGTATTTCCGTCTCAACAGAATTGATTGTGAGTTTTAATTCTTAAAATAGTGGATGGATGGATGATTAAATTCATTTGATTATTATTTTTATAGTACGCATTTTAAAAATTAAAAACTATGATATCGTTAATATTCTAGCCATTCCATAACTGAGTTTTTTTTCTTCTCGATATTTAACATGTGATTTTTAATATTGATTTAACAATTTACGCATCTAACTTCACATGTGCATCTAACTTTTAAATTATGATAGCATATCATGCATCTTCATGTATTTCTACTTTCTAGAAAATTATGATAGCATATCATGCATCTTCATTTATCTGACGATGGATATTCCTTAATGAAATCATTGCCACAATGCCACATGTAAAAACAAATAGATCTTTGAACTTTCAAGTTTTCTTTTGAGCAAGTTGGTTGTTTTATCAAATGCATCATGCACAACGATTAAATGCATCTATCACGTTACAATTAGATGCATAGACTCTAAAAAAACGCATCGAGAAATTTAGATGCGCCCTTTTAAAATCAGTTGGATTGTTAAATAAACAATATAAAAATAATCGACAACGGACTAGATGTATATATCAATCGACTTAAAAATACCTATATGTTTAATTAGATGCATCAATATAGTTATTTGCATCATCTTATTTCAAAATCGATAAGTTGAACATAATTTGATGCGCCTGTTAATTACTGCAAAATGAGTAGATGCAATTAAATGAAAATGTTTAGGACTCTAGGTGCATCGTTTGAATCTATAAATTTACTCGTTTTTTATTTAGTGTTTACGAATGGTGTTAAGTAAATAAAAAAGATGAATCATTCATGACGTTTAAAAAAACTAAAAAGGATTGATATCATAAGATAAGGTGCATATATGGACATTAAAACATATTACGTACTATCATTAAATAAGGTGCATGGCTTAAAAATCAATTATGCATTTGTATGATTAGATGTACTATCATATTTAATCTTAACAATTAAATGCACCATGATTGATTGGTCATAGTTTAATGTTGACGTAGAGTAAAAACAGTAGGTTTAGTGAGAAACTGAAGGGAATTGAACATTTTACAAATTTACCCTTAAAAGTGAGAATTATATGTTGATTAATTACCATATTGCCATCAATTAATCTTAACCTTTGATGCAAGATCTAATGGACAAAATTACTTCTTATTCTTCTTATTTTAACTAATCTTCTCACTGGATCCTTACTATATATATATATATATATATATATATATATATATATATATATAATATATATATATATATATATATATATATATATATATATATATATATATATATATATATATATATATATATATATATATATATTTTAACACCCCCAAATATTCACATATCAAAACAGCGGAAGAGTCGTTGGTGTTACGGGATAGCACATTACTCAAATCATAGACAACGCTTAAAAATCGCGTCGTTTAATAATAAAGCATTTTCCATTCATAAATATCAAATTACATAGGTCCTCAGGTCAATATATGTCTTACAAATTTACAAAACATTTGAATGGAAATTGTTATTTAATTGCGGGCCATAAATTCTTGTCATCTTCCCGGGAATTACCTTCAAGTACCTGAGATAAAACGTGTTAAAAAGTCAGCGAAAACGCCGAGTGAATTCATAGAGTTTAATAAAAACCATTAATACATATTGTAGGATATGTAAATCTTGCTTATTTTTTTGAGAGAGAAAGAGATAGAGAGATGGTGAGAACACACACACTTATCGAGAGAAAGTGAAAGAAAAACACTTTTCAACTATGTGTAAAATGAAGAACCACATCACCCTCTCCATCTAAGGAGAGGGTTTATATACCCAAGCCCTTGTCATGGGCTTGGGCTTAAATTTGGGCCGGCCTACACATGTTGTAGGCTAGGCTTTGGTTTGTTTGTTAAATAAAGATAAGTAACTAAACTATGAGCTATTACATGGACTATCGTTGGAGTGACCGGTCCTTCTTAATACGTAAAACGTATTTCCAACAATCTCCCCCTAAGGGAGGTCACTCAAAACAAGGGCGTCACCCGAGTTACAATAATAAAATAAACCTAGCATACTATGCTTGTCTTGAGCTCGTAGTTTTCGTCTTTCTTTTCTTTTTCTTTTCTGGTGAACATGCTGATGTGATCTTTGATATTAGTCTTGAGCATTAATCTCTTGCCTTGATCTCGTGCATCCATCACTTGTGATCTTCGCCTCCTCGTGACACCATGTCCCACATACTTATACCTTTGTAATTCTTGAAAGCTTCAGAGTTCGATACAGCGGAAGACTTAACTTTTAGGCTTTCTTGAATTAGATGAGGTATTAAGTGCATATAGTATAAGCATGCGGGGACGACTTCTTCTCGGATTCCGCAACGCCACCGTCTTCAAATACCGCAACATAAGTAGACACGAACGAAATGGCTTTGAACATATCATTTTAGTTCGGTAGCATTTTACCTCCGGTCGATGAAGACCATTGGACGATATAAAATATCGTACTTGTGGCAGGTAGATTTAATTAAAAATCTCCTTGACAAGATTTCGCGGGTAAACCCGTTCTCTTTACTCGACCGTCCAAAGCTGACTGCGAACGTAAAGAGTGAATCATTTGGATAAAATTATCCGCATGATTGAAGCCGTCAATTCTGATTCCTGGAACAAGTTTGATTCATTAAAGAATCGCACCATCGTTGCTTTCCAGTTGTCACGAGCTTGATTCATATTGAATCTTGCAAGTTACCTACCAAGTGCTGTTTGAGGTTAACACTAGAAGGATTTCCACTCATCACTGTAAACACTAAGGTATTACTCTGAGTGTTCTGGCAAGATCACTAAGATATCGCGTAGAGGCCTGGAACGTGTTTAGATTCAGTTAAGAATTAAACCACTGTTGCTTTCCAGTTATCACAAGCTTGATTCATAAAGAATCGCACAAGTCACCTACCATGAGATTTTTGATATTCGCTCAAGAAGGATTTCCATCTTCATCGTAAATACTTTCGTATTACTCGGATGTTCAGGCAAGATCATAAAGATTTTGCGTAGAACTCTTAAGATCTTTCTTACTTTTTACAGTGTGTGAAGAAGCAAGGAAATATGAAAGTGTGTCCTAAAGAGATATTTGATGATCTCAAATAGATCTAGACTCGATCGTGCATTTTGGATTTTAGTGATCGGAGGCTGGAGAGGTGTGCCACCTTTTCAATACCAATTTATTCGAAGTGAATAAATCAATAGATAATGTGTTGTGTAACACTCTCAATTTTCGTATCGGTACAGCGGAAGGGTCTTTTAGAGTGTTACGGGATAGCACAATAACTCCAATCATAGACAACACATAAAAATAGTTGTACAAGGTTTAACATACATTCATTCGATAAAAAGTTTTAAAGTGTACAACAGGTCCCAAATTATACAGGTCATTTAGTTTACAAAACATAGATCGAATGAACATTTTTAATATTATGTGGGCCATCAGAGTCGATCTCTATCCGGATTACCTTCAAGCACCTGAGATAAAAACATGCAAAAATCATATCAGCGAATGCCGAGTGAATTCATAGAGTTTAATAAAAACCGTTATATAAAACAATCGTTAAAATCAGAACACAAGTATAATATCGGAAGTAAGTCCTCATATTGCTAGTCAGGCAATATATAAATCAAGCATACATCTTAAACCGTCCATGAGACCGTAGCCTCAATATTACCATTATAGGTAATATTATCATCGTTAATAGCATCGTTTCATATCGGATATTTAGATTATATAGGTTGTAGGATTATTATTAGTCGCATGACATTGTTACCTTACTATGAAAACAGCGGGCCGCGAACCCGACAAACAATTTGCCCATCTAAGTTAGCGTGTCGTCACAAAAATCACGCTATGGAATCTTCTCATACATAAATTCGCTTACCAATCAATGTGGTACGACAAGGATCAACCGTCAAGGCGCGAACTGGGGTGATCGTCCCCAAATAGTACTATCAAATGCATAAGCGTCTACCAAATCCCGGTAGTTCACAATTCATGCTAATGGGACTTTAAGTGACATAACCTAACTACTAATAATCCTTTTAGTCTCGTTTATAGGGTCATAGCATCATTCGGGTCCGTATCATTAACATACCATCGGGACTACTTCTGTTCTATTTTTATAAAATCTAGCATGTTATCTCCCTCGCGGGTTTACAAATCATTTTATAAAACATTTAAAAGAGTGCGAGGCTATGAACTCACATTGATAATGAAAGGCGGATTATCGGCTACGGGCGTGCTTCGGTCACGGAAACCTATATAAATAATAGTCGGTCTTAGACTTTGTCCAATGACTTTTATCAAAATAACAATATACATATGATGATTTTGTACATATGATGATGATCAAGTGGGTTTATACATCCTTGTTTACTCATTTTAGCGTTTACGTTTTGGTAACTTTTTACTAGTTTGCTAGTTTTACCTATTTACCTATTTTAAGTCCATTAAGCTTAGTATAAGTTCTTTAACTTGTTTTAATACATTTTATACTTATATTATCAGTATATATACTTTCCATGTTGGGCCCAAATGGGTTAAGCCCAATAAGTTCTTTTTACAAGTATTTATCTTATTTAGTCCAATATGCTTAGTTAGCTCGTTAATGTCCGTATGTCCTATAGTTTGGGTTTTATCGGTTTTTACTTGTATTAGTTACTTATATATCAGTATATGACTTTTATAAACTTTACATTAGACGGGTTTGATCGTCTAAGTTTTATTTGGCGAAAAACGTTAATTTTACGGTAATAGCCAAAAAAGTCGTAAAAATCAAGTTTATAGTTTTTATTACTTATAAGTATTATTCCACAACCATTTATATAATTTATCCATTTAATTAACCTTTTACATATTTATATAAATAAGTTTCATAAGTTAGTGGATTTTTATTTTACATTTTATACAATAAAATGTGAGTGCTTATATAATAATAATAAGCATTAATTCTCAAAATCTGATTTTTATCTTCATGTTCACCATGTTTACCATATCTAGAGTTTTATAATGAACTAGAAGCTGATTTTTGGGTGGCATGTTCTTCATATTATGTGCTACATTTAACGTAGATATAGATACTGCTCATTGTAAGTTTATCTTGCCTTAACAGTCCCTACAAAACTGCTTATTCAGATTAGAACACCCAACTTGTTTTGATCATATCTCACACATTATATTGATTCCATTGCACGGCCAACTCTCACATGTGTATAACATCTTGTACTTACTGTAACTGGATCATACCATGCAATTTTATCAGTTCAAGTTTTAGTTATATACTGTTTTTATACAACCAACTAAATAATCAAGATTTTAGCCTCATTTCTTATAGTTATTAACCTTTTTAAGCATATCTATCAACACTTGATCCCCACACAACATTTTTATCATCATATATACATCATATACATATACAAAATGAAAGAAAATACATTTGTTCTTTACAAAAATAACAAGAGAAAATGGAGAGGATGATCTTCTTTACCAACCAAGTGTATTTCTTATTTTTGGAAGACAAGAACTTGATGAACACAACAAGTAACTCCAAGATCATCAAACACCAAGAACATAAGTTGAGAAATCAGCCCTAGGACACAAGAAAATAACCTCCAATGTTGTTAATATGGCCACCAAATGATCAAGGCTTCAAGATAACTCCATGATAGAGCTAGTTAACATGTATTTCATGGCTAGAAAAGATCAAAAGGGGTGTTTGTAGCTTCAAAGTGGACGGCAAGGGAGGGAGTGTTTGAGAGGATTTGTGTTGATTTTGCATGTAAGGAAATGGTGGTGTGAGTTAGTTGCTAGTGGTTTTGACTAGGAAAAGCTTAAAGAGTAAGCTTTGTTTACACTTGTAAACACTTAGCTAACATGATGCCACATATGGTTGTGGTGTCATGTTAGTGCCGTCCCATATAAGCTAGTGGGGTGGGACAATTTATTTTGTCCCATCTCACTAGTTTACAAGTATTCCTCGATTCTAGTTTTCTCGATTTGCGTGCCCTCGGGTCGTTTTACGAAAAACGTTTTTATAAATTATGAACCACCGTCACAAAACTGTTGGGAATAAATCTATGCTTCTTTGTTTCCCCTGCTAGTTGATTATTCGTACCCCTGCTAGAGTAAGTTCCCCCTTCTAAATAACAAAGGCAGGGGGATTGGTTCCCCTGCTGAAGTCAAAGGCCCTGCTGTCAAAGATAAACATGGAATAGATTTTTACGCGTTTCAGTTATTATTCCTTAATACTTTCCAAGTTTGTTAGTAGTGATCTTGTACGTGAGTCCTTGTGGCTATAAAAGGACTCACTAGGTTAGCATGTAAAGTGTGTCTTTCTCAATTATCTTTCATTATCATACTTTAAGGTTTTGTAAA
Source organism: Glebionis coronaria (assembly GCA_025667525.1). Classification (NCBI taxonomy): domain Eukaryota; kingdom Viridiplantae; phylum Streptophyta; class Magnoliopsida; order Asterales; family Asteraceae; genus Glebionis; species Glebionis coronaria. Next base: position 252,832 of record JANFOE010000772.1, read on the forward strand.
CCCTAATACCATTTTAGGGTATTCGTATATCTTTGATATATTAAAGTTCAACGTTTCAATCATATTGTTCTTGTGCTAAACATTATATTCCGCATCTTGTTTAGTTACTTTGCTTTGCAAAGTTTCTCTAGTGTTAAAATGAATTCTTTCTCTCTATCACAACCCTTAAACAAGCTATTAAGGTTTAAGATCTGACTTTGGGATCAACAAGTGGTATCAGAGCTTGTTGAGAAACTTTGTCTAAATCAAGAACAAAATCCTCATAGCAAACATGTCTTCAGACTCGTTCTCAAACAGCAACAACCACAATAACCTCAAGTTACCTATGTTGGATCCTGAAAACTTTGAATTATGGGAATTCAGAATCCAACAATACCTGAAAATGGAACATTATGTTCTCTGGGAGATCATAGAATTTGGTGATCAGTTCAACAAAATGTTAGCAGTTGAAGAGGGCAAGGAAGAAGGTGAAAGTTCCAAAGGTAAGGACAAGAAGAAATCTGCTGCTCTGTGTGATAAGGAAATACTGGCTAGAAGGCATGATGTCAGGGCTCACAGCTCATTGCTGTTGGCTCTACCTGATAGACATCAACTCAGATTCAGAAAATACAAAACAGCTAAAGAACTATGGGAAGCCATTGGCACAACCTTTGGAGGAAATGAAGCCACAAAGAAGAAGAAGAAGAATCAAATGCTGGATGATTTTGCTTCTTTCAAAGCAATTGGTGATGAATCAATTGGAGCTATTTACAATAGGCTTCAAGATATGGTAGCCCAGTTGGAATTCTTTGATATAGAGGTGTCAAAAGAGCAGGTGAACACCAGGTTTCTTAACAGCCTCCAGAAAGAATGGTTTGTCTATAAGGCAATTTGGCAGAATAAGGATGACTTGGACAACAAGAACATTGATGACATATACAATAACTTAAAAGTTTTTGAACCTGTTGTCAATGAGATGAAATCAAAAGGAACGATTCCCACCAACTCAAGTGGATCCACTAATTCCCCTGCTAACATGGCATTCATGTCACAAAGCAGTGGAATCTCCAAGAACAGTGGAATTGAAGTAGCCCCTACTACTTATTCCCCTGCTACCAGGTCCGGACCATCCTATGATGAAGAAAGACCAGCTACATTCAGCCTGGATACTGCTTGTGCTTTTATAGCATCTCAAGGGTCACAAGGATCTACTGTGCTGCATGAAGATCTAAGTAAAATTAGTAAGCAAGGGCTAGAAGAGATGGATATCAAGTGGAATATGGCTCTGCTCAGCATGAGAGCCAATAGGTTCTACAAGAAGTATGGGAAGAAAATCTCAATCAATCCCTCTGATGTGGCTGGGTTTGATAAAACAAAAGTTGAATGCTACAACTGTGGCAAGAAGGGTCATTTTGCCAGGGAATGCAGAGGACCTAAGACTGGTAACAGCTACAGAAAGGAAACAAGAGATGATGATTCTGGTGCTAAAGCCATGGTAGCCATGTAGGGGATAGATGAAGCAAGTGGATGGGACTGGAGTGCAATGACAGAGAATGTGGAAAGAAATCAAGCTTTGATTTCTGAGGAAAAAGAAGAAGACTTTGCACTTATGGCCATATCAAGTTCCAGTTCTGACAATGAGGTATATGATGACTCATATTGTACTAAATCTTGTAGGAAAAATACTGAGTATTTGAATGATCAAATCAGAAAGGTAAAAGCTGACTATATCAATTGTGATAATGATCTTGATAATTATAAACGTGCTTTAAAACAGTTAGAGTCCACAATAAGAGAGTTTAAGCAAAGAGAAAGTGATTATAGGGATCACATTGTGATTCTAGAAAGAGATGCCAAGGAGAATAACCAATCTATAAAAGAATTGACTGCTGAACTTGTAATTTTCAAAGCTAACCAAAAGATAGATGAGGAAACTGTTGAAAAATTTGGAAAAGCTTCAAAAGATTTAACCAAAGCAGTGAAATTGGTCAATCTCCTAGGGACAAAACAGGGTTTGGGATTAAAAATGAGCATGCCACCATACCACCACCCCCTGCCAACATCCATGCACCTTTTCCTACAAAAGACCTGTCCTGGACTGGTCTCCCTTGTTTTCAAAAACAGGATGATATTGAGTTTGACCTGAGTGCTTATATACCTAATAATCTTGATACTGAAGAGTCCCTAGTAAAAACTAGTGCTATTAGGGATTTTGAAAAGGAACAAGTTGCTTTAAAACAATGGAAAATTGATAACCCTGTTCTATTTTCAAGAGAAGGAATTTTTGGTAGTGACTCTAGTTCTAAGAGTAGCTCTCCCAAATCTAGGTCCAGATCACAGTCCCCTAAGTCCACCATTAAATATGCTGGTATGTACAGGAATGTCAGAGGTAATCAAAGAAATTGGAATGACCAAAAGTCTCATCAATTAGGAGAAGACTTTGTGATTAACACCAAGCCCTGCTTCACATGTGGCAGCTTTGAGCACACTTATCAAGAGTGTAAGGCACCAATGGAGATGGTGGCTGCAAATCCCTTAAAGGATATGCAACCTAAAACCATTCTTCTAAATGCAGGGGCAAAATCCTTTTCCCCTGCCAAGTATGTTGCCCTTGCCTTGAGAAACAGGTTGACTGATAAATATGTTGTTCCTTCACTTAGAAAGGAGAATCATGTTCACACAAAGACCAGCACTTCTGTGACCATCCCAACACCTTATAATGCATATAGATCTGGCTCTAGACCTTACCAACACATGAATATAGGCCAAAACAAAATATGGGTTCCCTTTGCTAAGCATAGGGATTCCCCTACTAAAACTGGGGTATCCCCTACTAACAAAGTTTTGCCTTCTAGGAGCATGGGAAGATGGGGAAAAGCTATGAAAGCCTCAGCTCGTTGGGTTTGGGTACCCAAAAGGGGTACTCAATCCAATGGTGTATCTCTAGTTTTTGAAAACCTATCCTACATTGATACACGAGGTAGATCCAAGTCTGTAATGGCTTGGGTCCCCAAGAAAAACTAATTTGTTTTTCTTTTTGCAGGTGACAAAGAAGACAAGGGATGATAGAGCATATTGGGATAGTGGATGCTCAAGAAGTATGACTGGACAAAAATCTTACATGTCTAACTTTGTGCCCCTGCATGACAATGATGGTGTTTCTTTTGGAGATGGGCATGGAACTATAACAGGAAAAGGAACTATTGTCACCAATGGGATGACTTTTGACAATGTCTACTTGGTGAAAGAACTCAAGTACAATCTCTTCAGTGTGTCACAGATGACTGATAACAATAATTTTGTCTTGTTTACTGACACTGAATGCTTGGTGTTAGGAAAGGAGTTTGTCTTGCCACCAGACACTCCTATTGTACTCAGAACACCAAGACAGAAGAATATGTACACAATTGATCTCAAGGACATATCTCTCCAAGATAATGAAACATGTTTCATTGCCAAAGCTTCAGTAGATGAATGTAAGAAATGGCATAGAAGACTTGGTCATCTTAATTTCAGGAACATGAACAAACTAGTAAAATATAATCTGGTTCATGGTCTTCCTTCTAAGTCTTTTGTCAATGAACATACTTGTGCTGCCTCTTTGAAAGGGAAGCAACACAGAGCATCTTGCAAATCAAAAACAAGTATGTCCACCACCAAGCCATTGGAACTACTGCATATGGATCTCTTTGGTCCTACTTCTGTGGCAAGCATAATGAAGAAATGGTACTGCCTAGTGATTACTGATGATTTTTCAAGGTTCACATGGACATTATTTCTATTTGAGAAGAGTGACACAGCTGATGTACTCATTGGGTTCATCAATCAAATTGAACTATCAAAAAGCATGAAGGTAGTCACCATGAGATCAGACAATGGTGGTGAGTTCAGAAATCAGAAACTGGACTCTTTCTGCATAAACAAAGGCATCAAGAGGCAATTCAGCATTGCAAGAACACCTCAACAGAATGGAGTGGTAGAAAGAAGGAATAGGACACTCATTGAAGCTGCAAGAACTATGCTGTCTGATTCCAAACTTCCAGTTATCTTTTGGGCTGAAGCTGTATCCACTGCTTGTTATGTATAAAACAGGGCCTTGGTGGTTAAGGCACACAACAAGACCCCTTATCAGCTGTTCAATGGAAGACCTCCCTTAATTGACTTTTTCAGACCTTTTGGATGTGATGTGATCATCTTGAACACTATTGACAATCGAGGTAAGTTTAGTGAAAAGGGTGATGATGGATACTTTGTGGGTTATTCATTAAACAGCAAGGGATATAGGGTCTTCAACAAGAAGACAAGCAAAATCACAGAAAATCTTCATGTGAACTTTCTTGAAGACAAACCTGAAGATGTTCAAACAGGTCCTGACTGGTTCTTTGATTTAGAAGTACTTTCAAAATCTATGAGTTATGTACCTGTTGCTTTGTAGAACTCTAACCTTTCAGGTACTCAAGAGCCAACTGGTGCAGAGAAGTCACCCCTGAGGTACATGAATGTACCCTCATTATTTCCTATTGAAACTGATGATCAAGAAGATAATTCTTCTCTAGGAAAAGAACAGCCAATCTCATCCCCTGCTCCTAAAAGCAGCGGAATGACTGAAGGTAGTGGAATCCAGGATTCCCCTGCTAGACCTATTGATTCCTCTCTCACAAAGGATCCTGTTACTAATGATACTAATGATGCAGAAAGAGAATCCCCACTCATTTCATCATCTACACCCATAGCTGATAGTCCTATTATATCCAGCAGTGGAAGCAGAATAATCAAGAGTGGAGGTCCAAGTTACTTAGAGCTTCATTCTGCTCACCAGCACCCATCTCTAGGTCATGCTGTATCGTTTGGAAGTTCCTTTGAGGACTTCTTTCCTAATCAAAATAGCCCCATCAATTCTGATTTGGAAGAAGATGAAACAGAAGTAATCATGCAGCCTACCTACAGAATCAATAAGGATCACCCTATCTCTCAAATCATTGGTAATCCTGAAGCCCCTAGACATACAAGGTATACAACAAAGGAGCACAGCTTCATTGCTAACATCACCATGAAGTTCAATCATGACAACATGCAATGTTGTCTGTTTACTGCATTTTTGTCACAAGAAGAGCCAAAGAAGATTTTTCAGGCTTTAAATGACCCAAGCTGGGTTGAAGCCATGCAAGAGGAGCTCTTACAATTTGACATACAAGAGGTTTGGATTCTGGTGGATTGTCCCAAATGGGCAAGGCCTATTGGGACAAAGTGGGTACTCAGGAACAAAAAGGATGAAAGGGGAATAGTTGTCAGGAACAAAGCAAGACTAGTGGCACAAGGGTATACTCAGGAAGAAGGAATTGATTATGAAGAGGTATTTGCTCCTGTAGCCAGGATTGAAGCCATTAGATTATTCCTTGCTTATGCTTCATTCATGGACTTCACTGTTTTCCAAATGGATGTGAGAAGTGCCTTCCTATATGGAACCATTGATGAAGAAGTCTATGTTATACAACCTCCAGGGTTTGAAGACCCAGAACATCCAGATAAAGTATACAAGGTGAAAAAGGCTATGTATGGACTTCACCAAGCTCCCAGAGCCTGGTATGGTACTCTCTCTAAATATCTCTTAGACAATGGATTCAGCAGGGGGAAGATTGATCAGACCCTGTTTACCAAGAAACAAAAGGGTGACCTTTTGCTTGTACAAGTCTATGTTGATGACATCATTTTTGGATCCACTAACTCTATGCTTAGCAAGGAGTTTGCCAAACTAATGCAGGATAAATTTCAAATGAGTGCCATGGGAGAACTAAACTTCTTTTTGGGGTTACAAGTTCAGCAGAGGAAAGATGGGATATTTATCTCACAAGACAAATATGTGGCTGAGATTGTAAAGAAGTTTGGCATGTCTGATGGAAAGAAGGTGTCCACTCCAATGGACAAGGATCATCCATGGGGTAAAGATGGTCCTGGAAAGCCTATAGATGTCAGGAACTACAGGTCTATGATTGGGTCTCTTATGTATCTCACTGCTTCAAGACCTGACATCATGTTTGCAGTCTGCTTATGTGCAAGAAACCAGGTGTCACCAACAGAGTGTCACTTATTCGCTGTGAAAAGGATTTTTAGGTATCTAAAATGTCATCCCACCTTAGGACTTTGGTATCCAAAGGAGTCACCATTTGAGCTAATAGCCTATTCAGATAGTGATTATGCTGGTGACAACAATGATAGGAAGTCTACAACAGGGGGATGCCAATTTTTGGGAAGCAGACTTATATCTTGGCAGTGTAAGAAGCAGACTATTATGGCAACATCCACAACTAAAGCTGAGTATGTAGCAGCTGCTGCATGCTATGGTCAAGTACTTTGGGTGCAAAATCAACTGCTTGATTATGGGTATAAATTTCTTAAAACCAAGATATTCATTGACAACAACAACACCATTTGCATTATTAAGAACCCTGTTTTTCATAGCAAGACTAAACACATTGAAATTAGACATCACTTTATCAGAGATTGTTTTGAAAAAGGACTAATTGTCCCTGAGAAAATTGATACAGAACTTAATGTTTCTGATCTTTTAACAAAAGCTTTTGAAGTAGGGAGGTTTCAGTATCTGGTTGCAGGTATTGGAATGGTTACCCCTTAAAAACTGATGTCTATTTTGTCATGTATGATCAGGGTTGCTTCACTGATGTTGTTGTATAACTGTTAGTCCATTTTTCCATCACTTTTTATTCCACTGCTTTTTAACACAGATTCCCCTGCTGGGGGTTCATTCCCCTGCTAAGAGAATTTTCTCTTAAGCTGGGTGTGTTCTTTTTACAAAAGTGGTTATATGTGGTTTTAGACTAACAATGCAGAGGTTCATATGGTGCATACTATTCTCATTGGTGGATCAGGTATATACTCTATGTTTCGGGGGAGGTTAGGTCACATCTTTAGGACTCAGGGTATCCTTAGGATACTCATATATGATCTTAGATCATATCCACTGGTGAGTGAGGGTTCAGGGTAATGAGGACTTGCTGCAAAGCTTGTCAGAACTCTAAAACCTTGAGGCACTGTAATGAGTGCTTACATTTCTCTATTAAAACAGCTTGCTGTTCAAATACAGATGTGTGGCACACATTGCCAAGACTTACTGACCATAGGTAAGAGACAAGGTAGGGATGGTGACTGGGGTATGCATGTTTTCTTGGGTTAACCTGGTGTAGGGTGACTTATGTATTGACTTTTTGTACTGAGCCTGTTGATGAATAGAGGACTCTTAAGTCTCTATGTATCTATCTTGTGTATACAAGTGTGTGCATTAGAGTAGAGCTAGTTAGCATTGGTCTCTCCATGACTAGTCCAATACCCCTAGGAAAGTTTCCCTTGCTTTCATTTTTTCATTCCCCTGCTATCTTTGCAGGTCTTGTTAAATTGGGGTACAAACTCTCTAAAAACCAAAAATGTAAGTTTACTAAAGGCCAGTTTGCCCCTCATTGGAAATATTTGATTCATATAATTTTGCAATGTTTGTCACCAAAAACCACTGCTTTTAATGAGTTTGGTAGTGAGATGGCTTCTGCCCTGATCTGCTTTGCAACAGGGAGGAAGTATTGTTTTTCTCAAATGATTTTTAAAGGAATGGTTAAAAACGTTTCAAGCAACTCAAAATTTTGTATGTACCCAAGGTTTATAGAACTCTTGCTGAATATGAGTGATCATGGTCCAATTAAACACAAAAACTATCTTTCAGCAACCAAACATACAACCAAACTATTCACCACTCTTCTTGCACCATCACCTCTATTTTCTGGAAAAACCATTCCACTCACTTCAAATAGGATGAACCAAATCAGACAGGAAGAAGCCAAGAATCAAACAGCTAAACACCAATCTTCTGATTCCCCTGCCAAGAACCTACACCCTGCTAGTCCTTTACCCCCTGCTGATCCACAACATGAAAGGCGTTCTAAATACAGGTTTGCCAGGTCTCCCTTGCCTGGTGAATCTTCACAAGTAGCAGAGAGGAGAGTCTCCAAGGGTTTAGAGCAACCTGAGGGTTTGGCTGCCACTACTTTCTCATTCTCAAGGGGTGACCAGGCCAGTGACACCATCAGTAAGTCCTCTCCCTCACTCCATGATATCCAAAAAGGGGAGAAATCCCCTTCTACGATTGAGAGCAGTATGAAACCTTTGACTAATCTGGAATTGACGAAAATGTGTATGAGTCTGAAAAGGCAGAATGCACAACTGGTACAAGATGTCAAAAAGCAAGGCCTGGTTATCAATAACTTGGAAACCAGACTTGCTACTCTTGAGGGAGGAGAAAGCCCAGACTGATTATATCAACAGATGAGGATGCTTCCAAAGGGGAGGAAGTTCCATATACAGAAGAGTCTACTCAGTACTATTCATATCCTGGTAGGGTACATGGAAAGATAGCAAGTGCTGAGAAAGGGACGGAGAAAGGAAGTGCTGATAAGGGAAGTGACAAGGGGAGTGCAACCAAAGATATTGCTCAAACATTGCTTACCATGGGCAATCCAGAAGAAGCCCCTGCTTCAAAAGTTTCCCCTGCCATTGCTGATCCCACTGCTGTAAGTCATTCCCCTGCAAAGAATATTACTCAGACTTTTGTTAGAAAGAGCAGAAAGCAACCAGCTCAGAAGGGGATTACAATCAAAGAACCTGCATCTAAAGTAAAACCAGCACCAGCAGTTGATCCAAAAGACAAAGGAAAAGGAATCATGGTGGAACAACCCAAGAGAAAATACAAGCATCTAACTCCTGAACAACAAAGGTCTCAAGAAGCACATGATGCACAAGTAGCTCTCAGGCTACAACAAGAGGAGATGGATATGTAGGACCAAAGAATGCAAAAGATGAGGCCCAAAGATATGCTCAAGCAGGTTGAGATTATGCATAGAGAACTAGATGACAGGGTACCTCATGTTGGAGAGTTTCTTGATCAATGGGAGAAGGAGTTAATAAATGCTCCTTTGGAAGACATGTATGAGTTGACTTGCCTTGTTTACAAATATCAAACTGAGTATCTGGAAAGAAGGGCAAATCAAATTCAGAGAGAGAAGTATCTGACTTCAGAGAAAGGGCAACTTGAACACTACAAAGTTCTGCTTAAGAGACATAGGAAGTGGAAGGATGGTGACTTCAGAGATATGAGTTTTGAAGCCATAAAAAGAGCAGTCAGACCAGTTCTAAAATTGTATGATGTGGAGGATTGGATGACTATCAACACTCCTGAGGAAGCTGAGTATCTTAGGAGACAAAGTGAAATGCTATAGAAAGCTAGGGAATCTAAGAAAAGAAAAGCTGGAGAAACAACCTTGGAAACTACACAAGCAGGTGCATCATCCCATGCAGGTGCATCATCACAAGCAGGGGCATTACATCAAGCAGGTGGAAGTTTTCCAGAAGTATTTGAGAAGTCTGTACTTAATGTACAAAGAGCAGCAAAGAGACTCAAGAGAATGGAGAAAGTTGGCACAGTTACTAAGGAGTCTCAAAGGCCTTCAAATGATGAAATTGATAAACAGTTAATTATGCAGGAAAATGATGATATCTCACCTAGTGAACTTGGAAAGAAGTTTGCTATCATAGAGTATGCTGTTTATGAACACAAAGGGAGGACTTGGTGGAAGCTTACATGAGCTGACAATACAGCACAGACATTTCTAAGTCTAGATGTCATGTTTCAAATTTTGGATAGTGAAGACTTAGAAGATCTGTGGAAAATATTGAAGAAAACGTTTGCTGCAAAACCTCCTACCATGGATGGTGTGGAGAAGGATTGGGTAATCTGGGAGTGCATGCATAGGATGTATGAGCATGAGTTATTTGATCCTATATTTGATGCAGTGAATAAAGGAGATTTGTTGTATTGGAAGCTGTTTACCAATTCTGGGGTCTATGAAGTAGTGATGGAAGGTATAAGTGTGTACTTGATCAATCATAGGTATTATCCCTTCTCTCAGGAGACCTTGAAGAAACTAGCGCAGGCTAACTTAATTGTAGATGCTAAAAAGCCTGTTGCTTATGATCTGGTAAGAATGGTTCATAGTCAAATTTGGCCAGAAAGTTTCTAAGCATCCTCATCAACTAGTATTTATTCATAAACTTGTCTTTAGGGGAAAGCACAAGTTTAGGGGTGGATTGTTGGGAATAAATCTATGCTTATTTGTTTCTCCTGCTAGTTGATTATTCGTACCCCTGCTAGAGTAAGTTCCCCCTGCTAAATAACAAAGGCAGGGGGATTGGTTCCCCTGCTGAAGTCAAAGGCCCTGCTGTCAAAGATAAACATGGAATAGATTTTTACGCGTTTCAGTTATTATTCCTTAATACTTTCCAAGTTTGTTAGTAGTGATCTTGTACGTGAGTCCTTGTGGCTATAAAAGGACTCACTAGGTTAGCATGCAAAGTGTGTCTTTCTCATTTATCTTTCATTATTATACTTTAAGGTTTTGTAAACCCTAATACCATTTTAGGGTATTCGTATATCTTTGATATATTAAAGTTCAACGTTTCAATCATATTGTTCTTGTGCTAAACATTATATTCCGCATCTTGTTTAGTTACTTTGTTTTGCAAAGTTTCTCTAGTGTTAGATTGAATTCTTTCTCTCTATCACAACCCTTAAACAAACTATTAAGGTTTAAGATCTGACTTTGGGATCAACAAAAACGAATCCAATAAAAATTGTCTCATAAAAAACGGAGTTCAAAAACGTAAATACGTAATCCTAAGGTTTCCGGTTTAGTCGTAAAGGACGCTAAATTATGCACGTAAGCCCAAATTTAAATCCGTAAATTGTGAGTTCGTCAACCAACACAAAAATAAGTTTCAAAATATTATACGAGAAAATATTTCACTACCTGAAGATGTTAGATTGTCACAGCTTTTCCTCCTAAAAGGGATCAACGTCCTCGTGATCCATTTCATTTGGATGTCCGTTTCTTATTGAAATCGAAGAGGTGCGGATATTTCTTCCACATTTCATCCTCTCGTTCCCAAGTATACTCCGGTCCATGCTTTGAATTCCATCGGATCTTGACAATAGGTATCCGACTTTGTTTCAGTTGCTTTACCTCACGATCCATAACCTCTATGGGCTCTTCGATAAAATGCAACTTCCCATCTACTAGAACCTTACCTAACGGAATTTTCTCATCACTCACTGCTAGACATTTCTTCAGATTAGATACATGGAATGTGTTGTGAACACCATGAAGTTCTGGGGGTAACTCTAGTTTGTAAGCCATTGGACCTACTCTAGATGAAATCTTAAAGGGTCCAATATAACGGGGATTCAATTTCCCTCTCTTTCCAAATCTGATAACGCCTTTCCATGGCGATACTTTCAACATTACTCGGTCACCCACTTTAAACTCCATTGGCTTCCGCCGCACATCCACGTAACTTTTCTGTATACTACGGGCAGTCAACAACCTATTCTTAATCTGAACTATCATATCCGTAGTCTCCCGGATCAATTCCGGTCCCGTGAGCTGGGTATCCCCAACTTCACTCCAACATACAAGAGATCTACACTTCCTACCATATAAAGCTTCAAACGGTGCAGCCTTAATACTAGAATGGTAACTATTGTTATACGAAAACTCTGCTAACGGCAAATGTTTATCCCAATTCTTACCAAAGTCTAACACACAAGCTCTCAACATATCTACCAGTGTTTGTATCGTCCTTTCACGCTGCCCATCAGTCTGGGGGTGATAAGCAGTGCTCATGTCGAGATTCGTTCCCAAAGATCTTTGGAGAGATTTCCAAAAATTCGATGCGAATCTAGGATCTCGATCTGAAATGATCGATACAGGCACTCCATGCTTGCATACAACATTATCAAGGTATATTCGAGTCAGCTTCTCCAGTGAGAACTGATCTTTAACCGGAATGAAGTGTGCTGATTTGGTCAGTCTGTCGACAATAACCCAAATCGAGTTGTTTCTAGATGATGTTCTAGGAAGCTTGGTGATAAAGTCCATCGTAATTCGCTCCCACTTCCATTCAGGAATCTTTGGTTATTGAAGTAGTCCTGATGGCTTTTGATGTTCAGCTTTGACTCTGGCACAAGTCAAGCATTGAAGAACATACATAGCTATGTCAGCTTTCATATTCGACCACCAGTACAACTTCTTCAAATCATGGTACATCTTATCAGATCCTGGATGAATGGAATACTTAGATTCATGGGATTCTAACATAATCAAATCTCTTAAGCCTCCAAACTTAGGTATCCACATACGACCTCTTAAGCATTTCACTCCATCAGCTCTAACCTCTAAAGGATCTCCTTCTCCTCGGAACCCTTCATTAACAAAATTCTCCTTCTTACAAGCTTCTATTTGCGCATTTCTAATTTGCTCAGGCAAATTATTGTGCACGGTCAAGACTAGAGAACGTACCCTGATAGGCTCTCTATCTTTCCTACTTAACGCATCGGCAACAACGTTGGCTTTTCCTGGGTGATATTTTATATCACAATCATAATCACTTAACAACTCTATCCATCTTCGTTGCCTCATGTTCAATTCCTTCTGATCGAGAATATACTGTAGGCTTTTTTGATCGGTGAATACCGTACACTTGGTGCCATACAGATAATGTCTCCACAACCTAAGAGCAAAGACTACAGCTCCTAACTCAAGATCATGAGTAGTATAATTCTCCTCATTCTTCCTTAATTGCCTAGAAGCATAAGCTATCACTTTCTCTCGCTGCATCAAAACAGCTCCATAGCCTCTAAGAGATGCATCACAATACACTACAAAATCCTCACTCCCGTCGGGTAATGATAAGATTGGTGCACTACATAATTTTTGCTTCAATGTCTGGAATGCTCCATCTTCATCACTTCCCCAAACGAAAGGTTTATTCTTCTGGGTAAGATTAGTCAAGGGTTTAGCTATCAAAGAAAATTTTTTAATGAATCGCCTATAATAGCCAGCCAATCCTAAGAACTGTCGCATTTCCGTTGGCGTTGTCGGTGCAGACCAATTCTTAATAGCTTCAACCTTTGCAGGATCAACATGAATTCCATCTTTGTTAATCACATGACCAAGAAATTGCACAGAATCTAACCAGAAATCACATTTCGAAAACTTAGCATACAACCTTTCACCCTTCAACAAATTCAAAACAATCCTTAAATGTTATCTATGTTCATCTTCATTCTTAGAATAGATTAGAATATCATCAATAAACACAATCACAAATTTATCCAAGTAGGGCTTTCACACTCGATTCATTAAATCCATGAAAACCGCAGGTGCGTTAGTTAACCCAAATGGCATTACTTGAAATTCATAGTGTCCATAACGAGTTCAAAATGCAGTTATAGGAATATCTTCTTCACGGACGCGAAGTTGGTGATATCCTGACCGCAAATCTATCTTAGAATACACACTAGATCCTTGTAGTTGATCAAACAAATCATCAATCCTAGGTAAAGGATATCGATTTTTAATTGTCAACTTATTCAGTTCCCTATAATCAATGCACATACGAAAAGATCCATCCTTCTTCTTAACGAACAAGACTGGATCTCCCCAAGGCGACGAGCTCGGTCGAATAAAACCTTTATCAGACAACTCCTTAAGTTGCTCAAATAACTCCTTTAATTCAGAAGGGGCTAATCGGTAAGGCGCACGTGCCACCGGTGCAGCACCAGGAATTAAATCGATTCAAAACTCTACTTGCCTTATCGGTGGAAGTCCGGGTAAATCTTTAGGAAATACCTCAGGAAATTCACAAATAATAGGTACATCTTCCAATCGTTTCTCCCTAGACTCATTCCCAGTCACTTGAGCTAAGAATAACTCACAACCGCTCCTGATGTACTTTTGGACTTTAATACATGAAACGATTTTCAAACGGGATTCGCCTCGATTACCATCAATTACTAATGTCCTATTCCTAAGAGGAATCTTAACCTTCTTCTCTCCACATAAAATAGTAGCATTATTCAACGACAACCAATCCATACCAATAATAATATCAAAACTACCTAATTCTATCAACATCAAATCAATCGGAAAGGAATAGTTCAAGAGATTTAGAGAGCATCCTTCTAATAGCTTATTAGTTTTCACTAATTTACCATTAGCCAATTCCACCTCGTAACTGGTATTTATCTCAACAAGTTCAATATCAATAAGGGCACTAAATTTAGTGGATACAAAGCTCCTATCAGCACCCGAGTCGAATAAAGCAACAGCATAATGATTGTTGAGTAAAAACGTACCTGTAACGACATTCAGATCCTCTTTCTTCACCTCAATTGTTCCAAGTTGATAGATACCACCCTGGGGGTTTCTTCCAGGTACAATCGCTTTCAACTTGGGGCATTCCGATTTCCTATGACCTTCTTCATTACAGTTGAAGCAAATGGTTCCCTTCTTACACCTTTCAACCTTGTGTCCAAGCTTTCCGCAATTTCGGCACTTCCAGCAGTCGCCAGCATGCCTCTTGTTGCCACACTTAGGACATCTATCATCATTGCGCGGTGTGTTGTTGGTAAGAGCATTTGCATTCCCCTTTCTCTGGTTCTGACGGTGATTGAAATTCTTCCTATTATCACCTCTATCTACACGATCACCGTCTCCCTTTCTTTTCTCACCAACACGGGCTTCATCTTCCCTATCCTGAATTATCTGTCCAATGAGTTGGTAAGCCATTCGAACAGCATCATCAATGGTTAGTGGTATCGATGATGTCACGTCCCCCCGAATATTCCTGGTCAACCCTTTAACATATTGCTCAATTCGGATCTCTTCGGGTTCAACCAATCGAGGACATAGCAAGGCCAACTCATGGAATCGGTTTGTGTAACTATCAATGTCCACACCTTTCATTCACAAATGAATCAACTCTTGTTCTAACCTAATAATCACACTACGAGGACAAAACTCCAAAGTCATCCACTTCTTAATTTCAGCCCAAGGAGTAGCATTAGCAGCATCAAGACCCATGAAAGCAATTCTCCCGTTCCACCAAGTCAACGCACGACCTTTAAGAGTAGCCATAGCAAAAGTCACCTTATCTTCCTCCTTACACTTACTAATCCGAAATACCGACTCAATCTTCTCGATCCACTGGCTTAGTCCTACAGCACCTTCAGTTCCATTAAAAGGTAGAGGTTCACACTTCATGAACGTCACATAAGTACATCTACCAATTTCAGGTGCATTAGTTCCAAGTCCTCCTACATTTCCTCCAGCATTAGCATTCACATTATTAGCATTCACATTCACATTAGTACCGCCAATTCCACTACCGCCAGCTCCACTACCGCCAGCTCCACTACCGCCAGCTCCACTACCGCCAGCTCCACTACCGCCAGCTTCACTTCTAGCATTTGCCATAAATTCAGTCATAGATGCGGTAACTTGCTCCGTAATAATCCTACGTACATCATCCTCAGTCACAGCCTTCTTGGGCGATATAGTTCTATAATTTCACAATTTCAAAGTATTAAGCATTTACCCAACAAGGATTCATATAATATGGATTGAATTCATAATCAAGATACAAATAAGGCACAATAGGGAATTCAAGACAAGATACATATTTCATTCGATTTGAAACAAAAGTATTGTCTTAGTTACATCCCATATCAAAGTTCTAGCACTATATACACTCAAAATTCGTGCCAAGTCTACTACTAACAAGTCGGTTCAGTCAAAGCTACAAAAGCACAAAAGATACAAAGGTCACTACTAAATACAGACTGGTCTACTGAGAACCACTAGATGGTCCATCATCCATCGTCTTCTGTATCTTTGTCGGATGATCACAGACACATCTTCAGCTAGGCGCTTACGGATCACTCCTCTTTCAACCATGTCAGCATAAAATTTACTGTTCCAACCCACGGATATATTCAACTCCTTTTCAGCTTTCTCACGCATCGCACGAGCTACACTCAACTGAATCTCCATAGAATTCACCTTTTTCTTCATTTCAGCAAACTCACCACTTTCTAACACCGATAACCTCCTAAAAGCCTCATTCAAACCACGCTCTACATCAGTCAAATCCAAACTAACCAATTCCCGCTCTTTCTCGCCAACCTTAGTCTTCGACTCCAAATAAGCAACCTGAGTCTGAACAACACCTAATCCAATCTCTGTCATACAACTCTTAACACGGGAAGCATCTAGATCACGTCTCAAGGCCCATGGTGCAAGACCATCAATATGAGTAGCCTCTCGAGCACTAGACGACTCTCCTATCTCACGTCTACGAGTAGCAATACCCTCAGTACCGTCAGGTGCATCATCATCCTCATCCTCCTCTGATTCAGATGATTCAGACATTTCATCCCTAGGTAACTCAATCTCAGAATCAGACAAATAAACTGGTGGGGGTAAAGGCTCGCCCTCTGGAACATCATAAGGGTAAATAAGCTCGGCTTCCTCATCACCATCGACCTCAACATCTATACCTACATCCTCCTCGACATCCTCGTCGTCAATCTCATCATCTAAATTATCTAACCCAATCTCCTCATCATTCTCTATATCAACATTCTCAATCTCATTCTCTACCAAGTCAACCTGAGGGGCAATCTGATCTCCTAGTCCTAACTCGGGCTCAGGATCCTCAAATGGTTCCTCCTCATCATCCATATCATAATCTACTAAGTCTAAATAAGGATCATCATCTACATTAGGTTCGGGAATAGCATGATTTTCTATAGGAATATTAGGGTCAGCCATGACAATCTGCATTTATATATTTATCTCGTATTAGGATAACATACTAGTTAAACAATTACATAATGAAATCACGATATATACATATATATAAATTAAATTATATATATCAAAATATATATCTTCTCAATAGGGCTTGTTGGTAACGTCGGAGATCTCTGGCACCGTTATAGTAAAAAGATTTTTAAAATATTTTCTTAAATGTTCATTGTCAAAAGATTTTGAAAAGTTTTGTTCAAAACCTTGGTTTTTAAAATCTTTTGTTCTCTATAACGAGAGCTCTGGTACCAAACTGTAACACTCTCAATTTTCGTATCGGTACAGCGGAAGGGTCTTTTAGAGTGTTACGGGATAGCACAATAACTCCAATCATAGACAACACATAAAAATGGTTGTACAAGGTTTAACATACATTCATTCGATAAAAAGTTTTAAAGTGTACAACAGGTCCCAAATTATACAGGTCATTTAGTTTACAAAACATAGATCGAATGAACATTTTTAATATTATGTGGGCCATCAGAGTCGATCTCCATCTGGATTACCTTCAAGCACATGAGATAAAAACATGCAAAAATCATATCAGCAAATGCCGAGTGAATTCATAGAGTTTAATAAAAACCGTTATATAAAACAATCGTTAAAATCAGAACACAAGTATAATATCGGAAGTAAGTCCACATATTGCTAGTCAGGCAATATATAAATCAAGCATACATCTTAAACCGTCCATGAGACCGTAGCCTCAATATTACCATTATAGGTAATATTATCATCGTTAATAGCGTCGTTTCATATCGGATATTTAGATTATATAGGTTGTAGGATTATTATTAGCCGCATGACATTGTTACCTTACTATGAAAACAGCGGGCCGCGAACTCGAAAAACAATTTGCCCATCTAAGTTAGCGTGTCGTCACAAAAATCACGCTTTGGAATCTTCTCATACATAAATTCGCTTACCAATCAATGTGGTACGACAGGGATCAACCGTCAAGGCGCGAACTGGGGTGATCGTCCCCAAATAGTACTATCAAATGCATAAGCGTCTACCAAATCCCGGTAGTTCACAATTCATGCTAATGGGACTTTAAGTGACATAACCTAACTACTAATAATCCTTTTAGTCTCGTTTATAGGGTCATAGCATCATTCGGGTCCATATCATTAAGCATACCATCGGGACTACTTGTGTTCTATTTTTATAAAATCTAGCATGTTATCTGATACAAGGATTTTGCTAGGGTTCTAATTTGTCTCTCGGAATCCTCTCGAATTGATCTCGGTCTTAAGTGGAATGATTGTTCTTGGTTACTAAATAAAAGGGTTTGGTTTTCTAATCTAATAAAAGTGGAAATAAAAATTTAAATCAAAGATAATTAATTTAAAGATGATTAATAAAAACTTGAATTTAAATTAGAATTAAGATTAAAATAAAATTAAAATTAATTCAAGGAAACAGTAAACAAATAGTAAAGAAACAGTAAAACATTAAAATACCCAAAGACAACTGATTCGAAAGTTAAGCTTCATTCGGAACTTTGTGCTTGGTTCGGAACTTTTGGAC
Organism: Glebionis coronaria; assembly: GCA_025667525.1. Lineage (NCBI taxonomy): Eukaryota > Viridiplantae > Streptophyta > Magnoliopsida > Asterales > Asteraceae > Glebionis > Glebionis coronaria. Next base: position 271,104 of record JANFOE010000772.1, read on the forward strand.
TCATCCGGAACTTATCCTTCATTCGGAACTTCCATTCGTTCAGAAGTCACTGTTCACTCGTTCGGAAGTTGGGCTTGATCCGGAACTTACTGATTCGGAAGTTTTGGACTTCCGAATGAAGCCCCTTGATTCAGAACTTACTGGTTCGGAAGTCTTTGGTTCGGAAGTCTGAAAATTGGTTCGGAACTTTTGTTCTGATTCGGAACTTATGCTTGGGTCGGAAGTTAAGGATTGGTTCGGAACTTTTTCTTGGTTCGGAAGTTTAGCTTGGTTCGGAACTTTTAAAAAAAAACTCATCCGGAACTTTTGGCTTCGTTCGGAACTTATGGCTTGGTTCGGAAGTCTGGAAACCCAGAACAGAAAGAACACCCGAAGAACAAGGAAAAACGATTAAATCCAAAAATCACCAAATTTTTAACCAAAAACTTAAATGAAACTAAACACAAATCATCTATTAACCATAAGCTACAAATCCCATCAATAAAAACACAAATCCCAACAACTTTTGAAGATCAAATCAAGAAAATAAAAACTTAAGAACTTGAAGATAAAGATGAAGATTATCAAGATTAAATGGAAAGATTAAACAAAGAACTTGTATTAAATGATTAGTGTTTTAACAAGATTAAACAAAGACTAAAACAACAAGATTGGAAGACAAAGATTAAAATCACCAATCACCCATGGTGATTGTGATGAAACGAACTAAAGAGAAAAAGGTGGGGAAGAAAAAATAAAAGCTAGCTCCTGGATGTGTGTGAGGGAACCCTTTATATAGGCCTGTCCTTTAGTTGGTGAGTGGGCTTTCTCCCGTTCTTCTTGTCTTTTCGTCTTTTCAGAAAAGTTTCCGTTTTCGATTCTGATTCGGGATTTGTTGTCGATTAAATTAAACTCGTCTTTTAATTTCTTCGTTTAATAGACTTGAGTTTCTTCGACTTATATAAATCTTCCATCTTTGGTCCTTTTCTTCGATAAATCTTTGAATAGGCCCAGTGACTTCAAATCTTTTGCATCTCTTGGACAATAGACTTTATCTTGAGTCTTTTTCTTTAGTAAAACCCGTGCAATCCCATGTTTTCTTCAATATTCATCCGGTTGGCTCTGAAAACACAATAAACACAAAAACCATGCATAATTCCAAACAAATGATATTAAATACGTGTTTTGGTCTCGTTTTAGCCCGAATTAAGTGGTAAAAGGATGGGTGTTTACACACCTATCAAATCCCTACACTTAACCATTGCCATGCCCTCATGCAATGCTTAGTGATAAAGCAAGCTTACACTTTTCTCATAATTAATCAACCTTGGCCTTATTTAAATTCTACTAAACAAAAATTAAAGAAATAAAACTTCAAAGGTAGCAAAAGGATAGAAAACCATTTTCACTTGAAAATAGCTACATGGAATAACTTGCAAAGAAATCGATGACTTACATTAGGGCTTTGGTGCTGCGAAGATTTATCACCCTCAAGTTTCACGTTCCCTAAACTAAGCTTAAAAACGAGATAATTGTTATTATAAGTTAGCAATTCAAACACTTACACACATGGCTTAATTAAATGCTTAAACTCCCTTATTCCTAGGTGTATCTCTTATATTTTATTTTTGTCTTAGAATGATCATGAAGATGCATTTTTGGACTTATTTCGATAGTTTATTAGGGCTGAAAGCAAAGTAGGACGATTTGATCAATAGGGTTCTAATTTGTCTCTCGGAATCCTCTCGAATTGATCTCGGTCTTAAGTGGAATGATTGTTCTTGGTTACTAAATAAAAGGGTTTGGTTTTCTAATCTAATAAAAGTGGAAATAAAAATTTAAATCAAAGATAATTAATTTAAAGATGATTAATAAAAACTTGAATTTAAATGAGAATTAAGATTAAAATAAAATTAAAATTAATTCAAGGAAACAGTAAACAAATAGTAAAGAAACAGTAAAACTTTAAAATACCCAAAGATAACTGATTCGGAAGTTAAGCTTCATTCGGAACTTTGTGCTTGGTTCGGAACTTTTGGACTCATCCGGAACTTATCCTTCATTCGGAACTTCCATTCGTTCGGAAGTCACTGTTCACTCGTTCGGAAGTTGGGCTTGATCCGGAACTTACTGATTCGGAAGTTTTGGACTTCCGAATGAAGACCCTTGATTCGGAACTTACTGGTTCGGAAGTCTTTGGTTCGGAAGTCTGAAAATCGGTTCGGAACTTTTTTTCCGATTCGGAACTTATGCTTGGGTCGGAAGTTAAGGATTGGTTCGGAACTTTTTCTTGGTTCGGAAGTTTAGCTTGGTTCGGAACTTTTTAAAACAAAACTCATCCGGAACTTTTGGCTTCGTTCGGAACTTATGGCTTGGTTCGGAAGTCTGGAAACCCAGAACAGAAAGAACACCCGAAGAACAAGGAAAAACGATTTAATCCAAAAATTACCAAATTTTTAACCAAAAACTTAAATGAAACTAAACACAAATCATCTATTAACCATAAGCTACAAATCCCATCAATAAAAACACAAATCCCAACAACTTTTGAAGATCAAATCAAGAAAATAAAAACTTAAGAACTTGAAGATAAAGATGAAGATGATCAAGATTAAATGGAAAGATTAAACAAAGAACTTGTATTAAATGATTAGTGTTTTAACAAGATTAAACAAAGACTAAAACAACAAGATTGGAAGACAAAGATTAAAATCACCAATCACCCTAATGGTGATTGTGATGAAACGAACTAAAGAGAAAAAGGTGGGGAAGAAAAAATAAAAGCTAGCTCCTGGATGTGTGTGAGGGAACCCTTTATATAGGCCTGTCCTTTAGTTGGTGAGTGGGCTTTCTCCCGTTCTTCTTGTCTTTTCGTCTTTTCAGAAAAGTTTCCGTTTTCGATTCTGATTCGGGATTTGTTGTCGATTAAATTCAACTCGTCTTTTAATTTCTTCGTTTAATAGACTTGAGTTTCTTCGACTTATATAAATCTTCCATCTTTGGTCCTTTTCTTCGATAAATCTTTGAATAGGCCCAGTGACTTCAAATCTTTTGCATCTCTTGGACAATAGACTTTATCTTGAGTCTTTTTCTTCAGTAAAACCCGTGCAATCCCATGTTTTCTTCAATATTCATCCGGTTGGCTCTGAAAACACAATAAACACAAAAACCACGCATAATTCCAAACAAATGATATTAAATACGTGTTTTGGTCTCGTTTTAGCCCGAATTAAGTGGTAAAAGGATGGGTGTTTACACACCTATCAAATCCCCTACACTTAACCATTGCCATGCCCTCATGCAATGCTTATTGATAAAGCAAGCTTACACTTTTCTCATAATTAATCAACCTTGGCCTTATTTAAATTCTACTAAACAAAAATTAAAGAAATAAAACTTCAAAGGTAGCAAAGGGATAGAAAACCATTTTCACTTGAAAATAGCTACATGGAAATAACTTGCAATGAAATCGATGACTTACATTAGGGCTTTGGTGCTGCGAAGATTTATCACCCTCAAGTTTCACGTTCCCCAAACTAAGCTTAAAAACGAGATCATTGTTATTATAAGTTAGCAATTCAAACACTTACACACATGGCTTAATTAAATGCTTAAACTCCCTTATTCCTAGGTGTATCTCTTATATTTTATTTTTGTCTTAGAATGATCATGAAGATGCATTTTTGGACTTATTTCGATAGTTTATTAGGGCTGAAAGCAAAGTAGGACGATTTGATCAATAGTTAGCTAAAGGACAAAATCTCTTAAAACTGCTTCTCGGGATATCAAAAAGTTCATATCTTGGCATAACTTGGTTCACGATTTGAGACCTTTCTCGGGCCGATATTTGGCATGTACTTCATACTTCATATCTTCGAGAGACGTTCTTGAGATAATGGTCTTCTCATCATAATAGAGTTTCTTCACTTGGAGACTTTTGAGGGGTACTCCAACTTTGTTGACCACGACTTCATGATTATTTCTTCAATCTCTAATTGGGATTTTGAGATACAACGATCCGCCTCCTTTTCGGACTTGGATCTATTTATCCTCATACCTTGTTAGGGTCTTTTCGGATAGACTTCTCCATGATCTTTATGGGAGTTGATTGCTTTTCGTCGTGAGTCTTGATCCTTCATATTGATTTTAGGAATAATGCTTTTCACATCACTTGGATCTTCAGCAATAAAATTGAATCCTCATGCCTTGTTAGGGCCTTTTCGGACTCGCCAATCTTTGCGCCCCGCTTCATAAGTTATGCCTTGGCTATGAACTCTTATCATTACCGAGCAACTTTTAAACGATCTTGGGCTAGAAGCTAAGTAACTTTTCAAATCGTACGACCTTACTTATTGCAGATAAATTATTAGCAAGTGATGGGAGAATAGGCAAATAATTACACCAAGTGAGCTTGCGCAAGAATACCGACTTATAATTGACTCTATCATTTCTCGTCCTCCACAATTTAAAATCTCAAGTAATGAGACTCGTGGACACTTAGCCTAATAAACCAATTAAGGTCTACATGGTTAAGGATACTAGCTAAAATAAACTTGGATAAGTCTATTCGGGTTGAGTCAAAATAAACGCAACGGGCCTAATATGTCAAAGACTTCTAAACTAGCTACACCACTTTATTAATATTTTTGACTTTATTGCGGGATATATACATATGAAAGCAATGATAAAAATTTAAAAATTACGACTAAGTGGCCAAAGTTAATAAAAAATTTGAAAAATGTTGAAAAATATGATTTTCCGGTTAATTGAAGGCATTTTCATGGAAAAGTCCACTTAAAACTTCGATAGAAGTCCCCCCTACACTTAAGATAAACATTGTCCTCAATGTTTAAGCATGTGGGAAAAGTTTCCCCTACACTTATGACATTGTGCACGTTGGTTAACTCAAGTTAAGGAAGAGACGACTAACGTGATCAATTTCAAATGTGAGTATGAAGAAAGTTGAATCACGATAGTTGAGAGATAGAACCGGATTTCGGATAACACGGGAGCACGGTTCTTCAAAGATTCCAAGAGTGCACTTATCCCTGTAATCACACCACACAAAGAAAAACACGTATAGAAGTCCCCCCTACACTTAGGGGATTAAAACATAAAAGGATAGATACTCGGGCTGCCTCCCGAGGAGCGCTTGTTTTTTATAACCGAGTCACGAGCCTGACTCGACCCAAAATTAGTTCATGGGGAACGTGGTGAGGGATGGAATCACCTCCTGAGAGGTGTCCTCACCAAAGTACAACTTCACTCGTTGGCCATTCACCTTAAAATTTGGTCCATCAGGTTGAGCGAGCTCGAGAGTACCATATGGAAAAATTTGGGCAATGGTGAATGGGCCGGACCAACGAGATTTGAGCTTTCCCGAGAAGATTTTCAACCGAGAGTTAAAAAGTAAGACTTTGTCTCCAACATGGAACTCTCGGTTTTTGATCTTAGACTCGTGAATGAGCTTAGTTCTTTCCTTATAGATCAAAGAATTTTCATAAGCCTCATTACGGAGTTCATTCAGCTCATTGAGTTGGATCTTGCGTAGGTCACCGGCTTTGTTTATATCAAAATTAGCCCACTTCAAGGCCCAATAAGCCTTGTGCTCCAACTCAATGGGGAGGTGGCACGCTTTCCCGTACACAAGACGATAAGGCGTACAGCCGATTGGGGTCTTGTAAGCAGTACGGAAAGCCCACAAAGCATCATCAAGTTTATCAGCCCATGAGGCACGATGCTCTCCCACGGTTCTTTCCAGAATTCGCTTAAGTCCTCGGTTGGATATTTCAGCCTGGCCATTAGTTTGTGGGTGGTAGGCTGTGGAAAGACGATGGTTTACACCGTACTTAGCCATGACTCTAGCAAATTGGTCATTGCAGAAATGAGTCCCACGATCACTAATAATGGCGCGAGGCACACCGAATCTAGCGAATAGAGCTTTCAAAAAGTTACAAACCACCCTTGCGTCATTAGTTGGTAAAGCTTTGGCTTCAACCCATTTGAAGACGTAGTCAACGGCTACAAGGATGTATTTGTTTCCTTTAGAAGAAGGGAATGGCCCCATAAAGTCGATACCCCAAACATCAAAAATTTCACACTCTTGAATGAAATTCTGAGGCATCTCGTCTTTATGTGTGATTTTGCCTTGCTTTTGGCAAACATCACATCGCTTAACCATATTGTGAGCATCACGATATATGGAGGGCCAATAAAATCCCGAATCAAACACTTTTTTAGCGGTGTAGTTGGGACCAAAGTGACCACCGGTGGGTCCTTTGTGGCAAGCATCAAGGATTTCAGACGCTGCCGGTCCATCAACACATCAGCGAATAATCAGGTCAGCACATTGTTTGAATAGGTAAGGGTCGTCCCAAAAATAAGTCTTAATGTCGGTAAAAAACTTTTTCTTTTGTTGGGACGTCAACCCTTCCTTGAGAATTCCACCCGCCAAGTAGTTTGCAAAGTCCGCAAACCACGGGGTTTCATTCGGCTTCGAGTTTATAGACATTAAGGTCTCCAAGGGAAAAGAATCATTGATTTATTTGGTCGGATGATCCCCTTGGTAAGGATCCTCAAGTCTGCTAAGATGGTCCGCGGCTAGGTTTTCTGCTCCTTTTTTATCGCGGATTTCGATTTTAAATTCCTGGAGCAGCAAAACCCAGCGAAGAAGTCTTGGTTTGGAATCTTGCTTTGTCAACAAGTACTTCAGCGCGGAATGATCAGTGTACACAATCGTGGTAGAAAGGACAAGATAGGGGCGGAATTTCTCAAAGGCATAGACAACAGCTAAAAGCTCTTTTTCGGTTGTCGTATAATGCAATTGTGCCCCTGTCATTGTCTTGCTAGCGTAATGGATCGGTTGGAAGTGTTTGTTCACTCTTTGTCCAAGAACCGCTCCAATAGCAAAATCGCTAGCATCACACATCAACTCAAAGGGAAGCTCCCAATCAGGGGTAACCAAGACGGGTGCCTTAGTTAGCTTATCCTTAAGCGAGTCAAAGGCTTCAAGACACTCTTTGGAAAAGATAAAAGGAGTATCTTTTTCCAAGAGGTGGGTCATCGGGCGAGCGATTTGAGAAAAATCTTTGATGAATCGACGGTAGAAGCCCGCATGACCCAGGAAACTTCTCACACCCTTCACGGTTGAAGGTGGAGGCAACTTTGCGATAACATCGACTTTAGCACGGTCTACTTCAAGACCGGCATTGGAAATTTTATGTCCTAGCATGATGCCTTCTTTTACCATAAAATGGCATTTTTCCCAATTCAGAACTAGGCGAGTGTCTTCGCACCGCGTGAGCATACGTTCCAAATTGGCAAGGCAAGAAGAGAAATAATCCCCGAAGACCGAGAAATCATCCATGAAGACTTCCATGGTTTGTTCAACCATGTCATGGAAGATAGCTAACATGCACCTTTGGAAAGTCCCGGGCGCATTACATAAGCCAAAAGGCATTCTTTTGTAAGCAAATGTGCCATAGGGACAAGTGAATGTCGTCTTCTCTTGATCTTGGGGATCGATGGGTATTTGAAAATAACCCGAGAAACCATCAAGAAAGCAGTAATATTCATTACCTGCTAAGCGTTCAAGCATTTGGTCCATAAAAGGTAGAGGGAAATGATCCTTTCTCGTGGAATCATTGAGTTTGCGGTAGTCTATACAAACTCTCTACCCAGTAACGAGACGAGTGGGAATCAACTCGTTGTGTTCATTGGGAACAACGGTTATTCCGCCCTTCTTGGGCACACAATGGATTGGACTAACCCATGGTGAATCCGAAATAGGGTAAATCATACCCGCATCAAGAAGTTTGATAACCTCTGTTTTGATGACTTCATGGATTTTTGGATTCACCCTTCGTTGGCTTTGAATTGTGGGCTTGAAGTCGTCCTCCATGAGAATTTTGTGTGTGCAGAAGTGAGGATCAATTCCACGAATATCCGAAATCTTCCAAGCAATAGCCTTCTTATGATCTTTCAATACAGCGACAAGTCGGGCTTTCTCTTCATCCTTCAAATCCTTAGCAATGATGACTGGCGACTTTTTCTCTTCATCAAGGAACACGTACTCGAGATGTGGCGGCAACTCCTTAAGTTCCAAATCCGGAGGATTTTCGACGGGAGGCGTTTTCAAAGTCGTGGCATCGATAGCAATAACCGTGGGAGATGGAGGCGAAGGATTGTCTTCGGTGAGAAGATTGTCAAAGAAATTCATGTCTTCATCCCCATCGATAGGAGAATCATTAGTAGCTAAATTCGCATCTCCCATGGTATCTTCAAGATTGTTCCAAAATAAATCACTATCTCCAAATAGAGACAACGATGAATCAATAGAGGACACGGTCTCAACATTGGGAAGAGAGGTAGGAATACTTTTGCAAGCATCATTAAAGTGTTCTTCACAAGCCTCATCAAGAACGTCAATACAATTAACGCTCTCATATGAATAAGGCTGTTTAGACAACTTTCCCATGTTGAAGACTATTTTATCGTCACCCACTCTCATGATAAGCTCACCGGCTTCAACATCAATAAGAGTGCGACCGGTCCTAAGGAATGGACGACCAACAATTAGTGGCACACGGGGGTCCATCTCGTATTCGACGACAACAAAATCAGCAGGGAAGGTGAATTTGTCGACTCCTACAATGACATCTTCGGCTATCCCCACTGGATAAGCAACCGTACGGTTAGCTAATTCCAAAGTCATTTTGGTGGGGACTAGCTCTGGGAGAGATAATTGATTCCAAACACTTAGAGGCATGAGATTAATACTGGCACCTAGATCGGCTAGGGCCATGCAATTCTCTACTCCCGGGAAATTGCAAGGGATAAGAAAACGACCCGGATCACCAAGCTTGGTTGGCAATTTCCTTAAGAGCACTGCAGAGCAGTTCTCATTAAGTTGGGTGTTGGCAATATCGAGGAGCTTTTCCTTGTCGCTCAGAAGATCTTTAAACATTTTTGCATACTTGGGCATGTGAGCGAGAGCCTCAGCGAAGGAGATATTAAAATTCAGTTGTTTGAACATTTTAAGGAAATTCGAAACCTGAATATCATCCTTGCTCTTTTGCTTCTCTTTCCTCAACCTAGATGGATAAGGTATATTGGAAGAAGAGGAAGGCTTTAGGGGAATAGGATCACTCACAACCACGGGTGGAGGAGGGGTAGAAGGAAGAGGTGGAGAAATTGGGGAAGGAGAAGGATGAGGAATAGGAGCAGGTGACTCGTTCTCCTTAGTCACAACCACCGGTGGAGGTATAGGAAGCTCTGGTTCCTTGGTACCTTTACCACTTCGAGTAGTGATTGCTTTCATCTCCCCTCTTGGGTTCGCAACGGTGTTACTCGGAAGAGTACCCGAAGAAGAGGGTTGATTACCTTGGAAGAAACTAGCCATCATGTTCCTCAGGTCATTTGTTTGGCTATCCAACGTATTTCTCATATCGACTCTCAAATCATTTCCTTGCTTGACCAAGTCTGCTTTCAAATTGCGCACTTCCTCTTGGAGATTTCCCACTATCACATCATTGGTCCTCATATAGGTTGCAACCTCTTGGTGTAATGCAGTGTTGGTTTGGTTAGGAGGAGCATTGTATGCAGGTGGTTGGTAAGCAGGTTGTTGGTAGACTTGATTGTTACGTTGAGGTGGTTGTTGCTGCTTATGAGGTGGGATGTATGGTTGTCGAGGTTGTTGTTGTTGTTGAGGAGGGCGATTAAGGTTTTGTTGTTGGTTTGGGTTGGTAGGAGGGAAACCAGGTGGTGAAAGATAGTTGTTGGATCGATAGCTAAGCAAATTACGGTCACCTTGAGGTCTGGCTTGATAAGCGGGTTGAGGATAGGTGCCATATGCCGCATTCACATTCTCAGCAGGGTAATCTTGGGTGGCGGTACAAGTTGTGTAAGAGTGAGGACCACCGCATATCTCACAAGGTTGGCTGACAGCGTTCACTTGAGCGTTTTTGGCGTTGTTGCTGTTGTTGTTGCTGACGGTGTGGGTGACAAGCGATTCAAGAAGCGTGGTGATTTTGTCAAGTCGCTTGTCGCTGTCATTAGTGCTAGCACTAGCGACATTGGTCCGAACACTCTTGGTTTGCACACGAGATTTGTTCTCAATGATGTCCCAAGCAGCATTGGAAGTCTTAGCCAATAGATTACCCCCCGAGGCACTGTTCAGTGAATCTTGGTCACTCATGCTTAAACCATTGTAAAAAGTATTGATTTGATGTACTTTGGTAAAACCATGTTGTGGGCATTTTCTTAAAAGATCTTTAAAACGATCCCAAGATTCACTGAATGACTCAACGTACTTTTGTTCAAAATTTATGATCTCATTCCGCAAAGCGGTAGTACGAGAGGGTGGGAAAAAGTAATTTATAAACTTTGTTTCCAAATCCGTCCACGAGAGAATACTCTGTGGCGGTTCCTTAGCAAGCCAATGCCGGGCTTGTCCCTCTAAAGAAAAGGGAAAAAGTTGTAACCTTATAACCTCTTGTGGAACGCCATTGAACTTGACCGTGTTGGTGAGTTGCAAGAATCTCTTTATATGGTCATGTGGGTCATCAATGGTTCGTCCCAAGAATGGTTGAGCGGAGACCATCTGGATAAAGCCTGATTTTAGCTCAAAGTTGTTGGCGGCAATTGGTGGTATAACAATTGGAGCCGTGTTGCTATCGACATGAGCTTGCAGCAATTCAATCATTGGGCGGTTATCCGGAAGGGGCTCATTGTTGTTGTTGTTATTATTCATGTTGTTGTTGTTATTGTTGTTTGGAGGTGGTACACCGGCCATGTCTAAGTGATCGAGAGGCTCGGGCTCTTGATATGACGTGGATCGAGTGCGCATACACCTGCAAAAGAACGAACAAAGAAAAGCAAAGCACAAATATTTTTGGTTTTTATGTATTTTTTTTTTTAATTTTTTTTTGTATTTTTGAAAATTTTATATTTTTTAGTTGTTTTTGAAAAAAAAAATTTGATGAAAAAGTAACGTTCACAGGGAACGGATCCCAAAATCCAAGTTCTCACAAAAAACTTTTGATCTTAACGAGAAGAGCCGGCAGCGGCGCCATTTGATATAAGGATTTTGCTAGGGTTCTAATTTGTCTCTCGGAATCCTCTCGAATTGATCTCGGTCTTAAGTGGAATGATTGTTCTTGGTTACTAAATAAAAGGGTTTGGTTTTCTAATCTAATAAAAGTGGAAATAAAAATTTAAATCAAAGATAATTAATTTAAAGATGATTAATAAAAACTTGAATTTAAATTAGAATTAAGATTAAAATAAAATTAAAATTAATTCAAGGAAACAGTAAACAAATAGTAAAGAAACAGTAAAACTTTAAAATACCCAAAGATAACTGATTCGGAAGTTAAGCTTCATTCGGAACTTTGTGCTTGGTTCGGAACTTTTGGACTCATCCGGAACTTATCCTTCATTCGGAACTTCCATTCGTTCGGAAGTCACTGTTCACTCGTTCGGAAGTTGGGCTTGATCCGGAACTTATTGATTCGGAAGTTTTGGACTTCCGAATGAAGCCCCTTGATTCGGAACTTACTGGTTCGGAAGTCTTTGGTTCGGAAGTCTGAAAATCGGTTCGGAACTTTTGTTCCGATTCGGAACTTATGCTTGGGTCGGAAGTTAAGGATTGGTTCGGAACTTTTTCTTGGTTCGGAAGTTTAGCTTGGTTCGGAACTTTTTAAAACAAAACTCATCCGGAACTTTTGGCTTCGTTCGGAACTTATGGCTTGGTTCGGAAGTCTGGAAACCCAGAACAGAAAGAACACCCGAAGAACAAGGAAAAACGATTTAATCCAAAAATCACCAAATTTTTAACCAAAAACTTAAATGAAACTAAACACAAATCATCTATTAACCATAAGCTACAAATCCCATCAATAAAAACACAAATCCCAACAACTTTTGAAGATCAAATCAAGAAAATAAAAACTTAAGAACTTGAAGATAAAGATGAAGATGATCAAGATTAAATGGAAAGATTAAACAAAGAACTTGTATTAAATGATTAGTGTTTTAACAAGATTAAACAAAGACTAAAACAACAAGATTGGAAGACAAAGATTAAAATCACCAATCACCCTAATGGTGATTGTGATGAAACGAACTAAAGAGAAAAAGGTGGGGAAGAAAAAATAAAAGCTAGCTCCTGGATGTGTGTGAGGGAACCCTTTATATAGGCCCGTCCTTTAGTTGGTGAGTGGGCTTTCTCCCGTTCTTCTTGTCTTTTCGTCTTTTCAGAAAAGTTTCCGTTTTCGATTCTGATTCGGGATTTGTTGTCGATTAAATTCAACTCGTCTTTTAATTTCTTCGTTTAATAGACTTGAGTTTCTTCGACTTATATAAATCTTCCATCTTTGGTCCTTTTCTTCGATAAATCTTTGAATAGGCCCAGTGACTTCAAATCTTTTGCATCTCTTGGACAATAGACTTTATCTTGAGTCTTTTTCTTCAGTAAAACCCGTGCAATCCCATGTTTTCTTCAATATTCATCCGGTTGGCTCTGAAAACACAATAAACACAAAAACCACGCATAATTCCAAACAAATGATATTAAATACGTGTTTTGGTCTCGTTTTAGCCCAAATTAAGTGGTAAAAGGATGGGTGTTTACACACCTATCATTATCTCCCTCGCGGGTTTACAAATCATTTTATAAAACATTTAAAAGAGTGCGAGGCTATGAACTCACGTTGATAAAAAAAGGCGGATTATCGGCTACGGGCGTGCTTCGGTCACAGAAACCTATATAAATAATAGTCGGTCTTAGACTTTGTCCAATGACTTTTATCAAAATAACAATATACATATGATGATTTTGTACATATGATGATGATCAAGTGGGTTTATACATCCTTGTTTACTCATTTTAGCGTTTACGTTTTGGTAACTTTTTACTAGTTTGCTAGTTTTACCTATTTACCTATTTTAAGTCCATTAAGCTTAGTATAAGTTCTTTAACTTGTTTTAATCCATTTTATACTTATATTATCAGTATATATACTTTCCATGTTGGGCCCAAATGGGTTAAGCCCAATAAGTTCTTTTTACAAGTATTTATCTTATTTAGTCCAATATGCTTAGTTAGCTCGTTAATGTCCGTATGTCCTATAGTTTGGGTTTTATCGGTTTTTACTTGTATTAGTTACTTATATATCAGTATATGACTTTTATAAACTTTACATTAGACGGGTTTAATCGTCTAAGTTTTATTTGGCGAAAAACGTTAATTTTACGGTAATAGCCGAAAAAGTCGTAAAAATCAAGTTTATAGTTTTTATTACTTATAAGTATTATTCCACAACCATTTATATAATTTATCCATTTAATTAACCTTTTAAATATTTATATAAATAAGTTTCATAAGTTAGTGGGTTTTTATTTTACATTTTATACAATAAAATGTGAGTGCTTATATAATAATAATAAACATTAATTCTCAAAATCTGATTTTTATCTTCATGTTCACCATTTTTACCATATCTAGAGTTCTATAATGAACTAGAAGCTGATTTTTGGGTGACATGTTCTTCATATTATTGCTACATTTAACTTAGTTATAGCTACTGCTCGTTTTAAGTTTATCTTGCCTTAACAGTCCCTACAAAACTGCTTATTCAGATTAGAACACCCAACTTGTTTTGATCATATCTCACTCATTATATTGATTCCATTGCACGGCCAACTCTCACATGTGCATAACATCTTGTACTTACTGTAAATCGATCATACCATGCAATTTTATCAGTTAAAGTTTTAGTTATATACTGTTTTTATACATCCAACTAAATAATCAAGATTTTAGCCTCATTTCTTATAGTTATTAACCTTTTTAAGCATATCTATCAACACTTGATCCCCACACAACATTTTTATCATCATATATACATCATATACATATACAAAATGAAAGAAAATACATTTGTTATTTACAAAAATAACAAGAGAAAATGGAGAGGATGATCTTCTTTACCAACCAAGTGTATTTCTTGTTTTTGGAAGACAAGAACTTGATGAACACCACAAGTAACTCCAAGATCATCAAACACCAAGAACATAAGTTGAGAAATCAGCCCTAGGACACAAGCAAATCACCTCCAATGTTGTTAATATGGCCACCAAATGATCAAGGCTTCAAGATAACTCCATGATAGAGCTAGTTAACATGTATTTCATGGCTAGAAAAGATCAAAAGGGGTGTTTGTAGCTTCAAAGTGGACGGCAAGGGAGGGAGTGTTTGAGAGGATTTGTGTTGATTTTGCATGTAAGGAAATGGTGGTGTGAGTTAGTTGCTAGTGGTTTTGACTAGGAAAAGCTTAAAGAGTAAGCTTTGTTTACACTTGTAAACACTTAGCTAACATGATGCCACATATGGTTGTGGTGTCATGTTAGTGCCGTCCCATATAAGCTAGTGGGGTGGGACAATGTATTTTGTCCCATATCACTAGTTTACGGGTATTCCTCGATTCTAGTTTTCTCGATTTGCGTGCCCTCGGGTCGTTTTACGAAAAACGTTTTTATAAATTATGAATCACCGTCACAAAACGAATCCAATAAAAATTGTCTCATCAAAAACGGAGTTCAAAAACGTAAATACGTAGTCCTAAGGTTTCCGGTTTAGTCGTAAAGGACGCTAAATCATGCACGTAAGCCCAAATTTAAATCCGTAAATTGTGAGTTCGTCAACCAACACAAAAATAAGTTTCAAAATATTATACGAGAAAATATTTCACTACCTGAAAATGTTAGATTGTCACATGTTGTCTCCGTGTGATTAAAACAAATACCTTTTGAGAGATATCTGAGTTAGCTGGGATAGGTTGTGCATTGCATCACTAGGTCCATGATGTCCGTCTTCAATATCGAGAATCATTAAAAGGATCTCAATAGCATATGTATTGACCCGATTTCTTCCTAAGTTGTAAGGAGGGCTTCTTTCTTTACACCCTTTATCATTACAATTCTTTTTCATTCTTAAACCCCTTCAATGCTTACCAATACGTCGTAACTAGCACCTTGTTGTGATTGTTCCAGTGCTAACTTAAGTACTTGGTCGGCATTCAGCTACGTTCACAATCTTTCTCCATCTTTCCTAAGGACTACTATTTCTAGCTATGGAATGTCCTTGGGAAGATTCCTCCGGTTCTGGGAGAATCATAGGACTTAACCTATCCTACCATCCTTATGTCACCACAATCTTCATCGTCGTGAAATAAATGGGTTTTGGGTAAGTATATGTCACCATGAAAATCCATTTTAGATATGCAAATCCGTATTGCTCCCCCTTAACATATGCCACGATATTCGAAAACATTTCGCATGTGTCGGGATGAGCCAGCACATTAAGTCAAACCATTTGTGATAATATCCCATATTAAATCACATTTTCTCCCCCATATTAAAAATATTAACCCAATCGATGCTTTTAATATCAATTGATTTAATGAAGTTTTAACAAAGGTTTTGGGGAAGAAAAATGCAAGTCCGTTTTATCTTCATGATATCAAACGTATGAGATATGATACCGATTTGTAACATGATCACATATTCACCATATTAGAAAATAATTGACAAGGTTGGACCTGATATATGAGAACATCATATGATAAGATCAAATGATTCTTGTCAGCATATGTTGGTCGCCTCGTCACGTCTGAAGTCATCTCTTGACATCACATGTACGGTTGGTATTGTATTCTTGACACCAACTTGTGAACTTGGCACTTTCGGCATCAAAGATTTTGAATGCTTGACAATTGCTCCCCCTCAATTGTTGACCCATGTTCTATTGAAAGAGTTGTAGTCGTCGGTTGAGTAGTCGCATCGTTGAGTATGTAGATACCAATTGTAGATAGCATGGTTGTAGAGATGATAGCTTCATAAAAACAAGACTTCTCTTGTTTTAACAAATAAATGCACTGAGGCGTACATAGATTTGTGTTAGACCAAGTTATAAAGTAAACTTGATCCCTTACAAGGTTTTAAAGTAAACCTTGCCCGAGAAAATTAATTCCCGTTGTGAGCCAAAGCTTTCATAAGAAATACTTGACTTTAATGTGAAAACCGGGTTGCAGTCTGAAATAACTACAAGCCATTTAGGCATGTTTTATGAAATATTTACAACTTTTGTACGAACTCTATTTATGGTGCCGTGTCGATATTAATCAACATTTCTAAGGCCATAAATATTATCGTACCAAAAGACATGCCTTTTAAAAATAAAGTAAAAAATATTTTTGGATTTTTATGAATGTTTCAATTTTTATGGTTTTTATATGGTGTTATATTTTGGTATTTTGCTTTTGTGGATAAAAAACAATATATACAGATGATCACCAAGGATACAGAGAATAGTTTACCATCACTATTCTTTCGCTTCATCTGCCAATTCCTTAAGAGTCTCAGGCGAGAAGGTTCTCATTCCTAGCTTGTCGGCCAAAAATTCAATTCGAGCGCGATCTAAAGCCTTCGTGAAAATATCTGCCAATTGATACTCAGATCGGACAAAGTAAAGCTCTATTACTCCATTTTCCACTTTCCTCTTGATGAAATGGTAGCGAATGTCAATATACTTCGACCGGGAGAATTGAACATTGTTGCAGCATAAGGAAATTGCACTCTTGTTGTCGCAGTACATCAGAATTTTGTTGAAACCTAGACCATTGTCGGTTAATTGCGATCTCATCCAAATAATTTGAGCACAGCAACCGGGCATAGCTATGTATTCTGCTTCCGTACTTGAAATTGCAGCGCTTTTCTGCCTTTTCGATGCCCAACTGATTAGTTGATCTCCCAGTAGTTGCAAAGTTCCACTCGTGCTACGCCTTATATCTTGACAACCCGCATGATCCGCATCTGCATATGCCATAAGTGTAATCAAAGAGTCCTTCGAATACCAAAGTCCCCGATTAATGGTTCCTTTAAGATATCGAAAGATCCGTTTCACAGTAGCCAAGTGTAACTCAGTAGGCCGAGTTTGATACTGAGCACACATACATATAGCAAACTGAAGATCAGGTCAACTAGCTGTGATATACAGAAGAGTACCGATCATTCCACAATACAGTGTCGGATCAATGACAACTCCATGTGGATCTTCATCAAGCTTAGTTTTTTCCACCATTGGAGTATCCACAGGGTCGCAAGATTCCATCTTATACTTCTTTAGCGATTCAAGGGCATACTTGGATTGATTAATAAAGATGCCTCTGGGACTCTGAGATATCTGAAGACCTAAGAAGAATGATACCTTGCCCATCATTGACATCTTAAACTTGGAAGACATGAGTGTCCCAAACTCATCCGATAAGGTTTGGGTCGAGGCTGAAAATATAATATCATCAACATATATTTGTACCATAATCATATCTTTACCTCGTTTCTGAATGAACAACGTGGGATCCACCTTGCCTTTAGCGAAGCCTTGCGAAATGAGGAATTGTGACAGTAGATCATACCATGCGCGTGGAGCTTGCTTCAACCCATAGAGAGCCTTCTTAAGCTTATACACATAATTAGGATAATTAGGATTCACAAAACCATCTGGCTGTTGAACATAGACCTCTTCCTTGATTTCTCCATTAAGAAATGTCGTCTTCACATCCATCTGATAGACGATCATATTCATGTGGGCTGCATAAGCGAGGAATAGTCTAATAGCTTCCAAACGGGCAACATGCGCAAAGGATTCCATAAAGTCGATGCCCAATAATTGCTTGTATCCACGAGCTACTAGTCGAGCTTTGTTCTTCAATATTCCGCCTAACTCATCGAGTTTCACCTTGTAAACCCATTTCAAAGTGAGTAACTGCACTTGATCCGGGCATGGGACAAGTTCCCAAACTTCAAGACGTATGAATTCGTTAAATTCTTCTTGCATAGCTTCTATCCAACAATATTGAGTAAAAGCTTGTTGCCATGTCTTAGGTTCAACTTCAGTGAGGAAAGCATCAAAATGACAAAACATTGCATTTTCTTATAACTGACTTCGTGTGGATAGCGAACGATTAGGGTCACCAATAATAGAATCTATAGGATGATCCTTTGTCCACTTGCTGTCATGTTCACGAATCCGTGGATTAGAGTAAACTGTAGTAGGAGCTTCCTGTGAGGTGGACGACTCGGCTTGATTAGGGGCGGGAATTGGTACACCAAAGAAGGGAAGTTCACGCATTTGATCGAATTCCAAATCGTGGTCATCATCATCTCCTTCATCATCAATAGGCATGACATGGGTAGTTGATTCAGGTGTTGGTTGAGAATTACTAGTTGATGGTATATCTTGACCAATTGTAGGTGCAGATGTGTCTGATTGTGCTTCGATTGCTAGAGCGACAACTTTGGTTACCGGAGCTATTACCTCAGGTTCTGGAGCAACAATAGTTGGAGGAGTAAAGAATTCATCAAAGAACGGTTAAAACAACGTATCCCATTCAGTCCTAGAAGGTGGTGTAAATGATGATGAAGTAGGTTTGTTTGGGACAAGACCAGAACTAATGTTACTGGGTCGCATTTCATGAAGTGCGTGTTCAGAGCTGCTTTGCTCAGAAGCCATTGCTGTCAGCTCATCAAAATCAACATTCATAGTTTCAAGGATCTTGCGAGAGTTACGGTTGTAGATTCGGTATGCCTTCTTTGCGGGGGCTTAACCAATGAAAATACCAATATCAGCCTTTGGTTGAAGTTTTCCCAAATTGTCACCATCATTATTTGGATAGCAAAGAGAACCAAATACATGAAGATATGATAAATCTGGTACTTTTCCATGGAGAAGCTCATAAGGTGTTTTACCATGGCGTTTACGAATTAGTGATTGGTTTTGGGTGTACACTGCTGTAGATACTACTTCTGCCCATAAAAACAATGGAGCCTTTGCATAAATTAACATCGTTCGAGCAGCTTCCATAAGTGTGCGATTTCGTCTTTCAACGACACCGTTTTGTTGTGGGGTAAGTGCAACGGATGTTTCATGAGATATGCCAACTTCTTCATAATAATCACGCAAGATTTGATTCACAAATTCGGTTCCATTATCTGTACGAATGCGTCGGACAGTAGTGTTGAGACGCACTTAAATCATCTTGAGAAATCCGATGATGAATTTAGGTGCCTCATTTTTTGTTTTAAGAAATTTCACCCATGTAAACCGAGAGTAATCATCGACAATGACGAGGATGTACTTTTTGCCACTAAGACTTTCAACACGCATTGGTCCACAAAGATACATATGCAAAAGATAAAGTTTCTCTTGGTTGGTGTCTCCAGTCTTGGGTTTGTATGATTTCTTAGTGCTTTTCCCCATTGTACACGCGGAACAAAAATGATCCTTGTGTTATGAAAGTTTAGGAAGACCACGAACAAGTTCGTTTTTCGCCAAATGATTAATAGCGTCAAAGTTAAGATGAGATAACCGTCGATGCCATAACCATGACTTAGTCTTTGATGCTTTGGAGAGAAGACATACGGGAGAAGCGGCCATCATGTCTTGAAGAGACAAAGTATACAAATTATTCCCTCGAGTACCTTTCAATAAATCAACCCCTTCCAAATTACGAATGAAGCAGGTATGCTCTCGAAAAGCAACTTCTAGGTTTGCATCACAAAATTGTCCCACAGAAAATAAGTTGTGACCGAGACCTTCCACATAATACACTCTTGAAATAATAACATTCCCAATATGATATTCACCATAACCCATTATCTTTGCAATATGATCATTTCCAAATCGAACCGTACCAAGAAACTTACTGACGAAATTTCTGAGCAGAGAGCGATCTCCGGTCATATGCTTGGAGCAACCAGAGTCCAAATACTAGAGAACAATTTGGATCTCCTGTTTTCAACAACAACAGTAGACAATGCATTGGAAACTATTGGTTCCGGAGTGTTAGCAGATACAGATAAAATATTATCAGAATTGCTAACAGGTTTGTAACCCTTAGATTTCTGCGTTTTATAATGTGAGTTTTAGCACTAACAGGTTTTACTGTGCCAACTTTCTTAGGTTTTGGATTATTCGCGGGCACTACAGTGGGAGTAGACCTATTTAAAGGGCACTTGGTTCCTATAGTAGTGTCGGTGTTCCTAGTTAAAGGACACGCTTTTGTTTTGGTAGCCTTGGTACTCCTAGTTAAAGGGCACGCTTTCTTCGCTTTAGTGGGAGTGATCCTAGTCAAAGGGCACGTATTTCCTACTATAGTGAAAGTTCTACCAGTGGGGCGCCAGTTCCAACCAACTTGGGTTAACACTTTCCCAGTCGGTTTCCATTCTAATCCATTTTCCGGGCATACATCTCATTCACATGGTCAATAAGGCAAGAATCATGACGACTAGAAAACATACGTTCATTGCAATTCCAACATCTCAAATTAGAATTCATACTAGGCTTAGAACGCTGCACAACCGAAGAGCCTTTAGGTTTAGCTACATGATTCTTTTTATTCAAAACAGAAATAACATTCCTAGGATGGGCTTCTACTTTCTTCTTCACTTGACTACTAGATGGGGGCAAGATCCTATCATTCTTCTTGTTTCTTTTAAGCTTAGATCTTTGAGCCTTAGTAGTGGTGATTACTCCTGTAGAAGGAAACACGGGAATATTAGAAGCTGGTTTTGATTCCGCCTTATCTTTAGTGACCAAAGTTTGAGATGGTTTAGTCCTAGGGCCCTTGTTAAGTGGTGTGACGGCTATAATGTTCCTTTTGATTGCACTAGAGGACGATGCTGAGATAGTGGCTGCATTATCCACAACATTCTTACCTTTTAGAGTACGAAGTGTTTCCTTTAACTCAGCCAAGACCAGATTCTTATCACAAATTTGTTCCCTCAAATCAGATATTTCCACCAACTTTCGATTAAATTGTTCAATCAATGATTGATTCTGTGCAGTGTTATCAACACATGCGAACTTTACTGAATCGAAGAGTCGTGTATCTTTCTGTTTTAAGTTATCAACTTTGGACAAAATCTTGGAAACTCGATTATCTAGATCAAGTTTAAAATTCTCAGCGGCCTCAAGTACGTTCACACAGTTAAGCTCCTTAGATTTCTCTATTTCTATCGGCAAAGATGTAGCAACTTTGTCACTTGGCTGACGCTGTTTTAATTGTAAATTCAATCGAAAATTCTTTTCAAAGTTTGCATCATCGATATTAACACCTTCGAATGACGTTTTAAAGATTTCTTGAATAAATTGTTGCTTGTATTCAAGCGAAATACAATGTGTTTGAATCTCATCAAAACGTTTTGAAAGCGAATAATATGAATCTTGAAGCTTTAAAAATTCAGCGTCAGATTCGTGACAAGTACTATCTACCAAATTATCCACAAATTCAACAATATGCACAATAGAATCATTATCAACACTTTTATTCACACAGACAGAAACTATATCATGAGACATCACTTGCTTCAGAAGCTGATCATTTTGGCGTGAAACCCGTTCTATTTCAAGTAAACTGTTTTCATAAGCATCATCCATTTCATTGAAAACACGTCTAACTTCTTCTATTTCCAAAAGCAAATCTTGATCAAGATTACTAAGACAAGCCTTAACATTCTTTACAAACGAAACAATTTCATCTCGAAACGCAGCTCTAGTGTGCTCAAAGTTCCATTCACCTTCCGTTATGGCCGAAGCCGTCGTATGTTCCAAAATGACCTTGTCAAAATCGGCTAAGTGTTGGCGTACCGCATTTAAGTTAACGAACGCCTTACTTACCGGTAGAATTAACGTCGTTAAATCCGTTTTGACAAGTGTAGGAGACGTACTAGGAGGGTTTTCATTTGACAAACTTTGGGGCACAAGAACTGTTAATTCAGCTAATTCCTTTTGTAAGCGAATGCGGGTCTTTTTAGACAATTGATCTTTGTTATATTGATCATAATCAATTGTATGGAATTTTGAAAGCATTTTAGAATGAGTTTCATCCGTAAGTGACTGTGTCTCCTCAGAACTACGAACAAAAGGTGCTTCATTCGATTTGCCAATTAGGGTCATATCATAAAGATACGGAATATATTCCTGAGCTTGTTTTGCATAACCGGGATTAGATGGTAAATCTTGAAGACGTTTAAGTTCGAGTTCTTTAAATGCTTTAGTTAAAAGATGAACCTTTTCTGTGGAAGCGTATTGTTTTAAAAGCTGTTGTTCCTTGAATTTAAGAAGTTTGGTAGCATTAATTTATGATTCAACCTTTTTAGACTCGAGAGTTTCGAAATCCATTTTAAGTTTCTGAAAATCATTGACAACCGACTCTTTTGCTTTTAATTCATTGGAAAGATTAGCTTTTAATGATTCTATTTCTTTCAAGTGTTCAATCATTTCAAAACAAAATTGGTCAAATTCAGAACATGTTATTTTCTCTGCTTGAGGGACCATTTCAAAAGTTTTGACCTTTTCTTTATGCAACGCAAGCTCAGCAGTTAGGGTGGAATTGGTATCTACGGATTGTCTGAGGGCCATATGTATTTGATCAATAATATGTTTAGGCACCATGACCAAATCATGTTGAGCATAAGATTCCATACCCGTTGTAGCATTTGGTTGAGGTTCACTCAAATGTGTAGGATTGGGTACCACATCATTTGAGTTACTAGTTCCCGAATGCTGTTCGAGGTTGTCATTTTCATGCCCAACTTGATGTTGGTTATCATCAATATTATTAGATGTGGTTGGCACCTCACTGACGATATCAGAACCGTAGTGAGAGAGATTATCAACGAGAGCAGGTTGGGCAGAGTGAATGTCATCACAATCTGAGTCATATGCATCAAGATCATCTGCTTGATAAGCTGCATTAGAAGTAGAAACGACTGCAATGCCTTCAGTATCTGCTTCCCCTGGGTCTGCAAGAAATGCTAACTCCTCTGAATCCAAAATCTTCCCCTTAGACTGAGCATCAACCAAATACATCTTCTCACGAAACCATGCATCATCCCTCCTCCTTTTCGGCTGAGTGCATTCCCTAGCCATGTGACCTTGTCCTCGGCAATTGTAGCAAGTCACAACCTTTTTAGGACCAATAGGACTCCCATTTCAACTAGCTTGCGAATTCACAGCTTGATTGTTCCCAGTCCTTGTAGGAGGTCCATATGAGTTTTGCCTTCCCTGAATAGGTTGAACCGTCACTTGACCATCTTGAACAGTGGCTTGTTGTCGAGGATTTGATGAGGTGCGAAGCTGATTGTTTGTTGGTGGAAATCCTCTAGTTGCAACAAGTTTTGACGAGTAGGCTGTGAGATGGTTTAGAACATCAGCTGGCGTATCATTTGGAGTAAAGACCGGTGCTTGGATTGGTGGAAGTTCATTAGAGTAGAAAGCTTGTGCTGGTTGTGCTTCTATTGGAAAATATCCTTGCTGAGGAGTATAACCCATTGGAGAAGTGTTCGCTTGTGATGGTGATGTCTGATATAGTGGTTGCTGTGGAAAAGATTGTTGATGAACACTTTGTTTAAATGCTTGTTGTGGCATCATTGGTGGTTGATAAGATGGTTGCTGATAGGTGTGTGGTGGTGGTTGCTGCAAGTATGATGGTTGTTGATAAGTATAAGCCATGTTTTGTTGAGAAGCATACATTGCAAGTGGATCATGAACTTGAGGTGTAGACAACCGAGCCTCGATCACATGGCATTCGTGTTGTTGAAAAAAAGCTTGAAGTTGATCCACATTGGTGTTATGCAAGTCCTTAGCCAATTTAACATCCGTCACGTATTTTTTCCATTCTGAAGGAAGAGTATTCAAATACTTGGTTTTCAATTGAAAGGTAGGAATTGTCATACCATAGATATTGAGCTCATTCAACAATAGGGTAAATCTCAGATAGTAATCATTGAGAGTCTCCCCTGGCACATAGGCAAACTTATCAAAAGTATTATAAAGCTTACACTCTCGTTCTTGTTTAGTTAACGAGGTGCCTTGCATGAGAACACGAATTCTATCCCATAACTCTTTGGCAACTTTATGTTTGCTGACGAGTTTGTAGACATCTGGAGGAAGGGCTTGGAGAATGATGTTTGTAGCATACTTATCACATTTGTCTTGAATCTTCATAACTCCAGTCAATTCACCCGTTGTGCGAGGACGAGTAGTTGTACCTTCCGTCACTGTACCATAATCTAATGGTCCATTGAGAACCGATGCCCAAATGAGATGTCCATTCTCCTTGTTCAACATATAAATTCCATTCGGGAAGCCCATTCCTCATACATAGTCTTCACCAACATTGGTGGACGATTATCCGTACCCGAGAGGATGGACTTATCCGTAAGAGATGTGTACTCCATTTCTATAAGTTAAGATTTACAAACGTTGATCGATCAATGAAAGAAAGTAAATGTGTTTGTTGTTGTGAGTTGAAGTCGAGAAACAATGTTAAAATCCCCTAAAATATGTTCTCAATAAACCAAAAATTCCAAGTCAAAAGACGTCGGAATAAACCCTATCAGAATAACCTTGATCAGAATGTCCCTAATCGGAATAAACCAAATCGGAATGTCCGCTTTTCGGAAATGTGCCAAATCGGAATGTTCCTTTTCGGAATGTGCCAAATCGGAATGCCTAATCGGAATACCTAATCGGAATACCTAATCGGAATGTACCTAAATCGGAATCCCTAAACCCTATTCCCATTACACTGATCGGAATGTCCTATAAACCCTTTTCCGATGACCTGATCGGAATAAATACCACTTTTCTCGGACAAAACTCAACCAATTCGTGATTTTAAGCCAAAAAATGATCAAAACACCCAAAAATTTTGTGTTTTTAGCCAAAGTAACTATACCAAATCCCTACCACAACTATGTAGAAGATTTGTATCAAGAAAAAACCATAAAAAACACAAAAAAAAAATTGGACGTGTGTTTAAATGGATCAAAAGGCTACAAAGATCAAGAACACAAACACATAAACAATAAAATCATCCCATGGCTCTTGATACCATTTGTAGGATATGTAAATCTTGCTTATGTTTTAGAGAGAGAAAGAGATAGAGAGATGGTGAGAACACACACACTTAGAGAGAGAAAGTGAAAGAAAAACACTTTTCAACTATGTGTAAAATGAAGAACCACACCACCCTCTCCATCTAAGATGATGTAGATTTGTAAATCTATACATATGTTTTTAGAGAGAGAAAGAGATAGAGAGACGGTGGATTTCACACTTTTAGAGAGAGAAAGTTAAAAGGAACTATGTGTAAAATATGAAACCACACCACCCTCTCCATCAAAGGAGAGGGTTTATATACCCAAGCCCATGAGATGGGCTTGGGTTTACATTAGGCCGCCGACCCATACAATCCATGGGCTCGGTTTTGGGCTTTGTTTGATAAATGTAAATAACTAAACTACGAGCTATAACATATACTATTGTTGGAGTGACCGATCCTTTCTAATACGTAAAACGTATTTCCAACAATCTCCCCCTAAGGGAGGTCACTCCAAACAAGGGCGTTACCCAAGTTACAATAACAAGATAAACCTAGCATACTATGCTTGTCTTGAGCTCGTAGTCTTCGTCTTTCTTTTTCTTTTTCTTTTTCTTTTATGGTGAACATGCTGATGTGATCTTTGATATCAATCTTTGAGCATCAATCTCTTGCCTTGATCTCGTGCATCCATCACTTGTGATCTTCGCCTCTTCGTGACCTCACGTCCCACATACTTATACCTTCGTAATTCTTGAAAGCTTCAGAGTTTGAAACAGCGGAAGACTTAACTTTTAGGCTTTCTTGAATTAGATGAAATATTAAGTGCATAAAGTATAAGCATGCGGGGACGACTTCTTCTTGGATCCCGCAACGCCACCGTCTTCAAATGCCGCAACACAAGTAGACACGAATGAAATGGCTTTGAACATTTCATTCTAAATCGGTAGCATTTTACCTCCGGGCGGTGAAGACCGTTGGACGATATTAGATATCGTACCCGTGACGGATAGTTTCAATTAAGTAACTTCCTGACAGGATTTCGCGGGTAAACCCGTTCTCTTTACTCGACCGTCCAAAGCTGACTGCGAACGTAAAGAGTGAATCATTTGGATAAAATTATCCGCATGATTTGAAGCCGTCAATTCATGTTCCTGGAACAAGTGAAATTCAATTAAGAACCTCACCATCGTTGCTTTCCAGTTTTCAGGAGCTTGATTCGTATAGAATCTTGCAAGTTACCTACCAAGTGCTGTTTGAGGTTAACACTAGAAGGATTTCCACGCATCACTGTGAATACTAAGGTATCACTCTGAGTGTTCTGGCAAGATCACTAAGATATTGCGTAGAGGCCTGGAACGTGTTTAAATTCAGTTAAGAATTAAACCACTGTTGCTTTCCAGTTATCACACGTTTGATTCATAAAGAATCGCACAAGTCACCTACCATGATCTTTTTGATATTCGCTCAAGAAGGATTTCCATCTTCATTGTAAATACTTTCGTATTACTCGGATGTTCAGGCAAGATCATGAAGATTTTGCGTAGGACTCTTAAGATCTTACTTTTCACAGTGTGTGAAGAAGCAAGGAATTATGAAAGTGTGTCCTAATGAGATATTTGATGATCTCAAATGGCTCTAGACTCGATCGTGCATTTTGGATTTTAGTGATCGGAGGCTGGAGAGGAGTGCCACCTTTTCAATACCAATTTATTCGGAGTGAATAAATCAATAGATAATGTGTTGTCTCCGTGTGATTAAAACAAATACCTTTTGAGAGATATCTGAGTTAGCTGGGATGGGTTGTGCATTGCGTCACTGGGTCCATGATGTCTTATCTTCAATATCAAGCATCATTAAGAATGATCTCAATAGCATATGTATTGACCCGGTTTCTGCCTAAAGTTGTAAGGAGGGCTTCTTTCTTTACACCCTTTATCTTTACAATTCTTTTTCAGTCTTCAACCCCTTCAATGCTTACCAATACGTCATCACTAGCACCTTGTTGTGATTGTTCCAGTGCTAACTTAAGTACTTGGTCGGCATTCAGCTACGTTCACAAACTTTCTCCAACTTTCCTAAGGACTACTATTTCTAGCTATGGAATGTCCTTGGGAAGATTCCTCCGGTTCTGGAAGAATCATAGGACTTAACCTATCCTACCATCCTTATGTCACCACAATCTTCATCGTCGTGAAATAAATGGGTTTTGGGTAAGTATATGTCACCATGAAAACCATTTTTGATATGAAAATCCATTTTACTCCCCTTAACATATGCCACGATATTCGAAAACATTTCGCATATGTCGGGATGAGCCAACACATTAAGTCAAACCATTTGTGATAATATCCCATATTAAATCATATTTTCTCCCCCATATTAAAAATATTAACCCAATCGATGTTTTTAATATCAATTAATTTAATGAAGTTTTAACAAAGGTTTTGGGAAGAAAAATGCAAGTCCATTTCATCTTCATGATATCAAATGTATGAGATATGATATTGATTTGTAGCATGATCACATATTTACCATATTAAAAAAGAATTGACAAGGTTGGACATGATAGATGAGAACATCATATGATAAGATCAAATGGTTCTTGTCAGCATATGTTGGTCGCCTCGTCATGTTGAAGTCATCTCTTGACACCACGTGTACGATTGGTATTGTTGTCTTGACACCAGTTAGTGAGCTTGGCACGTTCGGCATCGAAGATTCTGAATGCTTGACAATTGCTCCCCCTCAATTGTTGACCCGTGTTCTATTGAAAGAGCTGTAGTCGTCGGTTGAGTAGTCGCATCGTCGAGTATGTAGATACCAATTGTAGATAGCAATGGTTGTAGGGATGAAAGCTTCATAAAAACAAGACTTCTCTTGTTTTGACAAATAAATGCACTGAAACGTACATACATTTGTGTTAGACCAAGTTATAAGGTAAACTTGATCCCTTATAAGGTTTTAAAGTAAACCTTGCCCGAGAAAATTAATTCCTGTTGAGAGCCAAAGCTTTCATACGAAATACTTGACTTTAATGTGAAAACCGGGTTGCAGTCAGAAATAACTACAAGCCATATAGGCATGTTTTATGAAATATTTACAACTTTTGTACGAACTCTATTTATGGCGCCGTGTCGATATTAATCAACATTTCTAAGGCCATAAATATTATCGTACCAAAAGACATGCCTTTGAAAAATAAAGTAAAAATATTTTTGGATTTTTCTGAATTTTTCAATTTTTATGGTTTTTATATGGTTTTATATTTTTCTATTTTGCTTTTGTGGATAAAAATATAGACAATATATACAGATGATCACCAAGGATACGGAGAATAGTTTTACCACTACTATTCTTTCGCTTCATCTGCGAGTTCCTTTAGAGTCTTAGGCGAGAAAGTTCTCATTCCTAGCTTGTCGGCCAAAAATTCAATTCGAGCGCGATCTAAAGCCTTCGTGAAAATATCCGCCAATTGATACTCAGTTCGGACAAAGTAAAGCTCGATTACTCCATGTTCCACTTGCTCCTTGATGAAGTGGTAGCGAATGTCAATATGCTTCGACCGGGAGAATTGAACGTTGTTGCAGCATAAAGCAATTGCACTCTTGTTGTCACAGTACATCGGAATCTTTTTGAAACCTAGACCATAGTCGGTTAATTGCGATCTCATCCAAAGAATTTGAGCACAGCAACCGGACATAGCTATGTATTCTGCTTCCGTACTTGAAATTGCAGCGCTTTTCTGCCTTTTCGATGCCCAACTGATTAGTCGATCTCCTAGTAGTTGCAAAGTTCCACTCGTGCTACGCCTTGTATCTTGACAACCCGCGTGATCCACATCTGCATATGCTATTAGTGCAATAGAAGAGTCCTTCGAATACCAAAGTCCCCGATTAATGGTTCCTTTAAGATATCGAAAGATCCTTTTAACAGTAGCTAAGTGTAACTCAGTAGGCCTAGTTTGATACCTGGCACACATATATATAGAAAACTGAAGATTAGGTCGACTGGCTGTGATATACAGAAGAGTACCGATCATTCCACGATAAAGTGTCGGATCAACGGCAACTCCATGTGGATCTGCATCAAGCTTGGATTTCTCCACCATTGGAGTGTCCACGGGGTCGCAAGATTCCATCTTATATTTCTTAAGCGATTCAAGGGCATATTTGGATTGATTAATAAAGATGCCTCTGGGACTCTGAGATATCTGAAGTCCTAAGAAGAATGATACCTTGCCCATCATTGACATCTTAAACTTGGAAGACATGAGTGTCCCAAACTCATCCGATAATGTTTGGGTCGAGGCTGCAAATATAATATCATCAACATATATTTGTACCATAATCATATCTTTACCTCGTTTCTGAATGAACAGCGTGGGATCCACCTTGCCTTTAGCGAAGCCTTGTGTAATGAGGAATTGTGACAATAGATCGTACCATGCGCGAGGAGCTTGCTTCAACCCATAGAGAGCCTTCTTAAGCTTATACACATGATTAGGATAATTAGGATTCACAAAACCATCCGGTTGTTGAACATAGACCTCTTCCTTGAGTTCACAATTAAGAAATGCCGTCTTCACATCCATCTGATAGACGATCATATTCATATGGGCTGCATAAGTGAGGAATAGTCTAATAGCTTCCAAACGGGCAACAGGTGCAAAGGATTCCATAAAGTCGATGCCCAATAATTGCTTGTATCCACGAGATACGAGACGAGCTTTGTTCTTCAATATTTCGCCTAACTCATCGAGTTTCACCTTGTAAACCCATTTCAAAGTGAGTAACTGCACTTGATCCGGCCATGGGACAAGTTCCCAAACATCAAGACGTATGAATTCGTTAACTTCTTCTTGCATAGCTTCTATCCAACAGGATTGAGTAAAAGCTTGTTGCCATGTCTTAGGTTCAACTTCAGTGAGAAAAGCATCAAAGTGACAAAACAATGCACTTTCTTGTAACTGACTTCGTGTGGATACCAGACGATTAGGGTCACCAATAATAGAATCTATAGGATGATCCTTTGTCCACTTGCTGTCATGTTCACGAATCCGTGGATTGGAGTAAACTATAGTTGGAGCTTCTTCTGAGGTGGGCGACCCGGCTTGATTAGGGTCGGGAATTGGTACACCACAGAATGGAAGTTCACACATTTGAGCGAATTCCAAATCGTGATAATCATCATCCTCTTCATCATCAATAGGCATGACGTGGGTAGTTGAAACATGAGTTGGTTGAGAATTACTTGTTGAAGGTATATCTTGACCATTAGGTGCAGATATATCTGATTGTGCAACGGTTGCTGGAGCGACAACTTCGGTTACCGGAGCTATTACCTCAAGTTCTGGAGCAACAATGGTTGGAGGAGTAAAGAATTCATCGAAGAACGGTTGAAACAACGTATCCCATTCATTCCTAGTAGGTGGTGTAAATGATGATGAAGTAGGGTTATTTGGGACAAGACCAGAACTAATGTTACTGGGTCCCATTTCATGAAGTGCGGGTTCAGAGCTGGTTTGCTCAGAAGCCATTGCTGTCAGCTCATCAAAATCAACATTCATAGTTTCGAGGATCTTGCGAGAGTTACGGTTGTAGATTCGGTATGCCTTCTTTGCGGGTGCGTAACCAATGAAAATACCAATATCAGCCTTTGGTTGAAGTTTTCCCAAATTGTCACCATCATTATTTGGATAGCAAAGAGAACCAAATACATGAAGATATGATAAATCTGGTATTTTTCCATGGAGAAGCTCATAAGGTGTTTTACCATGGCGTTTACGAATTAGTGACCGGTTTTGGGTGCACACTGCTGTAGATACTGCTTCTGCCCATAAAAACAATGGAGCCTTTGCGTAAATTAACATCGTTCGAGCAGCTTCCATAAGTGTGCGATTTCGCCTTTCAACGACACCGTTTTGTTGTGGAGTGCGTGCAACGGATGTTTCATGAGATATGCCAACTTCTTCATAATAATCAAGCAAAATTTGATTCACAAATTCGGTTCCATTATCTGTACGAATGCGTCGGACAGTAGTGTTGAGACGCACTTGAATCATCTTGAGAAATCTGATGATGAATTTAGGTGCCTCATTTTTTGCTTTAAGAAATTTCACCCATGTAAACCGAGAGTAATCATCGACAATGACGAGGATGTACTTTTTTCCACTAATACTTTCAACACGCATTGGCCCACAAAGATCCATATGCAACAGATAAAGTTTCTCTTGGTTGGTGTCTTCAGTCTTGGGTTTGTAAGACTTCTTAGTGCTTTTCCCCATTGTACACGCAGAACACAAATGATCCTTGTGAAATGATAGTTTAGGAAGACCACGAACAAGTTCGTTTTTCGTCAAGTGATTAATAGCGTCAAAGTTAAGATGAGATAACCGTCGATGCCATAACCATGACTTAGTCTTCGATGCTTTGGAGAGAAGACATACGGGAGAAGCGGCCATCATGTCTTGTAGAGACAAAGTATACAAATTATTCCCTCGAGTACCTTTCAATAAATCAACCCCTTCCAAATTACGAATGAAGCAGGTATGTTCTCGAAAAGCAACTTCTAGGTTTGCATCACAAAATTGTCCCACAGAAAATAAGTTGTGACCGAGACCTTCCACATAATACACTCTTGAAATGATAACATTCCCAATATGATATTCACCATAACCCATTATCTTTGCAATATGATCATTTCCAAATCGAACCGTACCAAGAAACTTGCTGACGAAATTTCTGAGCTGAGAGCGATCTCCGGTCATATGCTTGGAGCAACCAGAGTCCAAATACCAGAGAACAATTTGGACCACCTGTTTTCAATAACAACAGTAGACAATGCATTGGAAACTATTGGTTCCGGAGTGTTAGCAGATACAGATATAGAATTATCAGAATTGCTAACATTTTTGAGAGCCTTAGATTTACTGCGTTTTCTAATGTGAGTTTTAGCACTAACAGGTTTTACTGTTCCAACTTTCTTAGGTTTTGGATTATTCGCGGGCACTACAGTGGGAGTAGACCTATTTAAAGGGCACTTGGTTCCTACAGTAGTGTCAGTGTTCCTAGTTAAAGGACACGCTTGTGTTTTGGTAGCCTTGGTACTCCTAGTTAAAGGGCACGCTTTCTTCACTTCAGTGGGAGTGATCCTAGTTAAAGGGCACGTATTTCCTACTATAGTGAAAGTTCTACCAGTGGGGCGCCACATCCAACCAACTTGGGTTAACACTTTCCCAGTCGGTTTCCATTCTAATCCATTTTTCCGGGCATACATCTCATTCACATGGTCAATAAGGCAAGAATCATGACGACTAGAAAACATACATTCATTGCAATTCCAACATTTCAAATTAGAATTCACAGTAGGCTTAGAACGCTGCACAACCGCAGAGCCTTTAGGTTTAGCTACATGATTCTTTTTATTCAAAACAGAAATAACATTCCTAGGATGGGCTTCTACTTTCTTCTTCACTTGACTACTAGATGGGGGCAAGATCCTATCATTCTTCTTGTTTCTCTTAAGCTTAGATCTTTGAGCCTTAGTAGTGGTGCTTACTCCTGTAGAAGGCAACACGGGAATATTAGAAGCTGGTTTTGATTCCGCCTTATCTTTAGTGACCAAATTTTGAGATGGTTTAGTCCTAGGGCCCTTGTTAAGTGGTGTGACGGCTATAAGGGTTCTTTTGATTGCACTAGAGGACGATGCTGAGATAGTGGCTGCGTTATCCACAACATTCTTACCTTTTAGAGTACGAAGTGTTTCCTTTAACTCAGCCAAGACCATATTTTTATCACAAATTTGTTCCCTCAAATCAGATATTTCCACCGACTTTCGATTTAATTGTTCAATCAATGATTGATTCTGTGCAGTGGTATCAACACATGCGGGCTTTACAGAATCGAAGAGTCGTGTATTTTTCTGTTTTAAGTTATCAACTTTGGACAAAATCTTGGAAACTCGATTATCTAAATCAAGTGTAAAATTTTCAGCGGCCTTAAGTACGTTCACACAGTTAAGCTCCTTATATTTCTCTATTTCTATCGGCAAAGAGTTAGCAACTTTGTCACTTGGCTGACGCTGTTTTGATTGTAAATTCAATCGAAAATTCTTTTCAAAATTTGCATCATCGATATTAACACCTTCGAATGACGTTTCAAAGATTTCTTGAATAAATTGTTGCTTGCATTCAAGAGAAATACAATGTGTTTAAATCTCATCAAAACGTTTTGAAAGCGATGAATATGAATCTTGAAGCTTTAAAAATTCAGCGTCAGATTCGTGACAAGTACTATCTACCACAGTATCCACAGATTCAACATTATGCACAATAGAATCATTATCAACACTTGTATTCACACAGACAGAAACTATATCATGAGACATCACTTGATTCAGAAGCAGATCATTATGGCGTGAAACCCGTTCTATTTCAAGTAAACTGTTTTCATAAGCATCTTCCATTTCATTGAAAACACGTCTAACTTCTTCTATTTCCAAAAACAAATCTTGATCAATCTTACGAAGACAAGCTTTAACATTGTTTACAAACGGAACAATTTCATCTCGAAACGCAGCTCTAGTGTGCTCAAAGTTCCATTCACCTTCCGTTATGGCCGTGGCCGTCGTACGTTCCAAAATGACCTTGTCAAAATCGGCTAAGTGTTGGTGAACCGTATTTAAGTTAACGAACGCCTTACTTACCGGTGGAATTAACTTCGTTAAATCCTTTTTGACGAGTGTAGGAGACGTACTAGGAAGGTTTTCACTTGACAAACTTTGGGGCACAAGAATTGTTAATTCTGCTAATTCCTTTTGTAAGCGAATGCGTGTCTTTTTCGAAAATTGATCTTTGTTATGTTGATCATAATCAATTGTATGGAATTTTGAAAGCATTTTAGAATGAGTTTCATCCCCAAGTGATTGTGTCTCCTCAGTACTACGAACAAAAGGTGCTTCTTTCGATTTTCCAATTATGGTCATATCATAAAGACCGGGAATATATTCCTGAGCTTGTTTTGCATAATCGGGATTAGGTGGTAAATCTTGAAGACGCTTAAGTTCGAATTCTTTAAATGATTTAGTTAAAAGATGAACCTTTTCTGTGGAAGCGTATTGTTTTAAAAGCTGTTGTTCTTTGAATTTAAGAAGTTTGGTAGCATTAATTTCCGATTCAACCTTTTTAGATTCGAGAATTTCGAAATCCATTTTAAGTTTCTGAAAATCATTGACAACCAACTCTTTTTCTTTTAATTCATTGGAAAGATTAGCTTTTAATGATTCTATTTCTTTCAAGTGTTCAATCTTTTCAAAACGAAATTGGTCAAATTCAGAACATGTTATTTTCTCTTCTTGAGGGACCATTTCAAAAGTTTTGACCTTTTCTTTATGCAACGCAAGCTCAGCAGTTAGGGTGGAATTTGTATCTACGGATTGTCTGAGGGCCATATGCATTTGATCAATAATATGTTTAGGCACCATGACCAAATCATGTTGAGCATAAGATGCCATACCTGTCGTAGCATTTGGTTGAGATTCACTCAAATGTGTAGGATTGGGTACCACATCATTTGAATTACTAGTTCCCGAATGTTGTTCGAGGTTGTCATTTTCATGCCCAACTTGATGTTGGTTATCATCAATATTATTAGATGTGGTTGGTACCTCACTGATGACATCAGAACCGTAGTGAGAGAGATTAGCAACAAGAGCAGCTTCGGCAGAGTGAATGTCATCACAATCCGAATCGTATGCATCAAGATCGTCCGCTTGATAAGCTGCATTAGAAGTAGAAACGACTGCAATGCCTTCAGTATCTACTGCCCCTGGGTCTGCAAGAAATGCCAACTCCTCTGAATCCAAAATCTTCCCCTTAGACTGAGCATCAACCAAATACATCTTCTCACGAAACCATGCATCATCCCTTCTCCTTTTCGGCTGAGTGCATTCCCTAGCCATATGACCTTGTCCTCGGCAATTGTAGCAAGTCACAACCTTCTTAGGACCAATAGGACTCCCATTTCCACTAGCTTGAGAATTCACAGCTTGATTGTTCCCAGTCCTTGTAGGAGGTCCATATGAATTTTGCCTTCCCTGAATAGGTTGAACCGTCACTTGACCATCTTGAACAGTGGCTTGTTGTCGAGGATTTGATGAGGTGCGGAGCTGATTGTTTGTTGGTGGAAATCCTCTAGTTGCAACAAGTTTTGACAAGTAGGCGGTGATATGGTTTAGAACATCAGTTGGCGTATCATTTAGAGTAAAGACCGGTGCTTGGATTGGTGGAAGTTCATTAGAGTAGAAAGCTTGTGCTGGTTGTGCTTCTATTGGAAAATATCCTTGCTGAGGAGTATAGCCCAATGGAGAAGTGTTGGCTTGTGATGGTGATGTTTGATATGGTGGTTGCTGTTGAAAAGATTATTGATGAACACTTTGTTGATATTCTTGCTGTGGCATCATTGGTGGTTGATAAGATGGTTGCTGTGGTTGCTGATAGATGTGTGGTGGTGGCTGCTGCAAGTATGATGGTTGTTGATAAGTATAAGCCATGTTTTGTTGAGAAGCATACATTGCAAGTGGATCATGAACTTGAGGTGTAGACAACCGAGCCTCGATCACATGGCATTCGTGTTGTTGAAGAAAAGCTTGAAGTTGATCCACATTGGTGTTATGCAAGTCCTTAGCCAATTTAACATCCGTCACGTATTTTTTCCATTCTGGAGGAAGAGTGTTCAAATACTTGGTGTTCAATTGAAAGGTAGGAATTGCCATGCCATAGATATTTAGCTCATTCAACAAGAGGGTAAATCTCAGATAGTAGTCATTGAGAGTCTCCTCTGGCACATAGGCAAACTTATCAAAAGTATCATAAAGCTTACACTCTCGTTCTTGTTTATTTAACGAGGTGCCTTGCATTAGAACACGAATTCTCTCCCATAACTCTTTGGCAACTTTATGTTTGCTGACGAGTTTGTAGACATCTGGAGGAAGAGCTTGGAGAATGATGTTTGTAGCATATTTATTACATTTATCTTGAATCTTCATATCTCCAGTCAACTCACCCGTTGTGCGAGGACGAGTGGTCGTACCTTCCGTCACAGTACCATAATCTAATGGTCCATTGAGCACCGATGCCCAAATTAGATGTCCATTCTCCTTGTTCAACATATAAAGTTCCATTCGGGAAGCCCATTCCTCATACATAGTCTTCACCAACATTGGTGGACGGTTATCCGTACCCGAGAGGATGGACTTATCCGTAAGAGATGTGTACTCCATTTCAATAAGTTAAGATTTACAAAGTTGATCGATCAATGAAATAAGGTTAAGTATTTTTTTGTTGTTGTGAGTTAAAACCGAGATACAATGTTAAAATCCCTTAAAATATGTTCTCGATAAACCCAAAATTCCAAGACAAAGCAAGGTTGTCGGAATGTCAGATCGGAATGTCAGATCGGAAAGTCCAGATCGCAAAGCAAGGTTGTCAAAATTTTTAGATCACAAAGTCCAGATCGTCCAGATCGTAATGAAACTTGGTCGGAATGATGGTGGTATCGGAATGCCTAGATCGAAATGCAAAGTCTATCGGAATGCTCAGATCGCAAAGCTTATCGGAATGTTTCAGATCGGAATGCTGACAAAATTTAAGCAGAGTAACGACTTAAAAACCTTCCTTATTCCCGTCAGAATCTCAGATCGCAAAGTACGATCGGAATGCCAGATCGGAATAAGTAATAAAACCCAACTATCGCAATGTAGAACCAAACCCTTTCCGATGGTAAGGTTATTGCGATGGAAGCCCACGTACAACTTGTACTTTCCGATGAAGGTTTCTGCTAGAATTTCGGAATGAAGAACATCAACTTTTTTGCACTTTTGATCCAAGGAAGATGATGTTTTAATGAAAACCAAGATACCAAGAACACTTTTAAGCACAAATCCCTATGTTACACTCCTTAATACTACGATCAAGCCAAAATTTTTGAATATTTCGGCAAAAACAAACTTGTACTCTACGAATTGTTTAGAAAACAATACTCAACACAAAAAGAAACCTATATTTCATCCCAAGCTCTTGATACCATTTGTAGATTTGTAAATCTATACTTATGTTTTTAGAGAGAGAAAGAGATAGAGAGATGGCGGATTTCACACTTTTAGAGAGAGAAAGTTAAAAGGAACTATGTGTAAAATATGAAACCACACCACCCTCTCCATCAAAGGAGAGGGTTTATATACCCAAGCCCATGAGATGGGCTTGGGTTTACATTAGGCCGCCGGCCCATACAATCCATGGGCTCGGTTTTGGGCTTTGTTTGATAAATGTAAATAACTAAACTACGAGCTATAACATATACTATTGTTGGAGTGACCGATCCTTTCTAATACGTAAAACGTATTTCCAACAGATGAGGGTTTATATACCCAAGCCCTTGTCATGGGTTTGGGCTTACATTTGGGCCGGCCTACACATGTTGTAGGCTAGGCTTTGGTTTGTTTGTTAAATAAAGATAAGTAACTAAACTACGAGCTATTACATGGACTATCGTTGGAGTGACCGATCCTTCTTAATACGTAAAACGTATTTCCAACACATATCACCGGTATATAATCATTACCGAAAATCATTTTGTACAATTCTTTGTTTTAAATCACAATATAGGCTTTAGCCTTCAAAACCATCATACGAACCATTATCGTAAAAACATCATACAATACGTTTTAAAACGTTGTATAGAGTTAAATAAAAATCGTTATATGAAAATGGTTATGTAAAACCAAACACGAACATAATATCAGTAATAAGACCCCGTATTGCTAGTCAGGCAATATATTATAATTCAATGCTTATATCAGTATTTTCATTATTGGATTATTATAAGCCGCATGACATTGTTACTTTTCTACAACATATATCGGGTAGCTAACCCGTAATTCCTTTGCCCATCTAAAACAGCGTGTCGTCACAATAATCATGCTTATATAAATCTTCTAATACATAAATTCGCTTACCACTCAAGGTGGCACGATGGGGATCAACCGTCACGGCGTGAACTGGGGTGATCTTCCCTAAATAGTACGGATACAAAGGTTTTACCAGGTTGAAAGTTTGTTTCTCGGTATCTTCTCGAATTGATCACGGTTCAAAGTGGAATTATCGTTCTTGGTTACTAAAAAAGGGGTTGGTTTTCTATTCTATTAAAAAGGATTAAATGCGTACAGTAGAGAAAATAAGCTAAAAACAACTAATAAAAATAAAGCTTAAATTGAATTAAAATTAAACAATAAAACAGTAAAATACCCTTACTTGCAAAACCACTGATTCGGAATACTCAAAAGAAAAACTGATCCGGAATAATTTTGTTGATCCGGAATATCCTTTATCCGGAATAATCTTGCTTCATTCGGAATATCTGCTGGTTCGGAATAACTGAACAATACCCTTCATTTGGAATAACTCATGCGGAATAATAATAAATGCTTGATTCAGAAAACAATGCTTCATTCGGAATAAAATCCCTTGGATTAGAATAAAGTTGATCCGGAATAAAATTTGCTCGTTCGGAATAAAAAGGAAATCAGCTGGTTCGGAATAATGCTTGGTTCGGAATATTGAAGAGAAAAAACTTTCATTCAGAATAATTAAGAAAATGCTTCATCCGGAATAATTTTAATGAAAAAGGATTCATTCGGAATATAGAAAGAAAGGCTGGTTCGGAATATGTAATTGACTCGGAATAACTAAATTGATCCGGAATATTTTCTTTATCCGGAATAATCTAAACAGACTCCTTCATTCGGAATATTCAGCTTATCCGGAATATTTTGTTGAAAACCTTGGTTCAGAATCTGGGCTGGTGAATAAGTGCGAAGAACAGGGAAACAATAACACACGATTTTTACCAAAATCAACCAAGTTTTTAACCAAAGATTAACCCAAACTAACCACTAATTATCTACTAATGATAAAGATCAAACCAAATCAACAAAAACATAAAACCCACTTACTTTTGAAGATCAAACTCAACCAAATAAAACTTTTAAAACTTTGAATCAACAAGAGAAAGATGAACAAGATTAAATGAAGGATTATATTGAAAGATTAAGGTTCAACAATCAAAAGGAAGGATTAAAACTTACAAGATTTGTGAATCAACAAAGATGAAAAATCACCAACACCTTAATGGTGTTGGTTTCCTACGAAACAGAGAAATCAAAAAAAGGAAATGAAAACTAGTTGTAATGTGTGAAGGGTTCTTCTATTTATAGGCCTTGTAGTTGGTTGGTGAGTGGGCTTTCTTCTTTCTTTTCGTCTTCTCGTCTTTTCAGTAAAGTTGACGTTTTCGATTCTGATTCGGTATTTGTCGACGAATAAATTCAACTCGTCTTTTAATTTCTTCGTTTAATAGACTTGAGTTCTTCGACATATGTAAATCTTGTTGATCCCAAACTTAGATCGATTTAGCTTTATGTATACGAGATTAGATCAAGTAATACACTTAGAGAAACCTTTGTATATGCTTATGATAATCTAAGTGTTATGTGGAATTAACACTTAAACAAGAACACACAATGATATAAACAAACTTTCACTTTGATTAATGATATCAAACTTGCTTACAATGAAAGTAGTTTACGAATGAAAAACTTATATGAAACATTAACCTAAAGGTCTTCTTTTATAGACATAAGAAGCCTTGTACAATAATCTACGTATCAGCTATTCTAGGTAAAGATAAATATAGAAAATACATTGTTGTTCCTATCTTTACTAGAAGTAATCTAGAATACAATAAACGCGTAGAGTATATCTTTCCATCAGTGCTTGTCTTCAATGTGTCAACGCTTGACTTTATCTTGTCAACGCTTGAGCTGTCAGCGCTTGTTTTGTTCTTATCAACGCTTGTTTTACTCTCGTCAGCGCTCAAGTGATCTGGCCTTAATTTATTCCCAACAATCCTCCCCTAAACTTGATATCCACTCTTATGATCAAGTTTCTGAATAAGAATTAAGGACTAGGAGGAATCTTACAAACCTTCTCATATTGGTAATGAATAAATCTGATCAAATCTTTTGCCACGTCACTTGAATAATCTATTTCCAGCTGAGTGTCCTTCATCTTCTCCAAAATAGCCTTGGATATGAAATACTGACCATCCACAAGTAGATACTCAGCAAACTTTGTAGAACTCAAATGGTAAACACCAGCAGCTGAATATAACCTCCATTGAAGACCACTGAGGTCATCTTCAAGATCCTTCCAAATAGCAGGATCCTCATCTTTTGGTCCACACATTCTTTTGAATGTGGACCACAGTTTTATTCCATTGGCTGAAGTTGGTGCTTCAGCCTCATACTTGGTCTCCAACAACCTCCAAAGGTCCACCAAGTCTTCTCTATCACAACTTGCAAACAAAGATATGAGAGTGGTAAAAGTGTGTACCTCTTTGCCATATCTGCTAATCTTCCAAAACCCACATTCATCTTCTTCATAGCTTACAATTGGGTTTCTGGAATCTAATGGTAACACTTGCACCATATCTGAAGCTTCTAATGGTGAGAGCTTGAGGCTCTTTCTTATAACAGCTTCACTTGGATATAGTGGATCCATATCTTTGGGAAACTCAAGAGAAATTCCCTTTTTCACTGGCCTGGGAACAAACATAGCTTTCTTGAGCTCCATTTCTTCTGCAAGTTCTTCCTTTCTTTCATCAGAAAGAAGTCTGAGAGTGTTTGCTTCCTGCACTCTCACCCAAATGGGATAAGCCTTGCATTCCAATTCATCAAATGTCAATGCCTTCAACTTCTGATAAGTCCATCCTACTCCATGACATCTGAGCAACATGCAGTATAGCTCCCTTCTATCCCTTTTCAATTCTGAGAGAATATTACTTGCCTTGTGTTTCAAAATTACCTGGCAATCTTTCTGAACTCTGAGGAGAATCTCCAAACCCCATATTTGATCTGAAGTGGTCAAGTGTGGATTCTCCATACATCTTTCTTCCCAAGCATTGTACATTTGAACCACCTCTGGCATGTCAAAGTCAACCTGCAATTTCAATTCTCTCAATTTCGCCTTGGCCAACTCTTCTCCATACTCAAGTCTTTCTGGTTCTATAATCATCACACTTGAGTCTGAGCTAGCTCCATCACTTCCTTCTTCTGAAGTCACAACAAATGGTGACTCTTTCACCTCCTTTTTATCTTGTTCCATGATTTGTGCAGCTAATCTTCTATCAAACTCAACTTGAGCTGCATCCTTTGGAACAATCTCTTCTACCATTATACCCTTACCCTTATCTGATGGTGCAATGGTTGGTAAGGTAGATGGTGATACCTGTGCAGAAACCTCCTTGATGATAGATGATGACTGGGATACATCACTTTCATGTGCAGGTCTCTCAACGCCCAATTTTGTTCTATCAGCGCCCAAAATATTTCTGTCAGCATCCAAATGTTCCTTGTCAACGCCTAAATATCCTGCCTCAGCGCCTTTTGTAACCTCTCTCAACATAGTTGTAAATGATAAATTCAAGTTGGTAGGAGAGACTAAGGACGTATCAAAACCTGTTTGTTTCTTCAAAGTTGTAAGGGCCTCAGCAACATCCAAGGATTGACCATCATGGCTGCCCTTATCACTCATATTTATTGGATCTTCCTCCCCTTTGGAAGATTCCTCCATACCCCTCCTGGCACTAGCACTCTCCAAAACAACAATCCTCTCCCTCAATTGCTTGAGTTCAAGGCCTTGTGAACTGACAACTTGTACTAAGTCTGCATTTTGCTTTTGCAAGCTCATGCAGACTGCCGTCAATTCCATAAGAGTCATTGGTTCCAGTCTGCCCTCTTCTAAAATGGGGATTTGACCTCCCAAGTCAGATTCATTGGGCATGGATGAGGACTTAACGATGGTGGGACTGCCTTGCCCAGCATCTAAGCCAGAACCAATAGTCCCAGCCTCATCCAGGTTACCAGCCACACTTGTGGTGGTGGTTCTCTCTGCTACATGGCTAGGACCACCAGAGGAGAACACTCCAGTAGTCCTTTGGCGTTTCATCAACCTATATTCAGGAGGTGTGGAAGATGGTGTGGAAGAATGGGTGGATGTGGGTTGGTTAAGGGGTGTTTGGGTTTGGGAAGGTTGTGTGTCAACGTTGGAAATAGGCACATCAACGCCAACATTTAATGTGTCAGCGTTGAAGGGATCTTGGTCAAGTTGCATATGTTTAGGTGAAGGTATGGGTTCAGGTATTGGATCAATTTGTGGTTGGGGGTCTGGTTGGGGTTCAATTTGGGGTTGGGGGTCTGGTTGGGGTTCAATTTAGGGTTGGGGGTCTGGTTGGGGTTGTGCTGCTGCAATAACAGCAAGCATAGCTTGGGTTAAAGGTAGGTCACGATGGGGTGGTGAGTTCATCTTCATAAAAATAGCTTTCTTTTGCTCAGGGATCTTATAAAAATCATTGTGATCCCTTGTGCAATATCCTTGAACATCAAAAACCATTTGTAAAAATCGGGGATAAGCTAAAGTCACTTTGTTCCCCTTATTTTTACACATGCCCTCAAAAATCATTTTAGAATAATTAAATTTTTGCCCTGTTGCAATGCACACAATAGCACTGGCAATAGATCTATTGATCTCATTGTGGGCAGTGCATTTGGGACTCAAACATTGAAGGAGGACATGTATGAGGTACTTCCAGGCTGGGGGAAATTCCTGCTTATGATACTTGTTTAAGGTACCTTCATCAGGAAAAGGATATCCCAAAGCCCTAAGCCCTTGTTCTATTTCATTAATGGGAAGGATGGCTATACTATCAGCATCATCAAGATGCAAGGCTTGGCATACCAAAGCCTTAGTAACCACCCAAGGTCTCCCATGAACAATAGAAGTCAATGTAGTCACTCTATTAACTGTTGAGGAACTGACAGTGTTCCAAAACTGTTTAATATGTGTGACTGGAATGAGTGGTGCATGAGAAAGAGCATACCTTAAGGGGGATGCGTTCAAATACGCCACCATTTGTGTGTATTGGGGAAACAGAGTATCATCAGCTTCAAGATACGCGATCATGTTATGTTGACTTCTGAATCCCAATTCCAAATCTTATGGTCTAAATTTTGGTGCCATTGATGAAAGCTGTTAAAAATATGTGATGAAGATGAAGTTGATAAGAGAAAATTGTGTTAGACAAGAATTATAGATACCCTGTTTAAAAATAGGAGCCAATTTTATAGGAGAAGAAAATGCATGTGATAGGCCAAAAAATAGGCAAGTATTTTCAAAAAGTAATCATGAAAATATTGAAAAATTATAAGTTTATCTCATGCATTAAATGAAAAGTAACAACTCCCAAAATTACGGCCTAAAAATATGTCAAAAAGTAACAACTGGGTAGGTCCCATTGAGTGTCAACGGTAAAAAATAACCTATCAGCGCCCAACGGCTATAATCTTGTCAACGTTTGCCTATAGCAATGTCAGCGTCTAATTTGGTCACAACAACGCTTGGAAATATACTTGCCAGCGTCCAAAAATAAAAATGTTTAAAAATGAAAAATGACCTTAACAAAGTAATTTATCCTAGAGAAGATAACCAAAAAGCTGATAATTATTATAGGGCGGCAAGCACTGTCCAGTTATGCACACTTGCTTAAGCAAGATAGACATAACAGTCCTCTAGTGTCCCTTGCTAACCAAAACTCTTAACAACCAAGTTACCTTACAAAATTCCTTGTTACTCCTAGGTAAATCCCAAAACAAAATTATTCCCAAGTCTCCCAACAGACCACAACCAATTCTAGGCCAAAAATGTCTTGGCAGCATGCATAGTATATCAACTTTGCATGCTACAGTGCCTCATGATTTAGTAAAACTAACTCATACTCACCTGTGGACACAATCTAGAATTGTGATAAGAGTATCATATGGATACCCAAACATCCTAAAGGTTCCTAAAACCTCCCCTTAAACTATGATACATGAGTTGCCAAAAATATGTATGAACATAAAAATTTATGTCAAGATAGGAATTGAAAATTCCAACCATCATCCATAAACAAAAACTTGTCCAAATGCTTCTTCATTGATCCATAAGCAACTTTGTATCCAATGGTATACTGCTAACACCATCTGCACATTTAGATTGAAAACCACAAAACTAACATTGTTGCTGACAACGCCCCGATAACACATGACAGCGTTGAGGGAAGCTTTGTCAGCGTTAGACAATTATATTGCTGACAACGTTGCAAAAACACTTATCAGCGTTCAAGCAACCTTTGTCAGTGTTAGAAAAAAATATAGTGGAAAATCTAAATCATAAATAAGACCAATAACAATGCATCATCCTTTACATACTTTTACAAAAAGACTCCAAAACACATATTATGTGAGATTTACCATTCCAATACTTGTCACCAAGTATTGAAATCTCCCAGCATCAAAAGGTTTAGTTAGTAAATCTGACACATTTTCCTCAGTGTCAACCTTATCTGGTTGTATTAAACCTTTCTCAAAGCAATCTCTAATAAAATGGTGTCTAATTTCTATGTGTTTAGTTTTAGAATGATGCACAGGATTCTTAATGATGCATAAAGTGCTGTTATTGTCAACAAA
The DNA here is from genome assembly GCA_025667525.1 of Glebionis coronaria. NCBI lineage: Eukaryota > Viridiplantae > Streptophyta > Magnoliopsida > Asterales > Asteraceae > Glebionis > Glebionis coronaria. The sequence continues at coordinate 315,644 of JANFOE010000772.1, forward strand.
TATCTTGGTATGCATGAAATTATACCCATAGTCCAACAGCTGGTTCTGAATCCACAAAACTTGTCCACAACAAGTAGCTGCAGCCACATACTCAGCTTCAGTTGTAGAATTAGCCACCACTGTTTGTTTCTTGCATTGCCAAGATATCAACCTGCTCCCAAGAAACTGACATCCACCAGTTGTGGATTTCCTATCAAATTTATCACCTCCATAATCACTATCTGAATATGCAATCAGCTCCAATGGTGAATCCTTTGGGTACCACAAACCAAGACTAGGATAGCCTCTTAGGTACCTAAAGATCCTCTTCACAGCATAAAGGTGACATTCTTTGGGAGTCACTTGATGGCGTGCACAAGCACACACAGCAAACATGATGTCAGGTGTGGAGGCAGTAAGATACATCAAGGATCCAATCATGGATCTATAGTGCCTGACATCAACATCTTTCCCATCTCCAATCTTTCCCCAAGGGTGTTCTCTATCCATAGGAGTAGTAGCCCTCTTTTCATGTGGAGAAAAGCCAAACTTCTTCAAGATCTCAGCCACATATTTATCCTGGGAGATGAAGATACCATCTTCTTTCTGCTGAACTTGTAAACCAAGAAATAAGTTCATCTCCCCCATAGCACTCATCTTGAATTTGTCTATCATAAGCTTGGAGAAATCCTCACTCATCTTTGGATCAGTAGACCCAAAAATGATATCATCAACATAGACCTGGACAAGCAACACATCCTTGCCATTCTTCTTTGTAAACAGTGTCTGATCTATGGTGCCCCTCTTGAATCCATTGTCCACCAAATAGGTAGACAAAGTACCATACCATGCTCTAGGGGCCTGTTGAAGGCCATACATAGCCTTTTTGACTCTATACACTTTATCTGGATTCTCTGGATCCTCAAAACCAGGAGGCTGCATTACATATACTTCCTCAACAATAGTTCCATAGAGGAAAGCACTCTTGACATCCATTTGATAGACTGTGAAGCCCATGCACGATGCATAGGCTAGAAAAATCCTAATAGCTTCAGTCCTTGCAACTGGTGCAAAGACTGTTGGGAATAAAATTAGCTAAGTCGCTTGAACGCTGACAAGAGGAAATTGGACGCTGACAAGAGTAAACGAGGCGCTGACAGATGAGACGCTGATAAGAATTATCAAGGCGTTGACAAGAAGAATCTCAAGACAAAGACAAGGACTAAATCTGCCAATGATGAATTCTTCAAGCTGGTGAACAAAATATGAAGATAAGAATTCAGAATATATTCTTAATGTTTAAAAAGATTTAGTCAATAAGTTATGTTTATCTTATGTCTCTTCCTAAAATAGTTTATCTTAGCTTTTTGTACAAGGATCCTTAAACCTATAAAAGGAGGCCTTAGGGTTAGACATAAAACACATCTCACATACACCTCTTCCACATATCTCGTAACACTTTCATTGTAATCTTTCATTGTTATTATTAATCAAAGTGAAAGTTTGGTATTCATATATTCTGCTTGTTCTTCGTTCTGAGTATTAGTTTCCGCATAATACTTAGATTGTTGAATACACAAAGTTTCTCTACGTGTTATACTTGATTTAATCTCGTTAACACAAAGCTAAACCGATCTAAGTTTGGGATCAACAAGTGGTATCAGAGCTTGTTGAGAAACTTTGATTTGAAGAACGAGATCCAATATTGTGAGGTGAACCAGGCTAAGGAAGAAGGTGAAGAAGAATTTGATGATGTTTTCAGTTAAGGCTTCAAGTTCCACAAGTTCTAATTCTGATAATGAGGTATGTGATGACTCTTCTTGTAGGATAAATACTAAAAAACTTAATAAAGAGATTTTAAAATTAAAATCAGATCTTTCAGACGTAAGATGCACGTTATCTAATTATCAAGTTGCACTTGTTCAAACTGAAAAGACAGTTTCTGAGTATAAGAAAATGGAGTTTGATTTAAAAGATAAAATAAATATCTTAAAACATGAGTTAAATAAAAGTAATGATATTAAAGATATTGTGAATAGGGTCAATACTGATTTAATAGCTAAGTTAGATGAGGCTATCAAAAATAAGGATAATGTAGACCTTAAAATTCAAAGATTTGATAAAGCCTCACAAACCCTAGAAAAATGTGTTAGTGAACAAAGGGATTCTAGGGATATGTCTGGGATTGGGTTGAAAGAATATGTTGCCGTTTCACCACCTGCTGGGGACTTCTATGGTGTCCATAGAAAGGATCTTTCTTGGACTGGTATTCCAGAACTCTAAGAAGAGGAATTTATTCCTCCACCTAGAGTTCTTTCCCTAGTTGAGGAGTATCAACAAAAGGTTATTGACCTAGAAGAGTGGAAGAAGGCTAACCCCACTTTGTTTGTTATGGGTGGGATGCTTAGTGAGAGTCCATTTGTGCCTACACCCATTGAGAGTCCAGTAGTATCTACACCTATCACTGTGACCAATCCCACCACTGGAAAACCAATTAACCTTGGCTCCCCAAATAAGAAACAACCTAGTGTTAAATATGCTGAAATGTATAGGAAACCTAGGTCAATCAAAAGCCAAGCAAGTGTTAATGGGACAGGGTTTTACCAGTCTAAGCCTAAGTTTGTGTCCAAAAAGGTTTGTTATTCATGTGGGAGCTTTTCTCATTTGGCCTATAATTGTGTCAGTAGACACAATTCATTCACTGACAATAGGTCATCCAATGTCAATCATAGACCTTTTGTCCACACTAGACCACAGGCTACTAGACCAGCTCCTTTCTTCTCTAAGGCAGCTAATACCCATGGGCAAAGGCCCTTTCAAAAGACCAACACCTGGTCAAACAGACAGTATGTTCCTGTAGCAAACCCTAATTTGGGCGCTGACAAGAACAAATTCAGCGCTGACAAGAAAAAAATTAGCGCTGACAGGAACAAGTTCAACGCTGACAGGAACAAATGCAGCGCTGACAGCTCCAAGTTTGCTATGAGACCTTATTTTAGACCATATAAACAAAGATACTTGGTTAATAAGGGTCAAGGGTCTAAAGCATCATCCCACTTAACATGGAAACCTAAACAAGAGCAACACTCCAATGTTAATGGTATTTCAATGACTTGCAATAGATTTAAATATCTTGAGAAGGTCATTACTAGTCTCATTGGAACAAATTGGGTGCTTAGGTCACAATGGGATGAACAGGGATTTGTGGTAAAGAATAAGACCACTCTAGTTGAACAACTAGACAGATCCAAGTCTGACAAGGCTTGGATCTCCAAAGAAAACTAATTTGTTTTCTTTTTGAGCAGCCTATCCAAGAGCAGGTTAATGATCAAGGATATTGGGATAGTGGATGCTCAAGGAACATGCATTGTTGGTCTTTCCACTGATATTATTTTTATCCACTAACATGTTATCTCTACTCATTATTGTGGGAAAGGGTAGCCTCTGTTGGTGTGTGTTTTTGTGGTTTTTGTCTAACTATGCAGGAAAATGGAGCTACATTTGGATGGATACAAAGTTGCAAGATTTATTTATGATGGTTGGAGTGTTTACATTCCTATATTGAGATAAAATTTTGCTTCTTAACATATAATGATTTGTATGCTTCTGTTAAGGGGAGGTAAACCTCTAGGTTTTTGGGTACTCTTAGAGCACTCTTGCACAATTCTAGATTGTGTCCACTGGTGAGTGGGGGTTAGAAATAATGAAGGCTCTTTCCTTATGAAATTGTTGGAATTTCTAAACCTCGAGGCACTGTAGCATGCACGTAGTTTATTTTGCATGCATGTTGCCAAGACTTTTGACCTAGAATTGGGTGTGGTCGTATGGGTGACTTGGGGTAGTTATTATTTTTGGGTTACTTGGGGAGTTGCAAAGGTTTTATATGAGTTAACTTTCTCTTTGGGGCATTTGTGAACAAAGGACTCTAGAGTTCATGTGTGTCTATTATGCTTTTGCATGAGTGTATGCATGAACAGTGTTTGTCATTCTTGCGTATTAGAGACTAGTTAATTTCCTTAGGATTATTACCTTTGTTTGTGTTTTAATTAAGGTTTTATGCATTCTCAAGTACATTTTATGCTATGCCATCTTAGCTGATGTCATTTTTAAACTTCTTTATAGACCCAAAACGTTTCATCACCCTTACATTTTTCAAATTTTTGGATATCTGGAAGCCTAATGATCATTGAGATGTTTTTCCTAAGTGATTGACATCTAGTAGCAGCAGAGATCACTTTCACAAGGGTGTATAGTGTTATGGAGATGGCTGAGACTATTGGCACTAGCTTTAATGCAGGTCAAGTCAGTCTTATCATCAGTAAGTCCATCCCCATGTCCTATGAATCAACATTGAGGATTCATTTCCCGAATGTGGATGAGGATAGTATGAAACCTTTGACATTAATGGAATTGACGAACATCTATATTAGCTTGTAAAAGCATAATATAGAAATGGTACAAATTGTCAAGGATCATTGTTTTGAACTGATAGACTTGTTGTTTTGGAAGCTAATGCAAGGAGGACGTTCTTGGTTCCTTCCTTGTATATTGATCTTGGAGAGGAGTCTTAAAAAGGGGAGGAGCAATCGAATTTTAGTGACAAAAGTAATAAAGAAATCTCCAAAGAATCTACAGGTGCTGAACATGATTAAGACCAAGTGAAGGCTGACTATACAAGTGATTTGAGTGATTGACTTTTTGAGGTTTATTCATACTCAAATTCAAGGATAGAGCATGTTTATAAGAATCCTCTCTGTATGTTTTATTTTATTCAGAAACTTGATTACTAGAGTAGATATCAAGTTTAGGGGAGGATTGTTGGGAATAAAATTAGCTAAGTCGCTTGAACGCTGACAAGAGGAAATTGGACGCTAACAAGAGTAAACGAGGCGCTGACAGATGAGACGCTGATAAGAATTATCAAGGCGTTGACAAGAAGAATCTCAAGACAAAGACAAGGACTAAATCTGCCAATGATGAATTCTTCAAGCTGGTGGACAAAATATGAAGATAAGAATTCAGAATATATTCTTAATGTTTAAAAAGATTTAGTCAATAAGTTATGTTTATCTTATGTCTCTTCCTAAAATAGTTTATCTTAGCTTTTTGTACAAGGCTCCTTAAACCTATAAAAGGAGGCCTTAGGGTTAGACATAAAACACATCTCACATACACCTCTTCCACATATCTCATAACACTTTCATTGTAATCCTTCATTGTTATTATTAATCAAAGTGAAAGTTTGGTATTCATATATTCTGCTTGTTCTTCGTTCTGAGTATTAGTTTCCGCATAATACTTAGATTGTTGAATACACAAAGTTTCTCTACGTGTTATACTTTATTTAATCTCGTTAACACAAAGCTAAACCGATCTAAGTTTGGGATCAACAAAGACCTCCTCATAGTCTATCCCCTCCTCTTGTGTATATCCCTGAGCCACTAACCTTGCCTTGTTCTGACCACAATGCCTCTTTCATCTCTCTTGTTTCTTAGAACCCATCTTGTCCCTATAGGTCTGACATATCTGGGACAATCAACCAGCTCCCAAACATCCTGAATTGCAAATTGGTGAAGCTCATCCTGCATTGCTTCCACCCAACTTGGTTCTTTGAGAGCATCAAATATTTTCTTGGGTTCCTGTTGTGACAGAAAACAGGCAAACAAACATGCTTGCACAAGAGGGGTATCAACCTTCTTGTGTATTGTGGCAATAAACCCACCAAGACCTTGATGAGATCTTCTAGTCTGAACTGGAGTATTAACAGGACCAATGATTTGAGAAGGAGGATGATTCTTCATGACTGAAGTAAGTACTCCTCCCTCAAAAAGTCTGGTATCTTCAACTTCATTCTCCATGTTGCCAATATCTTCTTCATCAGACTCTCTTATATCAACATAAGGATGACCTTCTTCATATGAATTGGAAGGTTCACCTTGTTCAAAAGTGGAAGAGAAAAGATGTGCAAAGGTGTTGTCAACGCCTGAATCTTGATTGTCAGCGCTTGGGCTAACAACGCTTGAACTGTTGTTGTCAACGTCTGAACCATCAACGTCTGAATTGGTCTTGTCAGCGCTAGATTTGCCTTTGTCAGCGCCTGAAGGACCATGCATGTTTGTATCTGGTGGTACTTGGAAACCACCATTATCTTTACCAGCAGAAGCAGCAGCAAAAGCATCTGTCCAAATGGGAATTGTGACATATTCTTGTATAGGAGATGTCTTTTCTGCTTGTGATCCAACCTTTTCATGAACCTGTGTACCTAAAACATCAACAACTTGTTCCTCCATAACATTTGAAGTTACCTTCACAATGTCTGGATTAGTGACAGGCATATAATTTAAAGTTCTAGATAAGGGTTCCAAGTCAAACAACCAATTAGGACCACTTTCAGGATCACTAGGTTTATTTTCTAAAAACCTAACATGTACTCTTTCAAGTATACGTTTTTCCTCTTTAAGATAAACCCTATATCCCTTGCTCTGCACTGAGTACCTCATGAAGTAGCCTTCATCACCTTTTGCACTAAATTTACCTAAGGCATCCCTAGTGTCCAAAACTACTACATGACAACCAAAAGGTTTGAGAAAACCAATATTAGGTTTTCTTCCCAAAAGCAACTCATAAGGTGTTTTATTCTGAATTTTGTTAACCAATGCTCTATTTTGAACATAACAAGCTGTATTAACAGCCTCAGCCCAAAAGGCTATAGGAAAATGAGCATCAGCCAACATTGTTCTGGCTGCTTCAATTAGGGTTCTATTTTTCCTCTCAGCAACCCCATTTTGTTGTGGGGTTCTAGCAATACTAAATTGCCTAGTAATTCCTTTCCTGGCACAGAAGTCATCTAGCTTCTTATTCCTAAATTCACCACCATTATCACTCCTAAGCATTTTAACCTCATTGCCAGACCTCTTTTCAATCTGAGTGATAAAATCAATTAGAATATCAGCTGTGTCACTCTTCATAGCTAGAAAGAATGTCCAAGTAAACCTAGAGAAGTCATCTGTGATAACAAAGCAATATGACTTACCATTCAAACTTTCTATATTGGTTGGACCAAAGAGGTCCATGTGTAGCATATGAAGAGGTCTAGAACTAGTATGCACCTGTTTGGACTTGAATGAGACCTTGTGCTGATTGCCTTTAAGACATGCAACACAAGAGTGGTCATTGTTGAAGGCCTTCTTAGGCAAACCATCAACCAAACCAAGTCTCACAAGTCTATTTATATTTTTAAAATTTATGTGCCCTAGTCTCCTGTGCCATAAATTACTTTCATCTACTGAGGCTTTAGCATAAAAACAAGACATATTATTGTTCATTTTAATCCCATTCAAATTCACATTATATATGTCCTTATGCCTAGGTGTTCTATACTCAATATATTTCTCATCAGGGATCTGAAAATCCTTGCTTAACACCAAACACTCAGTATCAGTAAACAGAACTTTATTTTGGTTATCACAAACTTGTGATACACTAAAAATGTTGTAATCAAGTTCTTTTACCAAAAAGACGTTCTCAAAACGCATGTTCTTGGTGAGAAGGGTTCCTTTGCCTGTGATAGTACCATATCCGCCTCCAAAGTATACCTTATCACCATCCTTAATGGGAGTGAAGTTGGTCAAGTAGTCTTCCTTCCCTGTCATGTGCCTTGAGCATCCACTATCCCAATATCCATAATCATTGACCTATCTTTGAATTCCCTGCACATAAAGAAAACAAATTAGTTTTCTTTGGGAACCCAAGTCTTAAAAGACTTGGATTCATCTGGTTGTTCAATAAGAACAGACTTAGTTCTCACAACAACCCCATTCTCATCCTTCTTAGGATGAAATAACCAGTTAACCCCAATAGGTTTTGTAATGACCTTTGAAATGTAATTAAATCTGTTGCAGGTCATTGAAATCCCATTATCATTAAGGTTTTGATCTTTCTTGGGTCTCAATGTTAAGCTTGAAGAAGCTTTAGACCACTTACCCTGTGGTTGCAAATATTTAGGTCTGGTCACGTTTCTGTCAGCGTTGGAATTAGTCTTGTCAACGCTGAAATTACCCTTGTCAGCGTTGAACCTAGGGTTTGCTACAGAAACCCATTGCCTATTAGACCAGGTGTTTGTCTTTTGAAATGGTCTTTGTCCATGAGTGTTAGACCCTCTAGTAAAGAATGGGGCAGGTTTAATCACTTGTGGACTTTTCTGCACACAAGGTTTGGGTCTAACAACGTTTGACTTCCTAACAACGTTGACTTTGTTCCTGTCAGCGTTAAAATTGTTCCTGTCAGCGCTAGCTTTGGGAGCGTTGACACACTTGTATGCCAAGTGTGAAAAGCTACCATAAGTGTAACAAGCTTTTCTAGACACAACCTTAGGTCTAGAAGAAAAGAAGCCTGTTCCATTATTGCTAACTTGGCTCTTGGGTGACCTAGTATTCCTATACATATATGCATATTTAATGCTAGGTTTTCTATCAGTGTGTGAGCCTAGGTCAACAGCTTTACCAGTGACTAGGTTTGTAACCTTAATAGGAGTTGACTCATTGGGACTTTCACATAGTAAGCCACCCTTGACAAACAAAGTAGGGTTAGCTTTCTTCCATTCATTCAGGTCAGTCAACTTTTGTTGGTACTCTTCAAATGGAGTGACAACTCTTGGTGGATGAATGAATTCCTCCTCTTGGAATTCTGGCAAACTAGTCCAAGATAGGTCCTTTTGTTGGACACCATAGAAGTCACCAGCTGGTGGTGGAACCAAAGAGTAATCATTCATCCCAATCCCAGTCATGTCCTTAGGATCTCTTTGTTTACACACACAGTCTCCTAGGGTTTGAGTGGCTCTATCAAATCTTTGATTTTTAAGGCCAACATTGTCTTTATTCTTAATGGCCTCATCTAATTTAGCCTGTAACTCACCATTAACCCTTTCCATGATGTTTCTAATATCCATACTAGCCTCTAACTCATGTTTTAAGATATTTATTTTATCTTTTAAGTCAAATTCCATTTTCTTGTATTCAGAAACGGTTTTCTCAGTTTGAGTGAGGGCTACTTGGTAATTATACAATTTGCACTTTTCAGTACTCACATCACTCATTAATCTTAACACTTCTTTGTTAAGTTTCTCAGTGTTTAACCTACAACCTTTACTACAAAAAGCATCATTGTATACCTCATTATCAGATGAAGAGGAGGAGTGTGCCATGAGAGCATATTCAACATGCTCTTCTTCTTCAACCTCAGCAATCAAAGCTTTATCCTCTTCAACATTCTTAGCCAGATAGCTCCAATCCCATCCCATACCATCAATTCCTTGAACTGCAACCATGGCTTTGGAATCCTGAGCTTTAACAACCTGACTTGAGGGTTTACCAGCATCAGATCTTCTAGGAGATCTGCATTCCCTCATGAAGTGCCCCATACGATGACAGTTGTAGCATTCAACTTTGGATTTATCAAATACAGCTGTGTCTTTTGCATTGAAGGTCATCTTCTTCTTAAACCTTCTGTTCCACCTATTTGCTCTTATACTAGCAAGAGCCATGTTCCACTTGATGTCCATCTCTTCCAAGTGCTCATCACTTATCTGCTCAAGGTCCTCATATGTAATCACTGAACCATTGGGCAAAGAAGCAATATAGGCACATACAGTATCCAAATCTAAACCAGCAGGTTTAACTCTTGGGGAGTCACTCTTGAATGTGTCAGCGTCTGAATAGGAGACGTTGACATAACTTGTTCCAGCGCTGACATATGATGATCCAGTAACTGGATGCATGTTAGAGTCCTTCTGATTGAATTGACCTTCACTATGAGAGAAGAAGGCCATGTTACTGTTGGTAGACTTGCTTCCATGCTCTAAAAGAGTTTCATCTTCCAACAGCCTTAGTTTGTTATAGATGTCATCAAACGAGGAACTCTTGTAAGTATTGTTGGCAAGAATAGATCTTGCCTCAATCTTCCATGCCTCACCAAGACTTTTAAGAAAGGTAGCATTAATGTCAACATCACCAACTTGTGTCCCCATGAAGGATAACTTGCTTGTAATGTCAAGCAATCTGCTTCTCACACTACTTAGTTTCTCATTGGGTTGAGCTTTGAAGACAGCATAATCATGCATGAGTTGCTTTTTCTTTTCTTCCTTAGTGTCTGCATTGCCACCATATGCAACTTCAAGAGCTTCCCAAAGGGTTTTAGCAGATTCATAGCCTCTATATTTATGCTGGTTCTCTTGTCCCAAAGAGACTTTCAGAATATTTAGGGCTTTCATGTCGACCCTTTTCTTTGCTATGTCATCAGCAGCCACAGCTCTACCATCTCCAGGTTTTTCTCTCTTATCCTCTTCAGAACATCCAACAACAGCTGATCTTTGAGCAATAACATTAGCAATCTTTTGGGCTTTATTGAATGTGTTTCCATATTCAATAACCTCCTAGAGTGTGTCGTCATAGATTCCCAGATATTGCTCAAAGTTGAATTTCCACAAATCAAAGTTGGTTGCATCAAGCATGGGAATCTTGATGTTTGGTAAAGATGAGGAGGAGGAGGTTATTGCTTCAGACATGATGTTGTTAGGGTTTTTGAGAAAATTAGGGTTTTGGTGATTTTTAGGGTTCTTGTGTTCTTTAAGATCAAAAGTTCCTCAACAAGCTCTGATACCACTTGTTGATCCCAAACTTAGATCGATTTAGCTTTATGTATACGAGATTAGATCAAGTAATACACTTAGAGAAACCTTTGTATATGCTTATGATAATCTAAGTGTTATGCGGAATTAACACTTAAACAAGAACACACAATGATATAAACAAACTTTCACTTTGATTAATGATATCAAACTTGCTTACAATGAAAGTAGTTTACGAATGAAAAACTTATATGAAACATTAACCTAAAGGTCTTCTTTTATAGACATAAGAAGCCTTGTACAATAATCTACGTATCAGCTATTCTAGGTAAAGATAAATATAGAAAATACATTGTTGTTCCTATCTTTACTAGAAGTAATCTAGAATACAATAAACGCGTAGAGTATATCTTTCCATCAGTGCTTTTCTTCAATGTGTCAACGCTTGACTTTATCTTGTCAACGCTTGAGCTGTCAGCGCTTGTTTTGTTCTTGTCAACGCTTGTTTTACTCTTGTCAGCGCTCAAGTGATCTGGCCTTAATTTATTCCCAATAAATCTTCCATCTTTGGTCCTTTTCTTCGATAAATCTTCAAATAGGCCCATTGACTTCAAATCTTTTGCATCTCTTGGACTATAGACTTCGTCTTTTCGTCTTTTTCTTTGATAAAACCCGTGCAATCCCATGTTTTCTTCAATATTTATCCGGTTGTCTCTGAAAACACAACAAACACACAAACCACGCATAATCCCAAACAAATGACATTAAATACGCGTTTTGGTCTTGTTTTAGCAAGAAATAAGTGGTAAAAGGATGGGTGTTTTCACACCTATCAAATCCCCTACACTTAACCATTGCCATGCCCTCATGCAATGCTTAGTGACAAAGCAGATTTACACTTTTCTCATAATCAATCAACCTTGGCCTTATTAACAATAACCACTACTACTAAAGAGATATATAAAAGCTTGAATGAAACAAAAGGGATTGGAAACCATTGATAATAGCTACATGGAAATAACTTGCAAAGAGATCTAAGACTTACATTAGGGCTTTGGTTGTTGCGAAGATTTATCACCCTCAAGTTTCACTTTCCCCAAACTAAGCTTAAAAACAAGATCATTATTATTATAAGTTAGCAAAACAAACACTTACACACATGGCTTAATTATATGCTTAAACTCCCCTATTCCTAGGTGTATCTCTTATATTTTATTTTTGTCTTAGAATGATCATGAAGATGCATTTTTGGACTTATTTCGATAGTTTATTTAGGCTGAAAGCAAAGTAGGACGATTTGATTAATATTTAGCTAAAGGACAAAATCTCTTAAAACTGCTTCTCGGGACCTCAAAAAGTTCATATCTTGGCATAACTCGCTTCACGATTTGAGACCTTTCTCAGGCCGATATTTGGCATGTACTTCATACTTCATATCTTGAGAGACGTTCTTGAGATAATGGTCTTCTCTTCGTTAACAGAGTTTCTTCACTTGGAGACTTTTGAGGGATACTCTAACTTTGTTGACCACGACTTCATCATTATTTCTTCAATCGTTAATTGGGATTTTGAGATACAACGATCCGCCTCCTTTTCGGACTTGGATCTATTTATCCTCATACCTTGTTAGGGTCTTTTCGGATAGACTTCTCCATGATCTTTATGGGAGTTGATTGTTTTTCGTCGTGAGTCTTGATCCTTCATATTGATTTTGGGAATAATGCTTTTCACATCACCTTGGATCTTTAGCAATAAAATGGAATCCTCATGCCTTGTTAGGGCTTTTTCGGACTCGCCAATCTTCGCGCCCCGCTTCATTAGTTATGCCCTGGCTATGAACTCTTATCATTACCGAGCAACTTTTAAACGATCTTGGGCTAGAAGCTAATTTATTCAATAAAATCGTACGACCTTACTTAATTATTAGCAAGCGATGGGAGAATGGGCTTATAATCACACCAAGTGTGCTTGTGCAAGAATACCGACTTATAATTGACTCTATCATTTCTCGTTCTCCACAATTTAAAATCTCAAGTAATGAGACTCGTGGATGCTTAGCCTAATAAACCAATTAAGGTTTACATGGTTAAGGATACTTGCTAGAATAAACTTGGATAAGTCTATTCGGGTTGAGTCAAAATAATCGCAACGTGCCTAATATGTCAAAGACTTCTAAACTTGCTACACCACTTTATTAATATTTTTGACTTTATTGTGGGATATATACACATGAAAGCAACGATAAAAATTTAAAAATTACGACTGTATGGCCAAAGTTAATTAAAAATTTGAAAAATGCTGAAAAAGATGATTTTCTAGAAATGAAGGCGTTTTAATGGAAAAGTCCACTTAAAACTTCGATAGAAGTCTCCCCTACACTTAATATAAACATTGTCCTCAATGTTTAAGCATGTGGGAAAAGTCTCCCCTACACTTATGACATTGTGCACGTTGGTTAAATCAAGATAAGGAGGAGACAACTAAAGTGATCAATTTCAATGTGAGTATGAAGAAAATTGAATCACGATAGTTGAGAGATAGAACCGGATTTCAGATAACACGGGAGCACGGTTCTTCAATGGTTCCAAAAGTGCATTCATCCCTATAATCACATCACCACACAAACACAAACAACCTATATAGGTCCCCCTACACTTAGGAGGTAAAACGGAAAGGGATAGATACTCGGGTTGCCTCCCGAGGAGCGCTTGTTTTTGTTAACCGAGTCACGAGCCTGACTCGACCCAAAACTAGTTCATGGGAAACGTGGAGAGGGATGGAATCATCTCATGAGAGATGTACTCTCCAAAGTACAAGTTCACTCGTTGGCCATTCACCCTAAAATTAGGTCCATTAGGTTGAGCGAGCTCGAGAGTACCATATGGAAAAATTTGGGCAATGGTGAATGGGCCGGACCAACGAGATTTCAGCTTGCCCGAAAAGATTTTCAACCGAGAGTTGAAGAGTAAAACTTTGTCTCCAACTTGGAACTCTATGTTTTTAATCTTGGAGTCATGAATGAGCTTAGTCTTTTCCTTATAGATCAAGGAATTTTCAGAAGCATCATTCCTGAGTTCATGAAGCTCATTGAGTTGGACTTTGCGTAGGTCACCGGCTTTGTTGATGTGGAAGTTAGCCCACTTCAAGGCCCAGTAAGCCTTGTGCTCCAACTCAATGGGGAGGTGGCATGCTTTCCCGTACACGAGACGGTATGGTGTACAACCAATCGGAGTCTTGTATGCGGTACGAAAAGCTCACAGAGCATCATCAAGATTATCGGCCCATGAGGCACGATGCTCTCCCACGGTTCGTTCAAGAATTCGCTTTAACCCTCGGTTAGATATTTCAGCCTGCCCATTAGTTTGTGGGTGGTATGCGGTGGAAAGACGATGATTTACACCATACTTAGCCATGACTCTTGTGAATTGATCATTGCAAAAATGAGTCCCGCGATCACTAATAATGGCACGAGGCACACCGAATCTAGCGAATAGCTGCTTCAAAAAGTTACAAACCACCCTTGCATCATTAATGGGTAAAGCTTTGGCTTCAACCCATTTAGAAACGTAGTCAACGGCTACAAGGATGTATTTGTTTCCTTTAGATGAAGGGAATGGCCCCATAAAGTCGATACCCCATACATCAAAGATTTCACATTCTTGTATGAAATTTTGAGGCATCTCATCTTTATGTGTGATCTTGCCTTGTCGTTGGCAAGCATCACAATTTTTCACCATTTCGTGAGCGTCACGATAAATGGAGGGCTAATAAAATCCCGAGTCAAACACTTTCTTTGCGGTGAAGTTGGGACCAAAGTGACCACCGGTGGGTCCTTTGTGGCAAGCTTCGAGAATGTCTAAAGCTGCCGGCCCATCAACACATCGGCGAATAATCAAATCAGCGCATTGTTTGAAGAGATACGAGTCATCCCAAAAGTAAGTCTTAATATATTTAAAGAACTTTTTCTTTTGTTGGGATGTTAACCCGTCAATAAGAATTCCACCCGCCAAGTAGTTTGCAATGTCCGCAAACCACGGGGTCTCATCAAAATTCGAGTTGATAGACATTAAGGTCTCAAGGGGAAAAGAGTCATTGATCTCTTTGTTCGGATGATCCCCTCGATAAGGATCCTCAAGTCTACTGAGATGATCCGCGGCTAGGTTTTCGGCTCCCTTCTTATCACGAATTTCGATTTTAAATTCTTGAAGTAGAAAAACCCAGCGAAGAAGTCTTGGTTTAGAATCTTGTTTAGTTAACAAGTACTTCAACGCGGAATGGTCCGTGTACACGATGGTAGTGGAAAGGACAAGATAGGGGCGAAATTTTTCAAAAGCATAGACAGCAGCTAAAAGCTCTTTTTCGGTTGTCGTGTAATGCAATTGAGCCCCCGTCATTGTCTTGCTAGCATAATGGATTGGTTGGAAGTGTTTATTCACTCTTTGGCCCAAAACCGCTCCAATAGCAAAGTCGCTAGCATCGCACATCAATTCGAAAGGTAGCTCCCAATTAGGGGTAACCAAGATCGGTGCCTTAGTTAGCTTATCCTTAAGAAGGTTGAAGGCTTCAATACACTCTTTGGAAAAGATAAAAGGAGTATCTTTTTCCAAGAGGTGGGTCATCGGGTGAGCGATTTTAGAAAAATCTTTGATAAATCGACGGTAGAAGCCCGCATGACCAAGGAAACTTCTCACACCCTTCACGGTTGAAGGTGGAGGCAATTTTGCAATAACATCAACTTTAGCACGGTCCACTTCAAGACCGGCTTTGGAGATTTTGTGTCTTAGCACGATGCCCTCTTTTACCATGAAATGGCATTTTTTCCAATTTATAACAAGGCGAGTGTCTTCACACCGCTTAAGCATACGTTCAAAATTGGCAAGGCAAGCAGAGAATGAATCGCCGTAAACCGAGAAATCATCCATGAAGACTTCCATAGTTTCTTCAACCATGTCATGGAAGATAGCCATCATACACCTTTGGAACGTCCCAGGAGCATTACATAAACCGAAAGGCATTCGTTTGTAAGCAAATGTTCCGTAGGGACAAGTGAATGTGGTTTTCTCTTGGTCTTTGGGATCGATGGGAATTTGAAAATACCCGGAGAAACCGTCTAAGAAGCAGTAATAGTCATTACCCGCTAGACGCTCGAGCATTTGATCCATGAAAGGAAGAGGAAAGTGATCTTTTCTCGTGGCATCATTGAGTTTGCGATAGTCGATACAAACTCTCCACCCAGTAACGAGACGAGTAGGAATCAACTCGTTGTGTTCATTGGGAACAAAGGTTATCCCGCCTTTCTTTGGCACACAATGGACGGGACTTACCCATGGCGAATCCGAAATAGGGTAAATCATGCCGGCATCAAGAGGTTTGATAACCTCTTGTTAGATGACGTCGTGAATTCGAGGATTAACCCTTCTTTGGCTTTGGATTGCGGGTTTAAAGTCATCTTCCATGAGAATTTTGTGAGTACAAAAGTTTGGATCAATTCCGCGGATATCGGAAATTTTACAAGCAATTGCCTTCTTATGATCTTTAAGCACGGCGATAAGGCGAGATTTTTCTTCTTCTTTCAAGTCCTTAGCGATGATGACGGGCGACTTCTTCTTGTCTTCAAGAAATACGTACTCGAGATGGGACGGTATTTCCTTAAGCTCTAAATCTGGAGGATTTTCGATGGAAGGCGTATTCAAATTCGGTTCATCGATAGCAATATCCTTGGGAGATGGTGGGGAAATATGGTCCTCATTGAGAAGTTTCTCAATGGTACGAATGTCTTCATCCCAATCGGTGGGAGAATCGTCATATTGTAAGTTCACGTCTCCTAAAGTTGCTTCAAATTCAGTCAGAAGGAAATCACTTTCTCCAAATGGAGTTAGTGATGGAGCAATAGAGGCAAAGGTCTCAACATTGGGAAGAGAGGTAAGACTATTTTTTCAAGCATCATTAAAGTGTTCTTCATAAGCCTCATCAAGAAAGTCGATACAATTAACACTCTCGTATGAATAAGGTTGTTTAGAAATCTTACCCATGTTGAAGACAATTTGATCGTCACCAACTCTCATGATAAGCTCACCCGCTTCTACATCGATGAGAGTGCGACCGGTCCTCAAGAATGGACGTCCAACGATTAATGGAACACGAGGATCCATCTCGTAGTCAACGACAACAAAATCCGACGGGAAGGTGAATTTATCGACGCCAACGAAAACGTCTTCGGCTATCCCCACTGGATAAGCAACCGTAGGATTAGCTAATTCCAAAGTCATTTTGGTGGGGACTAGCTCAGGAAGAGATAATTGCTTCCAAACACTTAATGGCATTAAGTTTATACTAGCACCTAGATCGGCTAGGGCCATGCAATTCTCTACTCCCGGGAAGTTGCAAGGGATTAAGAAGCCACCCGGATCACCAAGTTTGGTTGGCAATTTCCTTAAGAGAACCGCGGAGCAATTCTCATTAAGTTGGGTATTAGCAATATCAAGCAACTTTTCCTTGTCACTAAGAAGATCTTTAAACATCTTTTCATATTTAGGCATGTGAGCGAGAGCCTCAGCGAAGAGATGTTGAAATTCAATTGTTTAAACATTTTGAGAAAGTTTGAAACTTGAATATCGTCCTTGCTTTTGAGCTTCTTGATGAGACTGCTTTATACATAGTCTCATCGTCCAATTAGGGCTTAAAATGCATTAAATATCATCAAAATACCCAAATATATGCTTGTGTTTGTTGCTTGTGTATTTTAGGTACGGATATTGAGAAAATGACAAAAGATCACAAGAATCAGGCAAAAACGAACACGGGAAACGAAGCCGCACGATGAACCAAGCCCTAATGAAGAATTTTCCAAAGAAAACCCTTGAAGATTTGAAGAATATTGAAGATTGGTCCTCCAAGTTTGAAGAATTGACACTTTATACCCTTGTATCTTCATAATAACAAGTTTGGTCCCTAAAGTTTTTCAAAATTACAAAAAGGACCCTTAACTTTGAAGAATTGGCAAATTTAGTCCCTCAACAAAACTAAATTGTCAACAATGGTCCTCCAAGAAGTCAACAAACAAGTCAAAGACCTTGAAGTTTGAAGACATTACAAGAATGGCCCTTGAAGAATACAATTTGTGCATAAAAAGCCCTTTAAACAAGTTTTGAAAATTATTGTGCCAAAATTGACAAGTACTTGAAAGATTTTGCAAAGGGAAAAAGTGTTTAAGCTGATTTGTTACAAAGTGAATGAAACATAAGATTTGGGGGGCATTTCTTGGCAGACAGCATATCTCTCACCCTCCACTCACAACAAGACACGTCACCCCACTTAAACTTTTTAACCAATCAGCACCCCCTATTCATCCATGTCACGAATCCACTAGTTTTTTATTAAACTCGTTTAATATTTAACTAAGTTTTGGTGGTAAACTCATTTTTTTAAAATCCAATTACCCAAAAATGGATTTAACCCTTCCTGCTAAACACCCTCATCCTTCATAAACCCTAATTTGATTAAACCACTAATCAAAGGGTTTTTGTATGAAAGCTTCCAGAATGCTAATTTACCCTCTCCCCATCCAAACCCACACCCCAAAAAGGTCACCATCTTTCCCATGTGCTCTCCCCAGCTGTGCCCTGCCCCACAACTCAACATGAAGACAAGCCTTGACAGCAATCCAACGAATTTTGTGCTTCCTAAGCTAAGATGGACATCCTAGATCATTTTAACATCACTGGCATCCCCACAAGAAAACAAAGAAATCACATGGCTCAATTTTGACTTTGAAATTCAAATCAAGAATCGAATATGCTGAAGGATATCCAAGGGCACGTTTGGTAGTTCACCATTAGGGTTGCTAAATTCTAGAGCCTTCTATGTAAGCCTATAAAAGGCGTTAGGGTTTTAGTTCATTTTTTTTTCTTGTCTCAGTTTTTAAAAAAAATTATTTTGTAATATCTTTAATGATTTATGAAAGTTTTTGTTTGAGAAATATACTGAGTACCATTTATTTTCTTTAAATTTCAGTTTTAAGTTATCAAATGTGAGTGTGTTCAAGGTTCATTTGGCAAGATTACTTTTTAGTTCATGAAAAGTTGTTTGGGAAATTTGATTTCATTTTAGCTGATCTGTGAGAATCCTTGGGTTGAATTCAGTTCAATGATTAATCAAGTTACAAGTGTTTTATTTTAAAAAGAAGAAAGAAAAAAATATACATAAAGTAAAAAAAAAATCAATTATTGTATTGTTTTGGTTTGCTCCTTCTATCTTAGCAGGATTAATTATAGCTCACTTGTTGTTCAAGAGGTCTACACAGTCCCGAGACTGTATGGAGATGGCAAAGCAGCCATTGTGGGGCCTGGATGTGGGCCCCACAAGGTAGTTATCTTGTTCTTGTATCAATTTTCACATAATCAGATTATTTGAGAATTTGCTTTAAAAATTATGAAATTTGCTTATTGGTATGTTGAGTGCTGGATGTTGCTTATTTGAGGTGTTGAATGCATGTTTCTAGTAGTTTGAATTAGTTTGTTTTGATTTGTTAAAGTTTTGCTAAAAAAGATTGAAAATCTGTTAACTGATATTTAAAGGGGTGTTTGGATTAGAAGTTTAAGCAGGGTTATTGTTTAAGATCTTGTGTATAAGTGGCTTAATTTATTCCATAAGGTACCTGTAGGTTGCATGATAACTGGTTTTTAGTTTGGTAAGGTTTGTAACACACTTGCATGCTAAAACTTTGGATAATGTAGTTAAAATCAGAAATCTCTTGTGATTGACTGTTTTTGTGAGAAATTGCTCTATCAACTGAGTTCATTGCTAGACCTTAGGCCTAAGAGGGGATTGCTATCACTTTTAAGCTAGCTGGTTAACTTGTATACAAGAATTTAAGGTTTAAAATTCGTGTTTGTGCAAGTATTTTAGGGTCTACTGTTCATCAGTAACATTGCCAGTAAGATCAGAAACTTTTGTGCCTTATTGTGCGGATTTTGTGTTAGAACTTGCTAATTTTTGTGTTGATTATTGACTCCCTATACTCAACTGAGTATAGGGTTGCCTTGTTGTCCAAAAATAAGCCTCAATTAAGCTTTCCTAAGCTTATTACTCAACTGCACAAAAATATACACTAGCAGTGGGAACTCCTTTCCCACTGGTAGTTCACTGGTTTCCACTGCCAAGCATAAAGACAAATCCAGTCACATGTCACTATCAGTTTTCTTATATTTTTGTCTTTAGTGGGTAAAAATTTGAATTAGACCTTCAAACCAATTTCTTTATTTTTCTTATTTAATTTAGGATTTTTCTGTTTAATAAAATTTTTATTTACTGTTCATTTAGTAATTTTTAGATTAATTAGCTATTTTTTATTAACTTTAAAGTTTCTGTTTTTTGTCTTTTAGTGCCAAAAAGTAATATTTTTCAGTTTAATCAATTTTCCTAGACTTAGAATTATATTTTAAGGTTTTTGGTATAAAAATATTTTACTGTTCATCTTTTTATTAATTTTTAGAATTAATTTAATTTAATTAGGGTTTTAATTAAACTAGTTTTGTCATTTAGTGGAAAATTTAATATTTTTCAAGCTTTTTTCATTTTTCTACTGTTCATTAGAGTGATTTAGGATTTTTAAAATTGGTAGATTATTTTTAGCATTATTTTATTATTTTTTATAATTATTTGGGTTTTAAAATAGTTTTTAGTAATTTAAAAATAGAAAAATAGTATTTAAAAATTATAAAAAATACTTTTTAGTTTTTAGATAATATAAGTAAGTTATTAGTTCAATAAAATCATATTCTAGACATTTTGATAAATTATATTTAATTTTAGGGCTTTAATTAGCATTTAAAATTGAATATTTAATTAATAAAAGGTTTTAAAATATTTTTATTGGATTTTATTCCTTATTTATATTATTTTAGACTTGTTTTAGCTCATAATTAATTTTTAGGTTGAAATTTTTAATTTTGTAGCTTTTTGCGACTTTACGTTTACGCCTTTTTCGTCGTAGTTTAATTCATTATCGTAACCGTCTTTTCTTTCCTTTCTCATTTCTTTTCTTCTTGTTCATAATCACAAACATCATATATCAACTCTTAACACAACGCACTAGCCTCCTCGAGAACGAACTCACTTAGGGTCATTCACACACGGTTTTCCTAAATCGTCGTGCACACTTGCCCTATTTTATTGCCTACTTTTCCTAAAGGGGTAATTTTACAAGATCATTTTGGCGCCGCTGCCGGGGAGGCGTGTTGTGTTTTGATTGAACCATTGTTGTTTTTATATATATAGCCATAAAAGTATTTGTATTAATAGCACTCTATTAATACGTATTATCGTTTTTCGGTTTTTGTGTGAATATTATTACTATATTGTATACGTAGAACAATAAATTCACAAGTACTCCAAATACGTGAGCAATCACAACCTTGATTCGGGATTTCATCACTCGATCATTGTATTCGAATCTCAAACCAAAGAAAAAGGCAAAAATAGATAAATACTTTCGTGAAGCTTGATTTTGATAATACAAACTATAAGGTGGGTATAAGGCGGTTGTATTTCACGACCTAAAGGAAAAAGGCTCTTAAGTGCTTCGCGCCGCCTCGTTTTCTCCGCTTGCTTGTGCGTATTTGATTTTGAGAGTGAATCGAGGGTTTTGCCGCCCAAAGTATTATTACATATCATATATATTTTCTTGGTTTCTATTGATTAAACCCTCTTGAACGATTTGGTGTTCCACCATCGTTGTAAAGTCATCGAAGGCGTTCACTTCACGTGATCGTTTTCATTCCTTGAGGCTTCTTTAATCGAGAGATTTGATTAAGGAGGAGATTTGTAGATTTTGGTCTACTAATACATTCCAAAAATCCAAAAAAAAGTTAAAAACAATCAAAAACCACAAAAAAAAAACTGAAAAAGTAAAAAACACCAAAAAGAATCTTCTTTGCTCGCCTTCTCGTTGTACGTGACGTTTATGCAAACTCGCTCTAAAGCAAGGCGTGCTCGTAAACGAAGAAACAAATCACTCACTCCTACTAGTGAGGACTCTCCTATTGACGAACCCATTGTAGTGAAAGAAGCACCCATGGCTAATCGAACTATGATGGAGTTGCTTCAAGCACCCACCGAGGGTTATGGAGAAGCGATTGTGATTCCCGCTATCCTTGCGGAGAATTTTGAGGTTAAGACGGGTTTGTTGTCCATGATTCAAAACAACAAGTTTCGAGGGGACGAAAAGGACAACCCGCATAACCACATTCGCCAATTTAATCGTCTCACCGCCACGTGCAAGTTTAAGGATGTTTCAAACGACTCGATTAAGATGATGCTCTTTCCGTATTCCTTAGCGGGGCCCGCAAAAATTTGGTTAGAGAAAGAGCCACCCAATTCTATATTGACGTGGAAGGATCTCGTTTCAAAATTCGTGAACCAATTTTTTCTGCCCTCTAAGACTACGCACTTGAAAAACGAGATTTCAAAGTTTTCACAAGAGTATAATGAGAGTTTTTCAACGGCTTGGAATAGGTTTAAGGAAATGTTGCACGAATGTCCTCATCATGGTTTTTCCGACTTGCATCAAATAGACACGTTTTACAATGGCTTGAACGATCATGAGCGTGATTATCTTAATGCCGCCGCGGGTGGTAATTTTTTGTGTAAAACGGTCGAGGAAGCATTGTTAATCATTGAGAATAGGTCTAAGGTGTATAGTCCTCGTAGCACATCGAGTGTTCGTAAGGCTTCGTCTTCATCTTCACCTAGTTTGTCACACACCGTTGATGCTTGCCAAGTCGAGGCTAATTTGGAGAACAAAATTTTTGATATAGTGAAAGGCTTGTTAGTTGAGTTTAAAGTTGGTGAACAACCCGCTCCCGCTACGATTAAAGCGGTTGAGGTTTCTTGTATGTATTGTGGTGGAGCTCACGATTATTCCGAGTGCATTACCAACGGTGGTAACACTTCGAGTGCCTTCGCGGCCGCGGGAACTTATAACCAAAACGGTCAAGTTCCTCGCACTAATCAATTGACTCCACCGGGTTTTTCACCAAATCAAAATGCTAACAATTATCGAAACAATCAAGTTGGTTACCAAAGCAATCAAAGGAACAATTTTAAGGGTAATAACAACTATGGGAATCAAGGGAGTAGTAGTAGCCAATTGCAAAATCAAAATCAAAACCGTAATTTTCAAAACACGAGTCAAGGTCTTCAAAATACTAAAGAACTTCCAATGGACTTTTTGAATTACGCTACTTCAAATGATAAGATTTTGGAAAACATTCAAGAGCAAATGGCTACTCAAGCTAGGGACACGGCTAAGAACGCAAAGGAGTTAGCTAATTTCATTAAGGAAAATCTAGCCATGAGAAATGAATTGAAAAATGATTTTGCTAACCAAATTCGAGGTCAAAACAACAAGATAGAGCAAAGTCATGCTAGGCTTGAACAAAGAATTGACCAAAAAGCCGCTAGCCAAGATTTGAAGTTTAATAGTCAAGATGCTAAGCTTAATGCAATTTTAGAAGCCGTCATGGGGAACAAAGCCTCTACTTCGGGTAATTTACCTAGTAACACCGTTTCAAACCCGAAGGGAGAGATGAAAGTGATTATCACACGAAGCGGTAAGACACTTAAGGAACCGACTCCTCAACCAATTACTCCAACGGTGGAGGAAATTGAGGAAGAACCCGAGGTGGTGGTCGAAAAGGAGCATATTTCAATCCCACAAAGTACCGCTCATGCCACACCTACGGTTGACCCATCACCCATTTTGGAACCCGAGATTCCAAAGGCTATGCCTATGCCCCAACCCACACCACCCTTGCCTTACCCATCGAGACTTAGGAAGGAGAAACGACAAGAGCGCGACAACTATCAATTTGAGCTTTTTATGAAAATGTTTCGTGATTTGCACTTTAATGTGAGTTTCGCCGATGCTTTGGTCATGATGCCTCGATTTGCCATTAACTTTAAGAGTATGTTGAACAACAAGGAGAAATTACACCAAATGTCTAGTTGTTCGTCGGTTTATCTTAATCGCATACCTCAAAAAGTCGATGATCCCGGTAAATTTTTGATCCCTTGTGCAATTCAAGATATGGAAGAATGCTATGCCTTGGACGATCTTGGTGCTAGCATTAACTTGAGGCCACTTGCAATCTTCAAGTCGCTCAATCTTCCTAATCTTACTCCTTCACGAATGTCTATTGAGTTGGCCGACCATTCCACGATTCTTGCATGTGGTTTGGCGGAAGACGTTTTTGTGAAAGTGGGAAAGTTCTACTATCCCGTAGACTTTATTGTTGTTGACATCCCCACGGATCCTCAAGTTCCTCTTATTTTAGGTCGTTCGTTTTTAGATACGTCTATGGCTTTAATTGATGTTCATGCTAGAAAGATCACCTTACGTTTCAACGACGAGGAACTTGTTATAAACGCAACTCAAAATTCTCAACTTTCTCATGTTTATTTCGTTGCTACCATAAACCTCGTTGATATGATCGACGTGGTTTGCGAGGAATTTTCACAAGAAGTTTTAGGGTTTGGTGATGAAGAAACTAGTGGCAATCCCACTATGTTAGATCCAATTCTTGATAATTCGACACCAACCTTCACTCCTTTCGAAGGTGGTGGTTTTACGTTGGAAGAATTCGATGTTCCACGTACTTGTGACGAAGACCTCGACAACGATGAGGACTTCTCGATTATCAAGGATTTTCTCAACGATTTCCCATTGCCTCCACCCGAGGAGGTTATGAGTATCGAGCCCAAATCTTCACTTAAGGAACCACCTATCCTTGAGTTGAAAGATTTACCTCCTCACCTCGAGTATGTCTATTTGGAGGAGGACGACAAGTTGCCGGTTATTATTGCGAAGGATCTTTCGAATGATGAAAAAACCGCACTTGTCGATGTTCTTAAGGACCACAAAGGGGCGATTGCGTGGAAGTTATCCGACATTAAGGGAATCGATCCCAAGTTTTGTACCCACAAAATCTTAATGGAGGAAGATTTCAAGCCCACAATCCAAAGTCAAAGGAGGGTGAACCCCAAAATTCACGACGTCATCAAAAAGGAGGTCCTTAAACTCCTTGACGCGGGAATGATTTACCCTATTTCCGATAGCCCTTGGGTGAGTCCTATTCATTGTGTCCCTAAAAAGGGAGGGATGACCGTTGTGCCAAACGATGCCAACGAGTTGATTCCCACTAGACTCATGACCGGATGGAGAGTGTGCATTGACTATCGTAAGTTGAATGAAGCCACTCGAAAAGACCATTTTCCCTTGCCCTTCATGGACCAAATGTTGGAGCGTCTTGCGGGAAACGATTTCTATTGCTTTTTAGATGGTTTTTCCGGTTACTTCCAAATTCCCATCGATCCTCGTGATCAAGAAAAAACTACGTTTACGTGTCCATATGGAACGTTTGCCTATCGTAGAATGCCATTCGGACTTTGTAATGCACCGGGAACTTTTCAACGGTGCATGATGGCTATTTTTCATGATATGATCGAGAAGACGATGGAAGTCTTCATGGATGACTTTTCCGTGTTTGGTGATTCCTTTACTTCGTGTTTGTCGAACCTTGAGAGAATGTTAAAACGTTGTGAGGAAACCAACCTTGTGCTCAATTGGGAAAAGTGTCATTTTATGGTTAAAAGTGGAATCGTCTTAGGGCACAAGGTCTCGAAAGCGGGGATTGAGGTAGATCAAGCTAAGGTAGACGTCATCTCCAAATTACCTCATCGCAAAACCGTCAAGGGAGTTAGGAGTTTCCTAGGCCACGCGGGCTTTTATCGACGATTCATCAAGGATTTCTCGAAGATTTCTCGACCCATTACACATCTTCTTGAAAAAGAAGCACGTTTTGTCTTTGACGAAGATTGTGTACGAGCCTTTGAGATCCTTAAGAGGAAACTTACCGAAGCTCCCATTCTTGTTGCTCCCAATTGGAACCTTCCCTTTGAACTAATGTGTGATGCTAGTGATTACGCTATAGGGGCCGTTTTGGGGCAACGTCATGATAAGCACTTCTTGCCTATTCACTATGCTAGCAAGACGATGACCGAGGCTCAACTTAAATACACTACAACGGAAAAGGAGTTCCTTGCCGTGGTGTATGCATTTGAGAAATTCCGACCTTATCTCGTCTTGACGAAATGCATAGTGTACACGGACCATTCGGCTATTAAGTATCTCATGGCTAAACAAGATGCAAAGCCGAGATTACTTCGTTGGATTCTCCTCCTTCAAGAATTTGATCACAAAATCGTTGACAAAAAAGGAGCCGAGAATCTAGCGGCCGATCATCTCTCTCGTTTGGAGATCCTCACCAAAGTGTTTACGAGCCTAAGGAAATCACCGAAACATTTCCGCTCGGGACGCTTGGCGTAGTGAATTCCAAACTTGATTCTTCTACCCCATGGTTTGCGGATTTTGCAAATTACCATGCGGGTAACTTCATCATTAAGGGTATGACGACTCAAGAAAAACGAAACTTCTTTCGTGACGTCAAGTTCTACTTTTGGAACGACCCTTACTTGTTTCGAACTTGTGCGGATCAAATCATCCGCCGTCGTGTATTTGGCACCGAAGCTTCTAACATCCTTAGAGCTTGCCATGAGGGACCCATGGGTGGTCACCACGGTGCTAATCTCACGGCTAAAAAGGTGTTTGATGCCGGCTTCTTTTGGCCTACTATTTACCGAGATGCACAAGATCTTGTGAAGTCGTGTGATGCATGCCAACGACAAGGAAAAGCCTCACAAAAAGATGAAATGCCACAAAATATCATTCAAGTATGTGAGATCTTTGACGTTTGGGGCATAGACTTTATGGGGCCGTTCCCATCATCTCGCGGTAATAAGTACATTCTCGTTGCGGTTGACTACCTTTCTAAGTGGGTGGAGGCAAAGGCCTTGCCCACCAATGATGCTCGTGTGGTAGTTAAGTTCTTGAAAAGTTTGTTTGCTAGGTTTGGAACCTCTCGTGCGATCATAAGCGATCGTGGAACCCATTTTTGTAATGACCAATTTGAAAGGGTTCTAAGGAAATATGGGGTTACACATCGTCTTTCTACGGCTTATCACCCACAAACGAGTGGGCAAGTCGAGGTTTCAAACCGAGCATTGAAAAGGATCTTGGAAAGATCCGTGGGGGAAAACCGACAATCTTGGTCGGATAAGTTAGACGATGCTTTATGGGCCTTTAGGACCGCTCATAAGACGCCCATTGGGTGCACTCCCTATAAGCTTGTGTATGGAAAGAAATGTCATTTGCCTATCGAGTTAGAACACAAGGCTTATTGGGCCCTAAAGCATTGTAATGATGATATGGAGACCGCGGGAAAACACCGGAAAATGCAATTAAATGAATTGGATGAATTGAGGGATATTGCTTATGAAAATTCATTGATTTACAAAGAGAAAACTAAAAAGTTGCATGATTCAAAAATTAAAAACCGGGTTTTTAACATTGGGGATCAAGTTTTGCTTTTTAATTCAAGATTGAAAATATTTTCCGGTAAATTGAAATCCCGTTGGTCCGGTCCATTCACCGTGACTCAAGTATTTCCGTATGGGACCATCGAGCTAGCTCAAGATGATGGTCCTAACTTCAAGGTGAATGGACATAGGTTGAAGCACTACTTTGGCGGGGAAGTTCCATCCTTGAACTACTCGACCAAGTCACCTTCCCCAATGATAATTAGTATTGAGGGGATCGAGTCGAGCTCATGACTCGGTAATCAAAAACGAGGTGCCTCGTGGGGGAGTCCCATGCTTATCCTATGTACATATTATCGCTTTCTTAGTCTAATGTAGCTTACGTGTGGGGATTCGTGCCCTTCCAACCTTTGTTCCGTGGTTGTTTGTGATATGTGTTTTTTAGATCATGATCTTCACGATTGGAGCCTCTCGTGTTCGTTTTATGGGAGCACTCGGTCGTTTGCTATTGGAGACATTTCTCAATATCCATGATATATCCCTTTGATGTTCTAACCATAGGTTATTAGCACACTTCATAAACGGCTATTAATTTATTGGTTACACCCTTTCCATGCTAGATTAGGCATTTGACTACGTCTCTAGTATGGGGGTGTTTGCACCCCTAGACTCGAAACATTGAGGACAATGTTTAACTTTAGTATGGGGGGGTGAATAGATACTTGCCTTGCCAAACCTTCACGCTTTCCAACGTTTATGTTTTGTCTATCGTTTTGTTGCAAAATAAGGCTAAAAATGGCCAAATTTAAAATTTTTGCTCATGTTTTATAAGTGTTTGAAGACACGAATGTAGGTTTTCCGATGGCGAGAATAAGAGTAATTTTTGACTCGACCGTGCGTGTTGAGCACTTAGCTTTGATTCCTTAACTACACATTAGGCTAAGTCTCTTAAATGAGGACGAGAAATGATAGAGTTAATTATAAGTTACTATGCTAAACGTAGAGTACTCGTATTCTTTCAAAAACTCATGTGTTCTCGTTGTTTGCTTATTCTCCCTTCGCATGTAAATATTTTTTGCTTAATAAATATTGACTTAGCGGTTTAGTTAGGATTGTTGGGTTTCTAGTCTTTTCTAGTAGCTTCCGTGTAATTAAATTGGGAAGACATTAAGGTATCGCCAGCGTCACGGTTTTGAAGTATTGGCACCCTAATAATCGAAAGCTTCACCCAATAATAAGATTTCAAGTGCTCACCTAAATCAAGCAAACAATTTGAAGCCCCACAAGGCCTAAAATCTATGCAAAATTGAAAGTGAATCAAGCCTTAATCTTCGAAGCTTTAAAGATCCAAAATTCGCTTTAGCGTGAGGATATACGTCTTTGGCTAATAAAACCACCGATGAGGCGGATAATAAAAGGCAAGGCAAGACCGAAGTCATAATAAAAGCTTCATGGCGAAGTTGAATAAAAGATGGAGGTAAACCAAAGATAATAAGGCCCTTCCGTTAGGGGGCGTATAAAAGTCTTGGTAATAAGTCTCATGTTCAAAACCGTTATAAAACCGTGTTTATCGATTCTTCTTATCAACTTAATTTTTTAACATCGTTGTCTATTAGGAGGGGTTATTGATTTGATGGTCTTAGTTACACTGTTAGGACTCTATTTTTAGACCTAAATCTCTATTATCGCATAAGTCAAAGATGTATCCTCGTGATCATTAAGACAAAATAAAATATAAGAGATACAACTTAGGAATAATGGGAGAATAAGTACGTGATTAGGGCATATGAGTAGTGTTAGCATTACTAACTTATAATGACAATGATCTCGTTGCACGCTTGGCATGGAATTGAAGTGAAAATCGAGGACGATGAAATTATTTCTAACGAAGCATTCACGTGTTCTTATTCTATGAACCTAAACGTCCCATTTTGCGATGAAAATCATACATTATGTCTATAACACAAGTAGTAGTAATAGTAGTAGTATAGCTAGTTTATCATTCCAATAAAGTGAATAAAAATGAATTTTGGAGATGCTACGATACTTTATTCTAGCATTGCGTGAGGGCACGACAATGGTTTAGTATGGGGGAGTGATGAGACTGCTTTTATACATAGTCTCATCGTCCAATTAGGGCTTAAAATGCATTAAATATCATCAAAATACCCAAATATATGCTTGTGTTTGTTGCTTGTGTATTTTAGGTACGGATATTGAGAAAATGACAAAAGATCACAAGAATCAGGCAAAAACGAACACGGGAAACGAAGCCGCACGATGAACCAAGCCCTAATGAAGAATTTTCCAAAGAAAACCCTTGAAGATTTGAAGAATATTGAAGATTGGTCCTCCAAGTTTGAAGAATTGACACTTTATACCCTTGTATCTTCATAATTACAAGTTTGGTCCCTAAAGTTTGTCAAAATTACAAAAAGGACCCTTAACTTTGAAGAATTGGCAAATTTAGTCCCTCAACAAAACTAAATTGTCAACAATGGTCCTCCAAGAAGTCAACAAACAAGTCAAAGACCTTGAAGTTTGAAGACATTACAAGAATGGCCCTTGAAGAATACAATTTGTGCATAAAAAGCCCTTTAAACAAGTTTTGAAAATTATTGTGCCAAAATTGACAAGTACTTGAAAGATTTTGCAAAGGGAAAAAGTGTTTAAGCTGATTTGTTACAAAGTGAATGAAACATAAGATTTGGGGGGCCTTTCTTGGCAGACAGCATATCTCTCACCCTCCACTCACAACAAGACACGTCACCCCACTTAAACTTTTTAACCAATCAGCACCCCCTATTCATCCATGTCACGAATCCACTAGTTTTTTTATTAAACTCGTTTAATATTTAACTAAGTTTTGGTGGTAAACTCATTTTTTAAAATCCAATTACCCAAAAATGGATTTAACCCTTCCTGCTAAACACCCTCATCCTTCATAAACCCTAATTTGATTAAACCACTAATCAAATGGTTTTTGTATGAAAGCTTCCAGAATGCTAATTTACCCTCTCCCCATCCAAACCCACACCCCAAAAAGGTCACCATCTATCCCATGTGCTCTCCCCAGCTGTGCC
Source organism: Glebionis coronaria (assembly GCA_025667525.1). Classification (NCBI taxonomy): domain Eukaryota; kingdom Viridiplantae; phylum Streptophyta; class Magnoliopsida; order Asterales; family Asteraceae; genus Glebionis; species Glebionis coronaria. The sequence continues at coordinate 345,764 of JANFOE010000772.1, forward strand.
CTGCCCCACAACTCAACATGAAGACAAGCCTTGACAGCAATCCAACGAATTTCGTGCTTCCTAAGCTAAGATGGACGTCCTAGATCATTTTAACATCACTGGCATCCCCACAAGAAAACAAAGAAATCACATGGCTCAATTTTGACTTTGAAATTCAAATCAAGAATCGAATATGCTGAAGGATATCCAAGGGCACGTTTGGTAGTTCACCATTAGGGTTGCTAAATTCTAGAGTCTTCTATGTAAGCCTATAAAAGGCGTTAGGGTTTTAGTTCATTTTTTTTCTTGTCTCAGTTTTTTTTAAAAATTATTTTGTAATATCTTTAATTATTTATGAAAGTTTTTGTTTGAGAAATATACTGAGTACCATTTATTTTCTTTAAATTTCAGTTTTATGTTATCAAATATGAGTGTGTTCAAGGTTCATTTTGCAAGATTACTTTTTAGTTCATGAAAAGTTGTTTGGGAAATTTGATTTCATTTTAGCTGGTCTGTGAGAATCCTTGGGTTGAATTCAGTTCAATGATTAATCAAGTTACAAGTGTTTTATTTTAAAAAGAAGAAAGAAAAAAATATACATAAAGTAAAAAAAAAATTAGTTATTGTATTGTTTTGGTTTGCTCCTTCTATCTTAGCAGGATTAATTATAGCTCACTTGTTGTTCAAGAGGTCTGCACAGTCCCGAGACTGTATGGAGATGGCAAAGCAGCCATTTTGGGGCCTGGATGTGGGCCCCACAAGGTAGTTATCTTGTTCTTGTATCAATTTTCACATAATCAGATTATTTGAGAATTTGCTTTAAAAATTGTGAAATCTGCTTATTGGTATGTTGAGTGCTGGATGTTGCTTATTTGAGGTGTTGAATGCATGTTTCTAGTAGTTTGAATTAGTTTGTTTTGATTTGTTAAAGTTTTGCTAAAAAAGATTGAAAATCTGTTAACTGATATTTAAAGGGGTGTTTGGATTAGAAGTTTAAGCAGGGTTATTGTTTAAGATCTTGTGTATAAGTGGCTTAATTTATTCCATAAGGTACCTGTAGGTTGCATGATAACTGGTTTTTAGTTTGGTAAGGTTTGTAACACACTTGCATGCTAAAACTTTGGATAATGTAGTTAAAATCAGAAATCTCTTGTGATTGACTGTTTTTGTGAGAAATTGCTCTATCAACTGAGTTCATTGCTAGACCTTAGGCCTAAGAGGGGATTGCTATCACTTTTAAGCTAGCTGGTTAACTTGTATACAAGAATTTAAGGTTTAAAATTCGTGTTTGTGCAAGTATTTTAGGGTCTACTGTTCATCAGTAACATTGCCAGTAAGATCAGAAACTTTTGTGCCTTATTGTGCGGATTTTGTGTTAGAACTTGCTAATTTTTGTGTTGATTATTGACTCCCTATACTCAACTGAGTATAGGGTTGCCTTGTTGTCCAAAAATAAGCCCCAATTAAGCTTTCCTAAGCTTATTACTCAACTGCACAAAAATATACACTAGCAGTGGGAACTCCTTTCCCACTGATAGTTCACTGGTTTCCACTGCCAAGCATAAAGACAAATCCAGTCACATGTCACTATCAGTTTTCTTATATTTTTGTCTTTAGTGGGTAAAAATTTGAATTAGACCTTCAAACCAATTTCTTTATTTTTCTTATTTAATTTAGGATTTTTCTGTTTAATAAAATTTTTATTTACTGTTCATTTAGTAATTTTTAGATTAATTAGCTATTTTTTATTAACTTTAAAGTTTTTGTTTTTTGTCTTTTAGTGCCAAAAAGTAATATTTTTCAGTTTAATCAATTTTCCTAGACTTAGAATAATATTTTAAGGTTTTTGTTATAAAAATATTTTACTGTTCATCTTTTTATTAATTTTTAGAATTAATTTAATTTAATTAGGGTTTTAATTAAACTAGTTTTGTCATTTAGTGGAAAATTTAACATTTTTCAAGCTTTTTTCATTTTTCTACTGTTCATTAGAGTGATTTAGGATTTTTAAAATTGGTAGATTATTTTTAGCATTATTTTATTATTTTTTATAATTATTTTGGTTTTAAAATAGTTGTTAGTAATTTAAAAATAGAAAAATAGTATTTAAAAATTATAAAAAATACTTTTTAGTTTTTAGATAATATAAGTAAGTTATTAGTTCAATAAAATCATATTTTGGACATTTTGATTAATTATATTTAATTTTAGGGCTTTAATTAGCATTTAAAATTGAATATTTAATTAATAAAAGGTTTTAAAATATTTTTATTGGATTTTATTCCTTATTTATATTATTTTAGACTTGTTTTAGCTCATAATTAATTTTTAGGTTGAAAATTTTAATTTTGTAGCTTTTTGCGACTTTACGTTTACGCCTTTTTCGTCGTAGTTTAATTCATTATCGTAACCGTCTTTTCTTTTCTTTCTCATTTCTTTTCTTCTTGTTCATAATCACAAACATCATATATCAACTCTTAACACAACGCACTAGCCTCCTCGAGAACGAACTCACTTAGGGTCATTCACACACGGTTTTCCTAAATCGTCGTGCACACTTGCCCTATTTTATTGCCTACTTTTCCTAAAGGGGTAATTTTACAACATCACTTCTCTTTCCTCAACCTTGAGGGATAAGGTATATCGGAAGAAGAGGAAAGCTTTGGGATCATAGGATCACTCACATCCTTGGGTGGTGGAGGGGTGGAAGTAAGAGGTGGAGGAATAGGAATAGTGGACTCGTTTTCCTTTGTCACAATCACCGGTGTAGGTGTAGGAAGCTCGGGTTCCTTGGTACCTTTTCCACTGCGAGTGGTGATTGCTTTCATCTCCCCTCTTGGATTAGCAACGGTGTTACTCGGAAGAGTACCCGAAGAAGAGGGTTGATTACCTTGGAAGAAACCAGCCATCATGTCCCTTAGGTCATTCGTTTGACTACTCAAAGAGTTTCGCATATCGGCTCTAAGATCATTCCCTTGTTTCACCATATCGCCCTTCAAGTTAATAATCTGGGTCTGTAGATTCTTCACCAACACATCATTCGTCCGCATGTACGTTTCGACCTCGTGGTTGAAAACGGTGGGTTGATTAAGAGGAGGTGCTTGATAAGCAGGTGGTTGGTAAGGAGCGGGTTGGTAAACTTTAGTAGGATTTTGAGGTAGATATGGTTGTCTTTGAGGTGGTTGGTATGGTGCTCGAGGTTGGTTTTGGTTAGTTCAGTTAAGGTTTTGTTGTTGGTTTTGATTGGTTGGAGGAAAACCGGGCGGGGAAAGAAAGTTGGTGGAACGATAACTTAGCAAGTTACGGTCTCCTTAAGGGCGGGCTGGATAGCCTCCCGGAGGATAGGTACCGTATGCTGCGTTAACATTCTCACAAGGATAGTCTTGGGTGGAGGTACAAGTAGTGTAAGAGTGAGGACCCCCGCATATTTCACATGGTTGGCTTACAACATTGACTTGAGCGTTTTGAGCGTTGATGCTTTTGGTATTGTTAGCAGTGTGGACAGCAAGCGATTCAATAAGCGAAGCAAGTTTGTCAAGTCTCTTGTCGTTGTCGTTATGGCTAGCACTAGCGGCATTGGTCCGAACACTTTTGGTTTGCACTCGAGACTTATTCTCAATAATATCCCAAGCGGCATTAGAAGACTAAACCAAAATATTACCCCCTGAGGCACTATTTAGTGAATCTTGGTCATTCATGCTTAAACCATTGTAAAAAGTATTAATTTGGTTCACTTTGGTAAAACCATGTTGTGGGCACTTTCTTAAAAGGTCTTTAAAACGGTCCCAAGATTCACTAAAAGTCTCATCGTACTTTTGTTCAAAATTAATAATTTCATTCCGCAAAGCGGTAGTACGAGAGGGTGGGAAAAAGTAGTTTATGAATTTGGTCTCTAAGTCCGTCCACGTAAGAATACTTTGTGGTGGTTCCTTTGCAAGCCAATGTCGGGCTTGTCCCTCTAAGGAGAAAGGAAAAAGTTGTAAGCGGATTACCTCTTGTGGAACCCCATTTAATTTGACCGTATTCGTGAGTTGAAGGAACCTTTTGATGTGGTCATGAGGATCATCAATGGTACGCCCCAAGAATGGTTGAGCAGAGACCATTTGAATGAAGCCGGATTTGAGCTCAAAGTTGTTGGCTGCAATCGCGGGTATGACAATAGGATCGTTATTGCCCTCTACATGTGCTTGCAAAAGTTCAATCATAGGACGATTGTCCGGTAGAGGTTCATTATTGTTATTATTCATGTTGTTTTGAGGTGGCTTATTATTGTTGTTGTATACACCGGCCATGTCTAAGTTATCGAGAGTCTCGGGCTCAGGATAAGACGTTGATCGTGTACGCATGCACCTGCAAAAGAACTAACAAAGCAGAAATATTTTTGGTTTTGTTTATGTTTTTTAATTTTTTTGGATTTTTGAAAATTTTATATTTTTTTTGGTGTTTTGAAATTTTTTATGAAAAAGTAACGTTCACGGTGAACGGATCCCAAAATCCAATTTCTCACAAAAACCGTTAATCCTTACGAAAAGAGCCGGCAGCGGCACCATTTGATACAAAGGTTTTACCAGGTTGAAAGTTCGTTTCTCGGTATCTTCTCGAATTGATCACGGTTCAAAGTGGAATTATCGTTCTTCGTTACTAAAAAAGGGGTTGGTTTTCTATTCTATTAAAAAAGATTAAATGCGTGCAGTAGAGAAAATAAGCTAAAAACAACTAATAAAAATAAAGCTTAAATTGAATTAAAATTAAACAATAAAACAGTAAAATACCCTTACTTGCAAAACCACTAATTCGGAATACTCAAAAGAAAAACTGATCCGGAATAATTTTGTTGATCCGGAATATCCTTTATCCGGAATAATCTTGCTTCATTCGGAATATCTGCTGGTTCGGGATAACTGAACAATACCCTTCATCCGGAATAACTCATGCGGAATAATAATAAATGCTTGATTCGGAAAACAATGCTTTATTCGAAATAAAATTCCTTGGATCAGAATAATGCTGATCCGGAATAAAATTTTCTCGTTCGGAATAAAAAGGAAATCAGCTGGTTCGGAATAATGCTTTGTTCGGAATATTGAAGAGAAAAAACTTTCATTCGGGATAATTAAGAAAATGCTTCATCCGGAATAATTTTTATGAAAAAGGATTCATTCGGAATATAGAAAGAAAGGCTGGTTCGGAATATGTAATTGACTCGGAATAACTAAATTGATCCAGAATATTTTCTTTATCCGGAATAATCTAAACAGACTCCTTCATTCGGAATATTCAGCTTATCCGGAATATTTTGTTGAAAACCTTGGTTCGGAATCTGGGCTGGTGAATAAGTGCGAAGAACAGGGAAACAATAACACACGATTTTTACCAAAATCAACCAAGTTTTTAACCAAAGATTAACCCAAACTAACCACTAATCATCTACTAATGATAAAGATCAAACCAAATCAACAAAAACATAAAACCCACTTACTTTTGAAGATCAAACTCAACCAAATAAAACTTTTAAAACTTTAAATCAACAAGAGAAAGATGAAAAAGATTAAATGAAGGATTATATTGAAAGGTTAAGGTTCAACAATCAAAAGGAAGGATTAAAACTTACAAGATTTGTGAATCAACAAAGATGAAAAATCACCAACACCTTAATGGTGTTGGTTTCCTACGAAATAGAGAAAACAAAAAAGGAAATGAAAACTAGTTGTAATGCGTGAAGGGTTCTTCTATTTATAGGCCTTGTGGTTGGTTGGTGAGTGGGCTTTCGTCTTTCTTTTCGTCTTCTCGTCTTTTTAGTAAAGTTGACGTTTTCGATTCTGATTCGGGATTTGTCGACGAATAAATTCAACTCGTCTTTTAATTTCTTCGTTTAATAGACTTGAGTTCTTCGACATATGTAAATCTTCCATCTTTGGTCCTTTTCTTCGATAAATCTTCAAATAGGCCCATTGACTTCAAATCTTTTGCATCTCTTGGACTATAGACTTCATCTTTTCGTCTTTTTCTTTGATAAAACCCGTGCAATCCCATGTTTTCTTCAATATTTATCCGGTTGGCTCTGAAAACACAACAAACACACAAACCACGCATAATTCCAAACAAATGACATTAAATACGCGTTTTGGTCTTGTTTTAGCAAGAAATAAGTGGTAAAAGGATGGGTGTTTTCACACCTATCAAGTACTATTATATACATAAGCGTCTACCGAATCCTAGTAGTTCAAAATTCATGCTAATGGGACTTTTAGTGACATAACCTAACTAATAATAATCCATTTCATTTCATTCATCGGGTTATATAATCTTTCGGGTCCATATCAATAAGCAAACAATCGGGACAACTAGTGTCCTATTTTATTAAAACTAGCATGTTATCTCCCTCGCGGGTTTATTAAAAATTTCATAAAACATTTAAAAGAGTGTGAGGCTATGAACTCACATTGGTGTGGGAAGGCGGGTTATCGACAATTAGGACGTATGGTACGTGCCTCGATCACGGGAAACCTAGACAAATAATACTCGGTCTTAGGCTATGCCCAATAACTTTATAAAAATAATTGTTATGTATACATGATGATATTATAAGTATGATGATGATCAAGTGGGATTTTATCTCTTTATACAACATTATAGTTGTTATGTGTTAGTCAATTTAGACTAGTTATACTAGTTTAACCCATTACATATTAAGGCCCAATAAGCCCATTAAGAGTTCAATTCATTATATTAGCCCATTTATACTTTTAATACCAGGCCTATACTCATATGTTGGGCCCAAGTGGGTTAAGCCCATGAGTAAGTCCATTAGTGTTAAGCCAAACTAGTTGGGCTAATGGTCCAATAAGGTTACTTTGGCCGATTAAGGTCCATAAGTTATAAAGCTCGAGTTTATCGGTTTTTACTTGTCAAATGTGTTTACATATCAGTATATGATTTATAAAAATGTTACATTAGACGGGCCGACCGTAAATTTTATTTTGCGAAAACGTTAATCTTTCGGTTTTAGCCGATAAGACGTAAAACTTATATATAGTATTATAACTTTAGAAAACATTTGAGTTTTTACTTTTATAAAAATGTCATACTTATTTATTTTAGTATACAAATCATTTTATAATAATCATTATTAGTTAGTGGGTTTTATATATTTATTTTATAATAATATTTACTTGAGTGCTCTTTTTATACTATATAGATTATTTACAAATCTGATTACTAAAGTCTGTTCCACCATTTTTGCCATATCTTGAGTTCTACAAGGATGTAGAAGCTAAAATTTGAGAAGCATAAACTACATGATGTGTTCTACAAATAACTCTTTATAGCCACTGCTCAATCATCCTCTAAGAATTTTAAATAATTCGTCCAAAACAGACTATACAGATTTGTACCTCAATAGTATTTTGATCATATCTTGCTCATTTTAATGATTCCATTGAGTGTCCAACTCATCACATATATAAAAATCATATATCTAACTTTATATTTAATAATCTAAGCCATTTTACCAAGTGATCATATTGATACTTACTGTTTTATACAGCCTATGAATCTAACCAAGATTTTAACATCTTTACTTGTTGATTTTAGCCTTTTTAACCAAATCTATTAACACAAAATCCCCACATAATATTTTGATCATCATTCATCATCATATACATATACATTTATAAAGAAAATACATGATTACTTTTACAAAATAACAAGATGATAGGAAGAAAGAATCTCTATACCACCAAAGTGATGAAAAGGTTGAGATTTTGAATGAACAAGGCTTGGTTCTTGTCACCAAATCTTTAATCTTGGTAAATGAACTTTTGAGTTCTTCAAATGGATGAACACCTTCATGGAAATCATCCCTAATCCTCCATGAAAACTCCTTTCTATTTGTTAAGATCACCTCCAATCTTCATCTTTTCAAAAGGCTTTCAACATATGTTGATTATTGATAAAGTTTGTGGTTAAATTTTGATGGAGATGATGATTTGGGGGTGATGTTGGTCGTTCAACATAGGGAGAAAAAGATAAATGGAGAATTTTGCTAGTTTGCATGTATGAAAATGAAGGAAATGGTTTTGACTAGTTGGTTTGATGGTTTTGTGGTGTTGTAAGACTTATGGGACAAGTGTCCCAAGCTTTGTATAAACTTGCCACCTATAGTGGAGGTGGGACAAGTGTCCCACTTGTCTCATCTCCACTAATTTACGGGTACTCATCGATTCTAGTTTCCTCGATTTACGTGCCCTTGGGTCGATTTACGAAAAACCTTTTTATAAAATATCAATCTACGGCACAAAACGATTCTAATAAAATTTGTCTCATAAAAAATGGAACACAAAAGCGTAAATACGTAAACCCATGGTTTTCGGTTTAATCGTAAAAGACGTTAAATTATGCACGTAAGTCCTAATTTCTTTTCGTAAATTTGTGAGTTTATGAACCAACACAAATTAAAATTCCAAAATAATATTCGAGAATAAATTTATTCTCTGAAATGTCAGACTGTCACAAAAATGGTGTATGTAAACTGATGACGTATAGTCCACAGCGGGGTCATGAACCCGGCCCACGGGTACTACCCGTATCCGACCCATCATGGATGGGTGGGATTAATGTCATTTAAGCCTATGGGCTTAAATGAACAGTAACCGCACACACGTGTGCGGCCCACGGCCCGGCATGGCCGGTACAGGGTTAGACAGAATCGTACTCTTACTATGATTAGGATTTATCCCAAAGGAGAGGATATTCACTCACCATAATTAAAAGATAACAATCAATCTAATTATGGTACTTATCCTTTCCTTGGGGCCGAAGCATCAGTGACAAACCATTAGGGTTTCACTGCCTATATAAGGAACCCCAAGGGTTCCACAAAGGTATTACATTCTACACACTCACATCTCATCCGATTCTCATAACCCTAACCGATTACTTACTCTCACGCCGGAGTCTAATCGTGGGATACATTCCCACGGTAAGCCTAACGCGTGTTGTTTTAGTGTGCAAGATCCCAACCAGATAATTCACTTGGTGCAGGAGCCGGAGTCAAGCCAACCCGAATTAAGCCTAATTCGGGTCTAGCAAGGATCACCCAACTTTTGTATCAATAAGTTAGCGCCATCCGTGGGACCATTACACTAAGCTAGAGCAAATCTCATCTCGATCTCTCAATGACAAAAGGACATCCACAAGGAAACCCCAGGAACACAAATCCTGGAAACTGGAAGTCCCCAGGGGACGGGATAGTCATTCCCAACCGATCCCCTAGTAACCAAACAGGCGGCCCGAATAACCGAAGTGGTCTTCAGTCCATGGGCATGACAAGCATGTTCGTTGTCACCCCACCACCTACTTCGACCTTAGATAACCCTGATCCAGGGAGTGCGCCCAACCCCCCTAACAAGGAGCCGTGCAGACCATCGGATGAGGAAGAAGTCGAGGTCGAACCACTTAATGAGGAAGATCTCACTTGAGTTCTTACGCAGAACTTCAAGAGGATCGTCCCAGGAATCGCATCCAGGTTAAACCTAGGAAGGGACCTCCAATCTAGGCTCAACTTTGGCAGTGTCGGACCAAGCACCTCTCCTCAAATTCAGAGGAAGCGAAGGACACGACCCCAGGAGCGGAACCTCTTTCAGGAAACTCCCCAACCTAGGAATGTGTTCGAGCGCATAGGGGATCATATTATGCAGGAACTACTACAATCCCGTGAGGAGGGAGAGAGGTCTGACGGTTCACCGGAACGGCCAGATCTGGAGCTAACCAGAACTAATCGCCGCACAAGCGTGTGGGACAGGATGAATACCGGGAAGAAGGTTCCTAGCTCTTCTCACAAGAGAGATCCTCACCCAAAGGATGGGGCCCCGCCCCCTTCTCCCGGTCTATCAGGAGAGGATTCGGATGACCATCCACCCAAGCGTCACCGACCCAGGCGTACTCCTCCACCGCCACCAGACAATGAAGAGTACTATGGCGGCCCCTATTATCGAGAGGCGGAAGCAGAAGATCTTTCCCGCCCATGGTGTGACCCTAATATCACCCGTCCATGGGCTGATCCCAGGGAAGATCCTTTTACTCTCCGCATACGGAATTACTCCGAGGATAAAAAGCGTCGCATGCCGGCGTGTGTCAAGACCTACGATGGGACTGGTGATCCGGATGATCACCTAAAGATATTTGACACGCAGGCAAAAATTGAACGATGGCCCATGCCTATATGGTGCCAAATGTTCAATTCAACCTTGATCGGCAATGCTCGTGATTGGTTTGAGGGACTTCTCCTCGAAGCATTGATAGCTTCACTGAACTGTTGATAGGTGTGAAAACACCCATCCTTTTACCACTTATTTCTGGCTAAAACGAGACCAAAACACGTATTTAATATCATTTGTTTGGAATTATGAGTGGTTTTTGTGTTTATTGTGTTTTCAGAGTCAACCGGGTGAATATTGAAGAAAACATAGGATTGCACGGGTTTTATCGAAGAAAAAGACTCAAGACGAAGTCTATTGTCCAAGAGATGCAAAAGATTTGAAGTCATTTGATAGGTGTGTAAACACCCATCTTTTCTACCACTTAACTACAATAATAACCGGACCAAAACGTGTATCTTATGTCTTTTATGTCGGAATTATGCGTGGTTTGTGTTTTTGTTGTGATTTAGGATGAAAAGGTGAATAATGGATAAAACACGGACATTCACGGGCATTTATGGACTTTTATTGAAGAAAAGGATAAAAGACGAAGTCAAGAAGTCAAGAGTGCAAAAAGAACGGAAGTCCACGACCAATTCTGAAGATTTATCGAAGAAAAAGTCAAAAGACGGAAGTTTATCAAAAGCCGAAGAATTCAAGTCTATTTTATTGAAGAATTTAAAGACGAGTTCAAAAGAAATCCCGAAGTCAAAAGTCCCTTAAAGTCCAAGATTAAAGAAGATTAGAAGAAAAGGACTAAGTACGCAATTAATGAAGATTAATAAAAGGAGGGACTTAAACTTGTAATTAAGAAGAAAGGAAAGAGGGGAGGAAGCTTCCTTAATCCTCCCCTATAAATAGATTAGGCTTGATTACTTTTCTTTGTTGTTGGCTAACTTGACAAATTAGCTCTTCCATTTTTAATTACCTTGCACCTTTTATTACTTGTCCAATTTAATTACCTTGTCTTGCACTTAATTACCATTTAATTCAAGTAAGTTTTCCTTTTTAATTCTTGTCAAGCTTTATCTTTATCTTGTTAATCTCATTCTTCCTTTCTTATTCTTTGATTCATGAGTTTATGTTATGTTCATGTTTATGCTTTGATTTGATCCAAAGTGGTTTTTGATTATTGTGGTAAAAGTTGTTTGATTTTATGTTTTTAATTGTTTGTTGATGCTTATTCATTGAATCGTTACTGTTTAAATTGATACGTGTGTTTGATTTTGATTACTTTTTGTTTATAACTGCTACTGTATACATCTTCCTTGTTCTTCGGAAGTATTGCTTTGTTTCTGTGTTTCCAGAAAAAGTTCCGAACCAAGGGAAGGATAGAGGGTTTCATTCGGAAGTCTGAAATTTCCGAACCAAGTCTGTTCATTCGGAACTCAAAAAGTTCCGAATCAAGGAAACTCATTCGGAACTTCAAAAGATCCGAATAAAGGAACTTCATTCGGAACTTTAAAAGTTCCGAACTAAACTTACTCATTCGGAAGTCCAAACTTCCGAACCAAAGATCTTCATTCGGAACCTTCCGAACCAACTCCAAGTTCCGAATAAAGGTGCTTCATCCGGAAAGTTCCGAATCAAGGGGTGACCAAAACTTCCGAATCAAGGCAAGATTTACAAGTTCCGAATCAGCAAGTTCCGAACGAAGGATTGTTTTGGATAAGTGACATATTCAGATCAATTTGTTCCGGATCAAGGATTTTGGTAATATTCCAAGTGAAGAAGAATCATTTCAACCAAAGGTGACATTTAGGACGGGTGATTGTTCCAAACGAAGGTTTATTCCGATTAAGCTGTATTCAGGTTCTTGTTAGCTTTTATTTTTAATTTTTATCTTCAAGCTTTATTTTACTTGCCTTTTTTTTAATTGCACTTTTAGATTATTTGCCTTAGTTTTAGTCGCACTTTAAGTTTGCCTTAGATAGATTTAAGTTTACGTCAATTTACTTTAGTGCCCTTTAATTATAGTCACGTTTTAAAATACTCGCACTTTACTTTAATTAGACTTAGATTTACTTTAAGAGCACTTTTACTTTTAAGTCTTTGCATTTAAATTTAAAATCACCCAAAAATATTCTTTTTCACCAAAGATCACCTAAGTCACACATAGAGAGCTAAGATCAATTCGTTAAGATACCGAGAACAACAATCGAACCTAGAAAAAGCTAGTTATCAAATGGCGCCGCTGCCGGCTCTTTACGTTAAGATCAACAGTTTTCTGTGCTAGACACGTTGCTTTTTGGGAGCCGCTCACTTGTGAACGTTATTTTTCTTGCCTAAAAAATTCAAAAAACCATAAAAATTAAAAATTTCAAAAATCCAAAAAGATTTTATCTTTCTTGTGTATATATATTGTTTTTGTGTTTGGTTTCTTTTTCTTTTACATTTTCAGGTGTATGCGTACTAGATCTTCTAATTATCAAGAGCCCGAGCCTCAAAAAGATTTAGATATGTCAGGTGTTAACAACAATAATCAACTACCGCACCTCAACAATAATAATAATAACAACAATGCTCTTCCACAGCCCGATCTTCGGACCATGGAGGAACTTTGTCAACCAACAATGTTTGGACGAGGAGGACCGATTGCGCCGATGCAAATCAACGCTCCTGAGTTTTCGTTGAAGCACCACATGATTCAGCAAGTGCAAACAAACCCATTTAGAGGATTGCCTGATGATGATGCCAACAAACACCCCGACAAGTTCATTACAATTACCCAAAGCATGAAGTTGCCTGGGGCCACAATGGATGTACTCCGCCTACAACTCTTCCCACATACTTTATCGCATCATGCCGAGAAATGGTTTGATCGTCTCCCGAAGAATTCTATTCACACTTGGGATGACATGACTCAACGCTTTCTTTCGCGCTACTTTCCACCATCCATGGTCACAAGCCTTCGCAATCAGATCAGCGGTTTCATGCAAGACCCTGATGAATCTCTTTTCGACGCTTGGGAGAGATATAATGTCTTGATCGACCGATGTCCAAACCACAACATGCTTCCGGTCACCTTGATCGATACTTTCTACAACGGATTGACTTTTCGAGATCGTGATACGATTAATGCAGCCGCCGGTGGCACATTCATGAAAAGGAGACCCGAGGAGTGTAGAGAGTTAATAGAGAACATGACTACTCATCATAAGAACTGGGATTCTTCTGCTTCTTCTAGAAACAACACGAGAGTCAATGTTTCCTCTACCTCAGCAAACCCTGAGATGACCGAACTCACCCGCATGATGGCTGAAATGAGCAAAAGTATTACGCTTCTCGCTTCAAACCAACAACAACATCAAGTTAAAGCGGTTGCTAATCCTTGTGAAACATGTGGCGGTCCTCACTCATACACCGATTGTCCTTCGACACAAGGAAATCTGGAAAATGTGTATGCAGCTTACGGTAATTATTCACCGGAAAATTACCAAGCTAGACAACAAGGGGATAGAAATCTGTTGAGTTACCGTTCAAACAATTACCTTTCACCTGGTTTTTCTCCTCAAAACCAAAATCCCGCCAACAACTACAATAGAAGCAACCAAATCCCACCTCGTGCTTCTAACCCGTATCAACCACCCACCCAACAACACCCACCCATTAATCCCGATGTTGACACAATCATGATAACTCAAGGTGAGCAAATCAAGAACCTACAGAGCCAGATAATCAATTTGAAAGGAGATATCTTGAAGCAAGGTAATGACATCAGAACCGAGGTTCGTGAAAACCTTCAATCTTTTTTCATCACTCAAACAACTGAATTAAAGAATCTGTTGGCTAGTTTCTTGCCCGAGGCTCAACCTTCTTCTTCTACGGGTTCTCTACCTTCAAACACCGTCCCCAATCCGCGAGCTAATGTGAGTGCTATAACTACGCGTAGTGGAATTACCATTGTCAATCCACCTGATTCACCACCATTATCTACACCTCCTCCACCACCATGTATCCCTACTCCTCTTACACTTAGTGATAATACACCATTACCGTCTCCGCCTCGTCATGACGATGTTTCTCGGAAGGACCCTTCAACATCACAACCTTCACCAACTACACCTCCACCTAACCCTTATCAGCCCAGAATCCCATACCCTTCTCGCATAGGCAAGACCAACGAGCTAACCAAGAATGACTGTAATGTCATGAAATATGTGGATATGCTATCTAAAATGACCATCAACATTAGCCTTGTTGAAGCACTTTGCCACATGCCGAAATTTGTCAAAGCATTCAAGGATTTGCTTAGCAAGAAGGAGAAGTTGCTTGAACTCGCCAACACACGCTTAAATGAAAACTGCTCTGCAGTCCTTCTTAGAGAACTTCCGGAAAAGCTTGGTGATCCCGGTCGTTTTGTGTTGTCTTGCGTATTCAACAAAACTGAAGAATTTACTGCCCTTGCTGATCTCGGGGCTAGTATTAATCTTATGCCACTCAGTGTTTGGAAAACACTATCATTGCCCGATCTCATTCCTACAAAGATGACTCTCGAACTTGCAAACCGCACTCTCGCTTACCCCGTTGGTATAGCCGAAGACGTGTTTATCAAAGTTGGCACATTTACCTTCCCGGTCGATTTTGTCGTAGTTGATTATGAAATGGACCCTCGTATTCCTCTAATACTTGGTCGGCCATTCTTGAGAACCGGACGTGCTTTAATAGATGTGGCCGAAGGTGAGTTAATCTTACGAGTCGGGGATGATTCTAAAATTTTTAGAATGGGGAAGCTTACAGGCAAATCCTTTGGAAGCCGAGAATCAGTGAATATGATAAATGTGCTCGATGACTTTACCGTCTATGACAATCCTCTATTCGAGTCTTCCACTAATAATCCACTCTTTGAAGATAATGTGGATGATTCTCACACTACTTTGGACGCTTCTCCCATTTTTGATTCTCAACCGGTCTTTGATGCTTATGATGATGATGATTCTAGCTCAGATTCGGATGATTTTGATTGTATTTCTGAGTATCCCGAGCTGCCCACTTTCGATGATTTCGATGAGGCTGATACTCTATCGAGCGATTCTTCACATGATGAAGATCCTCCACCATCACTCGATCCTACTTTGGACGATTATTCATTTGAGGAAGATTTCTCTGAATTTCTCAACACATACTTCCCTCATGAAAGTGATGCTCCTCCTTTGGACTTTGAAGATTATCGCCTTGATCCTACTTTGGATTTGAAGAGCATTTTGTCAAAGGAGAAGAAACCGGTCGACACCGAAATCCGTTACACGTATGATTTGACACCTCTTTGTCCCACTTCTGAGGACGAGGTTGTGCTTCTTTGCGGATCTTCTTCCCACTCGGCTGAGCCTGAGTGCTATTTTCCCCTGAAGGAAAAGGTGT
Organism: Glebionis coronaria; assembly: GCA_025667525.1. Classification (NCBI taxonomy): domain Eukaryota; kingdom Viridiplantae; phylum Streptophyta; class Magnoliopsida; order Asterales; family Asteraceae; genus Glebionis; species Glebionis coronaria. The sequence continues at coordinate 361,303 of JANFOE010000772.1, forward strand.
TCGACCCCGGTATTGAAGTCTTTAAGCCATCTCAGTATCCACCTGATGAAATAAAAGGAAAAATCTTTGGACCCATTGAAGACATGCTTGCACCACACCATACTTGCTTCTACTATGTTCCATCACTGCTTAAGGGAACCTTGCCACTTCTCTTTTGGCTTGCCTTGTTCGCCTTAAGCTCTTGCTTATTGATGGATGAAAACTATGTCTTTGATCCTGGTGGATTTGTTTCATGCTACTTCCGTTGATGATCAAGGTCGAGTCAGGCTCACGACTCGGTTAACAAAAACCAAGCGCTTCTTGGGAGGCAACCCATGCATCTATCTTTCCGCTTTCTTTACCATAAGTGTAGGGGGGACCCCTTTGGATTGCTATTTCCTCTCCTCACTTCTTAATCAAGGATTCGAGCTTCAATGATCCACTCTTGATGATTCTTGACGACCCGTGATTCCATGTTCTACTTCTTCCCGGTTCTATCCTAAACTCTTTGCGATTCACTATTTTATATTTTCTCAATATTAAAATAGGAATCTCTTTAGTTGTCTTTTCCTTAGCAAGATTTAAACAACGTGCACAATGTCCTAAGTGTAGGGGAGCTTACTCCCACATGCTTAAACATTGAGGACAATGTTTATCTTAAGTGTAGGGGGGACTTCTATCGAATTTAAGTGGTCTTTTCCTTGTTTTTGTCCTCATTTTAACCGGAAAATCAATTTTTCGACACTTTTCAAAATTTTTGATCTATTTTGGCCTATTAGTTGTTATCTTTGTATAGTTATTTTCTTTCTTTGCTAGAATAAATGTTTAATAAGTGGTTTTAATTTTCAAACGTTGTGAATCTTTTGACTCAATCCGAGTTTACTCTAGCTAGTATCCTTAACGCGTTTAAGTCAAGTTTTGCTAGGCTTTTATTTAGGGAGCTATAAAACGCGAAAGTCTTAACTCTCACGGGTTAAGAACAAGAACTTTTCGCAAGTTCCTATAATTGATCCTAGAGAGTCGTTTATCAAGGGAACTTTAAGATGCGATTTCTAAACTTGAAAAAGTCTAAGAATTTGCAAAGATCCTATAGGCGACTCGAAAACCCAAAACTTTGATTTAATAGGCTAAGTATCCACGAGTCTCATTACTTGAGATTTTAAACTGTGGAGAACGAGAGATGATAGAGCCAATTATAAGTTCGGTATTCTTTCGTGAATTTATGTGAGTTAATTATGAGCCTATTCTCCCATCGCTTGCTAATAATTTATTTGCTAATAAATAAGGTTGTACGATTTGAAAAGTTACTTAGCTTCTAGCCCCAGATCGTTTAAAAGTTGCTCGGTAATGACGAGAGTTCATAGCCAAGGCATAACTTATGAAGCGGGGCGCGAAGATTGGCGAGTCCGAAAAGGCCCTAACAAGACATGAGGGCTATGTTTTGTTGCTAAAGATCCAAAGTGATGTGAAGAATCATTTATCGAAAATCAATATGAAGGATCGAGACACACGACGTAAAGCAAAACTCCCCAAAAGTCATGGAGAAGTGTATCCGAAAAGACCCTAACAAGGTATGAGGATAAATAGATCCAAGTCATAAAAGGAGGCGGATCGTTGTATATCAAAGTCCAAAATAAAGATTGGAGAAAAATGAAGAAGTCGTGGTCCAAGTATGAATCTCTCAAAACTTCAAGTGAAGAAATTCCAATTATGAAGAGAAGACCATTATTTCATGAACGTCTCTCAAAGATTCGAAGTATGAAGTCGCTGCCAAATATCGGCCCGAGAAAGGTCTCAAATCGCGAACCAAGTTATGCCAAGATATGAACTTTCTGATATCCCGAGAAGCAGTTTTAAAAGATTTGGTCCTTTAGCTAACTATTGATTAAATCGTGCACTTTATTTTCAGACTAAATAACTATTGAAATAAGTCAAACAATGCATCTTCGTGATCATTCAAGACAAATAATAAAATATAAGAGATACACCTAGGAATAAGGGAGTCTAAGTAAGTAATTGGCCTACATGAGTTCGTGTTAGTTTACTAACCTATAATAACAATGATCTCGTTTTTAAGCTTGGTTTGGAGAAAGTGAAAACTTGAGGATGATGATTATTCATAACATTTTCAAAACCTAAGGTATGCTTTTGATTTTTTTTATTTTGTATGTTTTTAATTTTCTATCTCTTTAATAAAGGCCAACGTGGATTGATTACGATGGAAAGTGTAATCTTGCTTTGTAACTAATGCATTGCATGAGGACATTGCAATGGTCAAGTGTAGGGGATTTGATAGGTGTGTAAACACCCATCTTTTCTACCACTTAACTACAATAATAACCGGACCAAAATGTGTATCTTATGTCTTTTATGTCGGAATTATGCGTGGTTTGTGTTTTTGTTGTGATTTAGGATGAAAAGGTGAATAATGGATAAAACACGGACATTCACGGGCATTTATGGACTTTTATTGAAGAAAAGGATAAAAGACGAAGTCAAGAAGTCAAGAGTGCAAAAAGAACGGAAGTCCACGACCAATTCTGAAGATTTATCGAAGAAAAAGTCAAAAGACGGAAGTTTATCAAAAGCCGAAGAATTCAAGTCTATTTTATTGAAGAATTTAAAGACGAGTTCAAAAGAAATCCCGAAGTCAAAAGTCCCTTAAAGTCCAAGATTAAAGAAGATTAGAAGAAAAGGACTAAGTACGCAATTAATGAAGATTAATAAAAGGAGGGACTTAAACTTGTAATTAAGAAGAAAGGAAAGAGGGGAGGAAGCTTCCTTAATCCTCCCCTATAAATAGATTAGGCTTGATTACTTTTCTTTGTTGTTGGCTAACTTGACAAATTAGCTCTTCCATTTTTAATTACCTTGCACCTTTTATTACTTGTCCAATTTAATTACCTTGTCTTGCACTTAATTACCATTTAATTCAAGTAAGTTTTCCTTTTTAATTCTTGTCAAGCTTTATCTTTATCTTGTTAATCTCATTCTTCCTTTCTTATTCTTTGATTCATGAGTTTATGTTATGTTCATGTTTATGCTTTGATTTGATCCAAAGTGGTTTTTGATTATTGTGGTAAAAGTTGTTTGATTTTATGTTTTTAATTGTTTGTTGATGCTTATTCATTGAATCGTTACTGTTTAAATTGATACGTGTGTTTGATTTTGATTACTTTTTGTTTATAACTGCTACTGTATACATCTTCCTTGTTCTTCGGAAGTATTGCTTTGTTTCTGTGTTTCCAGAAAAAGTTCCGAACCAAGGGAAGGATAGAGGGTTTCATTCGGAAGTCTGAAATTTCCGAACCAAGTCTGTTCATTCGGAACTCAAAAAGTTCCGAATCAAGGAAACTCATTCGGAACTTCAAAAGTTCCGAATAAAGGAACTTCATTCGGAACTTTAAAAGTTCCGAACTAAACTTACTCATTCGGAAGTCCAAACTTCCGAACCAAAGATCTTCATTCGGAACCTTCCGAACCAACTCCAAGTTCCGAATAAAGGTGCTTCATCCGGAAAGTTCCGAATCAAGGGGTGACCAAAACTTCCGAATCAAGGCAAGATTTACAAGTTCCGAATCAGCAAGTTCCGAACGAAGGATTGTTTTGGATAAGTGACATATTCAGATCAATTTGTTCCGGATCAAGGATTTTGGTAATATTCCAAGTGAAGAAGAATCATTTCAACCAAAGGTGACATTTAGGACGGGTGATTGTTCCAAACGAAGGTTTATTCCGATTAAGCTGTATTCAGGTTCTTGTTAGCTTTTATTTTTAATTTTTATCTTCAAGCTTTATTTTACTTGCCTTTTATTTAATTGCACTTTTAGATTATTTGCCTTAGTTTTAGTCGCACTTTAAGTTTGCCTTAGATAGATTTAAGTTTACGTCAATTTACTTTAGTGCCCTTTAATTTTAGTCACGTTTTAAAATACTCGCACTTTACTTTAATTAGACTTAGATTTACTTTAAGAGCACTTTTACTTTTAAGTCTTTGCATTTAAATTTAAAATCACCCAAAAATATTCTTTTTCACCAAAGATCACCTAAGTCACACATAGAGAGCTAAGATCAATTCGTTAAGATACCGAGAACAACAATCGAACCTAGTAAAAGTTAGTTATCATCATTGTACCTATTTGAAGATTTATCGAAGAAAAGGGCCAAAGATGGAAGATTCATATATGTCGAAGAACTCGAGTCTATTAAACAAAAGATTATAAGACGAGTTGGAATTATTCACCGACACTTCTCAAAATCCAAAGTCGGAAACATTTATTTAAAGAAACGTAAAGACTAAAGAAGAAAGGAGAAAAGAAGCCCAAAAACAAAGCCCATTCACAAAGCCCACAAGAGACGCCTATATATAGGATTTCACTTCACAAGTTTTGGAGTCTTAGTTTTTCATTTTTTTCATTTCTCTAGTTTTAGAGAGAGAAAGTTCCCAACTTTTTCTCACTAAATTTTTCTTTGTTTTCACCTTTTAAATTTAAGCTTTCTTTAATTTTTGTATTTTGAATCTCATTAATATAATTCAAGTAAGCTTTTAAGTTCTTTATTCTCTTTCTACATTTCTTGATTCTACTTATTCCCTTATCCGAAATCTTTGATTTGATCCGAATCCTTCATTATTCGTGGTTGAATTTGAGGTTGTGTATTTAGAAAGTTCATTTCTTGCTTGTTCCTAGATAAGCTTTCATTTGGTTTAAGCCATAAGTTCTCTATGCTTATTGGCTTATTTCTTATTTTAGCTTATTGGTTTTCGGATTTTCATCAAGGTTTTAGTCACTCAAAAGTTTCGTTTATAAAATTTATGATTTTATGTTTTCGAAAGTTGTTAAATTTAAGCTTTTTGAAGTGTTTAAGTTGCGGGTGATTTAGCTTATTGATTATGCTTATTGAGTTCTAAGGTTGCCACCATTTTCGAATTGATTTGAGCTTCCATCACAATCTAAGGGTTTATAAACATTCCGACGGTTGAGTGTTAGATCGCAATAACCCAAGAGGGTTTTACTTTACGATCGGTTGACTTTTTCCCCTTATTCCGATCTGGATTGCGATCGCTTATTGCGATCGCATATTCCGACGGGATTTAAGGTTGTCTTAAGTCGAAACTCTGCCCGTTTTTAGTTTACAACTTTCCGATCTGGACTTTGCATTATTCCGATCTGACTTTCCGATCTAGATCATTCCGATATGGATTTTGCGACCACATTGCATTCCGATAGAACAGCATTGCGATAGACCATATTCTGACAGCTTGCATTTTTGTATTCCGATGGATTGTTTGACACTTATTTCGATGGCACATTCCGATCTGGGATTCCGATGGACTAGTTTTAATCACATTCTGATAGATAAGAGTTTTTATATTCCGATAGCTTAAGGTTTTAAGTTTTAAAGTTTTAGCAAAGTTTTTAAGTGTTAGTTTAATTAAGTTTTCAAAGTATTTTTCTAATCTTTTCTTTACGTTTTCAAGCTTTTATTTTTAACTCGTCAATTTAGTTTAATCTTTCAAAGTTTATAATTTACTCAACGCCACTTACATTTATTTGCTATTAGTTTAAAATAGATAAACAAACCAACACCTTTTTATTAAGCAAGAACAAATCATTCCACTTTGAGCTGTGATCAATTCGAGGAGATACCGAGAACTAATCTGAACCCCATAGCAAAATCTCTAGTATCAAATGGCGCCGCTGCCGGCTCTTCTCGTTACGATTAACCGTTTTTTGTGAGAACTTGGATTTTGGGATCCGTTCACCGTGAACGTTACTTTTTCATAAAATTTTCAAAAAAAAAAAATATATATAAAATTTTCAAAAATCCTAAAAAATTAAAAAAAACCATAAAAACCAAAAATATTTCTTGCTTGCTTTGTTATTCCTTTTGCAGGTGCATGCGTACACGATCAACGTCTTATCAAGAGCCCGAGCCTCTCGAAGACTTAGACATGGCCGGTGTACAAAACAACAACAATAACCCACCTCTCAACAACAATAATAACAACAACAATAACAACCCACCTCTCAACAACAATAATAACAACAACAATGAACCGTTACCGGACAATCGCACGATGATTGAACTTCTGCAAGCACATGTAGACGGCAACAATGATCCAATTGTCATACCCGCGATTGCAGCCAACAACTTTGAGCTCAAATCCGGTTTTATCCAGATGGTCTCTGCTCAACCATTCTTGGGGCGTACCATTGATGATCCTCATGACCACATCAAGAGATTCTTGCAACTCACGAATACGGTCAAATTCAATGGTGTTCCACAAGAGGTAATCCGTTTACAACTTGTTCCCTTTTCTTTAGAGGGACAAGCCCGGCATTGGCTTGCTAAGGAACCGCCACAAAGTATTCTTACGTGGAAGGATTTGGAGACCAAATTTATCAACTACTTTTTCCCACCCTCTCGTACTACCGCTTTGCGGAATGAAATTATCAATTTTGAACAAAAGTACGATGAGTCTTTTAGTGAATCTTGGGACCGTTTCAAAGATCTTTTAAGAAAGTGACCACAACTTGGTTTTACCAAAGTGCACCAAATTAATACTTTTTATAATGGTTTAAGCATGAATGACCAAGATTCACTAAACAGTGCCTCACGGGGTAATATTTTGGTTAAGACTTCCAATGCCGCTTGGGATATTATTGAAAATAAGTCTCGTGTGCAAACCAAGAGTGTGCGGATCAATTTCGCCAGTGCTAGTACTAGTGACAGTGACAAGCGACTTGACAAAATTACTACGCTTCTTGAATCGCTTGCCGCCCAAACCGCCAGCAACACCAACAGCATCAACGCTAAAAACGCTCAAGTCAATGCTGTCAGCCAACCATGTGAAATCTACGGGGGTCCTCACTCTTACACCACTTGTACCGCCACCCAAGACTACCCTGCTGAGAATGTGAATGCAGCATACGGTACCTATCCTCCGGCCGCTTATCAAGCTCGTCCTCAAGGTGACCGCAACTTGCTTAGCTACCGTTCGAACAACTATCTCTCACCACCCGGTTTTCCTCCTAACAACCCAAACCAACAAAAAAACCTCAATCGCCCTCCTCAACAACAACAACAACCTCGTGCACCATACATACCACCTCACAAACAAAAATATCCACCTCAAAGAAACAACAAAGTTTACCAGCAACCTGCTTATCAACCACCCGCATACAATGCTCCTCCCAACCAACCCACCGCATTACACCAAGATATTGGAACCTACATGAGGACTAATGATGTGATCATGGACAATCTCCAACGGGAAGTGCTAAACTTGAAAGCAGACCAGGTGAAACAAGGGAACGATCTGAGAGCTGATATGAGAAACACTTTAGATAGTCAAACGAATGACTTAAGGAACATGATGGCTAGTTTCTTCCAAGGTAATCAACCCTCTTCTTTGGGTACTCTTCCGAGTAACACCGTTGCGAATCCAAGAGGGGAGATGAAAGCAATCACCACCCGCAGTAGCAAAGGTACCAAGGAACCCGATCTTCCTATACCTCCACCGGTGATTGTGACTACGGAAAACGAGGCACCTACTCCTATTCCTCATCCTTCTACTTCCCCAATTTCTCCACCTCTTACTTCTACCCCCCTCCACCCAAGGATGTGAGTGATCCTATTCTCCCAAAGCCTTCCTCTTCTTCCGATATACCTTATCCATCAAGGTTGAGGAAAGAGAAGCTCAAAAGCAAGGATGATATTCAGGTTTCGAACTTTCTCAAAATGTTTAAACAATTGAATTTTAACATCTCCTTCGCTGAGGCTCTCGCTCACATGCCCAAATACGCGAAAATGTTCAAAGATCTTCTTAGCGACAAGGAGAAGCTTCTTGATATTGCTAACACCAAACTTAATGAGAATTGCTCTGCAATGCTCTTAAGGAAATTGCCAACTAAACTTGGTGATCCGGGTCGTTTCTTAATCCCTTGCAACTTCCCGGGAGTAGAGAATTGCATGGCCCTAGCCGATCTAGGTGCCAGTATTAACTTAATGCCCTTAAGCGTTTGGAAGCAATTATCTCTCCCTGAGCTAGTCCCCACCAAAATGACTTTGGAATTAGCTAACCGTACGATTGCTTATCTAGTGGGGATAGCCGAAGACGTCTTTGTAGGAGTCGACAAATTCACTTTTCCTGCCGATTTCGTCGTCGTCGACTACGAGATGGACCCTCGTGTGCCATTAATTGTTGGTCGTCCATTCCTGAGGACCGATCGCACTCTCATCGATGTTGAAGCCGGTGAGCTTATCATGAGAGTGGGTGACGATAAAATCGTCTTCAACATGGGAAAGTTGTCTAAACAGCCTTATTCAAACGAGAGTGTTAATTGTATTGACGTTCTTGATGAGGCTTGTGAAGAACACTTCAAAGATACTTGTAAAAGTATTCCTACCTCTCTTCCCAATGTTGAGACCGTTTCCTCTAATGATTCAACACTATCTCTATTTGGAGAAAGTGATTTCCTTTGGAAAGATTTGGAAGCCACCATGGGAGATGTGAACTTAGAACATGCCGATTCTCCCTCCGATTGGGATGAAGATCTTCGCCTCATTGAGAACATTCTTAAAGAAGACAATATTTCTCCACCATCTTCCACGGTTATTGCTATCGATGCTCCGACTTTGAAATTGCCTCCCATCGAAAATCCTCCGGATTTAGAACTTAAGGAGTTGTCGCCCCATCTCGAGTACGTGTTCCTTGAAGAAAACAAGAAGTCGCCCGTCATCATCGTGAAGGACTTGAAAGAAGACGAAAAATCTCGCCTCATCGTCGTGCTTAAAGATCATAAGAAGGCAATTGCTTGGAAAATTTCCGATATCCTCGGAATTGACCCGAACTTTTGTACTCACAAGATTCTCATGGAAGATGACTTTAAACCCGCAATCCAGAGCCAAAGAAGGGTTAATCCTCGAATTCATGACGTCATCAAACAAGAAGTTATCAAACTTCTAGATGCCGGCTTGATCTACCCTATTTCGGATTCGCCGTGGGTAAGTCCCGTCCATTGTGTGCCTAAGAAGGGAGGAATAACCGTTGTTTCCAATGAACACAACGAGTTGATTCCCACTCCTCTCGTTACTGGGTGGAGAGTTAGTATTGGTTACGCAAGCTCAATGATGCCACGAGAAAAGATCACTTTCCTCTTCCCTTCATGGATTAAATGCTCGAGCGTCTAGCGGGTAATGATTATTACTGCTTTTTAGATGGTTTCTCCGGGTATTTTCAAATTCCAATCGATCCTAAGGACCAAGAAAAGACCACATTCACTTGTCCCTACGGAACATTTGCTTACAAACGCATGCCTTTTGGTTTATGCAATGCTCCTGGGACTTTCCAAAGGTGTATGATGGCTATCTTCCATGACATGGTGGAAGACACTATGGAAGTATTCATGGATGATTTCTCGGTTTATGGCGATTCATTCTCTTCTTGCGTTGCCAATTTAGAACGTATGCTTAAGCGGTGTGAAGACACTCGCCTTGTTCTTAATTGGGAAAAAAGCCATTTCATGGTAAAAGAGGGCATCGTGCTAGGACACAAGATCTCCAAATCCGGTCTTGAAGTAGACCGTGCTAAATTCGATGTTATTTCTAAGTTGCCTCCACCTTCAACCGTGAAGGGTGTGAGAAGTTTCCTCGGTCATGCGGGCTTTTACCGACGTTTCATCAAAGATTTTTCTAAAATCGCTCGCCCGATGACCCACCTCTTGGAAAAAGATACTCCCTTTATCTTTTCCACAGAGTGTCTTGAAGCCTCCAACTTGCTTAAGGATAAGCTAACTAAGGCACCCGTCTTGGTTACCCCTAATTGGGAGCTTCCCTTCGAGTTGATGTGTGATGCTAGCGACTTTGCTATTGGTTCGGTTTTGGGCCAAAGAGTTAACAATCACTTCCAACCGATCAATTACGCTAGCAAGACAATGACAGGGGCTCAATTGCATTACACGACAACCGAAAAAGAGCTTTTAGCTGTTGTCTATGCCTTTGAAAAGTTCCGCCCCTATCTTTTCCTTTCCACCACAATCGTTTATACCGATCATTCCGCGTTGAAGTACTTGTTGACTAAACAAGATTCCAAACCAAGACTTCTTCGCTGGGTTTTGCTACTTCAAGAATATAAAATCGAAATTCGCGATAAAAAAGGAGCTGAAAACCTAGCCGCGGATCATCTCAGTAGACTTGAGGATCCTTACCAGGGGGATCATCCGAACAAAGAAATCAATGATTCTTTTCCCCTGGAGACCTTAATGTCTATCAACTCAACTTCTGATGAAACCCCGTGGTTTGCGGACATTGCAAACTACTTAGCGGGTGGAATTCTCGTTGACGGGTTAACATCCCAGCAAAAGAAAAAGTTCTTCAAAGACATTAAGACTTACTTTTGGGATGACCCGTATCTATGCAAACAATGTGCTGATTTGATTATTCGCCGATTTGTTGATGGACCGGCAGCTTTAGAAATCCTTGACGCTTGCCACAAAGGACCCACCGGTGGTCACTTTGGTCCCAACTACACCGCCAAAAAAGTGTTTGACCCGGGATTTTATTGGCCCACCATTTACCGTGATGCTCACGAGATGGTTAAACGCTGTGATGCTTGCCAAAAACAAGGTAAGATCACACATAAAGATGAGATGCCTCAAAAATTCATACAAGAATGTGAAATCTTTGATGTTTGGGGTATCGACTTTATGGGGCCATTCCCTTCATCTAAAGGAAACAGATACATCCTTGTAGCCATTGACTACGTCTCCAAATTGGTTGAAGCCAAAGCTTTACCTACTAATGACGCAAGGGTGGTTTGTAACTTTTTGAAGTCGCTGTTCGCTAGATTCGGTGAGCCTCGTGCCATTATTAGTGATCGCGGGACTCATTTTTGCAATGACCAATTCGCAAGAGTTATGGCTAAGTATGGTGTAAATCATCGTCTTTCCACCGCCTACCACCCACAAACTAATGGCCAGGCTGAAATCTCTAACCGAGGATTAAAGCGAATTCTTGATAGAACCGTGGGAGAGCATCGTGCCTCATGGGCTGACAAACTTGATAATGCTTTGTGGGCTTTTCGTACCGCTTACAAGACTCCGATTGGTTGTACACCATATCGTCTCGTGTATGAGAAAGCATGCCACCTCCCAATTAAGTTGGAGCACAAGGCTTACTGGGCCTTGAAGTGGGCTAATTTTGATATCAACAAAGCCGGTGACCTACGCAAGATCCAACTCAATGAGCTGAATGAACTCCGTAATGAGGCTTATAAAAATTCTTTGATCTATAAGGAAAAGACTAAGTTCATTCACGACTCTAAGATTAAAAACCGAGAGTTCCAAGTTGGAGACAAAGTTTTACTCTTTAACTCTCGGTTGAAAATCTTTTCGGGCAAGCTGAAATCTCGTTGGTCCGGCCCATTCACCATTGCCCAAATTTTTCCATATGGTACTCTCGAGCTCGCTCAACCTAATGGACCTAATTTTAAGGTGAATGGCCAACGAGTGAAGTTGTACTTTGGTGAGGACATCTCTCATGAGATGATTCCATCCCTCACCACGTTCCCCATAAACTAATTTTGGGTCGAGTCAGGCTCGTGACTCGGTTATCAAAAACAAGCGCTCCTTGGGAGGCAACCCGAGTATCTATCCTTTTCTGTTTTACCCTCCTAAGTGTAGGGGGACCTATATAGGTTGCTTGTGTTTGTGTGTGATGTGATTACAGGGAAGAATGCACTTTTAGAATCTTTGAAGAACCATGCTTCCGTGTTATCCGAAATCCGGTTCTATCTCTCAACTATCGTGATTCAATTTTCTTCATACTCACATTTGAAATTGATCACGTTAGTCGTCTCTTCCTTAACTTGATTTAACCAACGTGCACAATGTCATAAGTGTAGGGGAGACTTTTCCCACATGCTTAAACATTGAGGACAATGTTTATCTTAAGTGTAGGGGGGATTTCTATCGATGTTTTAAGTGGACTTTTCCATGAAAATGCCTTCATTTAACCGGAAAATCATCTTTTTCAGCATTTTTCAAATTTTTAATTAACTTTGGCCATTTAGTCATAATTTTTAAATTTTTATCGTTGCTTTCATATGTATATATCCCGCAATAAAGTCAAAAATATTAATAAAGTGGTGTAGCTAGTTTAGAAGTCTTTGACATATTAGGCCCGTTGCGATTATTTTGACTCAACCCGAATAGACTTATCCAAGTTTATTCTAGCTAGTATCCTTAACCATGTAGACCTTAATTGGTTTATTAGGCTAAGTATCCACGAGTCTCATTACTTGAGATTTTAAATTGTGGAGAACGAGAAATGATAGAGTCAATTATAAGTCGGTATTCTTGCACAAGCTCACTTGGTGTAATTATTTGCCTATTCTCCCATTATTTGCTAATAATTTATCTGCAATAAGTAAGGTCGTACGATTTGAAAAGTTACTTAGCTTCTAGCCCAAGATCGTTTAAAAGTTGCTCGGTAATGATAAGAGTTCATAGCCAAGGCATAACTTATGAAGCGGGGCGCGAAGATTGGCGAGTCCGAAAAGGCCCTAACAAGGCATGAGGATTCAATCTTATTGCTAAAGATCCAAGGTGATGTGAAAATCATTATTCCCAAAATCAATATGAAGGATCAAGACTCACGACGAAAAGCAATCAACTCCCATAAAGATCATGGAGAAGTCTATCCGAAAAGACCCTAACAAGGTATGAGGATAAATAGATCCAAGTACGAAAAGGAGGCGGATCGTTGTATCTCAAAATCCCAATTAGAGATTGAAGAAATCATCATGAAGTCGTGGTCAACAAAGTTGGAGTACCCCTCAAAGTCTCCAAGTGAAGAAACTCTATTAACAAAGAGAAGACCATTATCTCAAGAACGTCTCTCGAAGATATGAAGTATGAAGTACATGCCAAATATCGGCCCGAGAAAGTTCTCAAATCGTGAACCGAGTTATGCCAAGATATAAACTTTTTGATATCCCGAGAAGCAGTTTTAAGAGATTTTGTCCTTTAGCTAACTATTGATCAAATTGTCCTACTTTGCTTTCAGCCTAAATGAACTATCGAAATAAGTCCAAAAATGCATCTTCATGATCATTCTAAGACAAAAATAAAATATAAGAGATACACCTAGGAATAAGGGAGTTTAAGTATTTAATTAAGCCATGTGTGTAAGTGTTTGATATGCTAACTTATAATAACAATGATCTCGTTTTTAAGCTTAGTTTGGGGAACGTGAAACTTGAGGGTGATGAATCGTCGCAGCACCGAAGCCCAAATGTAAGTCTTAGATCTCTTTGCAAGTTATTTCCACATAGCTATTTTCTATCCTTTTGTTTACTTTAAAGTTTTAATCTCTCGTAGTACTTTAATTTTTTAGAACGTTAATAAGGCCAAGGTTGACTGATTAAGAGAAAAGTGTAAAATTGCTTTATCACTAAGCATTGCATGAGGGCATGGCAATGGTTAAGTGTAGGGGATTTGATAGGTGTGAAAACACCCATCCTTTTACCACTTATTTCTTGCTAAAACGAGACCAAAACACGTATTTAATATCATTTGTTTGGATTTATGCGTGGTTTTTGTGTTTATTGTGTTTTCAGAGTCAACCGAGTGAATATTGAAGAAAACATGGGATTGCACGGGTTTTATCGAAGAAAAAGACTCAAGACGAAGTCTATTGTCCAAGAGATGCAAAAGATTTGAAGTCATTGTACCTATTTGAAGATTTATCGAAGAAAAGGGCCAAAGATGGAAGATTCATATATGTCGAAGAACTCGAGTCTATTAAACAAAAGATTATAAGACGAGTTGGAATTATTCATCGACACTTCTCAAAATCCAAAGTCGGAAACGTTTATTTAAAGAAACGTAAAGACTAAAGAAGAAAGAAGAAAAGAAGCCCAAAAACAAAGCCCATTCACAAAGCCCACAAGAGACGCCTATATATAGGATTTCACTTCACAAGTTTTGGAGTCTTAGTTTTTCATTTTTTTCATTTCTCAAGTTTTAGAGAGAGAAAGTTCCCAACTTTCTCTCACTAAATTTTTCTTTGTTTTAACCTTTTAAATTTAAGCTTTCTTTATTTTTTGTATTTTGAATCTCATTAATCTAATTCAAGTAAGCTTTTAAGTTCTTTACTCTCTTTCTACATTTCTTGATTCTACTTATTCCCTTATTTGAAATCTTTGATTTGATTCGAATCCTTCATTATTCGTGGTTGAATTTGAGGTTGTGTATTTAGAAAGTTCATTTCTTGCTTGTTCCTACATAAGCTTTCATTTGGTTTAAGCCATAAGTTCTCTATGCTTATTGGCTTATTTCTTATTTTAGCTTATTGGTTTTCGGATTTCATCAAGGTTTTAGTCACTCAAAAGTTTCGTTTATAAAATTTATGATTTTATGTTTTCGAAAGTTGTTAAATTTAAGCTTTCTGAAGTGTTTAAGTTGCGGGTGATTTAGCTTATTGATTATGCTTATTGAGTTCTAAGGTTGCCACCATTTTCGGATTGATTTGAGCTTCCATCGCAATCTAAGGGTTTATACACATTCCGAAGGTTGAGTGTTATATCGCAATAACCCAAGAGGGTTTTACTTTGCGATCGGTTGACTTTTTCCCCTTATTCCGATCTGGATTGCGATGGCTTATTGCGATCGCATATTCCGACGGGATTTAAGGTTGTCTTAAGTCGAAACTCTGCCCGTTTTTAGTTTACAACTTTCCGATCTGGACTTTGCATTATTCCGATCTGACTTTCCGATCTAGATCATTCCGATCTGGATTTTGCGACCACATTGCATTCCGATAGAACAGCATTGCGACAGACCATATTCCGACAGCTTGCATTTTTGTATTCCGATTGATTGTTTTGACACTTATTCCGATGGCACATTCCGATCTGGGATTCCGATGGACTAGTTTTAATCACATTCCGATAGATAAGAGTTTTTATATTCCGATAGCTTAAGGTTTTAAGTTTTAAAGTTTTAGCAAAGTTTTTAAGTGTTAGTTTAATTAAGTTTTCAAAGTATTTTTCTAATCTTTTCTTTACGTTTTCAAGCTTTTATTTTTAACTCGTCAATTTAGTTTAATCTTTCAAAGTTTATAATTTACTCAACGCCACTTACATTTATTTGTTATTAGTTTAAAATAGATAAACAAACAAACACCTTTTTATTAACCAAGAACAAATCATTCCACTTTGAGCTGTGATCAATTCGAGGAGATACCGAGAACTAATCTGAACCCCTAGCAAAATCTCTAGTATCAACTGCGTACTGTGTTCAAGAGAAATTTCACTCAGCGAAAGAAGTATAATAGGGACCCGGTCTCACTGGAAACCGTCAAGCAGCGGTCTGGGGAATCTACGGAGGCCTTCACCGAACGCTTCAATGACGAGTGCACACGCACAAAGACAATGCCGGAACTCCTGAAAATTACCGATTATATGCACGCCATAACAAACAGGGAATTAATCAGACGTCTCAATGACAAGAGACCGGAAAAGTATGATGACCTTATGGAAAGGGTCAGGAACTTCATAGAGGGAGAAACCGCGGTAGCCGTGGCCTACCCTTAAAAAGGAAACAACTATCGATCGAACGACCAGTCCAGGAGACAGTCGGGCGGTCAAAGCAACTAGGGCAGTGGGAGGAGCTCAGACTACAACATCCAAAACAAAGGAGGACGGTCGGAGGACAAATTTATCCCTCTAAAGATGTCCTACCGGGAGATCTTGCTGACAGAAGGGGCCAACTTCCCGAGACCTCCCCCAATGACGACTCCGCTGGACCGTCGTCAAGGAAATCACTTTTGCGAATTCCACAACGACAAGGGCCACGACACGGAGGAATGTATCCAGCTCAAGAAGCACATCGAGTCACTAATCAAGTCAGGCAAACTCAAGCATTTGGTCAAGGATTGGAAGGATGGAAAGGACAACAAGAAGTATGACAAGAAGGATCCCCAAAAGGACAAACCTTCAACTATATACATGATCCAATCCAGGCAGCGCCGCACAAGGCAGAAAATTAGCCAAAAATTTCACGCGGCAGAGAAATCTCATTCCCTCCCATCACGGCAAGTGACGTAGTCGATGCACCTCTCACAATTGAGATAAGCATTGGAACACACAATGTCCGCCGTATGTATGTGGATGGAGGGTCATCAGCAGAAGTACTATACGAACACTGTTTCGTACAGTTACGACAAGAAATAAGAAGCCAATTAGTACCGGCCACGTCGCCGCTCATCGGCTTTAGTGGAGAGACCATCTGGCCAATAGGACAGCTGCGTCTGCTTGTAACCATTGGGAATGAAGAGCATTCCACCACGGCGTGGATGAACTTTATGGTGATACACTCGCACTCTCTATACAATGGGATCATAGGCAGACCAGGTATCCTGGCCATACGGGTAGTACCCTCCACAGCTCACGGAATGATTAAATTTCATGTGGAAGGAGGAATTGTCACTATCTATAATGCAATCATACCACCATATGAGTGTCATGCTGTGACAACACCAGTTCCACCTGTTCCCCCCAAGGATGGATCACCACCTCCCAATTGGAAGGTGGCAATCCATCCTGAAACAAGAGGAATCCATAGGGGAAACACTCTCGGTTAGCGGCAATAGGGCCATGTGCTCTCTCTTAAAAGCAAACTTAGATGTATTCGCATGGGAGCCCAAGCATATGACAGGCGTACCGCGTGCGATAGCAGAACATAAGCTCCAAATCCTCCAGGGATATCCTCCCGTTAAGCAAAAGAAGCGCGGTCAGGCACCAGAACGCAGCCAGTAATATTAGATGAAGTACGGAAACTGGTGGATGCAGGTATCATGCGCGAGGTATACTACCACGAGTGGTTATCCAACCCGGTCATGGTGAAAAAGCATGATGGGAGCTGGCGCATGTGCGTGGACTTCACAGATCTGAACAAAGCCTGTCTGCAGGATTGCTATCCGTTACTGGAGATTGACTGGAAGGTGGAATCCCTATGTGGATATCCCTTTAAGTGCTTCTTTGATGCATACAAGGGATACCACCAGATCCAGATGGCGGAAGAGGACGTAGAGAAGACGGCGTTCCATACTAGTCAAGGCGTATACTGTTATACAAAAATGCCATTCGGACTAAAGAACGCCGGGGCAACATATCAGCGACTTGTTGACAAAGCCTTTGACTCACAGATAGGCCGCAATCTGGAGGTCTATGTTGATGATTTAGTCATCAAAAGTCATACGGAGGATGCACTTCTCCGTGACGTCCAAGAGACGTTCGACACCTTAAGGAGGATTAATATGAAACTGAATCCAAAGAAATGCACGTTTGGGGAAACTAAAGGGATGTTCCTTGGATATATGATTGATCCAAATGGCATCAAGCCTTGCCCGGAAAAGACGGACGCGGTAATACAGTTATCATCTCCTCAGACGCGGAAAGAGGTGCAATCATTAAATGGGAAGTTGGCCGGGCTAAACAGATTCTTGTCGAAGTCCGCGGAGAAGTCACTCCCCATATTCAAAACACTCAAGAAGTGCATCAAGAAGGGAGATTTCCGGTGGACAAAGGAAGTGGAGGAAGCTTTTGGTCAGCTCAAGAAACACCTCGCATCTCTTCCCATGCTAGTGGCCCCCCGACCTAAGGAGGAGCTCATCATGTATCTGTCGGCCACACACGGAGCAATAAGTGCGGTACTCATGACGGATAGGGACACAGTCCAAACTCCGGTCTAATTTATCAGTAGAACACTACAAGGGCCGGAGTTGAATTTTTCTTCCATGGAGAAATTGGTTTTGGCATTAGTGTTTGCTACAAAACGGCTACGCCGGTACTTTCAGGCGCACCCAATTATGGTTATTACTGATCAACCAATGAAACAAGTCATCTCCAGACCAGATGTGGCCGGCAGGCTACAGAAGTGGAGCATTCTATTGGGAGAACATAACATCTCTTATAGACCAAGGACGGCTGTTAAAGGCCAAATCTTGGCAGATTTCTTGATAGAGAAACCAGATGAGGACGGGCCGGTCGTACAACGAGAGGAAACTCCAGCAGAACCATGGGTATTATTTACAGACGGATCTTCGTGCACGGACGGATCAGGAGCTTGTCTCATCCTTACGAATCCGGAGGGAATGAAGTTTACATACGGCCTGCGCTTTGAGTTCACAGCCACCAATAATGAGGCAGAATATGAAGCGTTGATTGCGAGTTTAAACATCGCCGCTAGAATGGGAGTCCGCAACCTTGAGGCCTACGTGGACTCACGGCTTGTCGCGAACCACATTCTAGGGGGTTACATAGCCAAGGAGGATAACATGGTTCGATACTTGTAGAAAGTCAAGTCACTCATCGCTGCTTTCAGCAAGTTTTCTATCAAGCAGGTACCAAGAGGTGAAAACAAGAAGGCGGACGCTCTTAGCAAGATCACGTCTACAAGTTTCGCCCACTTATCCAAGCAAGTCTTGGTAGAAATACTAAAGGAAAAGTCTATAACGGAAGGGGATGTCATAGCCATAGTTGAGGAAGATGGACCTACATGGATGACCCCGATCATCAACTATTTGACTAATGAAACTTAAACTAGTATAAAAATTAAAGTTCGTTGAAGTGGTCTAATCGAATTGATTATTGGTTCAAAGTGCGACTCAGCTGTCTTTGGTGGGAACAAATGTTGTGTCGTTGTAGTAAAAGGAAAGTGCAAAACTTTAACGTAAATGGTTGTAATTTAAATCTAAATCTAATTTAAAATAATTGACGAGAAATTAAAGCGTGACGAAAAATTAAAAGACAATTAAAGTAAACAACGCAAACATAAAACTATCCTAAAGACAAACTTAAACTTAAACTAAGGGCAAGCTTAAACTAAATCTAAGGCAAGTAAATTTAAAGTGCAACTAAGTAAAAAGCCGGGAAAATTAAAGCTTAAAATTTTAAAAACATAAACTTAAAATAAACTAAAAACAGCTCATTCGGAAAAAAACCTTCGTTCGGAATAAATCACTCGTTCGGAATGTCACCTTCGTTCGGAATAATTCTTCTTCACTCGGAATAATTACCTCATGCGGAATAAAGATTCATCCGGAATAATCAAGCCAAAACACTCATTCGGAATAAAGTCTTCATGCGGAATATTCACATCAAACCCTTCATCCGGAATATTCCGAATGAACAACCTTGATCCGGAATATATGTTATTCCGAATGAACACTATTGATCCGGAATATTGATTGTTCCGAATGAACAACCTTGATCCGGAATATCAGGCTTTACTCGGAATATTTCACAACAACTCCTTTATCCGGAATAATTGTCTGAACCCTTGATTCGGAATAATCAACAGAAAGCCTTCATCCGGAATAAATCCTTTATTCGGAATATGTCACTTATCCGGAATAAATTATTTATTCGGAATATTTGCCTGCTGATTCGGAATAATCCACTGGTTCGGAATAAACTGTTGATCCGGAATATCAAGTTGATCCGGAATATGTTGCTGATTCGGAATAAACCTGGGAAAACTGAAATCACGAAGAACACGGGAAACAACAAAAAGAATGAATCTAATACAAAAAACTAATCAGATTAAACCCAAGGATTAAATCATAACAACTACTAATGAATAACTAACAATAATCAATCACACCAAATCAAACAAACTAACAATAATAATCAAAATAATCAAAACCCACTTAATCAATTTAATAAAAACTCAATAACATGAACATAACAATAAGCATAAAGATTAAAGATTAAACAAGAAAGGAAGATAAGAGATTAACAAGAAAAGTAAAGATTCAATAACAATAAAAAGGAAACTTACTTGAAATTAAAGGGATTTAAGGTGCAAGACAATTAAGTAAATAACATGAATTTAAAGAGCAAGTAATTAAAATGGTGGAAGAACTAATTGTCACTATTAGCCAACAAAAGTAAACAAATGACTAATGAGGTCTATTTATAGGGGAGGAGGCGATTAGTGGAAGGAATCTTCCTTCCCTCTTTCTTCTTTCTTTAATTATCTTTTAATCCTTCGTCTTTAGTCTTTAATCTTTTGTCTCGGGATTAATTTTGACTTGAGTTCTTCGGCTTTATTAAACTTCCGTCTTTGGACTTTTTCTTCGATAAATCTTCAGAATAGGCCTTGGACTTCCGTTCTTTTTGCACTCTTGATTTCTTGACTTCGTCTTTTGTCTTTTTCTTCGATAAAAGCCCGTGAAAGCCGTGTTTTCTTCCCTTTTAACATTTTGATCCTAAAATCACAACAAAAACACAAACCACGCATAATTCCGACATTTACGACATAAAATACACGTTTTGGCCTGGTTATTATTGTAATTAAGTGGTAAAAGGATGGGTGTTTACACACCTATCAAATCCCCTACACTTGACCATTGCAATGTCCTCATGTAATGCATTAGTTACAAAGCACGTTTTTACATTTTCCATCATAATTAATCCATATTGGCCTTTATTAAAGAGATAGATATATATAAACATTCAAAGGAAGAAAGTAAGTAAAGAAATCAAAGACATACCTTAGGGTTTTGGAAATTTCATGAATGATCATCATCCTCAAGTTTTCACATTCTCCAAACCAAGCTTAAAAACAAGATCATTGTTATTATAAGTTAGCAAACTAACACGAACTCATGTGGGCCGATTATTTACATAGACTCCCTTATTCCTAGGTGTATCTCTTATATTTTATTGTTGTCTTGAATGATCACGAGGATGCATTGTTGACTTATTTCGATAGTTATTTAGGCAGAAAATAAAGTGGGACGATTTAATCAATTGTTAGCTAAAGGACAAAATCTTATAAAACTACTTCTCGGGACCTCATAAAGTTCATATCTTGGCATAACTCGTTTCACGATTTGAGACCTTTCTCGGACCGATATTTGGCAGCGACTTCATACTTCAAATCTTTGAGAGACGTTCTTCAAAATTATGGTCTTCTCTTCATAATAGGAGTTTCTTCACTTAAAGTTTTGAGAGATTCTTCATACTTGGACCACGACTTCTTCATTTTTCTCCAATCTTTATTTTGGACTTTGATATACAACGATGGCCTCCTTTTAGGACTTGAATCTATTTATCCTTATACCTTGCTAGGGTCTTTTCGGATAGACTTCTCCATGATCTTTTGGGGAGTACTTGCTTTTCGTCGTGTGTCTCGATCCTTCATATTGATCTTTGATAAATGATTCTTCACATCACTTTGGATCTTTAGCAACAAAATGTAGCCCTCATGCCTTGTTAGGGCCTTTTCGGACTCGCCAATCTTCGCATCCCGCTTCAATAATTTATGCCTTGGCTATGAACTCTAATCCATACCGAGCAACTTTTAAACGATCTTGGGCTATAAGCTAAGTAACTTTTCAAATCGTACAACCTTATTTATTTCAGATAAATTTATTAACAAGCGATGGGAGAATAGGCTTATAATTAACTCACATAAATTCACGAAAGAATACCAAACTTATAATTGACTCTATCATCTCTCGTTCTCCATAATTTAAAATCTCAAGGAATGAGACTCGTGGATTCTTAGCCAATTAAATCAAAGTTTTGGGTTTTCGAGTCATCTATAGGATCTTGCAAATTCTTAGACTTTTTCAAGTTTAGAAAACGCATTTTAAAGTTCCCTTGATAAACGACTCTCTAGGGTCAATTATAGGAACTTGTGAAAAGTTCTTGTTCTTAACCCGTGTGAGTTAAGACTTTCGCGTTTTAAAGCTCCCTATATAAAAGCCTAGCAAAACTTGACTTAAACACGTTAAGGATACTAGCTAGAGTAAACTTAGATAAGTAAACTCGGGTTGAGTCAAAAGATTCACAACGTTGAAAATTAAAACCACTTTATTAAAATTTATTCTAGTAAAGAAAGAAAATAACTAAAATAAAGGAAAAACTACTAGGCCAAAATAGATCAAAAATTTTGAAAAATGTCGAAAAAATTGATTTTCCGGTTAAAATGAGGACAAATACAAGGAAAATACCACTTAACTTCGATAGAAGTCCCACTACACTTAATATAAACATTGTCCTCAATGGTTAAGCATGTGGGAGTAAACTCCCCTACACTTAGGACATTGTGCACTTTGTTTAAATCTCGCTTAGAAAGAGACAACTAAAGAGATTCCTATGTTAATATTGAGAAATATAAAATAGTGAATCGAAAAGAGTTTAAAATAGAACCGGGAAGACAGAAACACGGAATCACGGGTCGTCAAAAATCATCAAGAGTGGATCATTGAGTGCGCGAATCTCTGAATATGAGAAGAGAGGAAATAGCAAACACCAACGGGTCTCCCCTACACTTAGGATAAAGATAGCTAAAAGATAGATACTTGGGTTGCCTCCCAATAAGAGCTTGCTTTTTGATCACCGAGTCGTGAGCCTGACTCGACCTTGATTAGCATAGGAAGAAACTTGAAAAACATCCACCGGGATCAAATACATAGTTTTCGTCCATCAAGTAACACAAGCTTAAGGCGAACACGGCTAGCCACAGAAGAGTAGGCAAGGTTCCCTTAAGCAAAGATGGAGCACGGTGGAAGCAAGGGTGATGAGGTGCAAGCATATCTTCATAAGTTCCAAATAATTTTCCTTTTATTTCATCAGACGGATACTGAGATGGCTTAAAGATTCCAATACCGGGGTCAAACACCTTTTCCTTTAGGGGAAAATAGCACTCAGGCTCAACAGAATTTGAAGAACATCCGCTAAGAAAATGCACAACCTCGTCCTCAGAAGGTGGACAAAGAGGTGTCAAAACATACGTGTTGCGGATGTTGGTGTCGTCCGGTGTCGGCTCCTTTGAAAGAATATTCTTCAAATCCGTAGAAGAACAAAGACCATAATCATCAAAGTCCAAAGGAGGGGCATCACTCTCATGAGGGAAGTATGTATTGAGAAAAGTAGAAAAGTCTTCCTCAAATGAGTAGTCATCCAAAGTAGGATTAAGCATGGTTGGTGGAGGATCTTCATCATGAGAAGAATCACTCGAAAGAGTATCGGCCTCATCAAAATCATCATAAGTGGGCATGTCGGGATACTCGGAAGTAAAATCATCATAATCATCCCCATCGAAGCTAGAATCATCATCATAAGCATCATAGATCGATGGAGAATCATATATGGGTGAAGGTTCCAAATTGGAGAGAGAATCATCCACATCATCTTGAAACAGTGGATTATCATTGCAACAACCGAATAGAGGATTGTTGTAGACGACAAAATCGTCAAGCACATTAATCATATTCGCTGATTCTCTTCCACAGGATTTGCTTGTAAGCTTCCCCATATCAAAAACTTGTGTATCATCTCCGACTCTTAAGATGATTTCACATTTATCCACATCTATTAAAGCTCTACCGGTTCTAAAAAATGGGCGTCCAAGTATTAACGGAATACGAGGGTCCATTTAATAATCAACAACGACAAAGTCGACCGGAAAAGTGAATGTGCCAACTTTAATGAACACATCTTCGGCAATACCAACGGGGTAAGCGAGAGTGCGATTTGCAAGCTCAAGAGTCATCTTCCTTGGTGTAAGGTCAGGCAATGATAACTTTTTCCAAACACTTAAAGGCATCAAATTAATACTTGCCCCGAGATCGGCTAAGGCAGTAAATTTGTCGGTTTGGTTAAAAGTACAAGGTAGCACAAAACGACCGGGATCTCCAAGTTTTTCCGGAAGTTCTTTAAGAAGGACTGCAGAGCAATTTTCATTCAAGCGAGTATTAACAAACTCGACAATCTTCTCCTTCTTGTTAAGCAATTCCTTAAACATCTTGAAAAATTGCGGCATTTGGGCAAGAGCTTCAACAAGGGTAAAGGTGACTTTCATTCCGGCAATCTTTTCCAAAAAGTTAGCGACTAGAATGTCATTCTTAGTCAAAATTCTAGCCTTGTTGAGTCGAGAAGGGTAAGGAATGCTGGGGTTGGGTGGTGGAGGTGTAGAAGGTGAAGGTTGAGATGTTGAAGGGTTAAAGGTGGAAGGTGGGGTTAATGGAGGATTCGTCTTGGGTACTTCTTCATGACGAGGCGAAGACGGTGATGGTGAACTAATACTCGGTGTGGGAGTAGCAGGGATAATGGTGGTGGAGGAGGTGTAGATGGTGTAACTGGGGGTGGGATAGATGGTCCTACTAAAGTAACTCCACTACGGGTAGTAATAGCACTCACATTCGCTCTCGGATTGGTGACGGTGTTTGAAGGTAGAGATCCCGAAGTAGAGGGTTGAGTGGTGGGTAAGAAACTAGCCAGCATATTCTTCAAATCATTCGTTTGATTGCTGAAGGAGGATTGTATATCATTTCGAATCTCGGATCTAATGTCATTCCCTTGCTTAGTGATATCCCCTTTCAAATTGATAATTTGGCTTTGCAGATTCTTAATTTGCTCTCCTTGGGTTCTTATTAAAGCTTCAACATCTTGATTAATGGGTGGGGCTTGTTGAGCGGGTGGGTGATAAGGATTAGAAGCTCGAGGTGGGATTTGGTTGCTTCTATTATAATTGTTGTTGGGGTTGTGGTTTTGAGGAGACAAACCGGGTGAAAGATAGTTGTTTGACCGGTAACTTAGCAAATTTCGATCCCCTTGAGGTCGGGCTTGGTAATTTTCCGGTGAATAATTACCATAAGCCGCATACACGTTTTCCGGATTGCCTTGAGTAGAAGGACAATCAGTGTATGAGTGAGGACCGCCACATGTCTCACAAGGATTTGCTACAGCTTTAACTTGTTGTTGTTGGTTTGTAGCGATGAGCAAGATATTTTTGTTCATTTCAGCCATCATGCGGGTGAATTCGGTCATGTCGGGGTTTGCTGAAGTAGAAGAAACATTGACTCTCGGGTTGTTCCTTGAAGAAGCGTAGGAATCCCAATTTTTGTGATGACTAGTCATGTTCTCAATAAGCTCTCTACACTCCTCGGGTCTTCTTTTCATAAATGTGCCACCGGCGGCTGCATTAATCATATCACGATCACGAAAAGTCAAACCGTTGTAGAAAGTATCAATGAAGGTCACGGGGAGCATGTTGTGGTTTGGACATCGATCGATCAAAACATTATATCTTTCCAAAGCATCAAAGAGAGATTCATAGGGTTCTTGCATGAAACCGCTGATTTGATTTCGAAGGCTCGTGACCATGGATGGTGTAAAGTAGCGCGACAAAAAGCGTTGAGTCATGTCATCCCATGTATGAATGGAATTCTTCGGGAGACGATCAAACCATTTCTCGGCGTGGTGTGAAAAAGTATGTGGAAAGAGTTCAAGGCGAAGGACATCCATAGTAGCACCGGGCAACTTCATGCTTTGGGTAATAGTAATGAATTTGTCGAGGTGTTTGTTGGCATCATCATCAGGCATTCCACGGAATGGATTAGTTTGCACTTGTTGTATCATGTGATGCTTCAACGAAAACTCCGGAGCCGTGATTTGCATCGGCGCAATCGGTCCTCCTCGTCCAAACATTGTGGGTTGACAAAGCTCCTCCATTGTCCGAAGATCGGGCTGTGGAAGAACATTGTTGTTGTTATTGTTGAGGTGCGGTGGATTATTGTTGTTGTTCACACCTACCATAGCTAAATCTTCACGAGTCTCGGGCTCTGGATAAGTAGAAGATCTAGTACGCATACACCTGCAAAATCAAAAGAAAACAATACCAAAGAAATAGACAATATATATAAACTATAAAAATAAAAATAAAATCTTTTTGGATTTTTGAAAATTTTTAATTTTTATGGATTTTTGGAAATTTTTAAGCAAGAAAAATAATGCTCACGGATGAAAGGGTCCCAAAAAGCAACGTCTCTCACAGAAAACCGTTAATCTTTACGAAAAGAGCCGGCAGCGGCACCATTTGATAACTAGCTTTTGCCTAGTATAAAAATTAAAGTTTGTTGAAGTGGCCTAATCGAATTGATTACTGGTTCAAAGTGCGACTCAGTTGTCTTTGGTGAGAACAAATGTTGTGTCGTTGTAGTAAAAGGAAAGTGCAAAACTTTAACGTAAATGGCTGTAATTTAAATCTAAATCTAATTTAAAATAATTGACGAGAAGTTAAAGCGTGACAAAAAATTAAAAGACAATTAAAGTAAAAAACGCAAACTTAAAACTATCCTAAAGGCAAACTTAAACTTAAACTAAGGGCAAGCTTAAACTAAATCTAAGGCAAGTAAATTTAAAGTGCAACTAAGTAAAAAGGCGGGAAAATTAAAGCTTAAAAATTTAAAAACATAAACTTAAAATAAACTAAAAACAGCTCATTCGGAATAAACCTTCGTTCGGAATAAATCACTCGTTCGGAATGTCACCTTCGTTTGGAATAATTCTTATTCACTCGGAATAATTACCTCATGCGGAATAAAGCTTCATCCGGAATAATCAAGCCAAAACACTCATTCGGAATAAAGTCTTCATGCGGAATATTCACATCAAACCCTTCATCCGGAATATTCCGAATGAACAACCTTGATTCAGAATATATGTTATTCCGAATGAACACTCTTGATCCGGAATATTGATTGTTCCGAATGAACAACCTTGATCCGGAATATCAGGCTTTACTCGGAATATTTCACAACAACTCCTTTATCCGGAATACTTGTTTGAACCCTTGATTAGGAATAATCAACAGAAAGCCTTCATCCGGAATAAATCCTTTATTCGGAATATATCAGTTATCCGGAGTAAATTCTTTATTCAGAATATTTGCCTGCTGATTCGGAATAATCCATTGGTTCGGAATAAACTGTTGATCCGGAATATCAAGTTGATCCGGAATATGTTGCTGATCCGGAATAAACCTGGGAAAACTGAAATCACGAAGAACACGGGAAACAACAAAAAGAACGAATCTAATACAAAAAACTAATCAGATTAAACCCAAGGATTAAATCATAACAACTACTAATGAATAACTAACAATAATCAATCACACCAAATCAAACAAACTAACAATAATAATCAAAATAATCAAAACCCACTTAATCAATTTAATAAAAACTCAATAACATGAACATAAACAATAAGCATAAAGATTAAAGATTAAATAAGAAAGGAAGATAAGATATTAACAAGAAAAGTAAAGATTCAATAACAATAAAAAGGAAACTTACTTGAAATTAAAGGAATTTAAGGTGCAAGACAATTAAGTAAATAACATGAATTTAAAGAGCAAGTAATTAAAATGGTGGAAGAACTAATTGTCACTATTAGTCAACAAAAATAAACAAATGACTAATGAGGTCTATTTATAGGGGAGGAGGGGATTAGTGGAAGGAAGCTTCCTTCCCTCTTTTTTCTTTCTTTAATTATCTTTTAATCCTTCGTCTTTAGTCTTTAATCTTTTGTCTCGGGATTAATTTAGACTTGAATTCTTCGACTTTATTAAACTTCCGTCTTTGGACTTTTTCTTCGATAAATCTTCAGAATAGGCCTTGGACTTCCGTTCTTTTTGCACTCTTGATTTCTTGACTTCGTCTTTTGTCTTTTTTCGATAAAAGCCCGTGAAAGTCGTGTTTTCTTCCCTTTTAACATTTTGATCCTAAAATCACAACAAAAACACAAACCACGCATAATTCTGACATTTACGACATAAAATACACGTTTTGGCCTGGTTATTATTGTAATTAAGTGGCAAAAGGATGGGTGTTTACACACCTATAAAAACTCTTCCCGATGAGGAAAAGGCGACACGGCGTATCAAAAGGATGTCGCAACACTTCCAGCTTCGAGAAGGTATTCTTTATAAGCGCTCTTTCTTACAGCCGTGGTTGCGGTGTGTTGGGCCACCCCAGGCTACTTATGTGATCAGTGAGATACATCAAGGGATACGCGGAATGCACGCGGGCCCCTGATTTGTAGTAGCTCGAGCTCTACGCACATGATATTATTGGCCTACTATGCATAGGGATGCACGCGACATGATTCGCAAGTGTAGTGATTGCCAAATGCACAGACCAGTACCACGACATCCGCAACAGGAACTTACACCTATTACATCCCCATGGCCATTCTATAAGTAGGGGATTGACATTGCAGGACCTTTTCCCGTAGCTGCGGGGGGAGTTAAGTTCTTGATTGTCGCAATGGACTACTTTACACGCTGGATAGAGGCTAAGGCAGTCAAATCCATCACAGGAAAACAAGATAAAAAGTTTGTTTGGGAGAACATCGTGTGCCGTATTGGCTTACCAGGAGAAATCATCTCAGACAACGGGAAGTAGTTCACGGATAATCCATTCAAGGACTGGTGCGTAGCATTGAATATCAAACGGCGCTTCACATCTGTTAAACATCCGCAGACAAATGGTCTTATGGAACGAGCAAATAGAAGCTTGGGTAAAGGCATCAAGGCACGCTTGGATGAACGAAGCGCCAAATGGGTGGATGAACTGCCACATGTTCTATGTGCACATAGGACTATGATCAAAACAGCCAATGGGGATACTCCATTTGCACTGGCCTATAGCACTAAAGCTGTTATACCAGCAGAAATCGGAATGCCGACCATCCGCACAGCGGAGGTTAATGTCATCACAAACGACGAGCAGCTCCGGATCAATCTGGACTTCTTGGAGGAAAAATGAGAAATAGCGGCTATCAATGAGGCCAAGTCCAAAGCACGGATGAAGGCTTATTATGACGCCAAGGTTAAAGGTGTTTCTTTTTGACCGGGAGATTATGTTTATCGTGCCAACGAGGCAAGTCGAGCGGAGAATACAGGAAAGTCGGGCCCTAAGTAGGAAGGACCGTATGAGGTTACGGAAGCCTTAGGACGGGGTGCGTACAAGTTACGTGACATGGATGGCCGCGACCTGGAACGCAGATGGAATATCTGCAATCTTAAAAGGTGCTATCTTTACGAGCTTCGACTTCCGCATGGACACTTCGCTATATCTGGCTTCAATGAAGATCCATGTGTTCTCTTTGTTTTGTTTTTTATGCTTTCTAGGTTCCCTTTGTTTTTAGGATTTCCCATTCTTGTTAAAACAAAAAACGTAAACGTCTGAATAAAATACCGTGGTGCCTAGCTAGCCCCACGGCTCGTTCTTGTGCAAATTATTGTCTTACTTTTTAGATTCTATTATTGTCGTATAGATTTAGTTGTTATTACTATAATGTGTTATCTCTTATTCATATGCATTCATTCAATACCGTACATGTACTATGCGCCTCCAGGCGGGGTATGAGGATTAAGTGAACCTAATAATTCAACTTGTCGCATAAGAGGGGTGCAACCCCAGTGACGCGGATCATGTATCCTTACTAGACACCTTACTCACAAGACGTTGTGATAAGTTTCCATATGCCGCGCTCACGTAGTGCTTTGCATGGTAAAGACGCGCGACGCACATCTAGTAAAATATAGACTTGATTGTATTTTTGAGTAAGACGTGACATGTCATGCAACACAGGTATATGATATCTAAAAAAATAAAAACAACAAAATACACAAGTTTCAAATTCAAAACACCAACATAGCCGTAGTGTCACACCCCACCATGGCGGAATATGGGGCGCGACGTATGGATATCATCACAACAACAGCGTGTCTATAGAGAAAACTAAATGAAATTGAAATATCATAGATGGCGACACAAATGTCGTGACAATATCTCAACAATGCAGGCGTCTAGGTAAGTAGGTAACAGGCCTACCTCTTACCAAAGACATACAAATAAACAAACATCAAACATATAGGTACCACAACGTTCACTTAATCAAAACACAAAATAAAATCTAAGAGGAAAGGGATTCCTCCGAATGCAATCCTAGCAGCCTCTATACTCTAGCCACTTCTAACATCATCTTGCACAACTACCTCACCTGAAAATGACACTAAAATCTGTCAACATAAAGTTGGTGAGAACATAGGTTTAAGTTATCTAGAACATCATAAGAAACCTTGACATCCGCTGTAAATAAGTTGAATAAAAACAGTTTATAGTAATGGACCATAATGTGATAATCATGCTACATGCATCCACAACAAAACTCAAGCCAAGTACCAACCACATCTACAATTCACAAAGCACATTATAACAATCAAGAAGTATCCCGTCACACGCACAAGAACACACACCACACTATCCGGATCTTTCCCACACCACCTGTGGAAGATGAACTATATCCCCGTCGAGATATCTTGCCTCCGAAGAGACGATGCACAAGTACTCAGGACGGATCGTGCCCCACGCTCCACACACATCACAACTGGTCCCATAGACGCCCATACATCTATGTACCAAAGCCAATCACAATCCAAACAAGATTCACATAGCAGAACACGTACCAAAGCACATATGAGAACACATAAGCACGCAAGTCACACAATAACACATTTATGTCCACACATTTTATAACATAGTACTAAATCATGTTAAAGAACATTACAAGTGTCATCTCCATCCCATACTGGAAAAAAACATTTAAAAACGTAGTAAAATGGGACTATGAACTCACTTGATTGCTTCTCCAAAGTCCTTGCTCTAGCCCCAAGCTAATAATCCAAAAACACATAAATCAATACATGAACCAACCTCTAAAATGGTTCATCAACCTATGATGGACATCTAACCTCCTCTCATATAAATACCCCATTTATAACTCTAAACACCCCATTACCCTTCCCTAACAAGTCCTTAACTTGGTTAAGTTTAATAGCTATCCCGTTCACAATTTTACACAAAACAGTCCCAGTTTTAGGTCTCAAAACTTTAAGTCAAACGTCCACTTAAACATATCCATGGTTTCTGTAAAAGGAATATTCATACCCTTACATATGTTGGCTAACACCTCCCACTTGCCCTAACCTTAAAGCTACTGTTAAGGCCCTGATATATATATATATACTTTTGTCATTCCAGTTTTCCTGATTTTAAACGTATGAAAAGTTCATTACCATTAGAGGGTCTTACCCTAAACCACAATCTTAGCCCAAGTGCAGATCCTTATTACAATATATAAACCATCTCTCATGTTCGTGAGAAGATCCCAATGCAACCCTAAGTACCCCAAACAACCCAAAACTTAAAAAGAAAACAGGCTGAATTCAAAACTGTTTTGACCTCCGACTGTTGTAACCTGTTTTTGACCCACTTCCCTACCTCCAATTTAGTTATAGTTTCTTTCATTGGAAAGCCACTTCAAATACCTTTTC
The DNA here is from genome assembly GCA_025667525.1 of Glebionis coronaria. NCBI lineage: Eukaryota > Viridiplantae > Streptophyta > Magnoliopsida > Asterales > Asteraceae > Glebionis > Glebionis coronaria. The sequence goes on from JANFOE010000772.1 coordinate 392,484, forward strand.
AGGGGTATGTGGATCGTAAGATAAAAATTTGTAGAGCTCCCTATATGATCAAAACAATGACCCAAAATTCTGCCCAGTTTTTAAAAACGGGTTTAACAAAATCAACCTCATTAATTAACCCTAATCCCTCTAATTACAAGCCCTAATTTATGTGATCATCATATTATGATTAATACAACATTAATTTACTGTTTTTATATTAAACCCTAACCCTAATCCATCAATAGATGATTAAATAAACATAAAAACAATTTAATTAAAAAGGGATTTGAAGGTTTTACCTTTAAATTAATGGAAGAAGAAAAAAACTATGAAACCCTAAAAACTCTCCCAAAAACCGTCGACCATTAATCTCCAGGGATTTAATTATGCTCTTTTGGTAGTAAATATTATAATATATAGGGTGTGGGTGAATCCTTGTCCAACCCAAACCCAACTTTCCTTTTTCCTCTTTTTTTCTTTTTTTTTCCTTCTTTTCTTTTTTTCCAAACCGACTAACACCCCCTTAATTTTCGTTTTTTTTTCTTTTTATTATTAATATATGTATTAATAATATTACCTTAATTTTCCTTAATTTATTTCACCTCTTAAAGCCTCCAAAACCCCAAAACCGTAAAACTAGTCAGTTTTTACGCGTTTTACCATAAAATACGTAAAATATACACTTTTATAAAAAATCTCAAATTTTGAAATAAACTTTATAACTAAGTCCTAAATGACTTAAAACCATCCCGAAAAATATTCATATGGATAATTACCTCACCCGAGACCTCTAAATGCTAAACCGTAAATCCTAAAAAAAATACTACTACTATAATACTTATACGTATACGTAAACACCACAATATCACCATTTTCATTTCATAGTCACCACTTGTGAGCTCATGAACATGAAATAACCGTTCCTCGATTTACTTATGAGTACTCTATACTCATAAACGATAACCACACCAACCTCGTTCACACAAAATAAACACGTAAACACACAATTCAAGTAAGCACACATAAAATAACCTAAAAGTAAGACCAAGTGACAAACCCAAAACCTAGGGTTGTCACATCACTCCCTCCTAATAGAAATCTCGTCCCGAGATTTACTCCCAAACTCAAACTTATTCTCAGCAAACAAACGAGGATGCATATCCCTGATAAAACCTTCACGTTCAAACGTGAACTCAGTTTACACGAAAATAATCTCAACCAACAACACATGAGCCTTAACCGTCCGTGAGGAAACTTATCAAAACCATAAAGTTATGTAACCAACCTAACTAAATCTCGCAACTCATCAGACAAGAACTGTCTTGAAACCAAGTTAGGAGCCGTCACATAACTCAACGGGTTTAACACTGTCACCCCGATTTCAGTCTTACTCATAAATACCATAAATCAAAACTCATCAACATATAACCACGTATAATAAGGTCTAAAGAACTCTCAAATTCCTTCCCAACTCATCTCTATGTTAACCCTCCAAGTGTCCATTACCACAAAATACCCAAAACACGAGTTTAAACCATATTGTCCGAAAATTAACCTTGAACTCAACACTTGTACAATTAATTCGACCAAGCTACTGACTTCCAATTACGAAACTTTCTAAATATTTGAAAAGTATGTTCCGAGTATATAATTTTAGGCTTTTGAATCACCCAAAAACCTTTAAAAACGAATAAGTTATGACCAAAACGATTTTTCTCAAAATCTGCCTAGGCATTAGCGACAGTTTCTGACAGTTAGCGACATATTTTGACAGTTTAGCGACAGTTTCTGCCTACTCCGATTTATACCAAATTAAAAAAAAACGATTTTTAAACCCTAAAACCCCCCATTAATTACCAAAACTAGAACCTAATTTATTTTAATTCCAGAAAATTAAAACTCTATTAATTACATGATTTTAACATATTTCACTAAATAAGAACAAAATTTTTAACTTAAGAACAATAACTCTAGGTGATCAAAACCAAAATATTTTAAAATAACCGAGTCATGCTTATATGTTAAAGAATTTATATTCCACCTTATTTGAAACATGTTTCCGACACTTCCTTATTTCATCGACTACCAACAACTTTTTTTTCAATTTGCAAGTTCTATTTTTTTTACCATGTATAACTCGAAACAAAAGATATCGTTACCCCAAAAAGAAATCTCCACCATCTCAAAAGCCCTCACGCCAAAAGTACCGTACAAACAAACACGTGAAATGAGGACCCGAGCAATGCGCTACTACAGAAGTTGAACATCTCAAAAAGAAACGAGGCTAGCAACCATCCCAAGAATACAACCGGTAAGTAGAAAATAATTTTACATACATAGGCATAAGCGTACATACACTCAAATCCATCCAACATATACTATACAAGCATGTATTAACTCTCTTTCATGCAATCATACTTGAAAGTCCAGTGGTGTTGTGGCACATATATAATTATGTAGGTCTCCATAATTATACATGTTCCCTTTCACCAATGTCTCCCTCCTATGATGACACTTATAAGAAATTAATACTACACATAACACATAATCCAACAACTCACAAGCACATAACCACACAAGATAAGATCCAAAACCCCATGTATTAAAATACCATGTATTAAAATAACATAGCCAATGCACGAAACACATAAACTCGTAGTCCAGCTGAACCAGCGTAGACAAAATTCGAAATGTATAAAGAACATGAAAACATAATTAAGCGAAATCCAACAATGACTAGCGTATACGACCATGGTTCCACCCGCACTAATCAAAACTCGTAAAGAAAATAACATGTAGTTAAGTATGAACCATAGTAGTTCATAACCTAACAAATACTGCGAAAATAATATTCAAACACATCAATTACAATAAAATTCACACATACTCCTATGACGCCTATATGCAGGGACCCTTAAGCTATAGACTAGGCTACACGACTAGGCAACCTAATTCTCTATAACCATTGGCTCTGATACCATTCTGTCACACCCCACCATGGCGGAATATGGGGCGCGACGTATGGATATCATCACAACAACAGCGTATCTATAGAGAAAACTAAACGAAATTGAAATATCATAGATGGCGACACAAATGTCGTGACAATATCTCAACAATGCAGTCGTCTAGGTAAGTAGGTAACAGGCCTACCTCTTACCAAAGACATACAAATAAACAAGCATCAAACATATAGGTACCACAACGTTCACTTAATCAAAACACAAAATAAAATCTAAGAGGAAAGGGATTCCTCCGAATGCAATCCTAGCAGCCTCTATACTCTAGCCACTTCTAACATCATCTTGCACAACTACCTCACCTGAAAATGACACTAAAATCTGTCAACATAAAGTTGGTGAGAACATAGGTTTAAGTTATCTAGAACATCATAAGAAACCTTGACATCCGCTGTAAATAAGTTGAATAAAAACAGTTTATAGTAATGGACCATAATGTGATAATCATGCTACATGCATCCACAACAAAACTCAAGCCAAGTACCAACCACATCTACAATTCACAAAGCACATTATAACAATCAAGAAGTATCCCGTCACACGCACAAGAACACACACCACACTATCCGGATCTTTCCCACACCACCTGTGGAAGATGAACTATATCCTCGTCGAGATATCTTGCCTCCGAAGAGACGATGCACAAGTACTCAGGACGGATCGTGCCCCACGCTCCACACACATCACAACTGGTCCCATAGACGCCCATACATCTATGTACCAAAGCCAATCACAATCCAAACAAGATTCACATAGCAGAACACGTGCCAAAGCACATATGAGAACACATAAGCACGCAAGTCACACAATAACACATTTATGTCCACACATTTTATAACATAGTACTAAATCATGTTAAAGAACATTACAAGTGTCATCTCCATCCCATACTGGAAAAAAACATTTAAAAACGTAGTAAAATGGGACTATGAACTCACCTGATTGCTTCTCCAAAGTCCTTGCTCTAGCACCAAGCTAATAATCCAAAAACACATAAATCAATACATGAACCAACCTCTAAAATGGTTCATCAACCTATGATGGACATCTAACCTCCTCTCATATAAATACCCCATTTATAACTCTAAACACCCCATTACCCTTCCCTAACAGTCCCAGTTTTAGGTCTCAAAACTTTAAGTCAAACGTCCACTTAAACATACCCATGGTTTCTGTAAAAGGAATATTCATACCCTTACATATGTTGGCTAACACCTCCCACTTGCCCTAACCTTAAAGCTACTGTTAAGGCCCTGATATATATATATATATATATATATATATATATATATATATATATATATATATACTTTTGTCATTCCAGTTTTCCTGATTTTAAACGTATGAAACGTTCATTACCATTAGAGGGTCTTACCCTAAACCACAATCTTAGCCCAAGTGAATATCCTTATTAGAATATATAAACCATCTCTCATGTTCGTGAGAAGATCCCAATGCAACCCTAAGTACCCCAAACAACCCAAAACTTAAAAAGAAAACAGGCTGAATTCAAAACTGTTTTGACCTCCGACTGTTGTAACCTATTTTTGACCCACTTCCCTACCTCCAATTTAGTTCTAGTTTCTTGCATTGGAAACCCACTTCAAATACCTTTTCAGGGGTATGTGGATCGTAAGATAAAAGTTTGTAGAGCTCCCTATATGATCAAAACAATGACCCAAAATTCTGCCCAGTTTTTAAAAACGGGTTTAACAAAATCAACCTCATTAATTAACCCTAATCCCTCTAATTACAAGCCCTAATTTATGTGATCATCATATTATGATTAATACAACATTAATTTACTATTTTTATATTAAACCCTAACCCTAATCCATCAATAGATGATTAAATAAACATAAAAACAATTTAATTAAAAAGGGATTTGAAGGTTTTACCTTTAAATTAATGGAAGAAGAAAAAAACTATGAAACCCTAAAAACTCTCCTAAAAACCGTCGACCATTAATCTCCAGGGATTTAATTATGTTCTTTTGGTAGTAAATAATATAATATATAGGGTGTGGGTGAATCCTTGTCCAACCCAAACCCAACTTTCCTTTTTCCTCTTTTTTTCTTTTTTTTTCCTTCTTTTCTTTTTTTCCAAACCGACTAACACCCCCTTAATTTTCGTTTTTTTTCTTTTTATTATTAATATATGTATTAATAATATTACCTTAATTTTCCTTAATTTATTTCAGCTCTTAAAGCCTCCAAAACCCCAAAACCGTAAAACTAGTCAGTTTTTACGCGTTTTACCGTAAAATACGTAAAATATACACTTTTATAAAAAATCTCAAATTTTGAAATAAACTTTATAACTAAGTCCTAAATGACTTTAAACCATCCCGAAAAATATTCATATGGATAATTACCTCACCCGAGACCTCTAAATGCTAAACCGTAAATCCTAAAAAAAATACTACTACTATAATACTTATACGTATACGTAAACACCACAATATCACCATTTTCATTTCATAGTCACCACTTGTGAGCTCATGAACATGAAATAACCGTTCCTCGATTTACTTATGAGTACTCTATACTCATAAACGATAACCACACCAACCTCGTTCACACAAAATAAACACGTAAACACACAATTCAAGTAAGCACACATAAAATAACCTAAAAGTAAGACCAAGTGACAAACCCAAAACCTAGGGTTGTCAAACGTAGTCATCACGGGCTTGCTTGCATAAATATGACAAGTTATCACAACAACATCAGTTTTAGCCGTATACATACACGGACGAATAAAATAGTACAAATGTTTACAATGTAAATGACAAGGGAGGTAGGAATTCCCCTATCTCTTTCTTCCCTTCTTCAATCAAAGTGCGAAGGACCTCCCTGTGCGCATTCCTTCCTTCTTGGGCCCTGATCATGTTTGCGTCCAGCGCCTCGGTCAGGAGTTTTTCACCTTTCATCACCTTCGACGCAGAGTCGTAGGTAGGCAGGGTTAGTTGGATAGGATCGGCGGTGAGCTTCGAGATTATTACCCCATTGGGAGCATCCTTCAGTAACTCTAGCTCGTCTAGGAAAGGGTGTTGGATTTCAGCAAGGACAGCGATTGATGCGGTCATCTTATCTCCGGCTAGAGGTTTGTGGTAGGCATGCTGGGTAATATCTTTTTGCTTGCCTATGAGCTCCGCAGCTTTGACCAGCCCCTCGTGCCTACCACGGTCGATACCGTCTGATACAACGTCAGAAAAAGCCTGCAGGCAGGTAAGGAGCCTCCGTTACCTTGCTCACGGTGAGCCGCATTCCCTGACCAATCATCCATCTACGCCCAGCTATGGCTGTGAGCAAAGGAGGGCACATCATTTCGGCACAGTCCGCTGCCATCTTGCTTAGTTTACCCTCAGCTATTGTAGTTTGCTCATCCAAGGTGGTCCACGCCTGGGTTAGTTCATCCTTCAGCGTGTCGCGCTCCTGAGCAATGGTAAAGGCTTGTACGGTGACGGCTTTAGTAGCAGCTTCATCTGCGGTTACCTATACACAACACTTGGAGTTACTACAAAGGCAACATAATTTTTTGCATGCACAAAAGAGGTGTTAATGTAGGAAGTATACCTTCTCATTAGATGTTGCTAAGAGGGCCTCCAGCTCGACGATACGTTCCTCACGAGCATTGGCGTGATGGGCTTGCTCCTTGACGGTGGACTCTGCTACGACCAATGCTGCCTGCAAGGATGTGATAGTTTTCTCGTGCTTACCCACCAGTGCTTCACGGCGAGCTATCTTTTTATCAGCACACCTCATGTTAGCCAAGGCCTTGATCAGACGGCGTCTTAGGGCCGCACCAACTGTCACCTGGTGTGCGGAGGATACATCAAACTGCTCCAGCAATGTCTCACGCTCTAGTTCGTCCAAGTCTTGCGCCAACGCTGGAGGAGTGATGTGTTCGATGAATTCAGTGCACTCGGACTCTGCCTCCAACCTTGTTAAGCTGGATAAATTCCATGCTAGGCGAAGGCTGGTGTCGGGTCCCTCAGGATGTAGCTCCTCGGCATGGGTCACGAGAGGAGATGGAGGTCTCATTGATGTCACGGGAGAAGGTTCCCTTTCCACCTCCTTTCTTGAGCCACGGTTGCCAGGTCCGCCCTGTTATTAACATACTTATTAGTTCTGTTTATAGATTTATATCCTTTGGAGTATTAAATGGGTACTTACGTAGTACCAGTCACGGGTTCCGTGGTGGTAGGAGCCACGGCATTAACATGAGTGGCTATCCAGACTTGCTCATCCGTGTGCGGCGAGGGGTCGACCTGGGCCGTAGCGGTGCTGCTTCCTTCCTGGAACTAGGGATGGTCTTTCCTTAGCTTCTTCGGGGGAGCATTATGTGCCCCGCCCCATCCCCTAGAGTTTTTGCTACCCTCCTGATAGTCTTCCTTTTCTTGGATTTGGGCTTGGGGGACCCAGAAGCTTGCATGGTTTCTTCGTCATCACCGGTGCGATTGTCAGCAGGGTTGGTGAACTCTTCCTCTTCTTCTTCTTCTTCATTCTGGTGCGGTACGGCGTCCTCCAGCAGCAGTTCTCCACCATCTTCATTATGGAAGTCAAGAGCGGACTTCTCAATCACGGGCTCTTCCTCGTCTGATCGCGACTCAGTGGTTTCTTCCAGCATGATGGTTTTGTCTGCGGTGGCTTCCAGCAGGGGGAGTTCATTTTCTTTCAGTGGTCGGAAACCTTCAGGAAATTTGCTTGGATCGCCTTGGCGCAATAATCCGTGTAGGTTCATCTCTGCGGACATGTGTATATATACGGATTAGTAAGTTCACAAAGTACAATGAGGCATTTTTTACATCTACAAATATAAGAAGACCTACCCTGCCTACATTCGGTCAGAAAGCATGGATACCTATCCTCCCTCCCATAGTAGTAGCGGCTGATCCCTACTAGGCACAGGAAGTGCTCTGGCAAACCCCTATGAAATTCTGTGCGGTGGGTATCTAGGATTTTCAAATCCTTACTACTATAGTCTTTGGATTTGGGAGGATAGTCTTTGGGTACCCTGGTTTTGAGGACGAATGGGGTAGGGAATACTTTCTCATCCACGAAAAAGTAATGGTCGTACCAATTCTTGAGGGAGTCTAAGGGCTTCCTATAAGTCATGGGGGCGTTCGCGGACCGTTTTTTGAACGACAGCCACCTATTCACTAGTTGGGGGGAGTAAAAGACCCTAAATAGATTCACGGTCGGGGTTACCTCGCACGTATGGCAGGTAATCTCAAACTGATTGATTTTGCATGCCCCTATGCAATGCAGTTGGGTTATGTGGAAGTCATAGTATAGAAGCAGATCTACCAAAAACTTAGATAAGGGGACACGGTAGTTATCCGAATCAAATAGGCGCGTGTACACGCCTATCTTCCCCTTTGGAGCATTCGTAATCGCTTCACCATCACCTGGATAGGTCAGATGTACGCTTTCGGGAATATAATACTTAGACAAAAAGTCTATGTATTTCTCCGCAGGCATCACGTTAAGGACATCCGTAATAAGGGGATTGTCCTTCACCATGTTTTATAAAAAAGATTTGAGAGGCGTGATGATCTAACCTGCGGCGGGGAAAATCTGGGGGATAAGAAGTGAAGGTATGAAGGAATAAGCTTGGGAGGAACAATCGTGGAATGCAATATAAACTGTTTGTGTAACAGTGGCACACACCAACTCTTATATAGAGTTGCCTCGATTTCCGAGGTAGCAGGGATGTTCGCCACGTGTAAGCCACTACGCCCATCCAACGGATGTGATTTCTGGCACTTCTAAAACGTCAGAAGAGACCCACGGGTCACTTCTTGGCAGTTTTACGTGGCTCAAGGGTGGGCCTTTCTGGTGCACTTTTGCAGGCGTCGTCTGACTATTGACTACAATTAATGCATTCATTAAAGTTGTCCCGGTCGGTTTATTTTGGAGTGCGGCCGTAATTGCAACAAACAGGTCTACATGACATTGTATAGTCTAGAGGTTACACCTACAGCTGTAACAACTAGACTAGAGGGACATGATGACGTATAGTCCCCAGCCGATTCATGAACCCGGCCCACGGTACCTACCCGTATCCGGGCCATCACGGATGGGTGGGATTAATGTCATTTAAGCCTATGGGCTTAAATGAACAGTAACCGCACACACGTGTGCGGCCCACGGCCCGACATGGCCGGTACAGGGTTAGACAGAATCATACTCTTACTATGATTGGGATTTATCCCAAAGGAGAGGATATTCACTCACCATAATTAGAAGATAACAATCAATCTAATTCTAGTACTTATCCTTTCCTTGGGGCCGAAGCATCAGTGACAGCCCATTAGGGTTTCACTGCCTATATAAGGAACCCCCAAGGGTTCCACAAAGGTATTACATTCTACACACTCACATCTCATCCGATTCTCATAACCCTAACTGATTACTTACTCTCACGCCGGAGTCTAATCGTGGGATACATTCCCACGGTAAGCCTAACGCGTGTTGTTTTAGTGTGCAGGATCCCAACCAGATAATTCAGTTGGTGCAGGAGCCGGAGTCCAGCCAACCCAAATTAAGCCTAATTCGGGTCTAGCAAGGATCACCCAACTTTTGTATCAACATAAACGTAAGTACGTAACGTAGAGTTATCCGGTTTAGACGTAGTTGATGCTACTTTTAGACGTAAACCCTTATTTCTTCCCAAAGGTGAGTGAGTTCATAAATTAATAATAAAATAATGATTTTAAAATAATACTTGAGAATAAAATAACGACCTTAAATTGACGTATTGTCACAACAGTTACCCCTAAAGAGGATCTTTGTCCTCAAAGATCAATTTATCTTACTGCTTGCTTCTTATAGATTCAAAGACATGTGGGCATTTCCTCCACATTCGGTCTTTTCTCTCAAGTGTAAGTCATTACAACATGCGAGTTTCATCAAACATAACTACGGGAATACGATCAGGCTTAAGTTGACTTACTTTCTCTATCCATGATGTTCATGGGTTTTGATGAATGCAACTTTTCGCCGATCCAAACTTCATTAAGAAATAATCAGATTTTCACTTTATAGACATTTTATCAAGTTCGTTATACGAAACATAATTCATGCAGTCCTTGAAGTCCTAGGGTAGATCCAGCTTATATGCCTTCCAAACTAACTTTTTTTTACATTATCTCAATGGTCCCATACAACGGGGACTTAGTTTCCCACGATCTTTTAGATCATCAATTCACCTTTCCACAGTGAAAATTCTTGGCATAACTTCGCTACCCATCCTGCACTTCAAGATTTAAATCTCACAATGGGTGTGTGTCGAGTATCTTCATCCCAACTCCCACCTACAGGTGCTCTTAGACTTTTCTTTATATAAATTCTCGCAAGGTTCGATCTCAATCCTAAAGCGATAATTATCAATGATAATCTCTCCAAAGGAAAGCGATTATCCTGTTCATTACCAAAGGTCAATTATTCAAACATAAAACAAGACATCTAGTGTTTGTATCGTTACTTTACCTTGTCCCTTCGATTGGGGGTGGTAAACAGTACTCTCATCAAGATTCGTTCCCAATGACTTCTGAGCAAATCTCTAGAAATTCGATGCGAAGCGAGGATCTTGATAGAGATGATCGATACATGCACACCATGCTTACATAATTACTTTAAATACAAATGAGACAACTTCTCCATCGAGAACTTATCATTAACCAGAATGATATGAACAGATTTGGTCAGTCTGTCAACGATGACCCAAATCGAATCAAATCCAGATGATGACCTTGTAAGATTTGTGATAAAAACCATGGTGATTGATGAGATGGCTTTTATAGATGATCTCATCGTTCTTTTCGGGCTTTAAATGGATTAAAATGTCATAAAATACCATATATATGCTTGTATTTGTTTACTTGTGTGTTTTAGGTATGTATATCGTGAAAAAGACAAAAGATCACAAGAAACAAGGAAAACGGACACGAGAAACGAAGTCGTATAAAGAACCGGGTCCTAGTTCATGAATTATCCAAGATTAACCCTTGAAGACTTGAAGATACACAAGACTGATCCTCAAAATATGAAGAAATGACACTTAAAACCCTTGTATATTCATAATTACAAGTTTGGTCGCTTAAGTTTGTCAAAATTACAAAATGGTCCTTCAACTTTGAAGAATTGGCAAGTTTAGTCCCTCAACTTTTCTAAATTGCCAATAATGGTCCCTCATGAAGTCAAAGATACAATGAAGACCTTTGAAGATCAAGAAAGTCCAAAATCAGTCCTTCAAATATTCAAAATTGGCAAAAACAACCCTTAAAACCCTTATCATAAAGTTTAGTGGCCAAAGTATGAATTTGGAAACTTATTTAACAAAGGAAGACGTTTAAAAGGCTGAAATTTCTTTCTATTCACTCTTTTCCAAAATTCAAGGACCAAAACTGCCAAAACCCAAAGTTCAAATCCCTGAAAAAGCGGGTAACACTTACTGTAGCAATTTTTAGCACCAAGAACACCCTTTTTACCTAGGTTTAAAAACAAAGAAAACAAAGGGGAAAATGGAATTAGCTATACCCACGTGTGATTCACATCACCTCAATCACATCCCACAACAAATACCTTAAACTCCACTACAGAAAGACCCCACAAGCACCTCTCACATGACGACACATGGCAGAAAAGTATGACATGGCAAAATCAATGGTCTTAAGTTATTCCTTGGTCATTAAGCACCCAACGAACGTCCCTGATTCATCAAACCAAGCTGGCAAAAAGCCTAGAAGATTCTGCAAGGCTAGTTTAGGAAATTCAGTTGCTAGGGTTTGTGAATAGTGGTTGTAAGCATTTGCCTATAAAAGGAGACCTCAACTTGTGGGAGTCCCTTGTTCCAGGCTTGCTATTACTCTTTGTAATTCCTTTTTAGTCAAATAAAAGTTGGTTTTTTTTTCTGAAAATATAATTCCTTTTTAATTGTTAAAAGTTGGTGTTAAAGCATAGCAAGTCTGAGTTCCATTGATTATCTCTCTATAAGTTCGTTTTGGAAAAGTTTTCAAAAGGATTTGTGAAGTGTTTGTGAAAAAAGTAAAAAAAATCATTGGTTATTTTTGCTTGTTTCTGTTCTTGTGATTTTGCAGGTACAAAAGTGGAAGCTGGTGCTTGTTTAGCTAGCACCTAAGCTCAAACAATCCAAGGCTTGGATTGTAAGTCTTGGAGGTTTGCTTTCTATATCCCTTTTTATATTTTTGTCAAATATTTGATAAATATGTGATTTGTGGATTTTTTGGTTGGATTGTTGTTTATTTGGTTCTTATTTGTTTCATAGGTTATATTAGACCTGTTATCACCTAGATCTTGTTGATTGTAGGGTTATAAATCAGTTTTGAGTGTTATTGGATTGATTAAGGGGTGTTTGTGTCTACTGGTTCAAAGGCCTTAGGGCCTTGGAACTTGATTCCTTTTGGTTTATGGTTATTTGTTTACTGATATGAAAGTTGTTTCAAGTGTTGGTTAAGCTTAAAACATAGTATAACTAAAAAACATAGGTTGCCAGTTTTTGAACACATTTTTCAGTCAAACACATCAGTAGGTTTAATTTGTTTGATTGTTTGAATTAAGGTGTGAAACTTGGTTTGCTTATAGATTTGTTGGTTGTACAACTCTGCATTATCTGGTTTTAGAGTTTGGTTGCTTATTGAGTAATTTATAGCTTATTGAATTTCAGCTTTTGGTCAAATAGATCAGCAAATGCATGCAATGTGATTTTGATGCACTTGGATTGATTGTTGTTGTTTTATGCTTTTAACTGGATCCTTGTACATTACTTGGTGTGTGCCTATTGATTGCTGCTTATTTCACAAGCCTATAAGCCCACTGGCTTATAGTGCTTAATCTGCCAAAATCAAGCTTAGTTAGACAACTGTTTTGCTAAGTTCATTGGTCTAGACCTCTAGACTTGATCCAAAATAGCTTCAAACAAGCTTATTTCCATCCCATCATCAAGTCCTGCTAGTTTGGTGATTTTTGGAGCAAGTTGACTTTCGTTGACCATGGCAAAAAGTGCTTATCAGTTAGTTATTGTACTTTTCATCATTTATCTCACCTTATAAGCTATTCCAAAAGAAATCAGAACTTAATAAGAGCTTTTCACTAGGAAATTAAGTTTTCTTATTTTAAAAGAGTGCTTATTGGTTCACACAGCTTATTATACTTGGCTTATTGGGATTTTCTTTGTTGATTATTCTTAGTTAAGCTATTTTTGAGCTTTTACAACAAACCAGAGCTTCTGAAACAGCCTAGAACTCTAACCCGATATTTTGTCTTTTAGTGAAATTGTTCTTTGCTTATTTTTGGCTTATTGAGTGTGCTTTTTCAAAATTTCTTTTCACAGATCTTTTAGGCATCTCAAAAGAAGGTTGTGTGGTTAAGTAGAGCTTATGGCATTAGCCTATTGCTTAATGGGCTTATTGGCCCATTAAGAGCAAGTTGTTTGTTATTTAAGTTGTGATAAGCTCGGAATCAGCTTTTGGGCCTTCAGACTTTTGTGCTTAGAATTAAATTTTGAGTCAGATAGGGCTTTTTCAGGTCATTTGGGCCTAGTTTGACTTTTTGGGCCCAAAAGCCCATTAATGTTGACTGTTTTTGCTTTTAGCCCATTTGGGGGCCCATTAGGGGTATTTGGGTATTTTCACTTTCATTTTCTGATTATTTAGATAAAAATAAACTAGTTTGCAAGTTTTTAGAATTTTTTAGAATTTTTGGATTTTTAATATTATTTTAATATTATTTTATTATTATTTTTCAAATTTCATATTTTTGCACTTTTTATATTTTTCTTAGGGTTAATACATTAAAATAGGATTTTTACAACTCTTAGATTATTTTTATCACCATTAGATTAATTTTTATAATTATTTTAAGTTTTAATAGTTTTTAAATCATTTTAAATAGTTTTTATTAGTTTAAAAACTTATTAAAATAGTTTTTAATCTTTTTAGGTCATTTTAGAGGTTTACCAATTGAAAAATCTTTATTTGGGCTTTTTGATAATCAAATTGATTTTTAGGGCTTTAATTAGCATTTAAAAATTAATATTTAATTAATTAAAAGGTTTGAAAAAGTTTTGATCATTGATAAACTCTTAGTTTATTTATTTTGATTTTTGGTAATATTTTGGAAATTTTTAGAATTAATTTTTATTTTTGCTCTTTTTACGATTTTACGTTTAGTCGTCGTAGTAATTAATTTCACGTCTTCGTCATTCTATTTTCTCATCCCCTTCTTTCAAATATTAATCTCAAACCAATTACGAATTATTCACACACATATACCTCCTAGGGAAACGAACTTCATTAGGGTCATTTGTACACGGTTTTCCTAAACCGTCGTATTTAATACTTTCCCTATTTACCTCCTTTTTCTAAAGGTGTGGTAAAACACTACAATCATTTTGGCGCCGCTGCCGGGGAGGTGTGTCGTGATTAATTTGTCTTGTTTTTTTTAATATTAACCATAAATAGTATTTGTATTAGTAGAAATCTACTAATACGTATTATCGGTTTTTTTGGTTTTTCTTGTGAAATTATTATTGCTATATTGTAATAAGTATCACAATCAATTCAAAATATCTCCAAAAGTGTGAAAACACAACCTTAATTGGGATTTGATCTCCTAATTATTGTATTCGAATCTCAAACAAAAAGAAAAAGGCAAAAATAGATATATACTTTCGTGAAGCTCGATTTTGAAAAATACAAACTATAAGGTGGGTATAAGGCGGGTATTATAGAATATACCCTAAGGAAAAAGGCTCTTAAGTGCTTCGCGTCGCCTCGTTTCCCCACTTGCTTGTGAGTATTTTGAGATTGAAGGCTAATCGAGGGTTTTGCCGCCCAAAGTATTATTACGTATCATATATAATTTGCTTGGTTTCTTTGTGATTAAAACCTCTTGAACAATTTGGTTTTCACCAAAGTTCTAAAGTCATTCGAAGGCGTTCACTCCACGTGATCATTTTCATTCTTTTGAGGCTTCTTTAATCAAGAGTTTGATTCGAGGAGAGATTTGGTAGATTATTGTCTACGAAGATACACCAAAATCCAAAAAAATTAAAAACAATAAAAAAACACAAAAATTGAAAATTCACAAAACACCCAAAAAGAATTTTCTTTGCTCACCTCCCATTCTACGTGAAGTTTATGCTAACTCGTAGTCAAGCAAAACGAGCTCGTAAACGTCGTCAAAATCAAGGAAATCAAGAGACGTTGATTGAAGAACAAACTCCAATTGTTGAACCTATTGTAGAACAAGAGGTCGTTATGGCTAATCGTACTATGATGGAGTTGCTTCAAGCACCCACCGAGGGTTTTGGAGAAGCCATTGTGATTCCCGCTATACTTGCGGAGAATTTCGAGATTAAGACGGGTTTAATGTCGATGTTGCAAGCAAATAAGTTTAGAGGTCATGAGAAAGACAACCCGCATTACCACATAAGGAATTTTAATCGTCTCACCGCAACTAGCAAGTTTAAGGATGTTCCACATGACGCCATTAAGATGATGTTGTTTCCATACTCGTTAGATGGACCTGCTAAAATTTGGCCCGAGAAAGAACCGCCAAATTCGATTTTGACATGGGGTGATCTCGTTTCTAAGTTTGTGAACAAATTTTTCCCACCATCTAAAACAACACATTTGAAAAATGAGATTTCAAGATTTGTACAAGAAATAATGAGAGTTTTTCAATGGCATGGGAACGATTTAAGGAAATGTTACAGGAATGTCCACACCATGATTTTTCGGAATTGCATCAAGTTGATACTTTCTATAATGGGCTTAATTATCATGAACGAGATTATTTGAATGCCGCCGCGGGTGGTAATTTTTTGTGCAAAACGACAGATGAAGCTTTAAAGATTATCGAGAATAGATCTAAGGTTTATAACCCTCGTAACACACCGAGTGTTGCCAATATGGGTTCGTCATCGTCGTCATCGTCTCGTAGCATTAATGCCTTACATGATGAAGCTAATGAGGAAAATCGGTTTTTCGATAGGTTTTCAAATCTTATGACTCATTGGAAAGAACAAGATGCTTTGAATTTCGCTTCGGTTAAAGCGATTGATAAGAGTTGTTTGTCTTGTGGTGGAGCTCATGATCTTTCTGAGTGCATTACTGCCGGTGGTAACACTTCGAGTGCTTACGTAGCAACGGGAACTTACAACCAAAACGGCCAAGGTTCCCGCCCAAATCAAGCTCCACCAAATCAAAATGCTAATAACTATCGAAACAACAACCAAAATGGTGGTTATGAAGGCAATTCACGTAACTATAACAAAGGGAATTATCAAAGTGGGAATGGACAAGTTACTAATCAAAACCAAAACCGTGATTTTCAAAACACTACACAAGGTTTTCAAAATGCTCACACTAAAAATCTTCAAGGAGAATTTTTGGACTATGCTAAAGCAAATGATGCTAAATTTGATAACATGCAACGTGAGATGATTAGCCTAAGATCCGAGTTGAAAAGCGTGCTTAAAAACGAACTTGCTAATGAACTTAAGACTCATGCTAATAAAATGGAAGGGAATGTTCAACGTCTTCAACAAAATCAACAAAAGATGGAAAAAGGACAACATGAGATTAAGCAAGAATTGTTAAAAACGGATTTAAGGCAATCAAAATTTGAAGACCGAATGGCAAAAATGTTTGAAGCAATCATGTGTAAACCCTCTTCCTCGGGTTGTCTTCCTAGTGATACCATTGCAAACCCGAAGGGAGAAATGAAGGTTATTACCACATGAAGTGGTAAAACTTTCAAGGAACCAATCTCTCGTCCAAGTACTTCTACGGAGAAGGAAATCGAGAAAGAGCCCGAGGTGATGGTCGAAAAGGAGCATATCACAATCCCACGAAGTACCGCTCATACCACATCTACGGTTGAACCAATACCAATTATGGAACCCGAGATTCCAAGGCCGTTGCCTAATGTCCAACCTACACCACCCTTACCTTACCCTTCGAGACAAAACAAAGAGAAATTGCAAGAACGTAACAAACAACAAATCGAGATTTTTATAAAAAGGTTTCAACAAGTGCATTTTGATGTGAGTTTAGCCGACGCGTTGTTATATATGCCTCGTTTCGCTTCCACTTTTAAAAGTATGATGAACGATAAGGAAAAGCTTTCAAAGCTTGCTAATTGTTCTTCGGTTTATCTTAACCGCATACCGGAAAAAGTTGGTGACCCCGGAAAGTTTCTCATTCCTTGTGACATACAAGATATGAAAGAATGCCTCGCCTTGGCCGATCTTGGTGCGAGCATTAATTTGATGCCATTTTCCATTTGGAAATCGCTTTCGCTTCCGGCTCTTACTCCTCCGAACATGTCTATCGAGATGGCCGATCATTCTACGATTTGAGCATGTGGAGTAGCCGAGGATTTTTTCATGAAAGTGGGGAAGTTCTACTATCCCGTTGATTTTATAGTAGTTGACATCCCCGCGGATCCTCAAGTTCCTCTAATTTTAGGTCGTCCATTTTTAGACACCTCGATATCGCTTATCGACGTTCATGCAAGAACTATCACTTTGAGATTCAACGAAGAGGAACTTGTTATAAACGCTACTCAAAACTCAAAACCTTCTCATGTTTATGCAATCGCTACCATCAATCACATTGACTTAGTTGATGTGGTTTGCGATGAGTTTTCACAAGACGTGTTAGGTTTTTCTGATAGCTCGTCAAGTGGCAATCCCACTATTTTGGATCCGATTCTTGCTAATTCCACACCATATCTCACTCCATTCCAAGGAGGCGATTTTACTTCAAATGAAATCGACAATGAAGATGAGGTGATTATTAGTGATGATACTTCTATTCCATCATTTCTTCCGCCGATGGAAGTTATGAGTGTTGAGCAAAAATCTTCAATCGAGGAACCACCTATCATTGAATTGAAAGATCTTCCATCTCACCTTGAATACGCATTCTTGGAAGGTGATGACAAGTTGCCGGTTATTATTGCAAAAGGTCTTGCTAATGATGAAAAAACCGAGCTCTTGAAAATAAAGGGGCAATTGCGTGGAAAATTTCCGACATTAAGGGTATTGACCCAAAGTTTTGTACTCACAAGATTTTAATGGAGGAGGACTACAAACCCGCAATTCAAAGTCAAAGAAGGGTAAACCCCGAAATTCACGATGTCATTAAAAAGGAAGTTTTAAAACTCCTTGACGCGGGAATGATTTATCCTATCTCTGATAGCCCATGGGTGAGCCCAATCCATTGTGTCCCTAAAAAGGGAGGAATGACCGTTGTGCCTAATGAAAACAACGAGTTAATTCCCACTCGTGTTGTGACCGGTTGGAGGGTGTATATTGACTACCGAAAGTTAAATGATGCCACTCATAAAGACCACTTTCCTTTGCCCTTCATGGATCAAATGTTGGAGCGACTCGCGGGAAATGAATTCTATTGCTTTTTAGATGGTTTTTCCGGTTACTTTCAAATCCCTATCGACCCTCGTGATCAAGATAAGACTACGTTTACGTGTCCTTATGGAACGTTTGCTTATCATAGGATGCCTTTCGGACTTTGTAATGCACCAGGTACGTTTCAACGGTGTATGATGGCTATTTTTCACGATATGATCGAGAAGTCAATGGAAGTGTTTATGGATGACTTTTCGGTGTTTGGCAATTCGTTCACGTCGTGTTTATCTAATCTCGAGCAAATGTTAAAACGTTGTGAAGAAACCAATCTTGTGCTTAATTGGGAAAAATGTCATTTCATGTGTAAACAAGGAATGGTCTTAGGACATAAGGTATCGAAAGCGGGGATTGAGGTCGATAAATCTATGGTAGACGTCATCGCCAAGTTACCTCATCCCAAAACCGTTAAGGGATTTAGGAGTTTCCTAGGCCACACGGGCTTTTATCGTCGTTTCATCAAGGACTTTTTGAAAATCTCTCGACCTATGACACACCTTCTCGAGAAGGATGCTCCTTTTAACTTCAATGAGGATTGTGTTAGAGCTTTCGAAACTTTCAAAAGGAAACTTACCGAAGCTCCCATTCTTGTTGCTCCTAATTGGGAATTACCCTTTGAGATCATGTGCGATGCAAGTGATTATGCTATAGGGGCCGTTTTAGGGCAACGTTATGAAAAACATTTCCGTCCTATCCATTATGCTAGTAAGACGATAACCGAGGCTCAATTAAAGTACACCACAACGGAAAAGGAATTCCTTGCCGTGGTCTATGCTTTTGAGAGATTCCAACCTTATCTCATCTTAACTAAAAGCATCGTGTATACCGACCATTCGGCTATCAAGTATCTCTTAGCTAAGCAAGATGCTATGCCGAGATTGCTTGGTGGAATGCTCCTCCTCCAAGAATTTGATGTCACCGTGCTTGACAAAAAAGGAGCCGAGAATCTATCGGCCGATCATCTCTCTCGTCTAGAAGATCCTTACAAAGATGTTTTCGAGAACAAGGAAATCACCGAAACATTTCCTCTCGAGGCACTCAGTGTAGTGAATTCTAAAGACACCACCCCATGGTTTGCCGAAATTGCAAATTACCATGCGGGAAATTTCATAATCAAGGGTATGACGACACAACAAAAGCGAAAATTCTTTCGTGACGTCAAGTTCTATTTTTGGGACGACCCTTATCTCTTTCAGGTTTGTGCGGATCAACTCGTTCGATGTTGTGTTTTTGGTGCCGAAGCTTCTAACATCCTTAGAGCTTGTCACGAGGGACCCACGGGTGGTCACCACGGTGCTAATCTAACGGCTAAGAAAGTGTTCGATGCCGGCTTCTTTTGTCCTTCTATCTATCGTGATGCACACGCACTTGTGAAGTCGTGTGATTCGTGCCGACGTCAAGCAAAATCGTCTCAACGTGATGAAATGCCGCAAAAAATAATTCAAGTGTGTGAGATTTTCGACATTTGGGGCATAGACTTTATGGGGCCGTTCCCATCGTCTCATGGTAACAAGTATATCCTCATCGCGGTCGACTACCTTTCTAAGTGGCTGGAAGCTAAGGCTTTACCTACTAATGATGCTCGTGTGGTAGTGAAGTTTTTGAAGCAACTATTCTCTCGGTTCGGAACCCCTCGTGCTATTATAAGCGATCGTGGAACCCATTTTTGTAATGACCAATTCGAGAAGGTCTTAAAGAAATATGGAGTTACTCATCGTCTTTCTACGGCTTATCACCCGCAAACAAGTGGGCAAGTCGAGGTTTCGAACCGAGCTTTGAAGAGGATTTTAGAGAGGTCGATTGGAGAAAACCTTGCTTCATCGTTCGACAAACTCGATGACGCTTTATGGGCCTTTAGGACCGCTTATAAGACACCTATCGATTGTACTCCTTATAAGTTAGTCTATGGGAAGAATTGTCATTTGCCCATTGAATTGGAGCACAAGGCATATTAGGCCCTTAAGCATGCAAACTTTGACTTGAAGACCGCGGGAGATCACCGGAAAATACAATTGAATGAATTGGATGAACTAAGAGACAATGCTTATGAAAATTTATTGATTTTCAAAGAAAAGACTAAAAAGTTTCATGATGCAAAGATTAAAAACCGGGTTTTTAACGTTGGTGATCAAGTGTTACATTTTAACTCTAGACTTAAGATATTTTCTGGGAAATTGAAATCTCGTTGGTCGGGTCCTTTCACCATTACACAAGTGTTTCCTTATGGGACCATCGAGCTAGCTCAAGATGATGGTCCTAACTTCAAGGTGAATGGACATAGGCTTAAGCACTACTTTGGTGGGGAAATTCCTTCAATGGTTGACCTCGACCAAGTCACCTTCCCCAATGATAATTAGCATTGAGGGGATCGAGTCGAGCTCATGACTCGGTAATAAAAAAATGAGGTGCCTCGTGGGGGAGATCCCATGCTTATCTTTTTATGCTTTATAATAAATAATGAGAGTGGAATTGTGCCCTTCCAACTCGTTGTTTGTGATTGTGTTATCTAGATCATCATCATATACGATTGAAGACTCTCGTGTTCGTTTATGTGAGCCTCCATCGTTTGCTTGAAGAAGTTTTTCACGAATCCATGACATATCCTTTATTGTTCTAACAATTATCTTTTAGCATAATTCATAAACGGCTTTAGATATATTGTTGATCACCCTTTCCATGCTAGATCCTAAGCATTCGAATTTTCGTCTCTAGTATGGGGGTGCTCCACCTTTAGACTTGAAACATTAAGGACAATGTTTACTTTTAGTATTGGGGTGCTCTACCTTTAGACTCGAAACATTGAGGACAATGTTTACTTTTAGTATGGGGGTGAATAGATACCTGCTTTGCTACGCCCTCACGCTTTCTAACTTTCAACGTTTCGTTTTATTTTTTTGCTAATAAGGCTAAAAAGGGCCAAATTTTAAAATTTTTCCTAGTTTTAATAAGTGTTTTTAAGACACGAATCTATATTTTCCGATGGGTAGAATAAGAGCTCATTTTTTACTTGATGGGCATTTGGAGCCCTTTACATTCCTTAACCCGCTCAATTCAAGTTTTGCTAGACCTTTATATAGGGAACTTTAAAACGCGAAAGTCTTAGCTCATTCGGGTTAAGAACAAGAACTTTTCACAAGTTCCTATAATTGATCCTTGAAAGTCACTTATCAAGGGAACTATAAAATGCATTCTCAAAACTTGAAAAAGTCCAAGAAAATGCAAGATCCTATAGGTGGCTTGAAAACCCAAAACTTTGATTTGATATAGTCTTAATGAAAGCTAATCCAAATTTGGCTTAATTTTGACTTGCATGGCTAAGTATTCACGAGTCTCTTTAATTAGAGGTCTTTATATATTGAAGAACGAGAAATGATAGAGTTAGACAAGTGACCATGCTAAACGTAGAACATGAAAATGTTCTTTCAAAAACTCATATGTTTTTAATTGTGGCTTTCTTTTCCATAAGATCAATGCATTAGGAATAAAAATAATTGCAATAAGTAAGGTCGTACGATTTGAAAGGTTACTTAGCTTCTAGCACAAGATCGTTTAAAAGTTGCTCGGGGTTGAATAGAGTTCATAGCCAAGGCATAACTTATTTAAGCGGGACGCGAAGATTGGTGAAGATCCAAAAAGGCCCTAACAAGGCATGAGGATCTCTATTTTGTTGCTAAAGATACAAGATGATGTGAAGTATCATTATTCCTAATTCAATATGAAGGATCGAGACACACGACGAAAAGCAATTACTCCCCTAAAGATCATGGAGAAAGTCTATCCAAAAAGACCCTAACAAGGTATGAGGATAAATATATCCAAATCCGAAAAGGAGGCGGATCGTTGTATATCAAAGTCCAAAATAAAGATTGAAGAAAAATGATGAAGTCGTGGTCCTAGTATGAAGAATCTCTCAAAAACGTCAAGTGAAGAAATTCCAAAATATGAAGAGAATACCATAATTTCAAGAACGTCTTCCCAAGATTTGAAGTACATGCCAAATATCGGTCCGAGAAAGGTCTCAAATCATGAAACGAGTTATGCCAAGATATGAACTTAAGGAGATACACGAGAAGCCGTTTTAAAAGATTTTTTTATCCTTCGGCTAACTATCGATTAAATCGTGCTACTTTGATTTCGGACTAATAAATACTCAAATAAGTCAATATGAATCACTTGTAATCCATGACAAGTAGTTAAAAAATTCTAGTAACCCATTTTTTTTATAAATAACTAGGATTGCGGGGAGAAAAAGTATTACACAATTTGGACGTATGAGTAGTGTTAGCATTGTGACTTGTACCAACAATGATCTCGTTTTTGCACTTAACATGGAATGTATGACAATCAAGGATGACGAAATTTACTCTATGAGACATTCACTTGTTTCTATTCATTGACCCTAAAAGTCACATTCGTGATGAAAATCATACATTATGTCTTTACACATCTTAGTAGTATTGTTGAAACTCTTTTACTTTTCAATAAAGGTTAATAAAATTGAACTTTGGTGATGCTTAGATACTTTATTCTATCATTGCGTGAGGGCACGACAATGGCTTAGTATGGGGGAGTGATGAGATGGCTTTTATACATGATCTCATCGTTCTTTTCGGGCTTTAAATGCATTAAAATGTCATAAAATACCATATATATGCTTGTATTTGTTTACTTGTATGTTTTAGGTATGGATATCGTGAAAAAGACAAAAGATCACAAGAAGCAAGGAAAAACGGACACGAGAAACGAAGCCGTACAAAGAACCGGGTCCTAGTTCATGAATTATCCAATATTAACCCTTGAAGACTTGGAGATATACAAGATTGATCCTCAAAATATGTAGAAATGACACTTAAAACCCATGTATATTCATAATTACAAGTTTGGTCCCTTAAGTTTGTCAAAATTACAAAATGGTCATTCAACTTTGAAAAATTGGCAAGTTTAATCCCTCAACTACTCTAAATTGCCAATAATGGTCCCTCATGAAGTCAAAGATACAATGAAGACCTTTGAAGATCAAGAAAGTCCAAAATCAGTCCTTCAAATATTCAAAATTGGCAAAAACAACCCTTAAAACCCTTATCATAAAGTTTAGTGGCCAAAGTATGAATTTGGAAACTTATTTAACAAAGGAAGACGTTTAAAAGGCTGAAATTTCTTTCTATCCACTCTTTCCAAAAATCAAGGACCAAAACTGCCAAAACCCAAAGTTCAAATCCTAGAAAAAGCGGGGTAACACTTACTGTAGCAATTTTTACCACCAAGAACACCCTTTTTACCCAGGTTTAAAAACAAATAAGACAAAGGGGAAAATGGAATTAGCTATACCCACGTGTGATTCACATCACCTCAATCACATCCCACAAGAAATACCTTAAACTCCACTACTAGAAAGACCCCACTAGCACCTCTAACATGACGACACATGGCAGAAAAGTATGACATGGCAAAATCAATGGTCTTAAGTTATTCCTTGGTCACTAAGAACCCAATGAACGTCCCTGATTCATCAAATCAAGTTGGTAACAAGCCTAGAAGATTCTGCAAGGCTAGTTTAGGAAACTCAGTTGCTAGGGTTTATGAATAGTGGTTGTAAGCATTTGCCTATAAAAGGAGACCTCAACTTGTGAGAGTCCCTTGTTCCAGGCTTGCTATTACTCTTGTAATTCCTTTTTAGTCAAATAAAAGTTGGTTTTTTTTATGAAAATATAATTCCTTTTTAATTGTTAAAAGTTGGTGTTAAAGCATAGCAAGTCTGAGTTCCATTGATTATCTCTTTATAAGTTCGTTTTGGAAAAGTTTTCAAAAGTATTTGTGAAGTGTTTGTGAAAAAAGTAAAAAAAATCATTGGTTATTTTTGCTTGTTTTTGTTCTTGTGATTTTGTAGGTACAAAAGTGGAAGTTGGTGCTTGTTTAGCTAGCACCTAAGCTCAAACAATCCAAGGCTTGGATTGTAAGTCTTGGAGGTTTGCTTTCTATATCCCTTTTTATATTTTTGTCAAATATTTGATAAATATGTGATTTGTGGATTTGTTGGTTGGATTGCTGTTTATTTGGTTCTTATTTGTTTCATAGGTTATATTAGACCTGTTATCACCTAGATCTTGTTGATTGTAGGGTTATAAATCAGTTTTGAGTGTTATTGGATTGATTAAGGGGTGATAGTGTCTGCTGGTTCAAAGGCCTTAGGGCCTTGGAACTTGGTTCCTTTTGGTTTATGGTTATTTGTTTACTAATATGAAAGTTGTTTCAAGTGTTGGTTAAGCTTAAAACATAGTATAACTAAAAAACATAGGTTGCCAGTTTTTGAACACATTTTTTAGTCAAACACATCAGTAGGTTTAATTTGTTTGTTTGTTTGAATTAAGTGTGAAACTTGGTTTGCTTATAGATTTGTTGGTTGTACAACTCTGCATTATCTGGTTTTAGAGTTTGGATGCTTATTGAGTAATTTATAGCTTATTGAATTTCAGCTTTTGGTCAAATAGATCAGCAAATGCATGCTATGTGATTTTGATGCACTTGGATTGATTTTTGTTGTTTTATGCTTTTAACTGGTTCCTTGTACATTACTTGGTGTGCCCCTATTGATTGCTGCTTATTTCACAAGCTTATAAGCCCACTGGCTTATAGTGCTTAATCTGCCAAAATCAAGCTTAGTAAGATAATTGTTTTGCTAAGTTCATTGGTCTAGACCTCTAGACTTGGTCCAAAATAGCTTCAAACAAGCTTATTTCCATCCCATCATCAAGTCCTGCTAGTTTGGTGATTTTTGGAGCAAGCTGACTTTCGTTGACCAAGGAAAAAAGTGCTTATCAATTAGTTTAGCTTATTGAAACGTGCCACAACTTAGTTATTGTACTTTTCATCATTTATCTCACCTTATAAGCTATTCTAGAAGAAATCAGAACTTAATAAGAGCTTTTCACTAGGAAATTAAGTTTTCTTATTTTAAAAGAGTGCTTATTGGTTCACATAGCTTATTGTACTTGGCTTATTGGGATTTTCCTTGTTGATTATTCTTAGTTAAGCTATTTGTGAGCTTTTGCAACAAACCAGAGCTTTTGAAACAGCCTAGAACTCTAACCTGACTATTTTGTCTTTTAGTGAAATTGTTCTTTACTTATTTTTGGCTTATTGAGTGTGCTTTTTCAAAATTTATTTTCATAGATCTATTAGGCATCTCAAAAGAAGGTTGTGTGTTTAAGCAGAGCTTACGGCATTAGCTTATTGCTTAATGGGCTTATTGGCCCAATAAGAATAAGTTGTTTGTTATTTAAGTTGTGATAAGCTCAGAATCAGCTTTTGGGCCTTCAGACTTTTGTGCTTAGAATTAATTTTTGAGTCAGATAGGGCTTTTTCAGGTCATTTTGGCCTAGTTAGACTTTTTGGGCCCAAAAGCCCATTAGTGTTGACTGTTTTTGCTTTTAGCCCATTTGGGGGCCCATTAGGGGTATTTTGATATTTTCACTTTCATTTTCTGATTATTTAGGTTAAAATAAACTAGTTTGCAAGTTTCTAGAATTTTTTATAATTTTTGGATTTTTAATATTATTTTAATATTATTTTATTATTATTTTTCAAATTTCATATTTTTGCATTTTTTATATTTTTCTTAGGTTTAATACATTAAAATAGGATTTTTTTTTCAACTCTTAGATTATTTTTATCATCATTAGATTAATTTTTAAAATTATTTTAAGTTTTAGTAGTTTTTAAATCATTTTAAATAGTTTTTATTAGTTTAAAAATTTATAAAAATAGTTTTTAATCTTTTTAGGTCATTTTAGATGTTTACCAATTGAAAAATCTTTATTTGGGCTTTTTGATAATTAATTTGATTTTTAGGGCTTTAATTAGCATTTAAAAATTAATATTTAATTAATTAAAAGGTTTGAAAAAGTTTTGATCATTGATAAACTCTTAGTTTATTTATTTTGATTTTTGGTAATTTTTTAGGAATTTTTAGAATTAATTTTTATTTTTGCTCTATTTACGATTTTACGTTTAGTCGTCGTAGTAATTAATTTCACGTCTTCGTCATTCTATTTTCTCATCCCCTTCTTTAAAATATTAATCTCAAACCAATTACGAATTATTCACACACATATACCTCCTTGGGAAACGAACTTCATAAGGGTTATTTGTACACGGTTTTCCTAAATCGTCGTATTTAATACTTTTCCTATTTACCTCCTTTTCCTAAAGGTGTGGTAAAACACTACAATCCTTTTGGCGCCGCTGTCGGAGAGGTGTGTCGTGATTAATTTGTCTTGTTGTTTTTAATATTAACCATAAATAGTATTTGTATTAGTAGAAATCTACTAATACGTATTATCGGTTTTTTGGTTTTTCTTGTGAAATTATTATTACTATATTGTATTAAGTATAACAATCAATTCAAAATATCTCCAAAAGTGTGAAAACACAACCTTAATTCGGATTTGATCTCCTAATTATTGTATTCGAATCTCAAACAAAAAGAAAAAGGCAAAAATAGATAAATACTTTCGTGAAGCTCGATTTTGAAAAATACAAACTATAAGGTGGATATAAGGCGGGTATTATAAAATATACCCTATGGAAAAAGGCTCTTAAGTGCTTCGCGCCGCCTCGTTTCCCCGCTTGCTTGTGAGTATTTTGAGATTGAAGGCTAATCGAGGGTTTTGCCGCCCAAAGTATTATTACGTATCATATATAATTTGCTTGGTTTCTTTGTGATTAAAACCTCTTGAACAATTTGGTTTCACCAAAGTTCTAAAGTCATTCGAAGGCGTTCACTCCACGTGATCGTTTTCATTCTTTTGAGGCTTCTTTAATCAACAGTTTGATTCGAGGAGAGATTTGGTAGATTGTTGTCTACGAAGATACACCAAAATCCAAAAAAATTAAAAACAATAAAAAACACAAAAAAATTGAAAATTCACAAAACACCCAAAAAGAATCTTCTTTGCTCACCTCCCATTCTACGTGAAGTTTATGCTAACTCGTAGTCAAGCAAAACGAGCTCGTAAACGTCGTCAAAATCAAGGAAATCAAGAGACGTTGATTGAAGAACAAACTCCAATTGTTGAACCTATTGTAGAACAAGAGGTCGTCATGGCTAATCGTACTATGATGGAGTTGCTTCAAGCACCCACCGAGGGTTTTGGAGAAGCCATTGTGATTCCCGCTATCCTTGCGGAGAATTTCGAGATTAAGACGGGTTTAATGTCGATGTTGCAAGCAAATAAGTTTAGAGGTCATGAGAAAGATGATAGGTGTGAAAACACCCATCTTTTCTACTACTTAATTACAATAATAACCGAGCCAAAACGTGTATTTTATGTCTTTTATGTCGGAATTATGCGTGGTTTGTGTTTTTGTTGTGATTTAGGACGAAAAGGTGAAAAGTGGAGAAAACACGGACAATCACGGGCATTTACGGACTTTTATTGAAGAAAAAGATGAAAGACGAAGTCAAGAAGTCAAGAGTGCAAAAAGAACGGAAGTCCAAGACCAATTCTGAAGATTTATCGAAGAAAAAGTCAAAAGACGAAAGTTTACTTAAAGCCGAGGAACTCAAGTCTTATTTATCGAAGAATTAAAAGACGAGTCCCAAGAAATCCCGAGCCAAAAATCATCAAAGTCCAAGATTAACAAAGAGATTAAGAAGGAAGGACTTAATGGCGCAATTAAGAAGAAAGGAAGGAAGGCAGGAAGCTTCCTCTAACCACCCTCCTAATCTCCTATAAATACACCCCATTTTCATTCATTTGTTTTTGTTGACTAATCGTGACAATTAGTTCTTCCACCTTTACTTTTATGCACCTTTAATTACTTTCACCTTTAATTACATGTCTTGCACCTTATTTACCATTTAATTTCAAGTAAGTGTTCTTTAATTTTCTTGTTTTAAATTTCTCATTCTACCTTTCTTTCTTGCTTGATCTTTATGTTTACATGCTTATTGTCTTGATTATTTGATTAAAGATTGTGTTTTTATGCTTGTGATTTTTTGGATCATTGATTTTCATAGCTTATTTTGTTTATTTTCAAGTTTATAAAGTTTTTATAAAAGTTATTTTTATATAAAAGTTTGTTTTTCGTAAAGCTTATTCATTTCGTGTTTTAAAAGTCTTTAAATTTCTGTTTAATAGCTTTTTCTTAATCGGTTTGCTTTAGGATTTTCGTGGTTTGCTTATTAGAGTTATAGCTTATTTTTCTAGCTTATTTTTGGTTATTTCTACGGTATTCCGATCTGGTAATCGGAAAGGGGTTTTACATTCCGATTGACATGATCAGAAAAGGGTTTTGACATTCCTTTTGGTATTCCGATTGGGGAGTGGCTTGGTTATTCCGATCTGGGTTAAGTGACAGTATTCCGATTGGGAGGCTATTCCATATTCCGATCGAGGTGTTGATTGGTTATTCCGATTAGGTATAGTGACGATATTCCGATCTGGGTTTTCAATTAACATTCCGACCAGGAGTCATTCCTTATTCCGATCAGAGGTAAGATTGATATTCCGATCAGGTAGGTGTATACATTCCGATCTGGGGGTTTAACCTTGGTTATTCCGATCAGAGAAAAGGTGACATATTCCGATTGGGTTTCTGACCAATATTCCGACAGGTAGGTTTTGGTATTCCGATTTATTCTGATCGGAATATATTCCGATTGGAGTGTTGTTTATATTTTGTCTTGTTTAATTTTGACATTCTCATTTTAATTCTTGTCTAACTTTAATTTCCGTCATGCTTTAAATTTTGGTCATTTAATACATTTACTTTTAAGTCTTTGCACATTTAAATTTAAAATCAACCAAAAATATTTGTTTCAGCAAAATCAACTGAGTCGTACTTTAAGCCAATAATCAATTCGATTAGACACACATCAAAGAACTTTAATTTCTATACGGGCCAAAAGCCTTGTATCAAATGGCGCCGCTGCCGGCTCTTTTCGTAAAGATTAACGGTTTTCTGTGAGAGACGCGTTGCTTTTTGGGATCCGTTCACTTGTGAGCGTTATTTTTCTTGCACAAAAATTTTCAAAAAAAATCCATAAAAATTAAAAATTTCAAAAATCCAAAAAGATTTTATCTTTATTGTGTATATATATTGTCTTTGCATTTGGTTTTGATTTCTTTTGCATTTTCAGGTGTATGCGTACTAGATCTTCTACTTATAAAGAGCCCGAGACTCGAGAGGATTTAGTTATGTCAGGTGTAAACAACAATAATCCACCGCACCTCAATAATAACAACAATGTTCTTCCACAGCCCGATCTTCAGACAATGGAGGAGCTTTGTCAACCTACCATGTTTGGACGAGGAGGACCGATTGCGCCGATGCAAATCAACCCTCCTGAGTTTTCGTTGAAGCACCACATGATTCAGCAAGTGCAAAGTAATCCATTTAGAGGAATGCCTGATGATGATGCCAACAAACACCTCGACAAGTTCATTACAATCACCAAAAGCATGAAGTTGGCTGGTGCCACTATGGATGAACTTCGCCAACAACTCTTTCCACATACTTTATTACATCATGCCGAGAAATGGTTTGATCGTCTCCCGAAGAATTCTATTCACACTTGGGATGACATGACTCAACGCTTTTTGTCGCGCTACTTTCCACCATCCATGGTCACGAGCCTTCCCAATCAAATCAGCGGTTTCATGCAAGATCCCGATGAATCTCTTTTTGATGCTTGGGAGAGATATAATGTCTTGATTGATCGTTGTCCAAACCACAACATGCTTCCAGTTACATTAATTGATACTTTCTACAACGGTTTGACTTTTCGAGATCGTGATACGATTAATGCAGCCGCCGGTGGCACATTCATGAAAAGGAGACCCGAGGAGTGTAGAGAGCTTATTGAGAACATGACTACTCACCACAAAAACTGGGATTCTTCTGCTTCTTCAAGGAATAACCCGAGAGTCAATGTTTCCTCCACTTCAGCAAACCCTGATATGACCGAACTCACACGCGTGTTGACCGAAATGAGCAGAAGTATGCAAATCTTGGCTTCAAACCAACAACAACAACAAGTTAAAGTTGTTGCTGCTCCTTGTGAAACATGCGGCGGTCCTCACTCATACACCGATTGTCCTTCTACACAAGGAAATCCGGAAAATGTGTATGCAGCTTATGGTAATTATTCACCAGAAAATTCCCAAGCTCGACCTCAAGGGGATAGAAATCTGCTGAGTTACCGATCAAACAACTACCTTTCACCCGGTTTTTCTCCTCAAAACCAAAACCTCGCCAACAACTACACTAGAAGCAACCAAATCCCACCAAGAGCTTCTAATCCTTATCACCCACCCGCTCAACAACTCCCACCCATTAACCCCGATGTTGACACCATTATGAGAACCCACGGTGAGCAAATCAAGAACCTGCAGAGCCAAATTATCAATATGAAAGGAGATATTACCAAGCAAGGACATGAGATTAGATCCGAACTTCGAGATAATCTTCAATCCTCCATCAGCACTCAAACGAATGATATAAAGAATATGCTGGCTAGTTTCTTGCCCCCTGCTCAACCTTCTACTTCAAGTTCTCTACCTTCAAACACCGTCACTAATCCGCGAGCCAATGTGAGTGCTATTACTACTCGTAGTGGAGTCACCATAGTAGGACCACCAATCCCACCCCCATCATTTACACCTCCTCCACCACCATTTATCCCTACTCCTACTACACCTAGTATTAGTGCACCATTACCGTCTCCGCCTCGTCATGACGATGTCCCCAGGAAGGAACCTTCAACATCCCAACCTTTACCTGCTACACCTGCACCTTCACCACCTAAACCCAATATCCCTTATCCCTCTCGTTTAGGCAAGACGAAAATGCTAACCAAGGATGACTCTGAAGTGACACGCTATGTGAAGATGATTTCTTAGATGAACTTCAACATTAGCTTTCTTGAAGCACTTGTCCACATGCCCAAATTTGTTAAAGCATTTAAGGAATTGCTAAACAAGAAGGAGAAGCTGATTGAACTCGCCAACACACGCTTAAACGAAAACTGCTCTGCAGTTATTCTCAAAGAACTTCTAGAAAAGCTTGGAGACCCCGGTCGTTTTGTGTTGCCTTGCGTGTTCAACAAAACTGAAGAATTTACTGCCCTTGCTGATCTCGGGGCCAGTATTAATTTGATGCCATTGAGTGTTTGGAAAACACTATCATTACCCGACCTCACTCCAACAAAGATGACTCTTGAACTTGCAAATCGCACTCTCGCTTACCCCGTTGGTATAGCCGAAGACGTATTTATTAAAGTTGGCACATTTACTTTCCCGGTTGACTTTGTGGTTGTTGATTACGAAATGGACCCTCGTATTCCTTTAATACTTGGTCGGCCATTCTTGAGAACCGGACGAGCTTTAGTGGATGTGGCCGAAGGTGAGTTAATCTTAAGAGTCGGGGATGATTCACAAGTTTTTAAAATGGGGAAGCTTACAGGCAAATCCTTTGGAGGACGAGAATCAGTGAATATGATTAATGTGCTCGATGACTTTGTCGTTTACAACAATCCTCTATTCGAGTCTTGTGATGATAATCCACTGTTTCAAGATGATGTGGATGATTCTCTCCCTACTTTGGCAGCTTCTCCCATTTATGATTCTCCACCAGTCTTTGATGCTTATGATGATGATTCTAGCTCAGACTCGGATGATTATGATGACCTTACTTCTGAGTATCTGGACATGCCCACCTTTGATGATTTTGAGGATGCCGATACTCTTTCGAGCGATTCTTCTACTGATGACATTGCACCTACATTTGATGAAGATCCTCCGCCATCACTCGATCCTACTTTGGACGATTACTCATTTGAGGAAGACTTCTCTGCATTTCTTAACACTTACTTCCCTCATGAGAGTGATGCACCTCCTTTGGACTTTGAAGATTATCGTCTTGATCCTACTTTGGATTTGAAGCACATTCTTTCAAAGGAGAAGAAACCGGTCGACACCAATATCCGCAGCACATATGATTTAACACCTCTTTGTCCCACTTCTGAGGACGAGGTTGTGCTTCTTCGCGGATCTTCTTCCCACTCTGCTGAGTCTGAGTGCTATTTTCCCCTAAAGGAAAAGGTGTTCGACCCCGGTATTGCACTCTTTAAGCCATCTCAGTATCCACCTGATGAAATAAAAGGAAATGTCTTTGGAATTATTGGAAATCTGCTTGCACCACTTCATCCTTGCTTCCACCATGCTCCATCGTTGCTTAAGGGGACCTTGCCTACTCTTCTTTGGCTTGCCTTGTTCGCCTTAAGCCTATGCTACTTGATGGACGAAAACTATGTCTTTGATCCTGATGGATATGTTTCATGCTTCTTCCGTTGATGATCAAGGTCGAGTCAGGCTCACGACTCGGTTAACAAAAATCCAGCGCTTCTTGGGAGGCAACCCATGCATCTATCTTTTCGCTTTCGTTATCATAAGTGTAGGGGAGACCGAATGGTGTTTGCTTCCTCTCCTCTCTTCTTCATCAGGGATTCGAGCTTCAATGATCCGCTCTTGATGATTCTTGACGACCCGTGATTCCGTGTTCCACTTCTTCTTCCCGGTTCTATCCTAAACTCTTTTCGATTCACTATTTTATATTTTCTCAATATTAAAATAGGAATCTCTTTAGTTGTCCTTTCCCTTAGCGAGATTTAAACAACGTGCACAATGTCCTAAGTGTAGGGGAGTTTACTCCCACATGCTTAAACATTGAGGACAATGTTTATATTAAGTGTAGGGGGGACTTCTATCGAAGTTAAGTGGTCTTTTCCTTGTATTTGTCCTCATTTTAACCGGAAAATCAATTTTTCGACATTTTTCAAAATTTTTGATCTATTTTGGCCTATTAGTTTTTCCCTTTGCATAGTTATTTTCTTTCCTTATTAGAATAAATGTTTAAATAAGTGGTTTTAATTTTCAAACGTTATGAATCTTTTGACTCAACCCGAGTTTACTTATCTAAGTTACTCTAGCTAGTATCCTTAACGTGTTTAAGTCAAGTTTTGCTAGGCTTTTATATAGGGAGCTATAAAACGCGAAAGTCTTAACTCTCACGGGTTAAGAACAAGAACTTTTTGCAAGTTCCTACAATTGATCCTAGAGAGTCGTTTATCAAGGGAACTTTAAAATGCGATTTCTAAACTTGAAAAAGTCTAAGAATTTGTAAGATCCTATAGGCGACTCGAAAACTCAAAACTTTCATTTAATAGGCTAAGCATCCACGAGTCTCATTCCTTGAGATTTTAAACTGTGGAGAACGAGAGATGATAGAGCCAATTATAAGTCCGGTATTCTTTCGTGAATTTATGTGAGTTAATTATAAGCCTATTCTCCCATCGCTTGCTAATAAATTTATCTTCTAATAAATAAGGTTGTACGATTCGAAAAGTTACTTAGCTTCTAGCCCAAGATCGTTTAAAAGTTGCTCGGTATAGATTAGAGTTCATAGCCAAGGCATAACTTATTGAAGCGGGATGCAAAGATTGGCGAGTCCGAAAAGGCCCTAACAAGGCATGAGGGCTATATTTTGTTGCTAAAGATCCAAAGTGATGTGAAGAATCATTTATCGAAAATCATTATGATGGATCAAGACACACGACGAAAAGCAAAAACTCCCAAAATGTCATGGAGAAGTGTATCC
This sequence comes from Glebionis coronaria, assembly GCA_025667525.1. NCBI lineage: Eukaryota > Viridiplantae > Streptophyta > Magnoliopsida > Asterales > Asteraceae > Glebionis > Glebionis coronaria. The sequence goes on from JANFOE010000772.1 coordinate 426,602, forward strand.
GAAAAGACCCTAGCAAGGTATGAGGATAAATAGATCCAAGTCATAAAAAAAGAGGCGGATCGTTGTACATCAAAGTCCAAAATAAAGATTGGAGAAAAATGAAGAAGTCGTGGTCCAAGTATGAATCTCTCAAAACATCAAGTGAAGAAATTCCATTATGAAGAGAAGATCATAATTTCATGAACGTCTCTCAAGATTTGAAGGATGAAGTCGCTGCCAAATATCGGTCCGAGAAAGGTCTCAAATCGCGAAGCGAGTTATGCCAACATATGAACTTTATGAGGTCCCGAGAAGCAGTTTTAAAAGATTTTGTCCTTTAGCTAACTATTGATTAAATCGTTCACTTTATTTTCAGACTAAATAACTATCGAAATAAGTTAAACAATGCATCCTCGTGATCATTCAAGACAACAATAAAATATAAGAGATACCTCTAGGAATAAGGGAGTCTAAGTGAATAATTGGCCCACATGAGTTCGTGTTAGTTTGCTAACTTATAATAACAATGATCTCGTTTTTAAGCTTGGTTTGGAGAAAGTGAAAACTTGAGGATGATGATTATTCATGACATTTCTAAAACCCAAGGTATGCTTTTTGATTTCTTTACTTTTAATGTTTACAATTTTCTATCTCTTTAATAAAGGCCAACGTGGATTGATTATGATAAAAATGTATACGTGCTTTGTAACTAATGCATTGCATGAGGACATTGCAATGGTGGAGTGTAGGGGATTTGATAGGTGTGAAAACACCCATCTTTTCTACCACTTAATTACAATAATAACCGAGCCAAAACGTGTATTTTATGTCTTTTATGTCGGAATTATGCGTGGTTTGTGTTTTTGTTGTGATTTAGGACGAAAAGGTGAAAAGTGGAGAAAACACGGACAATCACGGGCATTTACGGACTTTTATTGAAGAAAAAGATGAAAGACGAAGTCAAGAAGTCAAGAGTGCAAAAAGAACGGAAGTCCAACACCAATTCTGAAGATTTATCGATGAAAAAGTCAAAAGACGAAAGTTTACTTAAAGCCGAGGAACTCAAGTCTTATTTATCGAAGAATTAAAAGACGAGTCCCAAGAAATCCCGAGCCAAAAGTCATCAAAGTCCAAGATTAACAAAGAGATTAAGAAGGAAGGACTTAATGGCGCAATTAAGAAGAAAGGAAGGAGGGGAGGAAGCTTCCTCTAACCACCCTCCTAATCTCCTATAAATACACCCCATTTTCATTCATTTGTTTTTGTTGACTAATCGTGACAATTAGTTCTTCCACCTTTACTTTTATGCACCTTTAATTACTTGCACCTTTAATTACATGTCTTGCACCTTATTTACCATTTAATTTCAAGTGTTCTTTAATTTTCTTGTTTTAAATTTCTCATTCTACCTTTCTTTCTTGCTTGATCTTTATGTTTACATGCTTATTGTCTTGATTATTTGATTAAAGATTGTGTTTTTATGCTTGTGATTGTTTTGGATCATTGATTTTCATATCTTATTTTGTTTATTTTCAAGTTTATAAAGTTTTTATAAAAGTTATTTTTATATAAAAGTTTGTTTTTCGTAAAGCTTATTCATTTCGTGTTTTAAAAGTCTTTAAATTTCTGTTTAATAGCTTTTTCTTAATCGGTTTGCTTTAGGATTTTCGTGGTTTGCTTATTAGAGTTATAGCTTATTTTTCTAGCTTATTTTTGGTTATTTCTACGGTATTCTGATCTGGTAATCGGAAAGGGGTTTTACATTCCGATTGGCATGATCAGAAAAAGGTTTTGACATTCCTTTTGGTATTCCGATTGGGGAGTGGCTTGGTTATTCCGATCTGGGTTAAGTGACAGTATTCCGATTGGGAGGCTATTCCATATTCCGATCGAGGTGTTGATTGGTTATTCCGATTAGGTATAGTGACGATATTCCGATCTGGGTTTTCAATTAACATTCCGACCAGGAGTCATTCCTTATTCCGATCAAAGGTAAGATTGATATTCCGATCAGGTAGGTGTATACATTCCGATCTGGGGGTTTAAGCTTGGTTATTCCGATCAGAGAAAAGGTGACATATTCCGATTGGGTTTCCGACCAATATTCTGACAGGTAGGTTTTGGTATTCCGATTTATTCTGATCGGAATATATTCCGATTGGAGTGTTGTTTATATTTTGTCTTGTTTAATTTTGACATTCTCATTTTAGTTCTTGTCTAACTTTAATTTCCGTCATGCTTTAAATTTTGGTCATTTAATACATTTACTTTTAAGTCTTTGCACATTTAAATTTAAAATCAACCAAAAATATTTGTTTCAGCAAAATCAACTGAGTCGTACTTTAAGCCAATAATCAATTCGATTAGACACACATCAAAGAACTTTAATTTCTATACGGGCCAAAAGCCTTGTATCAAAAGACAACCCGCATTACCACATAAGGAATTTTAATCGTCTCACCGCAACTAGCAAGTTTAAGGATGTTCCACATGACGCCATTAAGATGATGTTGTTTCCATACTCGTTAGATGGACCCGCTAAAATTTGGCTTGAGAAAGAACCGCCAAATTCGATTTTGACATGGGGTGATCTCGTTTCTAAGTTTGTGAACAAATTTTTTCCACCATCTAAAACAACACATTTGAAAAATGAGATTTCAAGATTTGTACAACGAAATAATGAGAGTTTTTCAATGGCATGGGAATGATTTAAGGAAATGTTACATGAATGTCCACACCATGATTTTTCGGAATTGCATCAAGTTGATACTTTCTATAATGGGCTTAATGATCATGAACGAGATTATTTGAATGCTGCCGCGGGTGGTAATTTTTTGTGCAAAACGACCGATGAAGCTTTAAAGATTATCGAGAATAGATCTAAGGTTTATAACCCTCGTAACACACCGAGTGTTGCCAATATGGGTTCGTCATCGTCGTCATCGTCTCGTAGCATTAATGCCATACATGATGAAGCTAATGAGGAAAATCGTTTTTTCGATAGGTTTTCAAATCTTATGACTCATTGGAAAGCACAAGATGCTTCCGCTTCGGTTAAAGCGGTTGATAAGAGTTGTTTGTCTTGTGGTGGAGCTCATGATCTTTCCGAGTGCATTACCGTCGGTGGTAACACTTCGAGTGCTTACGTAGCAACAGGAACTTACAACCTAAACGGCCAAGGTTACCGCCCAAATCAAGCTCCACCAAATCAAAATGCTAATAACTATCGAAACAACAACCAAAATGGTGGTTATCAAGGCAATTCACGTAACTATAACAAAGGGAATTATCAAAGTGGGAATGGACAAGTTACTAATCAAAACCAAAACCGTGATTTTCAAAACACTACACACGGTTTTCAAAATGCTCACACTAAAAATCTTCAAGGAGAATTTTTGGATTATGCTAAAGAAAATGATGCTAAATTTGATAACATGCAACGTGAGATGATTAGCTTAAGATCCGAGTTGAAAAACAAGCTTAAAAACGAACTTGCTAATGAACTTAAGACTCATGCTAATAAAATGGAAGGGAATGTTCAACGTCTTCAACAAAATCAACAAAATATGGAACAAGGACAACATGAGATTAAGCAAGAATTGTTAAAAACGGATTTAAGGCAATCAAAATTTGAAGACCGAATGGAAAAAATGTTTGAAGCAATCATGTGTAAACTTTCTTCCTCGGGTGGTCTTCCTAGTGATACCATTGCAAACCCGAAGGGAGAAATGAAGGTTATTACTACATGAAGTGGTAAAACTTTCAAGGAACCAATCTCTCGTCCAAGTACTTCTACGAAGAAGGAAATCGAGAAAGAGCCCGAGGTGATGGTCGAAAAGGAGCATATCACAATCCCACGAAGTACCGCTCATACCACACCTACGGTTGAACAAATAGCAATTATGGAACCCGAGATTCCAAGGCCGTTGCCTATTGTCCAACCTACACCACCCTTACCTTACCCTTCGAGACGAAACAAAGAGAAATTGCAAGAACGTAACAAACAACAAATCGAGCTTTTTATAAAAATGTTTCAACAAGTGCATTTTGATGTGAGTTTAGCCGACACGTTGTTATATATGCCTCGTTTCGATTCCACTTTTAAAAGGTGATGAGCGATAAGGAAAAGCTTTCAAAGCTTGCTAATTGTTCTTCGGTTTATCTTAACCGCATACCGTAAAAAGTTGGTGACACCAGAAAGTTTCTCATTCCTTGTGACATACAAGATATGAAAGAATGCCTCGCCTTGGCCGATCTTGGTGCGAGCATTAATTTGATGCCATTTTCCATTTGGAAATCGCTTTCGCTTCCGGCTCTTACTCCTTCGAACATGTCTATCGAGATGGCCGATCATTCTACGATTTTAGCATATGGAGTAGCCGAGGATGTTTTCGTAAAAGTGGGGAAGTTCTACTATCCCATTGATTTTATAGTAGTTGACATCCCCGCGGATCCTCAAGTTCCTCTAATTTTAGGTCGTCCATTTTTAGACACCTCGAGATCGCTTATCGACGTTCATGCAAGAGCTATCACTTTGAGATTCAACGAAGAGGAACTTGTTATAAACGCTACTCAAAACTCAAAACCTTCTCATGTTGCAATCGCTACCATCAATCACATTGAATTAGTTGATGTGGTTTGCGATGAGTTTTCATAAGAAGTGTTAGGTTTTTCTGATAGCTCGTCAAGTGGCAATCCCACTATATTGGATCTGATTCTTGCTAATTCCACACCATATCTCACTCCATTCCAAGGAGGCGATTTTACTTCAAATGAAATTGACAATGAAGATGAGGTGATTATTAGTGATGATACTTCTATTCCATCATTTCTTCCGCCGATGGAAGTTATGAGTGTTGAGCAAAAATCTTCAATCGAGGAACTACCTATCCTTGAATTGAAAGATCTTCCATCTCACCTTGAATACGCATTCTTGGAAGGTGATGACAAGTTGCCGATTATTAATGAAAAAGGTCTTGCTAATGATAAAAAACTAAGCTCTTGAAAGTTCTTAAAGCTCATAAAGGGGCAATTGCGTAGAAAATTTCCGACATTAAGGGTATTGACCCAAAATTTTGTACTCACAAGATTTTAATGGAGGAGGACTAAAAACCCGCAATTCAAAGTCAAAGAAGGGTAAACCCCAAAATTCACGATGTCATTAAAAAGGAAGTTTTAAAACTCCTTGACGCGGGAATGATTTATGCTATCTCCGATAGCCCATGGGTGAGCCCAATCCATTGTGTCCCTAAAAAGGGAGGAATGACCGTTGTGCCTAATGAAAACAACGAGTTAATTTCCACTCGTGTTGTGACCGGTTGGAGGGTGTGTATTGACTATCGAAATTTAAATGACACAACTCGTAAAGACCACTTTCCTTTGCCCTTCACGGATCAAATGTTGGAGCGACTCGCGGGAAATGAATTCTATTGCTTTTTAGATGGTTTTTCCGGGTACTTTCAAATCCCTATCGACCCTCGTGATCAAGAGAAGACTACGTTTACGTGTCCTTATTGAACGTTTGCTTATCGTAGGATGCCTTTCGGACTTTGTAATGCACCGAGTACGTTTCAACGGTGTATGATGGCTATTTTTCACGATATGATCGAGAAGTCGATGGAAGTGTTTATGGATGACTTTTTGGTGTTTGGCAATTCGTTCACATCGTGTTTATCTAATCTCCAGCAAATGTTAAAACGTTGTGAAGAAACCAATCTTGTGCTTAATTGGGAAAAATGTCATTTCATGTGTAAACAAGGAATGGTCTTAGGACATAAGGTATCGAAAGCGGGGATTGAGGTTGATAAAGCTAAGGTAGACGTCATCGCCAAGTTACCTCATCCCAAAACCGTTAAGGGAGTTAGGAGTTTCCTAGGGCACGCGGGCTTTTATCGTCGTTTCATCAAGGACTTTTAGAAAATCTCTCGACCTATGACACACCTTCTCGAGAAGGATGCTCCTTTTAACTTCAATGAGGATTGTGTTAGAGCTTTCAAAACTCTCAAAAGGAAACTTACCGAAGCTCCCATTCTTGTTGCTCCTAATTGGGAATTACCCTTTGAGATCATGTGCGATGAAAGTGATTATGCTATAGGGGCCTTTAGGGCAACGTTATGAAAGCATTTCCGTCCTATTCATTATGCTAGTAAGACGATGACCGAGGCTCAATTAAAGTACACCACAACAGAAAAGGAATTCCTTGCCGTGGTCTATGCTTTTGAGAAATTCCAACCTTATCTCGTCTTAACTAAAAGCATCGTGTATACCGACCATTCGGCTATCAAGTATCTCTTAGCTAAGCAAGATGCTAAGCCGAGATTGCTTCGTGGAATGCTCCTCCTCCAAGAATTTGATGTCACCGTGCTTGACAAAAAAGGAGCCGAGAATCTAGCAGTCGATCATCTCTCTCGTCTAGAAGATCCTCACAAAGATGTTTTCGAGAACAAGGAAATCACCAAAAGATTTCTTCTCGAGACTCTCGGTGTTGTGAATTCTAAAGACACCACCCTATGGTTTGCCGACATTGCAAATTACCATGCGGGCAATTTCAAATTCAAGGGTATGACGACACAACAAAAGCGAAAATGCTTTCGTGACGTCAAGTTCTATTTTTAGGGCGACTCTTATCTCTTTCGGGTTTGTGCGGATCAACTCATTCGATGTTGTGTTTTTGGTGTCGAAGCTTCTAACATCCTTAGAGCTTGTCACGAGGGACCCACGGGTGGTCACCACGGTGCTAATCTAACGGCTAAGAAAGTGTTCGATGTCGGCTTCTTTTGGCCTTCTATCTATCGTGATGCACACGCACTTGTGAAGTCGTGTGATTCGTGCCAACGTCAAGGAAAATCGTCTCAACGTGATGAAATGCCGCAAAAAATAACTCAAGTGTGTGAGATTTTCGACATTTGGGGCATAGACTTTATGGGGCCGTTCCCATCATCTCATGGTAACAAGTATATCCTCGTCGCGGTCGACTACCTTTCTAAGTGGGTGGAAGCTAAGGCTTTACCTACTAATGATGCTCGTGTGGTAGTGAAGTTTTTGAAGCAACTATTCTCTCGGTTCGGAACCCCTCGTGCTATTATAAGCGATCGTGGAACCCATTTTGGTAATGACCAATTCGAGAAGGTCTTAAAGAAATATGGAGTTACTCATCGTCTTTCTACGACTTATCACCCGCAAACAAGTGGGCAAGTCGAGGTTTCGAACCGAGCTTTGAAGAGGATTTTAGAGAGGTCGATTGGACAAAACCATGCTTCATGGTCCGACAAACTCGATGACGCTTTATGGGCCTTTAGGATCGCTTATAAGACACCTATCGGTTGTACTCCTTATAAGTTAGTCTATGGGAAGAATTTTCATTTGCCCATTGAATTGGAGCACAAGGCATATTGGGCCCTTAAGCATGCAAACTTTGACTTGAAGACCGCGGGAGATCACCGGAAAATACAATTGAATGAATTAGATGAACTAAGAGACAATGCTTATGAAAATTCATTGATTTTCAAAGAAAAGACTAAAAAGTTTCATGATGCAAAGATTAAAAACCGGGTTTTTAACGTTGGTGATCAAGTGTTACTTTTTAACTCTAGACTTAAGATATTTTCCGGGAAATTGAAATCTCGTTGGTCGGGTCCTTTCACCATTACACAAGTGTTTCCTTATGGGACCATCGAGCTAGCTCAAGATGATGGTCCTAACTTCAAGGTGAATGGACATAGGCTTAAGCACTACTTTGGTGGGGAAATTCCTTCAATGGTTGACCTCGACCAAGTCACCTTCCCCAATGATAATTAGCATTGAGGGGATCGAGTCGAACTCATGACTCGGTAATCAAAAACGAGGTGCCTCGTGGGGGAGATCCCATGCTTATCTTTTTATGCTTTCTAACAAATAATGAGAGGGGATTTGTGCCCGTCCAACTCGTTGTCTCGTGGTTGTTTGTGATTGTGTTATCAAGATCATCATCATATGCGATTGAAGACTCTCGTGTTCGTTTACGTGAGCCTCCATCGTTTGCTTGAAGACGTTTTTCACGAATCCATGACATATCCTTTATTGTTCTAACAATTATCTTTTAACATAATTCATAAACGGATTTAGATATATTGTTGATCACCCTTTCCATGCTAGATCCTAAGCATTCGACGCTTCGTCTCTAGTATGTGGGTGCTCCACCTTTAGACTCGAAACATTGATGACAATGTTTACTTTTAGTATAGGGGTGCTCCACCTTTAGACTCGAAACATTGAGGACAATGTTTACTTTTAGTATGGGGGGTGAATAGATACTTGCTTTGCTACGCCCTCACGCTTTCCAACTTTCAACGTTTTGTTTTATTTTTTGCTAATAAGGCTAAAAATGGCCAAATTTTAAAAATTTTCCTAGTTTTAATAAGTGTTTTTAAGACACGAATGTATATTTTCTGATGGGTAGAATAAGCGCTCATTTTTTACTTGATGGGCATTTGGAGCCCTTTACATTCCTTAACCCGCTCAATTCAAGTTTTGCTAGACCTTTATATAGGGAACTTTAAAACGCGAAAGTCTTAGCTCATTCGGGTTAAGAACAATAACTTTTCGCAAGTTCCTATAATTGATCCTAGAAAGTCACTTATCAAGGGAACTATAAAATTCATTCTCTAAACTTGAAAAAGTCCAAGAAAGTGCAAGATCCTATAGGTGGCTTGAAAACCCAAAACTTTGATTTGATATTGTCTTAATGAAAGCTAATCCAAATTTGGCTTAATTTTGACTTGCATGGCTAAGTATTCACGAGTCTCTTTAATTAGAGGTCTTCATATATTAAAGAACGAGAAATGATAGAGTTAGACAAGTGATCATGCTAAACGTAGAACATGAAAATGTTCTTTCAAAAACTCATATGTTTTTAATTGTGGCTTTTTCTTCCCATAAGATCAATGCATTAGGAAAAAAAAAATTGCAATAAGTAAGGTCGTACGATTTGAAAGGTTACTTAGCTTCTAGCACAAGATCGTTTAAAAGTTGCTCGGGGTTGAATAGAGTTCATAGCCAAGGCATAACTTATTGAAGCGGGACGCGAAGATTGGTGAAGATCTAAAAAGACCCTAACAAGGCATGAGGAGCTCTATTTTGTTGCTAAAGATCCAAGATGATGTGAAGTATCATTATTCCTAAATCAATATGAAGGATCGAGACACACGACGAAAAGCAATTACTCCCCTAAAGATCATGGAGAAAGTATATCCAAAAAGAGCCTAACAAGGTATGAGGATAAATATATCCAAGTCCGAAAAGGAGGTGGATCGTTGTATATCAAAGTCCAAAATAAAGATTGAAGAAAAATGATGAAGTCGTGGTCCTAGTATGAATAATCTCTCAAAAACGTCAAGTGAAGAAATTCTAAAATATGAAGAGAAGACCATAATTTCAAGAACGTCTTCCCAAGATTTGAAGTACATGCCAAATATCGGTCCGAGAAAGGTCTCAAATCGTGAAACGAGTTATGCCAAGATATGAACTTAAGGAGATACACGAGAAGCCGTTTTAAAAGATTTTATCCTTCGGCTAACTATCGATTAATTCGTGCTACTTTGCTTTCGGACTAATAATACTCAAATAAGTCAATATGAATCACTTGTGATCCATGACAAGTAGTTAAAAAATTCTAGTAACCCATTTTTTTTATAAATAACTAGGATTGCGGGGAGAAAAAGTATTACACAATTTGGACGTATGAGTAGTGTTAGCATTGTGACTTGTACCAACAATGATCTCGTTTTTGCACTTAGAATGGAATGTATGACAATCAAGGATGACGAAATTTACTCTATGAGACATTCACTTGTTTCTATTCATTGACCCTAAAAGTCACATTCGTGATGAAAATCATACATTATGTCTTTACACATCTTAGTAGTATTGTTGCAAGTCTTTTACTTTTCAATAAAGGTTAATCAAATTAAACTTTGGTGATGCTTAGATACTTTATTCTAGCATTGCGTGAGGGCACCACAATGGCTTAGTATGGGGGAGTGATGAGATGACTTTTATACATGATCTCATCGTTCTTTTCGGGCTTTAAATGCATTAAAATGTCATAAAATACCATATATATGCTTGTATTTGTTTACTTGTGTGTTTTAGGTATAGATATCGTGAAAAAGACAAAAGATCATAAGAAACAAGGCAAAACGGACACGAGAAATGAAGCCGTACAAAGAACCGGGTCCTAGTTCATAAATTATCCAAGATTAACCCTTGAAGACTTGAAGATATACAAGATTGATCCTCAAAATATGAAGAACTGACACTTAATACCCTTGTATATTCATAACTACAAGTTTGGTCCCTTAAGTTTGTCAAAATTACAAAATGGTCCTTCAACTTTGAAGAATTGAAAAGTTTAGTCCCTCAACTATTCAAAATATCCAATAATGGTCCCTCATGAAGTCAGAGATACAATGAAGACCTTTGAAGATCAAGAAAGTCCAAAATCAGTCCTTCAAATATTCAAAATTGGGAAAACAACCCTTAAAACCCTTATCATAAAATTTAGTGGCCAAAGTATGAATTTGGAAACTTATTTAACAAAGGAAGACGTTTAAAAGGCTGAAATTTCTTTCTATTCACTCTTTTCCAAAAATCAAGGACCAAAACTGCCAAAACCCAAAGTTCAAATCCCTGAAAAAGCGGGTAACACTTACTGTAGCAATTTTTACCACCAAGAACACCCTTTTTACCCAGGTTTTAAAACAAATAAGACAAAGGGGAAAATGGAATTAGCTATACCCACGTGTGATTCACATCACCTCAATTACATCCCACAACAAATACCTTAAACTCCACTACTAGAAAGACCCCACAAGCACCTCTCACATGACGACACATGGCAGAAAAGTATGACATGGCAAAATCAATGGTCTTAAGTTATTCCTTGGTCACTAAGCACCCAATGAACGTCCCTGTTTCATCAAATCAAGCTGGCAACAAGCCTAGAAGATTCTGCAAGGCTAGTTTAGGAAATTCAGTTGCTAGGGTTTATGAATAGTGGTTGTAAGCTTTTGCCTATAAAAGGAGACCTCAACTTGTGAGAGTCCCTTGTTCCAGGCTTGCTATTACTCTTTGTAATTCCTTTTTAGTCAAATAAAAGTTGGTTTTTTTTTCTGAAAATATAATTCCTTTTTAGTTGTTAAAACTTGGTGTTAAAGCATAGCAAGTCTGAGTTCCATTGATTATCTCTTTATAAGTTCGTTTTGGAAAAGTTTTCAAAAGGATTTGTGAAGTGTTTGTGAAAAAAGTAAAAAAATCATTGGTTATTTTTGCTTGTTTCTGTTCTTGTGATTTTGCAGGTACAAAGGTGGAAGCTGGTGCTTGTTTAGCTAGCACCTAAGCTCAAACAATCCAAGGCTTGGATTGTAAGTCTTGGAGGTTTGCTTTCTATATCACTTTTTATATTTTTGTCAAATATTTGATAAATATGTGATTTGTGGATTTGTTGGTTGGATTGCTGTTTATTTGGTTCTTATTTGTTTCATAGGTTATATTAGACCTATTATCACCTAGATCTTGTTGATTGTAGGGTTATAAATTAGTTTTGAGTGTTATTGGATTGATTAAGGGGTGTTTGTGTCTGCTGGTTCAAAGGCCTTAGGGCCTTGGAACTTGGTTCCTTTTGGTTTATGGTTATTTGTTTACTGATATGAAAGTTGTTTCAAGTGTTGGTTAAGCTTAAAACATAGTATAACTAAAAAACATAGGTTGCCGGTTTTTGAACACATTTTTCAGTCAAACACATCAGTAGGTTTAATTTGTTTGTTTTTTTGAATTAAGGTGTGAAACTTGGTTTGCTTATAGATTTGTTGGTTGTACAACTCTGCATTCTGGTTTTAGAGTTTGGTTGCTTATTGAGTAATTTATAGCTTATTGAATTTCAGCTTTTGGTCAAATAGATCAGCAAATGCATGCTATGTGATTTTGATGCACTTGGATTGATTTTTGTTGTTTTATGCTTTTAACTGGTTCCTTTTACATTACTTGGTGTGTGCCTATTGATTGCTGCTTATTTCACAAGCTTATAAGCCCACTGGCTTATAGTGCTTAATCTGCCAAAATCAAGCTTAGTAAGACAACTGTTTTGCTAAGTTCATTGGTCTAGACCTCTAGACTTAATCCAAAATAGCTTCAAACAAGCTTATTTACATCCCATCATCAAGTCCTGCTAGTTTGGTGATTTTTGGAGCAAGTTGACTTTCGTTGTCCAAGGCAAAAAGTGCTTATCAGTTAGTTTAGCTTATTGAAACGTGCCACAACTTAGTTATTGTACTTCATCATTTATCTCACCTTATAAGCTATTCTAGAAGAAATCAGAACTTAATAAGAGCTTTTCACTAGGAAATTAAGTTTTCTTATTTTAAAAGAGTGCTTATTGGTTCACACAGCTTATTGTACTTGGCTTATTGGGATTTTATTTTTTTGATTATTTTTAGTTAAGCTATTTGTGAGCATTTGCAACAAACCAGAGCTTCTGAAACAGCCTAGAACTCTAACCCGACTATTTTGTCTTTTAGTGAAATTGTTCTATGCTTATTTCTGGCTTATTGAGTGTGCTTTTTCAAAATTTCTTTTCACAGATCTCTTAGGCATCTCAAAAGAAGGTTGTGTGTTTAAGCATAGCTTATGGCATTAGCTTATTGCTTAATGGGCTTATTGGCCCAATAAGAATGTGCTGTTTGTTATTTAAGCTGTGATAAGCTCAGAATCAGCTTTTGGGCCTTCAGACTTTTGTGCTTAGAATTAAATTTTGAGTCAGATAGGGATTTTTCAGGTCATTTGGGCCTAGTTTGACTTTTTGGGCCCAAAAGCCCATTAGTGTTGACTGTTTTTGCTTTTAGCCCATTTGGGGGCCCATTAGGGGTATTTTGGTATTTTCACTTTCATTTTCTGATTATTTAGGTTAAAATAAACTAGTTTGCAAGTTTTTAGAATTTTTTATAATTTTTGGATTTTTAATATTATTTTAATATTATTTTATTATTATTTTTCAAATTTCACATTTTTTCCCTTTTTATATTTTTCTTAGGTTTAATACATTAAAATAGGATTTTTGCAACTCTTAGATTATTTTTATCATCATTAGATTAATTTTTATAATTATTTTAATTTTTAATAGTTTTTAAATCATTTTAAATAGTTTTTATTAGTTTAAAAAATTTTAAAAATATTATTTAATCTTTTTAGGTCATTTTAGAGGTATAACAATTGAAAAATCTTTATTTGCCCTTTTTGATAATTAATTTGATTTTTAGGGCATTAATTAGCATTTAAAAATTAATATTTAATTAATTAAAAGGTTTGAAAAAGTTTTGATCATTGGTAAACTCTTAATTTATTTATTTTAATTTTTGGTAATTTTTTGGGAATTTTTAGAATTAATTTTTATTTTTGCTCTTTTTACGATTTTACGTTTAGTCGTCGTAATAATTAATTTCACGTCTTCGTCATTCTATTTTCTCATCCCCTTCTTTCAAATATTAATCTCAAACCAATTACGAATTATTCACACACATATACCTCCTTGGGAAACGAACTTCATTAGGGTCATTTGTACACGGTTTTCCTAAACCGTCGTATTTAATACTTTCCATATTTATGTCACACCCCACCATGGCGGAATATGGGACGCGACGCATGGATATCATCACAACAATAGTGTGTCCACAGAGAGAACTATATGAATTAGAAATGTCATAAAAGGTGACACAAATGTCATGAGAATATCTCATCAATGCAGGAGTCTAGGTAAGTAGGTAACAGTCCTACCTCTTACCCAAGACAAACAAATAACACAAACAAATCAACATATTGGTTCATAGTATCACTTATTGAAACAAACAAAAAATAAACTAAGAAGGAACGAGGATCTCCTTCTAAATGCATTTACGCGACTCTAATCCTAGCCACTTATGTTTTCACGCTTAACCACATTAATACCTGAAAGAGACACTAAAACACGTCAGCAATAATGTTGGTGAGAGTCATAGGTTTAGACTCGAACACAAAACAAATTTATAAGCTGTGAATAATAACCATCATCAAAACATATGGACAAGGTGCTACAAATATGCATTAACAACTAACATTCAAGATCAATCATTCCAAACCAAATCCAAGGCTCCCAGCCTTACCAATCACCATGGTATCATAGGCGCCCATACACCTATGTACCAATCCCAAGGCCCCGACTTGTCATTATCCTTTGGTACCATAGATGCCCATACATATATGTACCTCCCCAAGGCTCCGCCTTGTCAACATCCCTTGGTACCAAGCCAAAACCACAAAACAAATCAAGAATCACATAGCAGTTAATCACATATGTACACACACAAGTCCATCACAAATCATAAAAACCTTCACATCATTAGTTAAAAACAACACCAGTGTCTCTTCCATCCCATCTGGAAATCAAAACCATTTATAACTCAAGAACATGGGACTATGAAACTCACCTGATTGAGCTTCTCCAAAAATCCGCGCACTAGCAAAATGCTAAACACACAAAAGCACACAATCAAGACATGAACCAAATATTAAAATGGCTCATCAATATATGATGGATGTCTAATCCCTATTCCTCATTTAAATCTCATTATTATGTTCTAAGCATCCCATTACACCTCTCTAATAAGACCTTAACTTGGTTAAGTTCATAACCTATCCCATTCACATTTTATCCCAAACAGTCCCGATTTTTATACCCCAAACTATGAAACAAAAGCCCACCTAACCGAACTCAGACTTTCTGTAAAGGAAACCCTATGACCATACATGTGTTAGCTAACTCTCACCTTTCGCCCCAACCTTAAAGCTACTGTTAAGTCCTCGATATATATATATATATATATATATATATATATATATATATATATATATATATATATATATATATATATATATATATATATATATATATATATATATATATATATATACTTCTGTCTATCCAGATTTTATTGATTTTAAACATATAAAAAGTTTGTTATGCTCAGGGGGTCTTACCCTAACCCATTTGCTTAGCCCTCCTCCATATATCCTATATAACATATGAACTAACTCTCATGTTCGTTTTAAAGTCCAATTGTACTCGTAAGTACCCTAACCATCTTAAAACATTAATTGAAAACCCGCTGATTTCAAAATTGTTTTGACCTTTGACTGTTGTAACCTGTTTTTGACCACCTACCTCCAATTTAGTTCTCGTTTCTTGCATTTAAAAGCCAACTCAATTACCTTTCCAGGGATACTTGGATCGCAAAATAAGAGTTTGTAGAACTTTTGATATGATCAAAACAATTGACATAAAATTCTGCCTAGTTTTTAGAAAATGAATTTAACATAATTAGTCTATTTAGTTACCCATAACTTGTTTAATTATAAACCCTAAATAATCTAATCATTATTATATCATTAAAACTCAGATTTTAATTTATACATAATCATAGATCCATCATGTATTGATTTATAAATTCATAAAAACAATTTAATTAAAAAGGGATTGAAGATTTTACCTTGAAAATAATGGAAGATCTTTATCTTTGAAACCCTAATTGGCCACCATTGTTAAAATTCGACTATGAGATGTTATGGGGGTGAAAAATTTGGTTTTTTGTTATGGGGTGGGTTTGGTTAAGTCATAAAGGCCCCTTAATCCCATTACAAGTCCATTGGGCCTGTTTTTGGGCTTTTTGGTTATTTTCTTCCTTCCTTTTCTTTTGGCTGCCCAAACCAAGCCCAAAGCACCTAAGAATCTGGGTTTTAACCTTATTTTATCACTTATATCATTCTTAAACTAAACCTCACATTCAGGTTACTTCCGGACCAAAACCCGAAAGCCTTACGTTGACTTTTTTGACTTTCTACGCGATTTCCGAACTAACCGTCATTTCCAAAGGTTTCTAATTATGGAAAGTATCTCTAAAACTTATCCTAACCATATAATGTATACTTAATACATACATAAAACATATGATCCGTACACGAGGCCTTGTAAAAACGATATCCAAACTTTCCCGCTATTCATTTCTGAACTCATTTCATTTCATTTCCAACCCGTACCAAGATTTACAAATCATGTACCTCATTTCGTCCATTCTCATCCCCAAAATCACACATATAAACACATAAATCACATAAAACACATAGTCACACAAAAAACCCCAAAAATAAGACTAAGTGACGAACCTCAAAAACCGGGGTTGTCACATCACCCCCTCCTAATAGAAATCTCGTCCCGATATTTACTCCTTAGGATCATTATTCCCAAACATATAAGGATACTTGTTCCTCATAAATCCTTCCCGTTCCCACGTGAACTCTAGTCCACGTTCCAAATACCATCTAACCATAACTATGATATATTACCCTTTTTCCAACTTCTTAGCTTCACGACCCAAAATCTCTACCGGCTCTTCGATGAAACGAAGACTCGTATCCATACTAATATCATCTAACGGTACATGCAAGTCAGTTCTTGCTAAGCATTTCCTCAAGCTTGATACACGAAATACATCATGCACACTACTCAATTCTCCCAGTAATTCCTCAACCTATAAGCCACTAGCCCTATCCTTTCAAGGATTTCAAATGGACCCACAAATTTAGGTGCTAACTTCCCTTTTCTTTCCAAACCGCATCACCCCTTTCCATGGTGAAACCTTTAGCATAACTTTATCTCAAATCTCAACGGCTTACGCCTCTTGTCCGCATAGCTCTCTTGTCGGTTCTTTGCTATTTTCAACCTCTACTTAGTCACTGCCACCACCTCCATAGTTTTCCGATCCACCTCCGGTCCAATACGTTGGCCGCTTCTAACTTCATCCCACTGTAACGGTGATCCGCCTCATCTCCTATGAATTTACTCCAGCAGTTTCTACTACAATTCCTATCAACAGACCTAACGGCTTCTATCCTCTATAGATTTTCCATCAATCGGAAGTTCTCCCAACCTTAATCACATCCAATGGTATATGCAGGATTGCATAACCAAAAGCTTCCCATAATATTCACAAGAAACATGTCATAACCACCACCTCATCCTAGCTTTCCCATGCTCGGCACCAAGTAACTAACCATCCTTCATACTAACATGTGTTACACCTTTTCTCTAGGTGGATGTTCCATTGTTCGTGACTACTAACCATTTGCTCTAACGGTTTCTCTTCAATATCACCCCACTATCTTCACAACCTCTTGCTCCCTCGAATCATTCTTCCTCCATACTACTTTTCGCTTGTCTCTCCACAATCTTAATTTCCATTCCATCTTATATCCCGTCTTCAGCCTATAATTTAGGTGTTTCCTCCTTTATTCCTTACATCCTCATCAATGGGGAATATGCCCTTCTCATCGGTGACTCTCTCTTTGTAGGAGAATTCTTCCTAATATAATGCGTTCTCCAACTATCTCCAAATCTCACGCCAATGCTCTAGGCGTCTTTCTCAATTACCCCTATTGTATGCTCATGCCAAACATTAGTCTATCAACGGTATACTACGCTTGCTTCCCATCGTTTCTTCCCTTTCCATAATCCTTCATAAGGCATTCCATACATATTAGGCTAACTTTTACGCAAAACCCTCTATTCCATCACACCCGTACGCAATCCTTCCAACTTCTCAACTACGTGACTTCTCATTCCTCTTGAAATATGAGATGAATTAGTCAGTCTATCGACTATCACCCAACTCTCGTCGTACTTATTCCTCCACCCCATTATGTATCCCTTTCACCAACTTCGTCCTTACATCGCCCTTTCTAAGCTACTCATATCTATGTAGGAAGTATAGTCTACGTCCCTTTTCTCCATATGATTGTCCAAGCCACGCAACATACATGTTGACGCGTTCTCTGCTTTAGACAACTCAACTCGTGCAACCTACATCCTTCATCCAAACCACCCTAATACGTCATCCATATAGTTCAAGTTCGTCTCAGCTTCACTTCATTCTTCTTATTCCATGTTTCATCAACCATGCTTGCCTTTCCCAGATGGTACTTGGCCTTGCAATTTTCTTTCATCACTTAACTCCACCCATCACCTTTTCCAAATGTTCTATCAAGATTATTAAATATGTTTTGGAGACTTTCATGATCTGTATAGATCATTCTCTACGTCTCGTACCCCAAATGCCTCTAGCATTCTAGGCAGATATAACAATCCAGCTCCACTAACTAAGTCTATCTAGTTCTTCCAAATATTTAGTTCCCACAACGTATAAACAACCGCCTTTCTTTGTCGTTCTCGTATACATCCAAATCCTTGCTCTACGTATCGTCATGCTTCGCGAATTCATCCAGTCCTTCCGATAATTCCAAGATCTTCTCATTATCCAATCCGCCTCTTCTGCCTCCAAAACGCTTCCTCACCCTTCTTCACTTTGCCCCTTGCTGGTTGCACAATATGCCATCATCTCTGACTACTCGTCCTGGCCAACTTAATCCTAAAACTCACACTTGAAAATCTCACGTATAATTCCCTTTCCTAACAACTCCAAAACCAACTCATAATTCGCCTCACTCTCCTTCTTAGATTTGAGTAGATCAAGATGTCGTCGATGCTCCCGATGACAACTCGTTTATATATTGTCATGCACCCCCAGTTCATTGACTCCATGAAAACTGCTAGCGCCTCGGCAAAGCAAAAATCATAACCGTAAACCCAAAGCGTTCATACAACATCCTTAGCAGTTTCAACTACGTCCTCCGTTCACCCTCTCTTAGAAGCAATACGAATAAATTTCTACCTCGTTCTACTCGCGAAAATCTACACGTATTCTAAAAGACCAATACTTCCTCTTATCAGGCCACTCAACCGCTTTTCACAGCCAATCTACTACTAAGCAACTCAAATTTTACCTTGCATCCATTGCAATTTCTAACAACTCTTGCTCTTAAAATCATTCCATCAACAATTACCTTGGAAAGGCACTAACTACAACTCCTCTCACTTCTCCTACTTGCTCTATTTATGGTTCTACCTCACAGTAATAGGCAAACCTACTAAATCTCAGGAAATTTTCGGAAAACTTACATGCCTTACGAACAATCATAAATACCTTTGAGGTATTATATCCCCTTCCATCACTCTCTATGGCGCGTTACTTGTGCCAATATCCATACATTATACAAATCTCTATTCATCGCCCTTGGCACTCCTAAGAGACCTCATGACCACATTAGTTCGTCTACGAACTTTTAACTCTTTCATCCCCACTAAGGGTATTCCGACCATTCTCTCAGGGCCACCTACTTAATCGTGTAGGCGTGACCAAGTCTTTCATATATCTAACTCAACGCTCCCAATCAATACGAACCCAAAACTACATCCTGAATCCACTAGATACGATCAACGAATCAAACCCACGGATAACTAACGACATTTCACGTACACCAGTTAAAACAGACCAAAACCGCGGAAACTCAAAAGGAAAACTCAACCCGAAACATGTGCCAATTCAAATGACTCATGACAACAAAAAATGATCCAAGAAACACTTAATGGCAACCAAAACAACTTACGCCCCAAGACATATTATTTAAATCGTGCGCAAAATCGACTTTTCCCAAAAGAATATCTTTCTTTACCTCCCCACATCTATGTGACTTAAGCAATCTAAAAACAACCCTCTAGATGATCTCAAGACTCAACTCAAAGACTAGGTACCCTAAACATCCCAAAACATAAGTTTAAAACTACTATTCAAAACTCAACCTTGAACCCGACACTTGTACAAACATTTCGACCAAGCTACTAACCTCCCATGACTACACATCCCACATATTTGAAAAGTACGTTCCGAGTACATAATTTTAGGCTTTTGAATCACCCAAAAAGCTTTAAAAAAGAATAAGTTATGACCAAAATAATTTTATACTAGTTGTTTTAAAAACTAAAGAATCATCTTAGTGATTAATGTAATCCTTTTAAATAAATAAATAAAAATAATTGTATGTGAAATTTTCATGAACTCAATTTAACCTTGTATAAATAATTATAAATGACGTAAATCGATTAAACTCAATTATATAAACTATTCATGTAAAAAGAAATTTTATTTTGCTTTATTTTATAGAGAGTCTTTTAGAATTTTGAAATAAATTAGTGTTGATTTAAATTCTTATGTTACATCTTGTTTCAAACACGACTCCAACACCTTACCCTTATTTTACCGAATACAACCAACTATCCAACTCTATAGTAGATTTCCAAGTCTTTTCAGTATATACCGACTAAAAGGAATGTAAGACCCAACACAAAAGATTTCATATCTCAAAAGAAATCCCAAGTTATTTCAATAGACTTAAAACCAAGAACACCATTTTAAAACGTACACGTGAAATACGAAACTCAAAGAATACGCTACTACGGAGGTTTAATATAAAAAAGCGAGCTAGCCACCCTCCTAAGGATACAATCGATAATTGTAGGGGACCATACATATATAGGCATATCGGGATAGATATACTTAAATCCGTCTAACATCTACTATACAAGCATGTACTAACCCTCTTTCATGCAATCATACTTAGGAATCCATTGAAGTTGTGGTACTTGTATAACTATGTGGGCCACCATACTTATACAATTACCCTTCCCCAATGCACTCCTTCATATGATGACACTTATAAGAATTAATACAACACATAACACATATATCCATCTACCCACATAAGCTCATAACCACATAACCAAAAAAAAGTCCAAAACTCCATCCATTAAATTAACATTGTCAAACTCTTGAAATACATAAATCCATAGTCTAGCTAAAACAGCATAGACTAAATCCAAAAACGAAAACATAATCAGTTATAAGTCATGTCGCCCATAAGAGTGGAAACAACTTAAAATCCTTCATATCCACCTACTCCTAATAACTCGAACCACCACATGATTCTAAGGGAACATGACTTAAACATCAAAAGAAAAATACTATACCTCAGGTACATAAAATAACTCAACAAAAGACAAAAACTACCATCTACCAAATTATGTACTATAAGGTACAGTTTAAGCAAAATACCACAATGACTAGCATGGACGATTATGGTTCAACCCGCACTAGTCACAACCTGGAAAGAAAATAACATGTGGCTAAGTATGAACTACTATGGTTCAACCCATACTAGTCAAAACTTAACAAAAATCGCAAGTAAAAACCAATAGCATCCAGAAAAAAACTTCAATTAATATCAAATGCACACATATTCCTACGACGCCTATATGTGAGGACCCTTAAGCTATAGACTAGGCTAGGAGACTAGGCAACCTAATTCTCTATAACCATTGTCTCTGATACCATTCTGTCACACCCCACCATGGTGGAATATGGGACGCGACGCATGGATATCATCACAACAATAGCGTGTCCATAGAGAGAACTATATGAATTAGAAATGCCATAAAAGGTGACACAAATGTCATGACAATATCTCATCAATGCAGGAGTCTAGGTAAGTAGGTAACAGTCTTACGTCTTACCCAAGACAAACAAATAACACAAATAAATCAACATATAGGTTCATAGTATCACTTATTGAAACAAACAGAAAAATAAACTAAGAAGGAACGGGGATCTCGTTCTAAATGCATTCCTACGCGACTCCAATCATAGCCACTTATGTTCTCACGCTTAACCACATTAATACCTGAAAGAGACACTAAAACACGTCAACAATAATGTTGGTGAGAGTCATAGGTTTAGACTCAAACACAAAACAAATTTATAAGCTGTGAAGAATAACCATCATCAAAACATATGGACAAGGTGCTACAAATATGAATTAACAACTAACATTCAAGATCAATCATTCCAAACCAAATTTAAGGCTCCCTGTAAAACCCGTATTTAAAATCAGAATATTAAATACACAGTTTAATTTTAATAAACCATATAAGGAGAAATTGATAGACAGATATATAAACGCAGAAATTAAATACGCTATTCCCAGTTTATTTAAATATTACAGATAATACTTATTCAGATAATAATTATTAAGCCTCAGAAAAATATTATATTTGTATTACTTATTTACAGTAAAGAGTATTACGTTTTCTAGGAAATTGAAACACGATACACGAACACGCAACTTTATATTTTTAAACAAGCGAAACGAAAACGAAAGAACAAGTATAATTATGAAAGCATAATACTAGTTAGGGCTGTTTTTGACAAATTAGAAAATATTGGGACTTGGGCTCAAGGCCCAAGGGGGATTTTAGCCGTGTATAACAAAAAGGAACGGGGTCCTTTTGTTTTCTTTCTATGTCGACACACAAAAACACTAGTACAAAACCCTAAAAGGATAACAGCCGCCAGTGATTCCTCTCTTTGTTTCTTTTGCCGCGACCTACACCAGGGAAAACAGAAAAATTGGATCGATGGTTGATCCTGGAAGACCAAGAAATTCGTTTTCTTTTGATACCCTAAACCCTAACACGAACACAAGGTAAGAAACCCTAATTCGTTCTATTTTCTTCTTTTAATCCGAGTTCATGGGTTTTAATCATGATCGGACAGTAATATTGATGGGGGTTTCGTTTGCTTGTTGTTGGGTTCGAAAAGCACACAAACCGGGACTCATATAAGTCTCGGTGATGACTGGAATGCACCAGCCGCAACCCTAATTAGGGTTTTGGGGCTGGGTTGTGCTAGCAGTGGGAACCGTAGGGGTGTTTGGTCTAGCAGTGGAAACCGAGAGCATAAGCTCTCGGTGGAAACTCAAAACTGGCAGGGGTAACGGACCACAGACAGGGGGAAACTGTTCAACTGCCAGGGGTAACTGGCAGTTAAGGGGCGTTTGGCAGTGGGGTTTGTAACAGGTTTAAGGGGGTGTTTGGCTTCCAGTTTTAAAAGACATTAAGGGGGCTGTTTGGATCGGCTTATTTAAATACGTAACACGAGTTTCACCTTTCAAATTAATAAGACACGGGTTCGGTTTTCGATGTGTTTTAATAAGAGAATACAAGAGTACGTGTTATTATTCTACGGGATTATTTTACTTTACATTACTTATTAATTTTACAAGGTAAATAAAATTTAATAAAACCCGACTTATTATTACGAGTGCATTATATCTTTATTTAATTAAATCACATTATATTTAATTAAATGCCTTTAACCTATAGTTTATTTAAATGACATGTGATAATTAATAAACTATACATTATATCATTATGACTTAGAATACGAATCAGTAAACACTTAAGCTTATTTATTAGCCTATTTAGTCAGCTTATAACTATTTAGGTAAACTTTCTATTTTTAGAAACTTATATATTTTAAGCAGTAATTCTATTTATGGAAACTTTCTATCTTTAGAAACTATTTAATCAAGGCAGCTAATCTATTTTTGGAAACTTTCTATTTTTGGAAAGTTACTTAATATTGCTCAGTAAGCATAATAATACATGAAATACCAGAGATACTAAATCAGATTTATCAGAATATAAGATAAACACAGATTAAAGCTTAAAACAGTAATCAGACGACTTATTTTTCCGTCCGTTATTTATGTAGTACCCGTGAAGTCGGAGTAGATCTTTCAGCTTTCAGTCTTATTTCAGTACTGGACATGAGGTACGGGTTTTCCGTCCTTTCAGTAAGGACTTCCTTTCTTATGCATGATTAGGATTCCCCGTCTGCAGCCAAATGTCTTCCCCAGTATATGTTTAAGTCATCAGTAATCATGTTTATAATAAAATAAATTGCCTGAGCGTTATATACAAGCATGATTAGTTTATGTACTAGTTACGGAGGTACCGTAACCACGACACTAAAGGCACCGGTGTCGTGACTCACATGCAGGAGAGTGATATCCTGCATCGTCCCACTCAGCTCAGCTTGGCCATTTTATCAGTATTTTTAGTGGGGCGTATGGATGCATCCTAGGCTTATAAGTGTTTCATGTTTATCAGGGTGAATGTGGTGTGTGCTCTACATCCTTCACATTGGAGCTGATCCCTCCACCCAGCACAGTTATTTAGAGGTCACCCCTCTACAGCATGACGAGGTCACCCCTCTATGTATTCATGCAGCAGTTGTTACAGCACATGACCTATATAAGCTCTTGGCAATTAAAATACAGTAAATGCATGTTTTCAGTTTTGACATATATCAGTCCAACTTTATTATTTATAAATCAGACTTTACAGATTATTTACAGATTTCCGCTGCAACTTACTTACCAGTCTTACTGCTTCAGTATTTATCATCTACTTCATTTCAGTAATTCCTTATCATGTTTCATATCCGTTCACTGAGCGTTATGCTCAGCCGTAGTTCCTTTCATGTTCTAACGGCAGGTACATCAGGACGCTTTTAGGATTCTAAGAGCATGTGCATTTGGAGGGAAGCTATCCAGACTTCTTACATTATGCATTTCTTCTATTATTCTGCTTATTTGGACATTGTTTAGTCCTTCCATTCAGTATTTTATATTTCATGTTTTGGGCTTATGTTTGGATTACCGAAGTTTGATTCCGGTATTTCCTTTATGGTCAGTTAATGTTCTAGGACATTTACCTTATGCTTTGATGACACACCATAAATACACGTAACGGTCCATTTATCCAAGCGGGGTGTTACAATTATGGTATCAGAGCTATAGGTTCGACCTGTAGGCTCTAAAACTTGACCTGTGACTAGTGGGTAGTCACCAGGAACTTCCCAGAGTTTGGATTTGTTATCTTTCATGTTTCTCATGAATTATTCAGTCAGTTTTCTTCATTTATCAGTCAGTTTTCTTAAAGTTTTGACTAAGTAAAAGGATGGTACAGAACTGACCGTACTTAGTCGCATGTGCT
Source organism: Glebionis coronaria (assembly GCA_025667525.1). NCBI lineage: Eukaryota > Viridiplantae > Streptophyta > Magnoliopsida > Asterales > Asteraceae > Glebionis > Glebionis coronaria. Next base: position 451,425 of record JANFOE010000772.1, read on the forward strand.
TTTAGCGAGTTTTCGTTTTGGTGAACTGACCATAGGCGTTCACCCTTGGCCGTTCAGATTTTGTATTGGTAAACTGACCATAGGCGTTTACCCTTACTCATGACAGATTCATGTTTTCAGTCAGGTATTACTTGATGAACCAACCTTAAACGTTCACCATTTCGCAAGTCGAATTTCATGCTTTTCAGCCAAATGATGTTTTGTGAACCGATCCACAGTTGTTCACCCTTGTCATATCATGACATTCTATAAATTTTGACAAGTATGGATTGGACTTCAGCCATCCATATTTAATACCAGATTATAAATTACTATACATGACAGTTCTCAGAAAATTTTGACCAGTATGGATCGAACCAGAATAACCCATACTTAGTCTCATGTTTCCTTCCGTGAAGTACGTGGATTGAACCATAGCCGTCCACATCAGTTAATATTACACCTCAGTTGGTTTAACTTTTTGTGTTCCTTATAACAGTCAAATTTCATACCCTCACGTTGATGTCATCTACATGATGATTCAGTTTCATGTCTCCTTCCGAGGATTATGTTTTCAGCAAGGTGATGATGCCTTCAGGCTAAAATATAGAAGGATTACAGTAAAATCCTATTTCATGATAAATCATGTTCTGGCCTTTATCAATCATGTCTTCTATCTTCATACTGAACATTGATGAAACTCTGTTTAATCATACTTTCAGCCTCTATACAACCACCATTAAGTCTACGCAGGAATTACCAGGCTATCACATTACCCATTTCAGTTCAGTTTACTACCGTTTAAATCAATTTATTTCTTTGATAATGTCAGACAAGCGACACCAGTATCGATCATCCCGTAAAATTTCCACCAGCTCCATGTACAGTATTCCATATGTACCCCATGTACAGTGTCTCAGTTATACTCCATGTATAATATTTCACGTGTACTCCAGGCGTTTCCACTTGTCGATATTCTACCAGGTGCTGATGCTGCTCGTAAGTTGAAGATTTTACCAGATGCTGATGCTGCTAACACTCTGAAGACCACACAGATGCTGATGCTGCTGAACCTTGGAGATTTCTCAAGATGCTGATGTCGCGGAACGAGGACGAAACTATAAACTTGAAATTTCTGACAAGAATAAATTCAACCATCAGACACTACCATTCGATTTTATGTTGTTACTTTCTCAGTTAGATGTCACAATTCACCCAGCTAACTTTCATTCAGAAGAGTGGGAACCAGAACCCAGCCGGCCACTCAGCAGAATAGTCACATGAATCACGGTCATGATAATGACCGTCATAAATTGACAGACAAAGCAGTAGTGACAACCAGCGTACTTATAATTAATCAGTCAGTAACCATCGGAACTCCGGCATGGACGTGACCAGAAATACAGAGGTCAGCAGTCTAACCGGTCCGCCAATCCTAGCAATTACCAAAAAATTTCAGCCTTGTTCAAATTCATCTATTAAAACACGTGCCAAGACATCAGTCAAGACATAGTTCTCAGGTATCATTTCGGAAGACACATATCGGGGCACCAGTCACGGTACACGTCATACGAATCTTTTCTCAAAATACGAGTCAGAACCCATAACTCCAGTATATTTCTAAATCAGGCCCCCAGAAATTCAGAGTACCCTTCAGAAAGGAGTATGCCCGTTCTATTATGTCACTCATGAATCGGACCATTAAAATTCAGTCACCACACTAGATTATTATTCATATTAGACACGTAATATTCACTCTGTAAAGTTACAGACGAACCCACTCAGTGGAAGTCGCCACGTTACTCACGTATCCCTATGTCAACTTTATGTAAATCAGGTAGTTACCTACCTCTCAGCCAGAAAGGAATCCACAGTACCTCCCATGTTTATTAAGTTATCCTTCAGTTAACGACAAGATCCGTCTTACTAATCCCAAATATATTCATTATATTTTCTGCTAGGAAAATCAGTACAAATTACGTCTACCTTACAAGTACGTGGCTTGTCAGTCCATAGCTACGAAGACTTTTACCTACCTGTTATAAATTTACTTTTGAAATTCCTTAATTTCATGATCAGCAGATTATTCCAGAGTTCCAGATATAATTTCAGGAAGTTTTCAAGAAATTCCTTCCTAACCACGAGACAGAAATTTAACATCTAGCTAGTCTCAAGAACAGAACCTGTTTTCAGAACTCTTTATTACAGGGCTCTAGCTACGTTAAAAGAGTTGCAGCAATTGCTGCAAGAGTTATCAAAATTAGGCTTTATTCGCCCTAGCGCCCCATCGAAAAATTATCAGATCACCATTCCTAATCGATATTCATTCCACGAATAGAAAGTTTAATTGACCTACTACGAGGTGTCTTAAACATTCTTCTAGAAAAACTCAAGCTCATGCTACCATCAGTGGTGAGGGAAGAACATGATGTTCTTCAGACCGTTGTTGCACATATTATAGCCACTCTAAAAATTTTAAATTTTACTTCTGAGCTCCTTAATGCTCCAGTTATATTATGAAATTTATGAATAAAATTTTCTATGTTTCTCAGACAAAATCGTCAACGTATTCATTGATCACATTTTGGTCTGCTAAATTTTTAAAGAAGAACACGAGAATCATTTTCTCACAGTTGTATAGAATCTTCGATAGGAGAAAATTTTATATACAGCTTTCCAGATATGAATTCAAATTGAACAAAGTGGCATCTCTGAGCCATTCTACCTTAGCAGAAAGAAATTTCAACCAATGCTGCGAAGGTGAAGGCCATCACCTGATGGTCCCGACTGACGACTATGAACGAAGTACAAAATTTTCTAGAACTCAAATGACTACTACCGTAGAAATTGCCGACAGTTCTCACAAAAAAAATGTTTTATGACTATTCAACCAGATTTCCACCAGAATGTTCCAAAATCCCAGACAAAACTTTAATAGAATTTGCATCGCGCATTGATGAAGCTATGTTCATATCTAATGCCTGACACACCTCAGGTTCAAGATAGAACACCGACATGCTATTACTACAAGTAGAAATTCTATACCGAAAAGAGACAAGACTCCATGGAGATTGTTATCAGTTTACCACATACTCAGAGAAAGTATGATACTATCTAAGTTATCATCAACCATGTAATCAGCCTGCGCGTCTCTTTCATCCGAAAGGATCACGTAGTAGCAGATCTGCAGAAAATTTTAAAATTCAGCAGTAAATCGTACGAATTCAAGGCTTTCCTTTGACCATCATATCAGACAGAATTCATGTTCACGATCAAGTGTATGTTTACGCCCACTTTAAGTTCATGTTTATTTTCACTTTCACGTTTACGTCTCATTCGCAGTATGATGCTGTTTCAGTTCATTTTTTTTATGCTATCTCATGATTTAAGCTCACGTTAACGTTCATAACTTCGTTCACATTCATATTCGTGTGCCATTTCACGATACACGTTTCTCAGTTTATTACCGAGTACGGGTACAGAAAGATTGAAGAAATTAGACTCAAGTTTAGCACAACTATTCCATAACCAGGCAGACGTTTCACATCTCAGGCCGTAACGTTTGGCATTCATTCCTCAGTCAGCATACATTCATGATATGTTCTAGTATCACATTCACAGTATGCTTCACGTATCACATTCATGATATATTTCATGCACAACGTTCCTTATATAATCGCGAACCACGTTCACAATTGCTCACGTAGCACGTTCATAATTGTTCACGTAGTTCATCCCTATAAATTTTTAGCAGTTTTCTCAGAGATATAAATATTATCTTTTCAGAATAACTATATGTACTGTTTCATGTATACTACATGCTATAGCTTATTCATTCTATCATATTCATAAAATCCATCTTAAGTATGGAACCAGAAACCAGTCAGCATCATCAGGACAGGGTCAACAGGACCAAGATTTTATTTATTATGTTAGACATTTGAAGGGATCGTTCGAGCGGGAGGCCACGCGAAACAGAGGAGTCCATCCGGACCTCTCATCCTTTTCTTCAATAAATCCAGTTAAGTTCTTTCAGTCAGGTTACGTTCTATGTCCTCTTCAGCCATGTCAAATTCCAAGTTCACTTCAGTCATGTCAGGTTTATACCTATCAGCAGCATTACGTCTTAATTAGAAGACAATTTATCCTCCAGTTTAATTGTCTTTTCAGTCTACGTGCTTTCAGTTCTTATAACTTCATCAGCTAATTACCTCTAATTCGAGGACGAATTATCTCCTTTTTAGAGGGGAAGAATTGTAAAACCCAGTATAGTCGTATCGTTAATTCGGGGACGAATTATTGTTTTTAGAGGGGAAGATTGTAAAACCCGTATTTAAAATCAGAATATTAAATACACAGTTTAATTTTAATAAACCATATAAGGAGAAATTGATAGACAGATATATAAACGCAGAAATTAAATACGCTATTCCCAGTTTATTTAAATATTACAGATAATACTTATTCAGATAATAATTATTAAGCCTCAGAAAAATATTATATTTGTATTACTTATTTACAGTAAAGAGTATTGCGTTTTCTAGGAAATTGAAACACGATACACGAACAAGCAACTTTATATTTTTAAACAAGCGAAACGAAAACGAAAGAACAAGTATAATTATGAAAGCATAATACTAGTTAGGGTTGTTTTTGACAAATTAGAAAATATTGGGATTTGGGCTCAAGGCCCAAGGGGGATTTTAGCCGTGTATAACAAAAAGGGACGGGGTCCTTTTGGTTTTCTTTCTATGCCGACGCACAAAAACACTAGTACAAAACCCTAAAAGGATAACAGCCGCCAGTGATTCCTCTCTTTGTTTCTTTTGCCGCGACCTACACCAGGGAAAACAGAAAAATTGGATCGATGGTTGATCCTGGAAGACCAAGAAATTCGTTTTCTTTTGATACCCTAAACCCTAACACGAACACAAGGTAAGAAACCCTAATTCGTTCTATTTTCTTCTTTTAATCCGAGTTCATGGGTTTTAATCATGATCGGACAGTAATATTGATGGGGGTTTCGTTTGCTTGTTGTTGGGTTCGAAAAGCACACAAACCAAGACTCATATGAGTCTCGGTGATGACTGGAATGCACCAGCCGCAACCCTAATTAGGGTTTTGGGGCTGGGTTGTGCTAGCAGTGGGAACCGTAGGGGTGTTTGGTCTAGCAGTGGAAACCGAGAGCATAAGCTCTCGGTGGAAACTCAAAACTGGCAGGGGTAACGGACCACAGACAGGGGGAAACTGATCAACTGCCAGGGGTAACTGGCAGTTAAGGGGCATTTGGCAGTGGGGTTTGTAACAGGTTTAAGGGGGTGTTTGGCTTCCAGTTTTAAAAGACATTAAGGGGGCTGTTTGGCTCGGCTTATTTAAATACGTAACACGAGTTTCACCTTTCAAATTAATAAGACACGGGTTCGGTTTTCGATGTGTTTTAATAAGAGAATACAAGAGTACGTGTTATTATTCTACGGATTATTTTACTTTACATTACTTATTAATTTTACAAGGTAAATAAAATTTAATAAAACCCGACTTATTATTACGAGTGCATTATATCTTTATTTAATTAAATCACATTATATTTAATTAAATGCCTTTAACCTATAGTTTATTTAAATGACATGTGATAATTAATAAACTATACATTATATCATTATGACTTAGAATACGAATCAGTAAACACTTAAGCTTATTTATTAGCCTATTTAGTCAGCTTATAACTATTTAGGTAAACTTTCTATTTTTAGAAACTTATATATTTTAAGCAGTAATTCTATTTATGGAAACTTTCTATCTTTAGAAACTATTTAATCAAGGCAGCTAATCTATTTTTGGAAACTTTCTATTTTTGGATAGTTACTTAATATTGCTCAGTAAGCATAATAATACATGAAATACCAGAGATACTAAATCATATTTATCAGAATATAAGATAAACACAGATTAAAGCTTAAAACAGTAATCAGACGACTTATTTTTCCGTCCGTTATTTATGTAGTACCCGTGAAGTCGGAGTAGATCTTTCAGCTTTCAGTCTTATTTCAGTACTGGACACGAGGTACGGGTTTTCCGTCCTTTCAGTAAGGACTTCCTTTCTTATGCATGATTAGGATTCCCCGTCTGCAGCCAAATGTCTTCCCTAGTATATGTTTAAGTCATCAGTAATCATGTTTATAATAAAATAAATTGCCTGAGCGTTATATACAAGCATGATTAGTTTATGTACTAGTTACGGAGGTACCGTAACCACGACACTAGAGGCACCGGTGTCGTGACTCACATGCAGGAGAGTGATATCCTGCATCGTCCCACTCAGCTCAGCTTGGCCATTTTATCAGTATTTTTAGTGGGGCGTATGGATGCATCCTAGGCTTATAAGTGTTTCATGTTTATCAGGGTGAATGTGGTGTGTGCTCTACATCCTTCACATTGGAGCTGATCCCTCCACCCAGCACAGTTATTTAGAGGTCACCCCTCTACAGCATGACGAGGTCACCCCTCTATGTATTCATGCAGCAGTTGTTACAGCACATGACCTATATAAGCTCTTGGCAATTAAAATACAGTAAATGCATGTTTTCAGTTTTGACATATATCAGTCCAACTTTATTATTTATAAATCAGACTTTACAGATTATTTACAGATTTCCGCTGGAACTTACTTACCAGTCTTACTGCTTCAGTATTTATCATCTACTTCATTTCAGTAATTCCTTATCATGTTTCATATCGGTTCACTGAGCGTTATGCTCAGCCGTAGTTCCTTTCATGTTCTAACGGCAGGTACATCAGGACGCTTTTAGGATTCTAAGAGCATGTGCATTTGGAGGGAAGCTATCCAGACTTCTTACATTATGCATTTCTTCTATTATTCTGCTTATTTGGACATTGTTTAGTCCTTCCATTCAGTATTTTATATTTCATGTTTTGGGCTTATGTTTGGATTACCGAAGTTTGATTCCGGTATTTCCTTTATGGTCAGTTAATGTTCTAGGACATTTACCTTATGCTTTGATGACACGCCATAAATACACGTAACGGTCCATTTATCCAAGCGGGGTGTTACACTCCCAGCCTTACCAATCACCATGGTATCATAGGCGCCCATACACCTATGTACCAATTCCAAGGCCCCGCCTTGTCATTATCCTTTGGTACCATAGATGCCCATACATCTATGTACCTCCCCAAGGCCCCGCCTTGTCAACATCCCTTGGTACCAAGCCAAAACCACAAAACAAATCAAGAATCACATAGCAGTTAATCACATATGTACATACACAAGTCCATCATAAATTATAAAAACATTCACAGCATTAATTAAAAACAACACCAGTGTCTCTTCCATCCCATCTGGAAATCAAAACCATTTATAACTCAAGAACATGGGACTATGAAACTCACCTGATTGAGCTTCTCCAAAAATCTACGCACTAGCAAAATGCTAAACACACAAAAGCACACAATCAAGACATGAACCAAATATTAAAATGGCTCATCAATATATGATGGATGACTAATCCCTATTCCTCATTTAAATCTCATTATTATGTTCTAAGCATCCCATTACACCTCTCTAATAAGCCCTTAACTTGTTTAAGTTCATAACCTATCCCATTCACATTTTATCCCAAACAGTCCCCATTTTTATACCTCAAACTATGAAACAAAAGCCCACCTAACCAAACTCAGACTTTCTGTAAAGGAAACCCTATGCCCTTACATGTGTTAGCTAACTCTCACCTTTCGCCCCAACCTTAAAGCTACTGTTAAGTCCTAGATATATATATATATATATATATATATATATATATATATATATATATATATATATATACTCTTGTCTATCCAGATTTTACTGATTTTAAACATATAAAAAGTTTGTTATGATCAGGGGGTCTTACCTTAACCCATTTGCTTAGCCCTCCTCCATATATCCTATATGACATATAAACTAACTCTCATGTTCGTTTAAAGTCCAATTGTACTCCTTAGTATCCTAACCATCTTAAAACATTAATTGAAAACCCGCTGATTTCAAAACTGTTTTGACCTTCGACTGTTGTAACCTGTTTTTGACCCACTTCCCTACATCCAATTTAGTTCTCAGTTCTTGCATTTAAAATCCAACTCAATTACCTTCCCAGGGATACTCGGATCGCAAAATAAGAGTGTGTAGAACTCTAGATATGATCAAAACAATTTACCTAAAATTCTGCATAGTTTTTAAAAAACGAATTTAACATAATTAGTCTAATTAGTTACCCATAACTTGTTTAATTATAAACCCTAAACAATATAATCATTATTATATCATTAAAACTCAGATTTTAATTTATACATAATCATAGATCCATCATGTATTGATTTATAAATGCATAAAAACAATTTAATAAAAAAGGGATTGAAGATTTTACCTTGGAAATAATGGAAGATCTTTATCTTTGAAACCCTAATTGTCCACCATTGTTAAAATTCGACTATGAGATGTTATGGGGGTGAAAAATCTGGTTATTGTGGTTATGGGGTGGGTTTGGTTAAGTCATAAAGGCCCCTTAATCCCATTACAAGTCCATTGGGTCTGTTTTTGGGCTTTTTGGTTGTTTTCTTCCTTCATTTTCTTTTGGCTGCCCAAACCAAGCCCAAAGCACCTAAGAATCTGGGTTTTAACCTTATTTTATCACTTATATCATTCTCAAACTAAACCTCACATTCGGGTTATTTCCGGACCAAAACCCGAAAGCCTTACGTTGACTTTTTCGACTTTCTACGCGATTTCCTAACTAACCGTCATTTCCAAAAGTTTCTAATTATGGAAAGTATCTCAAAAACTTATCCTAAACATATAATCTATACTTAATACATACATAAAACATATGATCCGTACACGAGGCCTTGTAAAAACGATATCTGAACTTTCCCGCTATTCATTTCTGAACTCATTTCATTTCATTTCCAACCCGTACCAAGATTTACAAATCATGTACCTCATTTCGTCCATTCTCGTCCCCAAAATCACATATATAAACACATAAATCACATAAAACACATAGTCACACAAAAAATCCCAAAAATAAGACTAAGTGTGGTAAAACAAGATTTACAAATCATGTACCGGGGTTGTCACAATTTACCTCCTTTTCCTAAAGGTGTGGTAAAACACTACAATCAGTGATTCTGTCCCACTTCCAAACAGAATTAATAAGTTGTAGAAGAAATCCTTATGGGTTTTGGTGCTCAGCCTTGACCTTCGCAAGAGTTAGATGTTTACCAACGTATGTTGCGATGTCTGCTTTCATATTTGGCCATCAGTAAAACTTCTTCAGATAAGATACATTTAATCAGAAATGGCATGAATAGAATACTTAAACTTATGAGATTCCAACATGACTAAATCTCACAAACCTCCATATTTAGGCAGCCGCAAACGACCTTTTATACATTTAACTCCATCGACTCTTATTTCTAATGGTTCTCATTAGCCGCGAACCCCTTTTATTATCTATATTATCCTTCTTACAAGCATCAGTCATTTCTAAATTGTTTGGGCAATTTATTGTGTGTGGTCAATACTAAGGAACACATCTTAATTGGTCCTTTATCCTTTCTACATAATATGTCAACAACTACATTCATTTTCCCCGATGAAATAAATATTATGACCGTATTCATTCAAAAATTCTTTCTTCATATTTTCTAAGTTTTAGTTTCGTCTCAACTATTATTTTTATCAGTTTTACCCAGTCCGTCTTTTAAAGCGTCGCTAAATATTACAAGTAATTAAATAATAAATATTAAATTTTATGAAACATAAACGTAAAAATTTTAAATTTCTCAGTTCGTTCAATTATAGAAAAATGTTCAAAATAAGTTTGAATTTAGTTAACACAATCTTTGTTGATTTATCGGAAATAATTAATAAGATTCGTAAATGTTCGAAAAATCTTTGTTTATACTTTGGTCAAAATTTTCTTAGTTGAAAAGCAAAAATTGTCGTTTCAAATTCCAAGTCATGGTTTAAATGGTTTCCTCAATCCCGCTTAGGTTGTCTTGAGGTATACACAAACATCTACTCCTAAGGGAGTTTAGTTAAATGATATGGGTATAAGGGAATGATTCTTTAAAAATCCTTTGATAAATATTTGTCAAAATATTTTTGCACTTTCTTTTTGGTATAACCCAAAGCCTTAATGGCTCTAATCTTTGAAGAGTCAATATAGATTCCACTATCATTAATCACACAGTCAAATAATGTAAAGGATCAAATCTTTAAATCCCATGATAAATACTCAAGGTACAGGTTTTCACTGCTCGGCCAATTCAGTGCAGTCTATAAATGATTATTAACTCCTTATTCTTAGAAACAAACAGATGGTCCTTAATGATCACAAGCATGAATTTATCAAATTACTGTTGGGAATAAATCTAGGCCAGAACACTTGAACGCTGACAAGAACAACTTAAGCGTTGACAAGAGCAAAGTGAGCGCTGACAGCATAAGCGTTGACAAGATAAAGTCAAGCGTTGACAGATTGAAGACAAGCACTGATGGAAGATGTGAGCTACACGTATATTATATTCTAGATTACTTCTAGTAAGGATAGAAACGACAATGTATTTTCTATGTTTATCTTTACCTAGAATAGTTGATTTGTAGCTTATTGTACAAGACTTCTTGTTCTATAAAAGAAGATCTTTTAGGTTAATGTTTAATATCAGTTTTCATAGTATTCGCAAGTTAAACCTTTCATTGTAATCAACACGATTATTCTAATACAAGTGAAAGTTTGTTTAACATCATTGTGTTTTAGATCAAGTGTTAATTCCGCATAACACTTTGTTACTTTATTCATAAGCAAAGGTTTCTCTACGTGTAGTACTTGATCTAATCTCGTATACACAAAGCTTAATCGGTCTAAGTTTGGGATCAACAAGTGGTATCAGAGCTTGTTGAGAAACTTTTGATCTTTAAGTAACGCAAGAACCCTAAAACACCAAACCCTAAAAACCCTACAATTCTCAAAACCCTAAAAACATCATGTCTGGCACAAATCAACCTCCTGCTTTGCTTCAAAACAACTTCTCAAACCCTAGTATCAAAATTCCCATGTTTGATGCCAGAAACTTTGAGCTTTGGAAGTCCAATTTTGAGCAATACATAGCTATTCATGACTACACTCTTTGGGAAATTATCGAATATGGGAACACATTCGATAAAGCAGCAAAGATTACTGCCGCTATTGCCACAAGGACAGCTGTTCCTAATTGTCCTGAATCTGATAAGGTGGAAAAGCCTGAAGATGGGAGAGCTTTTGCTGTTGAAGATATAGCCAAGAAGAGGGTGGACATGAAAATCTTGAATATCTTGAAACATGCCCTAGGTCATGAGAATCAGCACAAGTATAAACGATTTGAGTCTGCAAAAGAGCTTTGGGAAGCTCTTGAAGTAGCACATGGTGGCAATGCTGACACAAAAGAAGAAAAGAAGAAGCAACTATTGCATGAGTATGCTGTCTTTAAAGCTCAACCTAATGAGAATCTCAGCAGTGTGAGAAGTAGACTTCTTGACATCACAAGTCAACTTTCCTTCATGGGAAAACAGATTGATGATCCTGAATTAAATGCTACTTTTCTCAAAAGCCTTGGTGATGTATGGAAGATTGAGACAAGATCCATTCTTGTCAATAATACCCACAAGACTTCCAGGTTTGATGACATCTTCAACAAGTTAAGACTATTGGAGAATGAATGGCAATTGGAAAGTGATAACAAATCTTCCAGCAGCAACATGGCCTTCTTTTCACAAAGTGAAGGCCAATTTGATTTCATGAACTTCTATGGACATTCAGCAACTGGATCTCAAGGTGTCAGCGCTGGATGTCAATCTGTCAGCACTGGATCATATCCTGTCAACGCTTTGTACTCAAGCGCTGACACACACAATCATGGCGTTGATAGAATTAAACATGCTGGTTTTGATCTAGATACTGTGTGTGCATTCATTGCTTCTTTGCCCAGTGATTCAAGGATTACATATGAGGATCTTGAGCAGATAAGTGATGAACAATTGGAAGAGATGGACATCAAGTGGACTATGGCTCTTGTAAGTTTAAGAGCAAACAGGTTCAATAAAAGGTTCAAGAAGAAGATGACCTTTAATGCTAAGGATGTTGCTGGATTTGATAAATCCAAGGTGGAGTGCTACAACTGTCATAGGATGGGGCACTTTATGAGGGAATGTAGATCTCCAAGGAGATCTGATGCTGGGAAGCCTTCTAGCCAAATGATTAAAAACCCAGATCCCAAGGCCATGGTTGCTGTTCAACAAATTGATGGTGTTGGAGAATGGGATTGGAGCTGGATGGCTAAGAATGAGGAAGAGGACAGAGCTTTGGTTGCTGAGGTTAAAGAAGATCATGCTGAATATGCTCTCATGGCACACTCCTCCTCCTCATCAGATAATGAGGTATATGATGATGCTTTCTGTTCTAAGGGTTGTCGTTTAAATACTGAAAAATTAAAACAAGAGATAGTTAAATTATTAGATGAGGCAAGTACTGAAAGATGCAAAGTATCTAACTATCAAGTTGCTCTTACCCAAACAGAAAAGACAGTTTCTGAGTATAAGAAAATGGAGTTTGATTTAAAGGATCAAATAAATATCTTAAAACATGAGTTACATCAGAGTAAGGATGTTCAAGATATAGTTAATAGGGTTAATCTTGATTTGATAGCTCAGTTAGAAGAGGCTAACAAAAATAAAGATAATGTGAGTCTTAAAATCCAGAGATTTGATAAGGCCACACAATCCCTAGGAGAGTGTGTTAGTAAACAAAGAGACTCTAAGGATATGAGTGGGATTGGGATGAATAATTATACTGTTGTTCCACCACCAGCTGGGGATTTCTATGGTGTCCAATCAAAGGACTTATCTTGGACTGGCTTGCCAGAATGCCAAGAGGAGGAGTTTATTCCTCCACCTAGAGTGACTTCCCCAGTTGAGGAATATCAGCAAAAGCTGACTGACCTAGAAGAGTGGAAGAAAGCTAACCACACTTTGTTTGTTAAGGGAGGGTTGTTGTGTGAAAGTCCAAATGAGCCCACACCAATCACAAAACCAATTGATGATCCTAAACCTATTAAGATCACACACCCTACCACTGGCAAACCTGTTGACCTTGGCCCACAATATGTTAGAAAACCTAGTGTTAAATATGCAGAGATGTATAGGAATACTAGGTCACCAAAAAGCCAAGTTAGTAACCATGGAACAGGCTTCTTTGCTTCTAGACCTAATACTATGTCTAGAAAAGCTTGTTACACATGTGGTAGCTTCTCACATTTGGCCTACAAATGTGTCAACGCTTTCAATGTCAACGCTGATAGGAACCATTTCAGCGCTGACAAAAGTCAACATAGGTCAAACACTGTCAGACCCAATACCTTTGTGAACAAAAGTTCACAAGTTGTTAGACCAGCCCCATTCTTTTCTAGAGGGTCTAACACACAAGGCCTAAGACCTTTTCAAAAATCAAATACTTGGTCAAATAGGCAATGGGATCCTGTAGCAAACCCTAGGTTCAACGCTGATAGGAGTAATCGGGGCGCTGACAAGAGAAATTTCAGCGCTGATAGAAACGCTGCTAAACCTAGGTATTTGCAACCACAGGGAAATAGGTCTAAAGCTTCTACTAGCTTAACATGGAGACCAAAACAGGACCAGAACCCTAATTCTACTGGTATTTCTATGACATGCAACAGGTTTCATTATATTTCAAAGGCATTGTCAACACCAATTGGGGTTAACTGGGAATTTCATTCAAACAGGGATGAAAATGGAGTTGTTATGAGAACCAAGTCTGTTCTTGTTGAACAACCAAATGAATCCAAGTCTTCCAAGGCTTGGGTTCCCAAAGAAAACTAATGTGTTTTCTTTATGTGCAGGGCATTCAGAAGAAGATCAATGATTATGGATACTGGGATAGTGGATGCTCAAGGCACATGACAGGAAAGGAAGACTATCTGACCAATTTCTCTCCTATTCAAGATGGTGATAAGGTATACTTTGGAGGTGGCTATGGAACAATCACAGGAAAAGGAACCCTTGTCACCAACAATCTAAGATTTGAGAATGTCTTCCTGGTAAAATATCTGGATTATAATTTGTTTAGTGTATCACAAGTGTGTGATAACAAAAATAAGGTTCTTTTCACAGATACTGAGTGCTTGGTGTTAAGCAAGGATTATAAGCTCCCTGAGGAGAAATACATAGATTTTAGAACACCAAGGCATAAAGACATATATAATGTGAATCTTAATGGAATTAAGGTAAATAATAAAATGTCATGTCTGTATGCTAAAGCCTCAGTAGATGAAAGTAATCTTTGGCACAGGAGACTAGGGCACATAAACTTTAAGAATATTAATAGGCTTGTGAGGCTTGGTTTAGTTGATGGTTTGCCTGAAAAGGCTTTCCACAATGACCACTCTTGTGTTGCATGCCTTAAGGGCAAGCAGCACAAGGTCTCATTCAGGTCTAAACAGGTGCACTCTAGTTCTAAACCACTTCACTTACTGCATATGGACCTCTTTGGTCCAACTAATATAGAAAGTTTGAAGGGTAAATCATATTGTTTTGTCATTACTGATGATTACTCCAGGTTTACATGGACTTTCTTTTTAGCCAAGAAAAGTGAAACTGCCCTAAGTTTGATTAATTTCATTACCCAAATTGAAAAGAAGAATGGTAATGAGGTCAAAATTATTAGAAGTGACAATGGGGGTGAGTTTAGAAATCAGTTGTTAGATGATTTTTGTGCCAAGAAAGGGATTACTAGGCAGTTTAGCATAGCTAGAACCCCACAGCAAAATGGAGTTGCTGAAAGGAAGAATAGGACCCTTATTGAAGCAGCCAGAACCATGTTGGCTGATGCCCACTTTCCTATAGCCTTTTGGGCTGAAGCTGTTAACACAGCTTGTTATGTTCAGAATAGGGCATTGGTCAACAAGATACATAATAAGACACCTTATGAATTACTTTGGGGAAGGAAGCCCAATATTGGCTTTCTCAAGCCATTTGGTTGTCATGTAGTTGTTTTAGAAACTAGTGAGGCCCTAGGTAAATTTGATTCAAAAGGTGATGAAGGCTACTTCATGGGTTATTCAGTGCAGAGTAAAGGATATAGGGTTTACATTAAAAAGGAAAAACGTATACTTGAAAAAGTACATGTTAGGTTTTTAGAGAGTAAACCTAGTGATCCTGAGAGTGGTCCAAATTGGTTGTTTGACTTAGAACCTTTGTCTAGAGCATTAAATTATATGCCTGTTACTGATCCAGACATTGTGAAGGTAACTTCAAGTGTTTTGGAAAAGAGAATTGGTAATGTTTCAGGTATACAGGTTGCTAAGGAGGATGGACCACCAGCAGTTAAATCATCTCCCCCACAAGAATTTGTTACACTTCCTATATGGACAGATGAGTATTATGCTGCTGCTACTGCTGCAAGGAAAGATAATGGTGGTGTTCAGATACCACCAACTACAAACATGCATGATTCTTCAGGCGCTGACAAAGGGAA
This sequence comes from Glebionis coronaria, assembly GCA_025667525.1. Lineage (NCBI taxonomy): Eukaryota > Viridiplantae > Streptophyta > Magnoliopsida > Asterales > Asteraceae > Glebionis > Glebionis coronaria. The sequence goes on from JANFOE010000772.1 coordinate 466,988, forward strand.
ATCAAGCGTTGACACGACCAATTCAGACGCTGATGGCTTCAACGCTGACAACACCAGTTCAAGCGTTGTTAGCCCAAACGCTGACAAGCAAGGTTCAGAGTTTGATGACACCTTTGCACATCTTTTCTCTTCCCATTTTGAACAGGGTGGACCTTCTAATGTCCATGAAGAGATTTCTGTTGATCAAGAAGAATCTGAAGAAGATATTGGCAACATGGAGCGTGAAATTGAGGACACCAAACTTTTTGAAGGAGGAGTTCTCACTTCCACAGCTAAGGATCACCCCACATCTCAGATCATTGGTGATGTTATGGCTCCAGTTCAGACAAGAAGATCCCATCAAGGTCTTGGTGGATTTATTGCCAATATACACAAGAAGGTTGATACCCCTCTTGTACAAGCATGTTTGTTTGCCTGTTTTCTGTCACAGGAAGAACCCAAGAAGATTTTTGATGCTCTCAAAGAACCAAGTTGGGTGGAAGCAATGCAGGATGAGCTTCACCAATTTGCTATACAGGATGTTTGGGAGCTGGTTGATTGTCCTAGATATGTGAGACCAATTGGGACAAGATGGGTTCTAAGGAACAAGAAAGATGAAAGAGGCATTGTGGTCAGAAACAAGGCACGTTTGGTAGCTCAGGGATATACACAAGAGGAAGGAATTGATTATGAAGAAGTTTTTGCACCAGTTGCAAGAATTGAAGCTATAAGAATTTTTCTAGCTTATGCCTCTTGTATGAATTTTACTGTTTATCAGATGGATGTGAAGAGTGCTTTCCTCTATGGAACAATTGTTGAGGAAGTATATGTCATGCAACCTCCTGGTTTTGAAGATCCTGAGAATCCAGACAAGGTTTATAGAGTGAAGAAAGCAATGTATGGACTTCATCAAGCCCCAAGAGCATGGTATGGTACATTGTCCACCTACTTGGTGGAAAATGGTTTCAAGAGGGGCACCATAGATCAGACACTGTTTACAAAGAAGAAAGGAAAACATGTGTTACTTGTGCAGGTCTATGTGGATGACATCATTTTTGGGTCTACTGATCCAAAAATGAGTGAGGACTTTTCCAAGCTCATGACAGATAAATTCAAGATGAGTGCAATGGGTGAGATGAACTTCTTTCTAGGTTTACAAGTTCAGCAGAAAGAAGATGGTATCTTCATCTCCCAAGATAAGTATGTAGCTGAAATCTTGAAGAAATATGGTTTTTCTCCACATGAAAAGGAGGCTTCCACTCCTATGGATAGACAACACCCTTGGGGAAAAATTGGAGCTGGAAAGGATGTGGATGTTAGGCACTATAGATCAATGATTGGTTCATTGATGTATCTTACAGCCTCAAGACCTGACATCATGTTTGCTGTGTGTGCATGTGCACGCCATCAAGTGACTCCCAAAGAATGTCACCTTTTTGCTGTGAAGAGAATTTTTAGGTACCTAAGGTGTTATCCAGATCTTGGATTATGGTATCCAAAAGATTCTCCCTTGGACCTTATTGCATATTCAGACAGTGACTATGGTGGTGACAAGTTTGATAGGAAATCCACAACTGGTGGATGCCAATTTCTTGGGAGCAGATTGATATCTTGGCAATGCAAGAAACAAACAGTGGTGGCAAACTCTACAACTGAAGCAGAATATGTTGCTGCAGCTGCTTGTTGTGGACAAGTCTTATGGATTCAGAACCAGCTGTTGGATTATGGGTATAATTTTATGCATACCAAGATTTTTGTGGACAATAACAGTACTTTATGCATTATTAAAAATCCTGTACATCATTCTAAAACCAAACACATAGAAATTAGACATCATTTTATAAGAGATTGCTTTGAGAAAGGTTTAATACAACCAGATAGGGTAGACACAGAGGAAAATGTGGCTGATTTATTAACTAAACCTTTTGATGCTGGAAGATTTCAATATTTGGTAACAAATATTGGAATGGTTAATCTCACTTAATATGTGTTTTGGAATCTTTTTGTAAAAGTATGTACAGGATAATGCATTGTTATTGGTCTTTGTGATTTTCCACATTATTTTTCTAACACTGACAAAGGTAAATGTAACGCTGTCAAGTGTTATTTTGCCATTGTGAGAGATATTATTGTCTAACGCTGACAAGAGTTCCTTCAACGCTGATAAGTGTTGTCGGGACGCTGTCAGCAACAAATGTTAGTTTTGTGGTTTTTCGTCTAAATGTGCAGGTAATGGTAGCTTTATGCCATTGGATACAGAGTTGCTTATGGATCTTTGAAGAGCTATTTGGACATGTTTTGTTTATGGATGATGGTTGGAATATTTATATTCCTATCTTGACATAAATTTTTAATGTTCATACATATTTTGAGAACTCATGTATCATAGTTTAAGGGGAGGTTTAAGGAACCTTTAGGACTCTTGGGTATTCTTAGAATACTCTCATCACAATTCTAGATTGTGTCCACTGGTGAGTATGGGTTAGTTTTTCTAAACCATGAGGCACTGTAGCATGCATAGTATATCAACTTTGCATGCTGCCAAGACATTTTTGGCCTAGAATTGGTTGTGGTCTGTTGGGAGGCTTGGGAATCCTTTTGATATGGGTTTTACCTGGGAGTAACAAGGATTTTATGAGGTAACTTGGTTGTTAAGAATTTTGGTTAGCAAGGGACACTAGAGGACTGTTATGTCTATCTTGCTTATGCAAGTGTGCATAACTGGACAGTGCTTGCCGCCCTATGATAATTATCAGCTTTTGGTTATCTTCTCTAGGATAAGTTACTTGTTAAGGTCATTTTTCTCTTTTTAAAACAATTTTATTTTTGGACGCTGACAAGATTTTTCCAAGCGTTGTTGTGACCAAAATGGACGCTGACATGGCTTTAGGCGAACGTTGACAAGATTATAGCCGTTGGGCGTTGATGGATTATATTTGACCGTTGACAAACAATGGGACCTACCCAGTTGTAACTTTTTGACATATTTTCAAGCCGTAATTTTAGGAGTTGTTACTTTTATTAAATGCATGGGATAACTTATAAACTTTTTCAATATTTTCATGATTGATTTTTTGAAAATCTTTGCCTATTTTTGGGCCAATCACGTGCATTCATCCACTCCTATAAATTTGACTCCTATTTTTAAACAGGGTATCTATAATTCTTGTCTAACACTTTTCTCTTATCAACCTTCATCTTTTATACATCAACTTAACAGCTTTCATCAATGGCACCAAGATTTAACTCAGCAGAATTGGATTTGGGGTTCAAGTCTCAACACAACATGATTGCTTATCTTGTTGCTGATAATACTTTGTTCCCTCGATACACTCAGATGGTGGAGTATTTGAATGCATCCCCATTAAGGTATGCTCTTTCTCATGCACCACTCATTCCAGTCACACACATTAAACAGTTTTGGAACACTGTAAGTTCCTCAACAGTTAATGGAGTGACAACATTGACTTCTATTGTACATGGGAGACCTTGGGTGGTTACTGAGGCCTTGGTACGCCAGGCCTTGCATCTTAATGATGCTGATGGTATAACCATGCTTCCCATATCTGAAATAGAACAAGGGCTTAGGGCTTTGGGATACCCTATTCCTGATGAAGGTACTCTTAATAAGTACCATAAGCAGGAATTTCCCCCAGCCTGGAAGTACCTAATTCACATTCTCCTTCAATGTTTGAGTCCCAAATGTACTGCACACAATGAGATCAATAGATCCATTGCATCTGCTATTGTGTGTATTGCAACAGGGCAAAATTATAACTGGTCTAAAATGATTTTTGAAGGAATGTGTAAAAACAAGGGGACAAAAATGACTTTAGCTTATCCCCGTTTTCTGCAAATGGTTTTTGATGCTCAAAGATATTGTTCAAGGGATCACAATGACTTTTATAAAATCCCTGAACAAAAGAAGGCTATTTTTACCAAGATGAATTCACCACCTCATAGAGACCTACCATTAACCCCAGCCATGCTTGCTGTTATTGCAGCAGCACAACCTCAACCAGACCCCCAACCTCATATTGACCCTCACCCACAACTTGAACCTATCCCTGAACCTTTACCCTCACCTGACCAAATGCAACTAGACCAAAATCCCTTCGACGCTGACACATCTAATGTGGGCGTTGATATGCCTATTTCAACCGCTGACACCCAACCATCACAATCCCAAACACCCCTTAACCAACCCACATCTACACCTTCTTCTACACCATCTTCCACACCACCAGAATATAGGTTGATTAAACGCCAAAGGACTGCTGGAGTGTTCTCCTCTGGTGGTCCTAGCCATGAAGCAGAGAGAACCACCACCACAAGTGTGGCTGGTGACCTGGATGAGGCTGGGACTATTGGTTCTGGCTTAGAAGCTGGCCAAGGCAGTCCCACCATAATTAAGTCCTCATCCATGCCCAATGAACCTAACTTGGGAGGTCAAATTCCCATTTTGGAAGAGGGCAGACTGGAACCAATGACGCTTTTAGAATTGACGGCTGTCTGCATTAGCTTGCAAAAGCAAAATGCAGACTTAGTACAAATTGTCAGTAACCAAGGCCTTGAACTCAAAGACTTGAGGGAGAGGATTGTTGTTTTGGAGAGTGCTCATTCAAGGGGAGGTATGGAGGAGTCTTCCAAAGGGGAGGAAGCAAGAAATCTGAGTGATAAGAGCAGTCAAGATGGTCAATCATTGGATATTGCTGAAGCTCTTACTACATTAAAGGAACAAAAAGGTTTTGATACGTCCTTAATCTCTCCAACAAATTTAAATTTATCATTTACAGATATGCTGAGAGAGGTTACACAAGGCGCTGAGGGAAAATATTTAAGCGTTGATAAGACAAGTTAGGACGCTGACAGAAGTATTTTGGGCGCTGATAGAGGAAATTTGGGCGTTGACAGATCTGCATATGGAGGTGATGTATTCCAGTCATCATCTATCATCAAAGATGTTCCTACTCAGGTATTATCATCTACCCTACCAACAATTGAACCAACAGATAAGGGTAAGGGTAAGTTGGTAGAAGAAATTGTTCCAAAGAATGCAGCTCAGGTTGAATTTGATAGAAGATTGGCTGAGCAAATGATGGAACAAGGTGAGAAAGAAAAGTCACCATTTGTTGTGACTTCTGAAGAAGAAAGTGATGGAGCTAGCTCAGACTCAAGTGTGATGATTGTTGAACCAGAAAGACTTGAGTATGGTGATGAGCTTGCTAAGGAAAGGCTGAGAGATTTGAAGTTGCAAATTGATTTTGATATGCCAGAGGTAGTTCAGATGTACAATTCTTGGGAAGAAAGCTGTATGGATAATCCAGACTTGACCATTTCAGACCAGATATGGGGTTTGGAAATTCTTCTTAGAGTTCAGCAGGATTGTAAGGTGATGTTGAAGTACAGGGCAAGCAACATTCTCTCTGAATTGAAAAGGGATAGAAGGAAGCTCTACTTTATGTTGCTCAAATGTCATGGAGTTGGATGGACACATAAGAAGCTGAAGGCTTTGACATTTGATGAGTTGGAACATAGGGCTTATCCTATTTGGGTGAAAGTGCAAGAAGAAAACACTTTCAGACTTCTTTCAGATGAAAGAAAGGAGCAACTTGCAGAAGAGATGGCAATCAAGAAAGCTATGATAGTCCCTAGACTAGTAAAGAAGGGATTTGTTCTTGAGTTTCCAAAAGATATGTCTCAACTATATCCAAGTGAAGCAATCATTAGAAAGAGCCTTAAGCTCTCCCCATTAGAAGCTTCAGATATGGTGCATGTGTTACCACTAGATTCCAGGAATCCAATTGTGAGTTATGAGGAAGATGAATGTGGATTCTGGAAAATTGGAAGATTTGGCAAGGAGGTACACACTTTTACCACTCTCATATCTTTATTTGCAAGTTGTGACAGAGAAGACTTGGTAGACCTTTGGAGGTTGCTAGAGACCAAGTATGAGGCTGAAGCACCAACTTCAGCCAATGGAATAAAACTTTGGACCACATTCAAAAGAATGTGTGAGACAAAAGAAGAAGATCCTGAAATATGGAAGGATCTTGAAGATGACCTCAGTGGTCTTCAATGGAGGTTATATTCAGCTGCAGGTGTATATCATTTGAGTTCTACAAAGTTTGCTGAGTATTTACTTGTAGATGCTCAGTATTTCATATCCAAGGCTGTTTTGAAGAAGATGAAGGACACCCAGTTGGAGATAGACTATACAAGTGACGTGGCAAAGAATTTGATCAGATTTATTTATCATCAATATGACAAGGTTTGTCAGACTCCTCCAAGTTCTTAGTGTTTATTCAGAAACTTGATCATAAGAGTGGATATCAAGTTTAGGGGAGGATTGTTGGGAATAAATCTAGGCCAGAACACTTGAACGCTGACAAGAACAACTTAAGCGTTGACAAGAGCAAAGTGAGCGCTGACAGCATAAGCGTTGACAAGATAAAGTCAAGCGTTGACAGATTGAAGACAAGCACTGATGGAAGATGTGAGCTACACGTATATTATATTCTAGATTACTTCTAGTAAGGATAGAAACGACAATGTATTTTCTATGTTTATCTTTACCTAGAATAGTTGATTTGTAGCTTATTGTACAAGACTTCTTGTTCTATAAAAGAAGATCTTTTAGGTTAATGTTTAATATCAGTTTTCATAGTATTCGCAAGTTAAACCTTTCATTGTAATCAACACGATTATTCTAATACAAGTGAAAGTTTGTTTAACATCATTGTGTTTTAGATCAAGTGTTAATTCCGCATAACACTTTGTTACTTTATTCATAAGCAAAGGTTTCTCTACGTGTAGTACTTGATCTAATCTCGTATACACAAAGCTTAATCGGTCTAAGTTTGGGATCAACAATTACAGCCTACACACGTGATTCACCAAATTTATGAATGCTACATGTGCATTGGTCAATCCAAACGACATAACATGAAACTCATAGTGTTCATTACAAGTTCTGGATGTAGTGGTTGGAATAGATAATCTTCTTTGCGGAAGCGAAGTTGATGATAACCATGCCGTGGATCAAATTTTTTAATATACGCTAGAACCGTATAAATGACCAAAAAAATCTTCCATCTTGGGTAATGGATATAGATTTTGATCGTCAATTTACCTAGTTCACGGTAATCAACAAATATAAGGAATAATAACACCATAGCTATCCATGATTATGAGCTCGGTAGAATAAAAGCTTTTTTTCCGACAACTCTCTCAGTTGTACGGTAACTCTTTCGATTCAGATGGTGCTGACGTAGAGTGCACATGCCATAGGTGCAACACCGGGAATATAATCAATACCAAATTCAACTTGCCTTATTGGCGGAAGTCTAGGTAATTCACCAGCAAATACCTCAGAAAGTTTCAGATAACAGGAACATCCTTTAATAAATTCACTTTAGGTTCTTTCTGGATTATAAGATCTATGACTAGTTCATAACCATTCATGGTATAATTTCAAGCCTAAATGCAGGATATGGTCACCCATTGGGAATTATTTAGATCACCTTTGATAATCAACGTCTTATCCTTTAGGGGAATTTTACTCGGGTTCCCATCAATTTAGACATCATGTCTGTTAATGCAAATGATGCCTAAAAACATTATTAGTGTTAACTAATCTTTCTTAGTTTTGATCACAACAAACTATACAACACATTTAGTGTAAAACACAAAACGAATTATTTAACTAACACTATCATCAAGGTAATAATCATATCACTAACCTTTCTTAATCATATTTGTGATCATCAAAATGATTATCCTTAAAACTTACTTTTGTTAATATGACAAAAGACTTTTTAATAAACTTTCTTTTTTAGAAAATGTTTTATTAAAATGGAAAATGAAAATTTGAAAATAGAATATTCCATATGCTATTAGAATATCCTTTGAAGGCTTCAAATACCTCAGATATTCCTACCCCACTAAAAGACAAAAAACGGAGCGTACTCTAGGGGCGGAACCTTAAGTAGCTAGGCGGTTCCCTAGCGATAAGGAACCGCCTGGCTAGATAAGGTACCGCGCCCAGATAGCCGTTATATATCCGTTATACTTTGTCTCCTTTAAATAGTGGGTCAAATCTCATTTTCCAACAAGCCTCTTGGACGTTTTTCTCAGCCCCCTTTCTCTTTTCTATAACATAATCATTAGTAAATGATCACTTAAAGTGTTAAGGATGTTTACATATGATTATCCTCTTGATCCCCTCATTTACCTTATCCAATGAGAAGATCACTCACTCACTAGTGTTGTGATAAAGATGAATCTATGAGCTAGTCATATTCATCATGATACCCTTTTTGTTTTATGTCAAATCCATTGTATTTATGAATACTTGGACTAGTTGTGTTCATTTAAGTTATTTGTGAATACTTGGATTTGTTGTGTACATCCATTGCATATGTGTTTGCTTGGATTTGTGTTGTGTAGATCCAAGCTACATGTGTGTACTTGGATATGTCTTGTTGAGTTGTAATAGATTTGATTAGTAGTTCTCACTAAACTATAAAGTGATGTGGTTGTGTCTTGTGAGTTCTCACTAAACTTGAAAGTGATTAGTAGTTGTGTTGTGTGAAGTTCTCACTTAGCTTCAAAGCGAAGAGTCGTGAAGATTGGTTCTAGCTTTGGATTAGAACTCGACATCTAGCCTTGTGTCATAAAATGGTGAAGTAGGCAACGTCGTGAAGATTGGTTCTACCTTAAGATTAGAACTTGACATCTAGCCTTGTGTCGTTAAATTGTGAAGTAGGCAACGTTGTGTAGATTGGTCCTAGCTAAAGATTAAGTCTCGACATTTAGCTTAGTGTCGGAAAATAATGTAAGCGACGATGTAAGGTTTTCTCCGCCAAGAAGGGAGCTTGTGGATATAGTGGAAATCTCGAGTAGGTGTACTCGAGGAGTGGAGTAGAAACGAGGATAGAGCCTCGTTGTCGAACCACTATAAATCTTGGTGTCTTCCCACTAGGTTGTCTCCTTCCTTACTCTTTACTTATTTCATTATCATTACACTTACCTATTATCTTTGCTAGTGCATTTGAATTGAACCTGTTAATGCAATGATGCCTAAAAACGTTACTTGCATTTTTCGGTCTCTCTTAGTTTTGATTACGACAATATGTAAAAACAAGCATTTATGAAAACAACGAAAAACGAATTCTTGAGTTCAAGTATTTTTCATTTTACCCATTTTCACTTAAGGTATGGATAAACAAGTACTAACCTTAATCAAGTGATCAAGTGATTTAATCTTTTCTTAAAACTCACTTTTTATTAAGTGTGACAAGTTTTTATTAAACTTTCTTTTTAAAAAAATGTTTTATTAAATTAATTATTTGAAAATTTGAAAATGGCATATTCTTATTTGGTTAGGAATATTCTATCAGGATATTTTTTAAACCAGATATGACCTCCACCACTAAAGGACAAAAAAGGAGCGGAGACTAGTCCAGCGGTTCCTTAGCTCCTAGGTGGTTCCTTATCGATAAGGTACCGCGGGCTAAGATAAGGAACCGCGGGCAGATATAGCCGTTGGCCCTTTGTCCTATAAATAGTGGACCATTCTCAGTTTTTCAATTCACCTCTTTTGCACATCTATTTCCAGATTCAAACACTCTTCTTTAATCACTCAAATCTTTGATCATTTGTCTAATTACTACTTGTTTAAGAAGTGAATCTTGTTCTTCCATCCCTTCCTCTCCAAGTGCAAAGAGAAGAACAATATCCTTGTGAAGTGTTGAGTCCACCACCAAATATCCATTGAAGATGTTGTGAAGATCCAAGTAGTTGTGTCTATTTGAAAGTTGTGTATGTACTAAGTATAGTTGTGTAGATTGGTCCTAGCTATGATTAGGGCTCAACTTTTAGCTTAGAGTCGGAAATTGGTTAAGCGACGTGTACGGTTTTCTCCACCATAAGGAGCTTGTTGTGTAGTGAATTCTCGAGTAAGGAGTACTCGATGAGTGGAGTAGGAACGAGGAGTGAGCTTCGTTGCCGAACCACTATAAATCCTTGGTGTTCGGTTTGATCTTTCTTTACCCTTAACTCTTTACATTCTTTATTCTTTGTGCATATATTTTTGTTAGTATTAGTTTAGTTACACTATCATTGTTCATATTGGGCATAAGAAGATTTCATATATTTCCTCAAGCCTAAGTTTTTGAAAAAGGATATTTAGAAAACCACATTTCAACAAGTAAATATAAGAAACTATTCAACCCCCCCCCCCTTCTAGTTTCTATAATTGGTATCAGAGAAAGGTTGCTCAAGAATTTTTAAAGTATATTGTATTTTAAAACTTGAATCGATTTATGGATTCCAAAAAATACCTAGAAGGGCGATCTATGCAAAGACCACCACTTTTTGAAACCGATAGTTTTATTTATTGGAAAAATAGATTTGAAACTTATGTGAAATCAAAAGATTTAGATCTTTGGCATGTTATTACCAATGGTGATTTTTTACCTTATCAATTTAATGAAGTTTCTAAAACAAAAGAATTGATCACTTTTGACAAAGCTAATGACGACACTAAAAAGAAACTTTCAAAAAATAATGAGGCTAAAATGGTGATTTATAATGCTTTGCCTAAGAAAGAGTATGAAAGAATTTTTATGTGTGAAACCGCTAAAGATATTTGGAACACTCTTTTAGTAACCCATCAAGGTAATAGCCAAGTCAAAGAGAGCAAAATCGATCTTCTTGTCCAACAATATGAACAATTTGTCATCTTAGAAGATGAAACTATTGATAGTGCATTTGCTAGGTTTAACACCATTATTACTAGTCTAAAAGCACTTGATGAAGGTTTTTCTAGCAAGAACAATGTTAGGAAGTTTCTAAGGGCTTTACATCCAAAGTGGAGAGCAAAAGTCACGGCGATTGAAGAGTCGAAAGATCTCTCAACTTTATCACTCGATGAACTCATAGGCAACTTGAAGGTTCATGAGATGATAATTTTGAAGGACTCGGAATTAGTGAAAACCAAGAGTGAAAGAAAATCTCTTGCACTTAAAGCCAAGAAGGCACAAAGTGACCATGATAGTTCCTCAGATAGCGATGACGAGGAGTATGCATTGGCGGTGAGAGATTTCAAGAAGTTCTTCAAGAGACGAGGTCAACACGTTAAGCAACCCAACAATGACAAGAAACCATTCTCAAAGACTCGGTTTGTCAAGAACAAAAAAGGTGATAGGAATTGCTTTAGATGTGGTAATCCAAATCACTTCATTGGTGATTGTCCAAAGCCCTCTCGTGATAAGAATCACACGGCGTTCGTTAGTGGCTCTTGGAGCGATAGCGGTGAAGATGACGATGACAACCCCAAAGAGGAGAAATGTCTTATGGCTCACACTTCTAAAGAGGTACATTCTGAAACCGAATATTATAGCAATAATAGCTCCACTTTTGATGATATTGAATTTGAAGGCAAATATGATAGTTTACACAAACATAGTCTTAAATTCATAGAAAAGAATAAAACCTTAAAATCAACCAAAACTAAGCTTGAAAATGAGATCAATGAACTTAGGGAGAAATTGGTAATACTTGAGAAAAATTAAGTAGTGGATTTAGGTTGCTTAAGTTGTGAGAAACTTAGATTAGAGATAGAAGATCTCAAGAGCACCTTCATTAAATTGGAAAAGTTCATGAAAGGTACTAGTGCTCTTGATGATATGTTAAACAAACAAGTTCATTCTAAGGAAAGACTTAGTGTAGGTTTTAACTCAAATAAAGCCTCAACTAATGAACCTAAACAAGTCAGATTTTCACAAAAATCACCCATTGTACGCGGTCCCAGATTGTATGGGGCGGTTCCTTATCACTATGGAACCGCCGCCATAGATAAGGTACCGCGGCCAGAAGAGGAGTTTTGTGAAAATCATGAACTTTCTGAAAAGTCAAAATCAGGTGAAAACCAAAGCATCTTATTGGTAATAAGGTTAAATTACCCATACTTGACGACAATGCTATTGATAAGTTCTACAATCCATTAAGTAAACCTCTCATGGGAAATAGAAGCTTATCAAGACCATCTTCTATTCCACCTAGAATACGGAATGAGTCTAATCCTAGAAGTAGAACGACAACGCCTAGAAGAGATAATCAAAACAATTCACGATCTAGAAGTAAAACCCCAACACCTAGAAGAAATGATCATAACTCTAAACCTAGATCAAATACACCCAGGAGAAATAACGAACAACAAAATGGTTATATGAATTACTACCCTCCTACATTTTGTTCTATATGGGGAACCCCTCCTTCATTCATGCATCCCAACCAAATGCAAGGGATGTTTGGAACTAACAATTTTGGACCCATGAGATATTGGGGACCAAATGTTTGATCTTATGTGTTGTTACCTAGATATGCTTGGGAATTGATTTGGAGCTCGACGAGTGGATTAAGGATAGTGGATGTTCTAAACACATGACGGGTAATCGAAGTTTGTTCTCTCACTACAAAGCATATGATGGAGGTAACGTCACATTTGCAAGTAGTCTACGTGGTAATATCATAGGCAAAGGTACGGTTTCTCTTGACTCTATGACCATTGAAAATGTTGAGCACGTAGATAACTTAGGGTTTAACCTTTTAAATATAGGTCAAATTTGTGATAATAAGTGTAAGGTCATCTTTTCGGAACATGACAGTGAAATCGTAAAAGATGGAAAAGTCATTGGAAAAGGTGTTAGAAAGCATGGGCTTTATGTCATGAAGTTTAATAAGAAGTCAAAAGACAACATATGTCTTGCGACTATAGATGATAGTTCTACTCTTTGGCATATGAGATTAGGTCACGCTAATATGCGTTTAATTCAATCTTTAGTCTCTAAGGAGTTGGTAAGACACCTCCCCAAGATGAAGTTTGATAGTCACTTTTGTGATGCTTGCAAAGTTGGAAAGCAAGTTCACTCAAGTCACAAAGCCAAGAATTTGGTTTCGACCTCTCGGTGCTTAGAGCTCCTACATATGGATCTTTTTGGACCTTCCACCATACGGAGTTATGGAGGTAACCTTTATACCCTAGTTATAGTTTATGACTATTCTAGATTCACTTGGACTAGATTTTTGGCATCTAAGAATGAAGCTTTCGATCATTTCGAAATCTTTAGTCGAAGAAATCAAAATCAACTGGGATGTCCAATTGTCTCTATTAGGACGGATCATGATAGGGAATTTGATAATGAAATGCAATTTGGTGCCTTTTGTGAAGCTCATGGTATTACCCATAACTTCTCGGCTCCTCGCACTCCACAATCAAATAGGGTAGTTGAAAGGAAGAATAGGACTCTCCAAGAGATAAGTAGGACGATGCTAAACGAGCAATCTTTGCCTCAAAAGTTTTGGTGCAATGCCGTGGACACATCGACTTATATTCTTAACCGAATTCTTATTCGACCTTTCATAGGAAAGACCCCCTATGAGATTCTTAAAGGTAAGAAACCCTCATTGGAATACTTTAGGGTGTTTGGAAGCAAGTGCTTTATCCTCAACACCAAAGACTACCTTACCAAGTTTGACCCAAAGTCTTACGAAGGTATCCTTTTAGGTTATTCCCAAACTAGCAAAGCCTACATTGTCCTAAATAGAACCTCGTGGGTTATTGAAGAATCACTCAACGTAACCTTTGATGAAACCCCTCCCTCACCCAAGACACCACCATTGGTTGATGATGACTTGGATGAATTAGAAGTAGTAAAAGCCAAAGAGGTTAGAAAAATAGGAGTTGAAGACCTTAGTGTTGAAAAGGAAGTAAACATTAAGGAGTCTAGGGATCATACTCTCAATAATATCATTGGTGACTTAAATCAAAGGACCCTAAGATCTCAAGTCCAAAACCAAAGAAACTTCTTTTGTTTCGTCTCCTTGATTGAACCAAAGAATGTTAAAGAAGCTTTGAAAGACGAGAGTTGGGTCATTGCGATGCAAGAAGAATTGAATCAATTCGTTGCCAATGATGTTTGGGAACTTGTTCCTCCACCTAGAAGTTCTACAATTATAGGAATCAAATGGGTATATATGAATAAGTTAGATGAGAATGGTGTTGTGTCTCGTAACAAAGCTAGACTTGTAGCACAAGGCTATAATCAACAAGAAGGGATTGATTATGACGAGACATATGCACCGGTAGCTAGATTAGAATCTATTAGAATCCTTTTAGCCTACGGTTGTGCCTTAGACTTTAAGCTTCAACAAATGGATGTAAAGAGTGCATTTCTTAACGGTTTGATCAATGAGGAGGTATATGTGGCTCAACCTCCCGGCTTCATTGATTTTGAGAAACCGGATCATGTTTACAAGCTTAAGAAGGCACTTTATGGTCTCAAACAAGCACCCAAAGCTTGGTATGATAGACTTAAAGCATTTCTTGTTAAACATGAGTATACCATGGGGATGGTAGACAATACGCTCTTTACAAAGAAGAAAGGTCCTCACCTCATAATCGTACAAATATATGTTGATGACATTATATTTGGCTCAACTTGTCAAGAATTGTGTGATGACTTTGCCAAAATCATGCATGATGAGTTTAAAATGAGTATGATGGGAGAACTTAACTTCTTTTTAGGACTCCAAATTAAACAAATGGACGATGGTATTTTGTTTAGTCAATCTAAGTATGTAAAGAAATGCTATAGAAATTTGGATTAGAAGAATCTAGACCAATGAAGACCCCTATGGCCTCGGATACTAAACTCACCGTAGATGATGATTGTGAGTCGGTAGACAACACCAAATATAGAGGTATGATTGGTAGTTTTTTGTACCTAACAGAAAGTCGACCGGATATCATGTTTAGTGTTTGCCTTTGTGCTCGCTTCCAAGAGGCTCCCAAAACCTCTCACCTCGAAGCGGTTAAGCGTATCTTCCGATACATTAAAGGCACTATACATTTAGGATTATGGTATCCTAAAGGGACCGGCGTAGAAACCATTGTATACGCGGACTTGGATCATGCGGGAGACTATGTGGACCGGAAAAGCACTAGTGGAGTTTTTACCTTCATGGGTTGTTGTTTAACTTCTTGGTTCTCCAAGAAACAAACCGCTCTTGCAATATCCACCACGGAAGCCGAGTATGTGAGTGCCGGAAAAGCATGCCAACAAGCTCTATGGATGAAGCAAGCTGATAGGTGTGTAAACACCCATCCTTTTACCACTTAATTCTGGCTAAAACAAGACCAAAACACGTAATTAATATCATTTGTTTGGAATTATGCGTGGTTTTTGTGTTTATTGTGATTTCAGAGCTAACCGGATGAATATTAAAGAAAATATGGGATTGCACGGGTTTTATCAAGGAAAAAGACTCAAGATAAAGTCTATTGTCCAAGACGTGCAAAAGATTTGAAGTCACTAGGCCTATTCGAAGATTTATCGAAGAAAAGGACTAAAGACGGAAGATTTTCATAAGTCGAAGAAACTCAAGTCTATTTAACGAAGAAATTAAAAGACGAGTTGGATTTAATCGACAACAAATCCCGAATCAGAATCGAAAACGTCAACTTTTCTGAAAAGACGAGAAGACAAGAAGAAAGGGAGAAAGCCACTCACCAACCAACCACTAGGAGTATAAATAGACACTCCCTTCACACAATTAGGAGTTAGCTTCATTTTTCTTTCCCAGTTTCTTTGTAGTTCGTTCCATCACCAACTCCATTAGGGAGTTTGGTGATTTTCATCTTTTTCTTTTCATCTTGTAATCTTTAATCATTAACCTTGTTACTTTTTCATTAATCAATCCATTCCATCTTTCTATTCATCTTGTTCTTCATCACTTTTATTGCAAGTTTCTTAAGTTTCTTATTTGATTCAAGTTTGATTTCAAAAAGTTGTTGATTTAGTGTTTTTATTGGTGGGATTTGTTACTTAAGGTATTTAAATGATTTGTGTTTGATCTGGTAAAACCTTCTTAAGTATTAAGCTTGATCTTGGATTAATTCGTGTCTACTGTTGAACGTCTGCTACTGTTTTTTTTTCTCTTCCCAGAACTTTCCGAATAGGTGATTTTGTGCCTTCCTTACTCGGAATCTTGGTTATTCCGAATAGGATTATTTACATTTCCTTTACTCGGAATATTTCATATATTCCGCATAGTCCTAATTTTCCGAATAGAGCAATATTTTCCGAATGGTCCTTACTTTCCGAATAAAGCAGTTTTTCCGCATAACCATATTTTCCGCATAAGGAAGACTTTCCGCATAGGCTGGTTTTTCCGAGTAGAGTAATCTTTCCGAATAGGCATGTTTTTCCGAATGAGAGTATTTTCCGCATAGACAATATTTTCCGAATAGCCATCTTTCCGCATAGAGTTTTATATTCCGAATAGCACTTAGTTTTCCGCATGAGGCAAGTTTTCTGAATAAGACAATTATTCCGCATAGATGCCAACATTCCGAATGGTGTTTTATTCCGCATAGGGTATTTTTCAGTAAGAGTTATTTTTCAGCTTATTATTTGTTGCTTGTTTTAAGTTTATTTCATTACCATTTTATTCACTTACCTGTTAGTAGAATAGAAAACCCAAATCCACTTTTTGTCACCAAGAACAAATCATTCCACTTTTAACTGAGATCAATTCGAGAGGATTCCGAGAAATATTCTGAACCCCAATGAAAATGCTTGTATCAAATGGCGCCGCTGCCGGGGATTTATCGAAGAAAAGGACTAAAGACGGATAATCTTCGAATTGTTCGATAAATGTTGTTATTATTGTTCGATAAATGTTGTTACTTTTTCAAGAAAATTTTCAAAAACAACTAAAAAATATAAAATTTTCAAAAATCCTAAAAACTAAAAACCAATAAAAACCAAAAATATTTTTGTTTTGTTTGTTCGTTCTTTTGCAGGTGTATGCGCACTCGATCCACGTCTTATCAAGAGCCCGAGCCTCTCGATAATTTAGACATGGCTGGTGTACAAAACAACAATAACATACCACCTCCGAACAACAATAATAACAACAACAACCCGCCTTTCAACAACATGAACAATAATAACAACAATGAGCACCTTCCGGATAATCGACCAATGATTGAATTGCTGCAAGCTCATGTTGATGGCAACACGGATCCAATTGTCATCCCTCCAATTGCCGCCAACAATTTCGAGCTCAAGTCAGGCTTTATCCAGATGGTCTCAGCTCAACCGTTCTTGGGACGCACCATTGATGATCCACACGACCACATCAAGAGATTTCTACAACTCACTAACACGGTCAAGTTCAATGGAGTTTCACAAGAAGTGATAAGGTTACAACTTTTTCAAACATGCCTATTCGGAAAGATTACTCTACTCGGAAAAACCAGCCTATGCGGAAAGTCTTCCTTATGCGGAAAATATGGTTATGCGGAAAAACTGCTTTATTCGGAAAGTAAGGACCATTCGGAAAATATTGCTCTATTCGGAAAATTAGGACTATGCGGAATATATGAAATATTCCGAGTAAAGGAAATGTAAATAATCCTATTCGGAATAACCAAGATTCCGAGTAAGGAAGGCACAAAATCACCTATTCGGAAAGTTCTGGGAAGAGAAAAAAAAACAGTAGCAGACGTTCAACAGTAGACACGAATTAATCCAAGATCAAGCTTAATACTTAAGAAGGTTTTACCAGATCAAACACAAATCATTTAAATACCTTAAGTAACAAATCCCACCAATAAAAACACTAAATCAACAACTTTTTGAAATCAAACTTGAATCAAATAAGAAACTTAAGAAACTTGCAATAAAAGTGATGAAGAACAAGATGAATAGAAAGATGGAATGGATTGATTAATGAAAAAGTAACAAGGTTAATGATTAAAGATTACAAGATGAAAAGAAAAAGATGAAAATCACCAAACTCCCTAATGGAGTTGGTGATGGAACGAACTACAAAGAAACTGGGAAAGAAAAATGAAGCTAACTCCTAATTGTGTGAAGGGAGTGTCTATTTATACTCCTAGTGGTTGGTTGGTGAGTGGCTTTCTCCCTTTCTTCTTGTCTTCTCGTCTTTTCAGAAAAGTTGACGTTTTCGATTCTGATTCGGGATTTGTTGTCGATTAAATCCAACTCGTCTTTTAATTTCTTCGTTAAATAGACTTGAGTTTCTTCGACTTATGAAAATCTTCCGTCTTTAGTCCTTTTCTTCGATAAATCTTCGAATAGGCCTAGTGACTTCAAATCTTTTGCACGTCTTGGACAATAGACTTTATCTTGAGTCTTTTTCCTTGATAAAACCCGTGCAATCCCATGTTTTCTTTAATATTCATCCGGTTAGCTCTGAAATCACAATAAACACAAAAACCACGCATAATTCCAAACAAATGATATTAATTACGTGTTTTGGTCTTGTTTTAGCCAGAATTAAGTGGTAAAAGGATGGGTGTTTACACACCTATCAAATCCCCTACACTTAACCATTGCCATGCCCTCATGCAATGCTTAGTGATAAAGCAATTTTACATTTTTCTCATAATTAATCAACCTTGGCCTTATTCAAATACTACTAATTAAGAATCAAATAACTAAGAGAAATAAAAACTTTAAGATAAACAAAAAGAAATGAAATTACTTGTAAAGAAATCAAAGACTTACATTAGGGCTTTGGTGTTGCGAAGATTTATCACCCTCAAGTTTCACGTTCCCCAAACTAAGCTTAAAAACGAGATCATTGTTATTATAAGTTAGTAAATCAAACACTTACACACATGGCTTAATTAAATGCTTAAACTCCCATATTCCTAGGTGTATCTCTTATATTTTATTTTTGTCTTAGAATGATCATGAAGATGCATTTTTGGACTTATTTCGATAGTTTATTAGGGCTGAAAGCAAAGTAGGACGATTTGATCAATAGTTAGCTAAAGGACAAAATCTCTTAAAACTGCTTCTCGGGATATCAAAAAGTTCATATCTTGGCATAACTTGGTTCACGATTTGAGACCTTTCTCGGACCGATATTTGACATGTACTTCATACTTCATATCTTCGAGAGACGTTCTTGAGATAATGGTCTTCTCATCATAATAGAGTTTCTTCACTTGGAGACTTTTGAGAGGTTCTCCAACTTTGTTGACCACGACTTCATGATTATTTCTTCAATCTCTAATTGGGATTTTGAGATACAACGATCCGCCTCCTTTTCGGACTTGGATCTATTTATCCTCATACCTTGTTAGGGTCTTTTCGGATAGACTTCTCCATGATCTTTATGGGAGTTGATTGCTTTTCGTCGTGAGTCTTGATCCTTCATATTGACTTTAGGAATAATGCTTTTCACATTACTTTGGATCTTCAGCAATAAAATTGAATCCTCATGCCTTGTTAGGGCCTTTTCGGATTCGCCAATCTTCGCGCCCCGCTTCATAAGTTATGCCTTGGCTATGAACTCTTATCATTACCGAGCAACTTTTAAACGATCTTGGGCTAGAAGCTAAGTAACTTTTCAAATCGTAAGACCTTACTTATTGCAGATAAATTATTAGCAAGTGATGGGAGAATAGGCAAATAATTACACCAAGTGAGCTTGCGCAAGAATACCGACTTATAATTGACTCTATCATTTCTCGTCCTCCACAATTTAAAATCTCAAGTAATGAGACTCGTGGACACTTAGCCTAATAAACCGATTAAGGTCTACATGGTTAAGGATACTAGCTAGAATAAACTTGGATAAGTCTATTCGGGTTGAGTCAAAATAAACGCAACGGGCCTAATATGTCAAAGATTCCTAAACTAGCTACACCACTATATTAATATTTTTGACTTTATTGCGGGATATATACATATGAAAGCAACGATAAAAATTTAAAAATTACGACTAAATGGCCAAAGTTAATAAAAAATTTGAAAAATGTTGAAAAATAGGATTTTCTGGTTAAACGAAGGCATTTTCATGGAAAAGTCCACTTAAAACTTCGATAGAAGTCTCCCCTACACTTAAGATAAACATTGTCCTCAATGTTTAAGCATGTGGGAAGAGTCTCCCCTACACTTATGACATTGTGCACGTTGGTTAACTCGAGTTAAGGAAGAGACGACTAAAGTGATCAATTTCAAATGTGAGTATGAAGAAAATTGAATCACGATAGTTGAGAGATAGAACCGGATTTCGGATAACACGGGAGCACGGTTCTTCAAAGATTTCCAAAATTGCAGTTATCCCTGTAAGCACATCACCACACAAACACAAACGACCAAAATAGGTCCTCCCCTACACTTAGGGGGTTAAAGGGATAGATACTCGGGCTGCCTCCCGAGGAGCGCTTGTTTTTGCTAACCGAGTCACGAGCCTGACTCGACCCAAAATTAGTTCATGGGGAACGTGGTGAGGGATGGAATCACCTCCTGAGAGGTGTCCTCACCAAAGTATAACTTCACTCGTTGGCCATTCACCTTAAAATTTGGTCCATTAGGTTGAGCGAGCTCGAGAGTACCATATGGAAAAATTTGGGCGATGGTGAATGGGCCGGACCAACGAGATTTGAGCTTGCCCGAAAAGATTTTCAACCGAGAGTTAAAAAGTAAGACTTTGTCTCCAACATGGAACTCGCGGTTTTTGATCTTGGAGTCGTGAATGAGCTTAGTTCGTTCCTTATAGATCAAAGAATTTTCATAAGCCTCATTCCGAAGTTCATTCAGCTCATTGAGTTGGATCTTGCGTAGGTCACCGGCTTTGTTTATATCAAAATTAGCCCACTTCAAGGCCCAATAGGCCTTGTGCTCCAACTCAATAGGGAGGTGGCACGCTTTCCCGTACACAAGACGATAAGGCGTACAGCCGATCGGGGTCTTGTAAGCAGTACGGAAAGCCCACAAAGCATCATCCAATTTATCAGCCCATGAGGCACGATGCTCTCCCACGGTCCGTTCAAGAATTCGCTTAAGACCTCGGTTGGATATTTCAGCCTGGCCATTAGTTTGTGGGTGGTAGGCTGTGGAAAGACGATGATTTACACCGTACTTAGCCATGACTCTAGCAAATTGGTCATTGCAGAAATGAGTCCCACGATCACTAATAATGGCGCGAGGCACACCGAATCTAGCGAAAAGAGCTTTCAAAAAGTTACAAACCACCCTTGCGTCATTAGTAGGCAAAGCTTTGGCTTCAACCCACTTAGAAACGTAGTCAACGGCTACAAGGATGTATTTGTTTCCTTTAGATGAAGGGAATGGCCCCATAAAGTCGATACCCCAAACATCAAAAATTTCACACTCTTGAATGAAATTCTGAGGCATCTCGTCTTTATGTGTGATTTTGCCTTGCTTTTGGCAAACATCACATTGTTTAACCATATTGTGAGCATCACGATATATGGAGGGCCAATAAAATCCCGAATCAAACACTTTCTTTGCGGTGTAGTTGGGACCAAAGTGACCACCGGTGGGTCCTTTGTGGCAAGCATCAAGGATGTCCGACGCTGCCGGTCCATCAACACATCGGCGAATTATCAGATCAGCACATTGTTTGAATAGGTAAGGGTCGTCCCAAAAGTAAGTCTTGATGTCGGTAAAGAACTTCTTCTTTTGCTGGGATGTCAACCCTTCCTTGAGAATTCCACCCGCCAAGTAGTTTGCAAAGTCCGCAAACCACGGGGTTTCATTCGGCTTCGAGTTTATAGACATTAAGGTCTCCAAGGGAAAAGAATCATTGATTTCTTTGTTCGGATGATCCCCTTGGTATGGATCCTCAAGTCTGCTAAGATGGTCCGCGGCTAGGTTTTCTGCTCCTTTTTTATCGCGGATGTCGATTTTAAATTCCTGGAGCAGCAAAACCCAGCGAAGAAGTCTTGGTTTAGAATCTTGCTTTGTCAACAAGTACTTCAGCGCGGAATGATCGGTATACACGATGGTGGTGGAAAGGACAAGATAGGGGCGGAATTTTTCAAAAGCATAGACAACAGCTAAAAGCTCTTTCTCAGTTGTCGTATAATGCAATTGTGCCCCCGTCATTGTCTTGCTAGCGTAATGGATCGGTTGGAAGTGTTTGTTCACTCTTTGTCCAAGAACCGCTCCAATAGCAAAATCACTAGCATCGCACATCAACTCAAAAGGCAGCTCCCAATTAGGGGTAACCAAGACGGGTGCCTTGGTTAGCTTATCCTTAAGTGAGTTAAATGCTTCAAGGCACTCTTTGGAAAAGATAAAAGGAGTATCTTTTTCCAAGAGATGGGTCATCGGGCGAGCGATTTGAGAAAAATCTTTAATGAATCGACGATAGAAGCCCGCATGACCCAAGAAACTTCTCACACCCTTCACAGTTGAAGGTGGAGGCAACTTTGCTATAACATCGACTTTAGCACGGTCTACTTCAAGACCGGCTTTCGAAATCTTATGTCCAAGCACGACGCCTTCTTTTACCATAAAATGGCATTTTTCCCAATTTAGAACCAGACGAGTGTCTTCGCACCGCTTTAGCATATGTTCCAAATTGGCAAGGCAAGCAGAGAAGGAATCCCCGAAGACCGAGAAATCATCCATGAAGACTTCCATGGTTTGTTCAACCATGTCATGGAAGATAGCTAACATACACCTTTGGAAAGTCCCGGGCGCATTACATAAGCCAAAAGGCATTCTTTTGTAAGCGAAAGTGCCATAGGGACAAGTGAATGTAGTCTTCTCTTGATCTTGGGGATCGATGGGTATCTGAAAATAACCCGAGAAACCATCAAGAAAGCAGTAATATTCATTACCGGCTAATCGTTCAAGCATTTGGTCCATGAAAGGTAGAGGGAAATGATCCTTTCTCGTGGCATCATTGAGTTTGCGGTAGTCTATACAAACTCTCAACCCAGTAACGAGACGAGTGGGAATTAACTCGTTGTGTTCATTGGGAACAACGGTTATTCCGCCCTTCTTGGGCACACAATGGATTGGACTAACCCACGGGGAATCCGAAATAGGGTAAATCATACCCGCATCAAGAAGTTTGATAACCTCTGTTTTGATGACTTCATGTATTTTTGGATTCACCCTTCGTTGGCTTTGAATAGTAGGTTTATAGTCGTCCTCCATGAGAATTTTGTGTGTGCAGAAGTGAGGATCAATTCCACGAATATCCGAGATTTTCCACGCAATAGCTTTCTTGTGAGCTTTCAACACAGCAACGAGGCGAGTCTTCTCTTCATCTTTCAAATCCTTCGCAATAATGACGGGTGACTTCTTGTTGTCGTCAAGGAATACGTACTCGAGATGTGGCGGCAACTCCTTAAGTTCCAAATCCGGAGGATTTTCGACGGGAGGCGTTTTCAAGGTCGAAGTATCGATAGCAATAACCGTGGGAGATGGAGGCGAAGGATTGTCTTCGGTGAGAAGATTGTCAAAGAAACTCATGTCTTCATCCCCCTCGGTGGGAGAATCATTAGTAGCTA
Organism: Glebionis coronaria; assembly: GCA_025667525.1. Lineage (NCBI taxonomy): Eukaryota > Viridiplantae > Streptophyta > Magnoliopsida > Asterales > Asteraceae > Glebionis > Glebionis coronaria. The sequence continues at coordinate 490,344 of JANFOE010000772.1, forward strand.
AATTCACATCTCCCATGGTAGCTTCAAGATTGTTCCAGAATAAATCACTATCTCCAAATAGAGACAACGATGAATCAATGGAGGACACGGTCTCAACAGTGGGAAGAGAGGTAGGAATACTTTTGCAAGCATCATTAAAGTGTTCTTCACAAGCCTCATCAAGAACGTCAATACAATTAACGCTCTCATATGAATAAGGCTGTTTAGACAACTTTCCCATGTTGAAGACTACTTTGTCGTCACCCACTCTCATGATAAGCTCACCGGCTTCAACATCAATGAGAGTGCGACCGGTCCTTAAGAATGGACGACCAACAATAAGTGGCACACGGGGGTCCATCTCGTAGTCGACGACAACAAAATCAGCAGGAAAGGTGAATTTGTCGACTCCTACAATGACATCTTCGGCTATCCCCACTGGATAAGCAACCGTACGGTTGGCCAATTCCAATGTCATTTTAGTGGGGACTAGCTCTGGGAGAGATAATTGCTTCCAAACACTTAGAGGCATGAGATTAATACTGGCACCTAGATCGGCTAGGGCCATGCAATTCTCTACTCCCGGTAAATTGCAAGGGATAAGAAAACGACCCGGATCACCATGCTTGGTTGGCAATTTCCTTAAGAACACTGCAGAGCAGTTCTCATTAAGTTGGGTGTTGGCAATATCGAGGAGCTTTTCCTTGTCGCTCAAAAGATCTTTAAACATTTTAGCATACTTGGGCATGTGAGCGAGAGCCTCAGCGAAGGAGATATTGAAATTCAGTTGTTTAAACATTTTAAGAAAGTTAGAAACCTGAATATCATCCTTGCTCTTTTGCTTCTCTTTCCTCAACCTAGAAGGATAAGGTATATTGGAAGAAGAGGAAGGCTTTAGAGGAATAGGATCACTCATAACCACGGGTGGAGGAGGGGTAGAAGGAAGAGGTGGAGAAATTGGGGAAGGAGAAGGAGGAGGAATAGGAGAAGGCGACTCGTTCTCCTTAGTCACAACCACCGGTGGGGGTATAGGAAGCTCGGGTTCCTTCGTACCTTTACCACTGCGAGTAGTGATTGCTTTCATCTCCCCTCTTGGGTTCGCAACGGTGTTACTCGGAAGAGTACCCGAAGAAGAGGGTTGACTACTTTGGAAAAAACTAGCCATCATGTTCCTCAAGTCATTCGTCTGACTATCCAACGTGTTTCGCATATCGGCTCTCAAATCATTTCCTTGCTTTACCAAATCAGCCTTCAAATTGCGCACTTCCTCTTGGAGATTTCCCACAATCACATCATTGGTCCTCATGTAGGTAGCAACCTCTTGGTGTAATGCAGTGGTGGCTTGGTTGGGAGGAGCATTGTATGCAGGTGGTTGGTAAGCAGGTTGTTGGTAGACTTGATTGTTACGTTGAGGCGGTTGTTGCTGCTTGTGAGGTGGGATATATGGTTGTCGAGGTTGTTGTTGTTGTTGAGTAGGGCGATTAAGGTTTTGTTGTTGGTTTGGGTTAGCAGGAGGGAAACCAGGTGGTGAAAGATAGTTGTTGCTGCGGTAACTAAGCAAGTTACGGTCACCTTGGGGTTTTGCTTGATAAGCAGGTTGAGGATAGGTGCCATATGCCGCATTCACATTCTCAGCAGGGTAATCTTGGGTGCCGGTACAAGTTGTGTACGAGTGGGGGCCACCGCATATCTCACAAGGTTGGCTGACAGCGTTCACTTGTGCATTTTTGGCGTTGTTGCTGTTGTTGTTGCTGACGGTGTGGGTGACAAGCGATTCAAGAAGCGTGGTGATTTTGTCAAGTCGCTTGTCGCTGTCATTAGTTCTAGCACTAGCAACATTGGTCCTAACACTCTTGGTTTGCACACGAGATTTGTTCTCAATGATATCCCAAGCAGCATTGGAAGTTTTAGCCAATAAATTACCCCCTGAGGCACTATTCAGTGAATCTTGGTCACTCATGCTTAAACCGTTGTAAAAAGTATTAATTTGATGTACTTTGGTAAAACCATGTTGTGGGCATTTTCTTAAAAGATCTTTAAAACGATCCCAAGATTCACTGAATGACTCATCGTACTTTTGTTCAAAGTTTATAATCTCATTCCGCAAAGCGGTAGTACGAGAGGGTGGAAAAAAGTAGTTAATAAACTTTGTTTCCAAATCCGTCCACGAGAGAATACTCTGTGGCGGTTCCTTAGCAAGCCAATGCCGGGCTTGTCCCTCTAAAGAAAAGGGAAAAAGTTGTAACCTTATCACTTCTTGTGAAACTCCATTGAACTTGACCGTGTTAGTGAGTTGTAGAAATCTCTTGATGTGGTCGTGTGGATCATCAATGGTGCGTCCCAAGAACGGTTGAGCTGAGACCATCTGGATAAAGCCTGACTTGAGCTCGAAATTGTTGGCGGCAATTGGAGGGATGACAATTGGATCCGTGTTGCCATCAACATGAGCTTGCAGCAATTCAATCATTGGTCGATTATCCGGAAGGTGCTCATTGTTGTTATTATTGTTCATGTTGTTGAAAGGCGGGTTGTTGTTGTTATTATTGTTGTTCGGAGGTGGTATGTTATTGTTGTTTTGTACACCAGCCATGTCTAAATTATCGAGAGGCTCGGGCTCTTGATAAGACGTGGATCGAGTGCGCATACACCTGCAAAAGAACGAACAAACAAAACAAAAATATTTTTGGTTTTTATTGGTTTTTAGTTTTTAGGATTTTTGAAAATTTTATATTTTTTAGTTGTTTTTGAAAATTTTCTTGAAAAAGTAACGTTCACGGGGAACGGATCCCAAAATCCAAGTTCTACAAAAAACTTTTGATCTTAACGAGAGGAGCCGGCAGCGGCGCCATTTGATACAAGCATTTTCATTGGGGTTCAGAATATTTCTCGGAATCCTCTCGAATTGATCTCAGTTAAAAGTGGAATGATTTGTTCTTGGTGACAAAAGTGGATTTGGGTTTTCTATTCTACTAACAGGTAAGTGAATAAAATGGTAATGAAATAAACTTAAAACAAGCAACAAATAATAAGCTGAAAAATAACTCTTACTGAAAAATACCCTATGCGGAATAAAACACCATTCGGAATGTTGGCATCTATGCGGAATAATTATCTTATTCGGAAAACTTGCCTCATGCGGAAAACTAAGTGCTATTCGGAATATAAAACTCTATGCGGAAAGATGGCTATTCGGAAAATATTGTCTATGCGGAAAATACTCTCATTCGGAAAAACATGCCTATTCGGAAAGATTACTCTACTCGGAAAAACCAGCCTATGCGGAAAGTCTTCCTTATGCGGAAAATATGGTTATGCGGAAAAACTGCTTTATTCGGAAAGTAAGGACCATTCGGAAAATATTGCTCTATTCGGAAAATTAGGACTATGCGGAATATATGAAATATTCCGAGTAAAGGAAATGTAAATAATCCTATTCGGAATAACCAAGATTCCGAGTAAGGAAGGCACAAAATCACCTATTCGGAAAGTTCTGGGAAGAGAAAAAAAAACAGTAGCAGACGTTCAACAGTAGACACGAATTAATCCAAGATCAAGCTTAATACTTAAGAAGGTTTTACCAGATCAAACACAAATCATTTAAATACCTTAAGTAACAAATCCCACCAATAAAAACACTAAATCAACAACTTTTTGAAATCAAACTTGAATCAAATAAGAAACTTAAGAAACTTGCAATAAAAGTGATGAAGAACAAGATGAATAGAAAGATGGAATGGATTGATTAATGAAAAAGTAACAAGGTTAATGATTAAAGATTACAAGATGAAAAGAAAAAGATGAAAATCACCAAACTCCCTAATGGAGTTGGTGATGGAACGAACTACAAAGAAACTGGGAAAGAAAAATGAAGCTAACTCCTAATTGTGTGAAGGGAGTGTCTATTTATACTCCTAGTGGTTGGTTGGTGAGTGGCTTTCTCCCTTTCTTCTTGTCTTCTCGTCTTTTCAGAAAAGTTGACGTTTTCGATTCTGATTCGGGATTTGTTGTCGATTAAATCCAACTCGTCTTTTAATTTCTTCGTTAAATAGACTTGAGTTTCTTCGACTTATGAAAATCTTCCGTCTTTAGTCCTTTTCTTCGATAAATCTTCGAATAGGCCTAGTGACTTTTCTTCGATAAATCTTCGTTAATATTCTGAACAACCCGCCTTTCAACAACATGAACAATAATAACAACAATGAGCACCTTCCGGATAATCGACCAATGATTGAATTGCTGCAAGCTCATGTTGATGGCAACACGGATCCAATTGTCATCCCTCCAATTGCCGCCAACAATTTCGAGCTCAAGTCAGGCTTTATCCAGATGGTCTCAGCTCAACCGTTCTTGGGACGCACCATTGATGATCCACACGACCACATCAAGAGATTTCTACAACTCACTAACACGGTCAAGTTCAATGGAGTTTCACAAGAAGTGATAAGGTTACAACTTTTTCCCTTTTCTTTAGAGGGACAAGCCCGGCATTGGCTTGCTAAGGAACCGCCACAGAGTATTCTCTCGTGGACGGATTTGGAAACAAAGTTTATTAACTACTTTTTTCCACCCTCTCGTACTACCGCTTTGCGGAATGAGATTATAAACTTTGAACAAAAGTACGATGAGTCATTCAGTGAATCTTGGGATCGTTTTAAAGATCTTTTAAGAAAATGCCCACAACATGGTTTTACCAAAGTACATCAAATTAATACTTTTTACAACGGTTTAAGCATGAGTGACCAAGATTCACTGAATAGTGCCTCAGGGGGTAATTTATTGGCTAAAACTTCCAATGCTGCTTGAGATATCATTGAGAACAAATCTCGTGTGCAAACCAAGAGTGTTAGGACCAATGTTGCTAGTGCTAGCACTAATGACAGCGACAAGCGACTTGACAAAATCACCACGCTTCTTGAATCGCTTGTCACCCACACCGTCAGCAACAACAACAGCAACAACGCCAAAAATGCACAAGTGAACGCTGTCAGCCAACCTTGTGAGATATGTGGTGGCCCCCACTCGTACACAACTTGTACCGCCACCCAAGATTACCCTGCTGAGAATGTGAATGCGGCATATGGCACCTATCCTCAACCTGCTTATCAAGCAAAACCCCAAGGTGACCGTAACTTGCTTAGTTACCACAGCAACAACTATCTTTCACCACCTGGTTTCCCTCCTGCTAACCCAAACCAACAACAAAACCTTAATCGCCCTACTCAACAACAACAACAACCTCGACAACCATATATCCCACCTCACAAGCAGCAACAACCGCCTCAACGTAACAATCAAGTCTACCAACCACCTGCATACAATGCTCCTCCCAACCAAGCCACCACTGCATTACACCAAGAGGTTGCTACCTACATGAGGACCAATGATGTGATTGTGGGAAATCTCCAAGAGGAAGTGCGCAATTTGAAGGCTGATTTGGTAAAGCAAGGAAATGATTTGAGAGCCGATATGCGAAACACGTTGGATAGTCAGACGAATGACTTGAGGAACATGATGGCTAGTTTTTTCCAAAGTAGTCAACCCTCTTCTTCGGGTACTCTTCCGAGTAACACCGTTGCGAACCCAAGAGGGGAGATGAAAGCAATCACTACTCGCAGTGGTAAAGGTACGAAGGAACCCGAGCTTCCTATACCCCCACCGGTGGTTGTGACTAAGGAGAACGAGTCGCCTGCTCCTATTCCTCCTCCTTCTCCTTCCCCAATTTCTCCACCTCTTCCTTCTACCCCTCCTCCACCCGTGGTTATGAGTGATCCTATTCCTCTAAAGCCTTCCTCTTCTTCCAATATACCTTATCCTTCTAGGTTGAGGAAAGAGAAGCAAAAGAGCAAGGATGATATTCAGGTTTCTAACTTTCTTAAAATGTTTAAACAACTGAATTTCAATATCTCCTTCGCTGAGGCTCTCGCTCACATGCCCAAGTATGCTAAAATGTTTAAAGATCTTTTGAGCGACAAGGAAAAGCTCCTCGATATTGCCAACACCCAACTTAATGAGAACTGCTCTGCAGTGCTCTTAAGGAAATTGCCAACCAAGCTTGGTGATCCGGGTCGTTTTCTTATCCCTTGCAATTTCCCGGGAGTAGAGAATTGCATGGCCCTAGCCGATCTAGGTGCCAGTATTAATCTCATGCCTCTAAGTGTTTGGAAGCAATTATCTCTCCCAGAGCTAGTCCCCACTAAAATGACATTGGAATTGGCCAACCGTACGGTTGCTTATCCAGTGGGGATAGCCGAAGATGTCATTGTAGGAGTCGACAAATTCACCTTTCCTGCTGATTTTGTTGTCGTCGACTACGAGATGGACCCCCGTGTGCCACTTATTGTTGGTCGTCCATTCTTGAGGACCGGTCGCACTCTCATTGATGTTGAAGCCGGTGAGCTTATCATGAGAGTGGGTGACGACAAAGTAGTCTTCAACATGGGAAAGTTGTCTAAACAGCCTTATTCATATGAGAGCGTTAATTGTATTGACGTTCTTGATGAGGCTTGTGAAGAACACTTTAATGATGCTTGCAAAAGTATTCCTACCTCTCTTCCCACTGTTGAGACCGTGTCCTCCATTGATTCATCGTTGTCTCTATTTGGAGATAGTAATTTATTCTGGAACAATCTTGAAGCTACCATGGGAGATGTGAATTTAGCTACTAATGATTCTCCCACCAAGGGGGATGAAGACATGAGTTTCTTTGACAATCTTCTCACCGAAGACAATCCTTCGCCTCCATCTCCCACGGTTATTGCTATCGATACTCCGACCTTGAAAACGCCTCCCGTCGAAAATCCTCCGGATTTGGAACTTAAGGAGTTGCCGCCACATCTCGAGTACGTATTCCTTGACGACAACAAGAAGTCACCCGTCATTATTGCGAAGGATTTGAAAGATGAAGAGAAGACTCGCCTCGTTGCAGTGTTGAAAGCTCACAAGAAAGCTATTGCGTGGAAAATCTCGGATATTCGTGGAATTGATCCTCACTTCTGCACACACAAAATTCTCATGGAGGACGACTATAAACCCACTATTCAAAGCCAACGAAGGGTGAATCCAAAAATACATGAAGTCATCAAAACAGAGGTTATCAAACTTCTTGATGCGGGTATGATTTACCCTATTTCGGATTCCCCGTGGGTTAGTCCAATCCATTGTGTGCCCAAGAAGGGCGGAATAACCGTTGTTCCCAATGAACACAACGAGTTAATTCCCACTCGTCTCGTTACTGGGTGGAGAGTTTGTATAGACTACCGCAAACTCAATGATGCCACGAGAAAGGATCATTTCCCTCTACCTTTCATGGACCAAATGCTTGAACGATTAGCCGGTAATGAATATTACTGCTTTCTTGATGGTTTCTCGGGTTATTTTCAGATACCCATCGATCCCCAAGATCAAGAGAAGACTACATTCACTTGTCCCTATGGCACTTTCGCTTACAAAAGAATGCCTTTTGGCTTATGTAATGCGCCCGGGACTTTCCAAAGGTGTATGTTAGCTATCTTCCATGACATGGTTGAACAAACCATGGAAGTCTTCATGGATGATTTCTCGGTCTTCGGGGATTCCTTCTCTGCTTGCCTTGCCAATTTGGAACATATGCTAAAGCGATGCGAAGACACTCGTCTGGTTCTAAATTGGGAAAAATGCCATTTTATGGTAAAAGAAGGCGTCGTGCTTGGACATAAGATTTCGAAAGCCGGTCTTGAAGTAGACCGTGCTAAAGTCGATGTTATAGCAAAGTTGCCTCCACCTTCAACGGTGAAGGGTGTGAGAAGTTTCTTGGGTCATGCGGGCTTCTATCGTCGATTCATTAAAGATTTTTCTCAAATCGCTCGCCCGATGACCCATCTCTTGGAAAAAGATACTCCTTTTATCTTTTCCAAAGAGTGCCTTGAAGCATTTAACTCACTTAAGGATAAGCTAACCAAGGCACCCGTCTTGGTTACCCCTAATTGGGAGCTGCCTTTTGAGTTGATGTGCGATGCTAGTGATTTTGCTATTGGAGCGGTTCTTGGACAAAGAGTGAACAAACACTTCCAACCGATCCATTACGCTAGCAAGACAATGACGGGGGCACAATTGCATTATACGACAACTGAGAAAGAGCTTTTAGCTGTTGTCTATGCTTTTGAAAAATTCCGCCCCTATCTTGTCCTTTCCACCACCATCGTGTATACCGATCATTCCGCGCTGAAGTACTTGTTGACAAAGCAAGATTCCAAACCAAGACTTCTTCGCTGGGTTTTGCTGCTCCAGGAATTTAAAATCGACATCCGCGATAAAAAAGGAGCAGAAAACCTAGCCGCGGACCATCTTAGCAGACTTGAGGATCCATACCAAGGGGATCATCCGAACAAAGAAATCAATGATTCTTTTCCCTTGGAGACCTTAATGTCTATAAACTCGAAGCCGAATGAAACCCCGTGGTTTGCGGACTTTGCAAACTACTTGGCGGGTGGAATTCTCAAGGAAGGGTTGACATCCCAGCAAAAGAAGAAGTTCTTTACCGACATCAAGACTTACTTTTGGGACGACCCTTACCTATTCAAACAATGTGCTGATCTGATAATTCGCCGATGTGTTGATGGACCGGCAGCGTCGGACATCCTTGATGCTTGCCACAAAGGACCCACCGGTGGTCACTTTGGTCCCAACTACACCGCAAAGAAAGTGTTTGATTCGGGATTTTATTGGCCCTCCATATATCGTGATGCTCACAATATGGTTAAACAATGTGATGTTTGCCAAAAGCAAGGCAAAATCACACATAAAGACGAGATGCCTCAGAATTTCATTCAAGAGTGTGAAATTTTTGATGTTTGGGGTATCGACTTTATGGGGCCATTCCCTTCATCTAAAGGAAACAAATACATCCTTGTAGCCGTTGACTACGTTTCTAAGTGGGTTGAAGCCAAAGCTTTGCCTACTAATGACGCAAGGGTGGTTTGTAACTTTTTGAAAGCTCTTTTCGCTAGATTCGGTGTGCCTCGCGCCATTATTAGTGATCGTGGGACTCATTTCTGCAATGACCAATTTGCTAGAGTCATGGCTAAGTACGGTGTAAATCATCGTCTTTCCACAGCCTACCACCCACAAACTAATGGCCAGGCTGAAATATCCAACCGAGGTCTTAAGCGAATTCTTGAACGGACCGTGGGAGAGCATCGTGCCTCATGGGCTGATAAATTGGATGATGCTTTGTGGGCTTTCCGTACTGCTTACAAGACCCCGATCGGCTGTACGCCTTATCGTCTTGTGTACGGGAAAGCGTGCCACCTCCCTATTGAGTTGGAGCACAAGGCCTATTGGGCCTTGAAGTGGGCTAATTTTGATATAAACAAAGCCGGTGACCTACGCAAGATCCAACTCAATGAGCTGAATGAACTTCAGAATGAGGCTTATGAAAATTCTTTGATCTATAAGGAACGAACTAAGCTCATTCACGACTCCAAGATCAAAAACCGCGAGTTCCATGTTGGAGACAAAGTCTTACTTTTTAACTCTCGGTTGAAAATCTTTTCGGGCAAGCTCAAATCTCGTTGGTCCGGCCCATTCACCATCGCCCAAATTTTTCCATATGGTACTCTCGAGCTCGCTCAACCTAATGGACCAAATTTTAAGGTGAATGGCCAACGAGTGAAGTTATACTTTGGTGAGGACACCTCTCAGGAGGTGATTCCATCCCTCACCACGTTCCCCACGAACTAATTTTGGGTCGAGTCAGGCTCGTGACTCGGTTAGCAAAAACAAGCGCTCCTCGGGAGGCAGCCCGAGTATCTATCCCTTTAACCCCCTAAGTGTAGGGGAGGACCTATTTTGGTCGTTTGTGTTTGTGTGGTGATGTGCTTACAGGGATAACTGCAATTTTGGAAATCTTTGAAGAACCGTGCTCCCGTGTTATCCGAAATCCGGTTCTATCTCTCAACTATCGTGATTCAATTTTCTTCATACTCACATTTGAAATTGATCACTTTAGTCGTCTCTTCCTTAACTCGAGTTAACCAACGTGCACAATGTCATAAGTGTAGGGGAGACTCTTCCCACATGCTTAAACATTGAGGACAATGTTTATCTTAAGTGTAGGGGAGACTTCTATCGAAGTTTTAAGTGGACTTTTCCATGAAAATGCCTTCGTTTAACCAGAAAATCCTATTTTTCAACATTTTTCAAATTTTTTATTAACTTTGGCCATTTAGTCGTAATTTTTAAATTTTTATCGTTGCTTTCATATGTATATATCCCGCAATAAAGTCAAAAATATTAATATAGTGGTGTAGCTAGTTTAGGAATCTTTGACATATTAGGCCCGTTGCGTTTATTTTGACTCAACCCGAATAGACTTATCCAAGTTTATTCTAGCTAGTATCCTTAACCATGTAGACCTTAATCGGTTTATTAGGCTAAGTGTCCACGAGTCTCATTACTTGAGATTTTAAATTGTGGAGGACGAGAAATGATAGAGTCAATTATAAGTCGGTATTCTTGCGCAAGCTCACTTGGTGTAATTATTTGCCTATTCTCCCATCACTTGCTAATAATTTATCTGCAATAAGTAAGGTCTTACGATTTGAAAAGTTACTTAGCTTCTAGCCCAAGATCGTTTAAAAGTTGCTCGGTAATGATAAGAGTTCATAGCCAAGGCATAACTTATGAAGCGGGGCGCGAAGATTGGCGAATCCGAAAAGGCCCTAACAAGGCATGAGGATTCAATTTTATTGCTGAAGATCCAAAGTGATGTGAAAAGCATTATTCCTAAAGTCAATATGAAGGATCAAGACTCACGACGAAAAGCAATCAACTCCCATAAAGATCATGGAGAAGTCTATCCGAAAAGACCCTAACAAGGTATGAGGATAAATAGATCCAAGTCCGAAAAGGAGGCGGATCGTTGTATCTCAAAATCCCAATTAGAGATTGAAGAAATAATCATGAAGTCGTGGTCAACAAAGTTGGAGAACCTCTCAAAAGTCTCCAAGTGAAGAAACTCTATTATGATGAGAAGACCATTATCTCAAGAACGTCTCTCGAAGATATGAAGTATGAAGTACATGTCAAATATCGGTCCGAGAAAGGTCTCAAATCGTGAACCAAGTTATGCCAAGATATGAACTTTTTGATATCCCGAGAAGCAGTTTTAAGAGATTTTGTCCTTTAGCTAACTATTGATCAAATCGTCCTACTTTGCTTTCAGCCCTAATAAACTATCGAAATAAGTCCAAAAATGCATCTTCATGATCATTCTAAGACAAAAATAAAATATAAGAGATACACCTAGGAATATGGGAGTTTAAGCATTTAATTAAGCCATGTGTGTAAGTGTTTGATTTACTAACTTATAATAACAATGATCTCGTTTTTAAGCTTAGTTTGGGGAACGTGAAACTTGAGGGTGATAAATCTTCGCAACACCAAAGCCCTAATGTAAGTCTTTGATTTCTTTACAAGTAATTTCATTTCTTTTTGTTTATCTTAAAGTTTTTATTTCTCTTAGTTATTTGATTCTTAATTAGTAGTATTTGAATAAGGCCAAGGTTGATTAATTATGAGAAAAATGTAAAATTGCTTTATCACTAAGCATTGCATGAGGGCATGGCAATGGTTAAGTGTAGGGGATTTGATAGGTGTGTAAACACCCATCCTTTTACCACTTAATTCTGGCTAAAACAAGACCAAAACACGTAATTAATATCATTTGTTTGGAATTATGCGTGGTTTTTGTGTTTATTGTGATTTCAGAGCTAACCGGATGAATATTAAAGAAAACATGGGATTGCACGGGTTTTATCAAGGAAAAAGACTCAAGATAAAGTCTATTGTCCAAGACGTGCAAAAGATTTGAAGTCACTAGGCCTATTCGAAGATTTATCGAAGAAAAGGACTAAAGACGGAAGATTTTCATAAGTCGAAGAAACTCAAGTCTATTTAACGAAGAAATTAAAAGACGAGTTGGATTTAATCGACAACAAATCCCGAATCAGAATCGAAAACGTCAACTTTTCTGAAAAGACGAGAAGACAAGAAGAAAGGGAGAAAGCCACTCACCAACCAACCACTAGGAGTATAAATAGACACTCCCTTCACACAATTAGGAGTTAGCTTCATTTTTCTTTCCCAGTTTCTTTGTAGTTCGTTCCATCACCAACTCCATTAGGGAGTTTGGTGATTTTCATCTTTTTCTTTTCATCTTGTAATCTTTAATCATTAACCTTGTTACTTTTTCATTAATCAATCCATTCCATCTTTCTATTCATCTTGTTCTTCATCACTTTTATTGCAAGTTTCTTAAGTTTCTTATTTGATTCAAGTTTGATTTCAAAAAGTTGTTGATTTAGTGTTTTTATTGGTGGGATTTGTTACTTAAGGTATTTAAATGATTTGTGTTTGATCTGGTAAAACCTTCTTAAGTATTAAGCTTGATCTTGGATTAATTCGTGTCTACTGTTGAACGTCTGCTACTGTTTTTTTTTCTCTTCCCAGAACTTTCCGAATAGGTGATTTTGTGCCTTCCTTACTCGGAATCTTGGTTATTCCGAATAGGATTATTTACATTTCCTTTACTCGGAATATTTCATATATTCCGCATAGTCCTAATTTTCCGAATAGAGCAATATTTTCCGAATGGTCCTTACTTTCCGAATAAAGCAGTTTTTCCGCATAACCATATTTTCCGCATAAGGAAGACTTTCCGCATAGGCTGGTTTTTCCGAGTAGAGTAATCTTTCCGAATAGGCATGTTTTTCCGAATGAGAGTATTTTCCGCATAGACAATATTTTCCGAATAGCCATCTTTCCGCATAGAGTTTTATATTCCGAATAGCACTTAGTTTTCCGCATGAGGCAAGTTTTCCGAATAAGACAATTATTCCGCATAGATGCCAACATTCCGAATGGTGTTTTATTCCGCATAGGGTATTTTTCAGTAAGAGTTATTTTTCAGCTTATTATTTGTTGCTTGTTTTAAGTTTATTTCATTACCATTTTATTCACTTACCTGTTAGTAGAATAGAAAACCCAAATCCACTTTTTGTCACCAAGAACAAATCATTCCACTTTTAACTGAGATCAATTCGAGAGGATTCCGAGAAATATTCTGAACACCAATGAAAATGCTTGTATCACTAGCGCTTGTTGATTACGAGATTTCTCTTGATGATGTTCCCATCATGTGCGATAAAAAAGGTGCTATAGACCTTAGCAAGAATCCCGTGCAACACTCGCGAACCAAACACATAGAAATTCGACACCATTTCCTTAGGGATAATGTTCAAAAGGGGAACATTTCAATTGAGAAGGTACCCTCCGAAGACAATGTTGGAAATACGTTTTACGTATTAAGAAGGATCGGTCACTCCAACGATAGTCCATGTAATAGCTCGTAGTTTAGTTAACTTTCTTTCTTTATCAAACAAGAACAAACCTAGCCTACAACATGTGTAGGCCGCCCAAAATGTAAGCCCAAGCCCATGACAAGGGCTTGGGTATATAAACCCTCTCCTTAGATGGAGAGGGTGTGTGGTTAATCATTTTTCACATAGTTCTTATTAAGTTTCTCTCTCTAGAAGTGTGTGTAATCCACCATCTCTCTATCTCTTTCTCTCTCTAAAACATAAGCAAGATTTACATATCCTACAAATGGTATCAAGAGCCATGGGATGATTGTATTGTTCATGTGTTTGTGTTCTTGATTCATACGCCATTTTTGATCCATTTTCACACGTCCAAAATTTTTTTTGTGTTTTTGATGGTTTTTTCTTGATACAAATCTTCTACATAGTTGTGGTAGGGATTTGGTATAGTTACTTTGGCTAAAAACACAAAAAATTTGGGTGTTTTGATCATCTTTTGGCTTAAAATCACGAATTGGTTGAGTTTTGTCCGAGAAAAGTGGGAATTATTCCGATCAGGTCATCTGAAAAGGGTTTATAGGACATTCCGATCAGTGTAATCGGAATAGGGTTTAGGGATTCCGATTTTGGGTACATTCCGATCAGGTATTCCGATTAGGTATTCCGATTAGGCATTCCGATTAGGTACATTCCGATTGGTATTCAGATTTGGTATTCCGATCAAGGTATTCCGATTAGGTATTCCGATTAGGCATTCCGATTAGGTACATTCCGATTGGTATTCAGATTTGGTATTCCGACTAGGTACATTCCGATCAAGGTTATTCCGATTAGGGTTTATTCCGATTTGGGAGATTCCGACAGATATTCCGATCACTATTCCGACTGATATTCCGATCTCTATTCCGATCAACATTCCGATAACAAAAATTATTCCTTAAAAACAATTTCGACATATTTTAGGGGATTTTAACATTGTTTCTCGACTTCAACTCACAACAACAAACACATTTACTTTCTTTCATTGATCGATCAAAGTTTGTAAATCTTAACTTATTGAAATGGAGTACACATCTCTTACGGATAAGTCCATCCTCTCGGGTACGGATAATCGTCCACCAATGTTGGTGAAGACTATGTATGAGGAATGGGCTTCCCGAATGGAACTTTATATGTTGAACAAGGAGAATGGACATCTCATTTGGGCATCGGTGCTCAATGGACCATTAGATTATGGTATAGTGACGGAAGGTACTACTACTCGTCCTCGCACAACGGGTGAATTGACTGGAGATATGAAGATTCAAGACAAATGTGATAAGTATGCTACAAACATCATTCTCCAAGCCCTTCCTCCAGATGTCTACAAACTCGTCAACAAACATAAAGTTGCCAAAGAGTTATGGGATAGAATTCGTGTTCTCATGCAAGACACCTCGTTAACTAAACAAGAACGAGAGTGTAAGCTTTATGATACTTTTGATAAGTTTGCCTATGTGCCAGGGGAGACTCTCAATGATTACTATCTGAGATTTACCCTATTGTTGAATGAGTTCAATATCTATGGCATGACAATTCCTACCTTTAATTGAACACCAAGTATTTGAACACTCTTCCTTCAGAATGGAAAAAATACGTGACGGATGTTAAATTGGCTAAGGACTTGCATAACACCAATGTGGATCAACTTCAAGATTTTCTTCAACAACACGAATGCCATGTGATCGAGGCTCGGTTGTCGACACCTCAAGTTCATGATCCACTTGCAATGTATGCTTCTCAACACAACATGGCTTATACTTATCAACAACCATCATACTTGCAGCAGCCACCACCACACATCTATCAGCAACCATCTTATCAACCACCAATGATGCCACAACAAGAATATCAACAAAGTGTTCATCAACAATCTTTTCCACAGCAACCACAATATCAGACATCACCATCACAAGCCAACACTTCTCCAATGGGCTATACTCCTCAGCAAGGATATTTTCCAATAGAAGCACAACCAGCACAAGCTTTCTACTCTAATGAACTTCCACCAATCCAAGCACCAGTCTTTACTCCAAATG
This sequence comes from Glebionis coronaria, assembly GCA_025667525.1. Taxonomy (NCBI): domain Eukaryota; kingdom Viridiplantae; phylum Streptophyta; class Magnoliopsida; order Asterales; family Asteraceae; genus Glebionis; species Glebionis coronaria. Next base: position 505,756 of record JANFOE010000772.1, read on the forward strand.
ATACGCCAACTGATGTTCTAAACCATCTCACCGCTTACTTCTCAAAACTTGTTGCAACTAGAGGATTTCCACCAACAAACAATCAACTCTGCACCTCATCAAATCCTCGACAACAAGCCACTGTTCAAGATGGTCAAGTGACGGTGCAACCTATTCAGGGAAGGAAAAATTCATATGGACCTCCTACAAGGACTGGGAACAATCAAGCTGTGAATTCTCAAGCTGGTGTAAATGGGAGTCCTATTGGTCCTAAGAAGGTTGTGACTTGCTACAATTGCCGAGGACAAGGTCATATGGCTAGGGAATGCACTCAGCTGAAAAGGAGAAGGGATGATGCATGGTTTCGTGAGAAGATGTATTTGGTTGATGCTCAGTCTAAGGGGAAGATTTTAGATTCAGAGGAGCTAGCATTTCTTGCAGACCCAGGGGCAGCAGATACTGAAGGCATTGCAGTTGTTTCCACTTCTAATGCAGCTTATCAAGCGGATGATCTTGATGCATACGATTCGGATTGTGATGACATTCACTCTGCCCAAGTTGCTCTCGTTGCTAATCTCTCTCACTACGGTTCTGATGTCATCAGTGAGGTACCAACCACATCTAATAATATTGATGATAACCAACATCAAGTTGGGCATGAAAATGACAACCTGGAACAGCATTCAGGAACTAGTATCTCAAATAAAGTGGTACCCAATCCAACACATATGAATGAACCTCAACCAAATGCTACGACGGGTATGGAATCTTATGCTCAACATGAGTTGGTCATGGTGCATAAACATATTATTGATCAAATGCATATGGCCCTCAGACAATCCGTAGATACCAATTCCACCCTAACTACTGAGCTTGCGTTGCATAAAGAAAAGGTCAAAGCTTTTGAAATGGTCCCTCAAGCAGAGAAAATAACATGTTCTGAATTTGACCAATTTCGTTTTGAAAAGATTGAACACTTGAAAGAAATAGAATCATTAAAAGCTAATCTTTCTAATGAATTAAAAGAAAAGGAGTCGATTGTCAATGATTTTCAGAAACTTAAAATGGATTTCGAAACTCTCGAGTCTAAAAAGGTTGAATCAGAAATTAATGCTACCAAACTTCTTAAATTCAAAGAACAACAGCTTTTAAAACAATACGCTTCCACAGAAAAGGTTCATCTTTTAACTAAATCATTTAAAGAACTCGAACTTAAACGTCTTCAAGATTTACCACCTAATCCCAGTTATGCAAAACAAGCTCAGGAATATATTCCCGGTCTTTATGATATGACCATAATTGGAAAATCGAAAGAAGCACCTTTTGTTCGTAGTACTGAGGAGACACAATCACTTGGGGATGAAACTCATTCTAAAATGCTTTCAAAATTTCATACAATTGATTATGATCAACATAACAAAGATTAATTTTCGAAAAAGACACGCATTCGCTTACAAAAGGAATTAGCAGAATTGACAGTTCTTGTGCCCCAAAGTTTGTCAAATGAAAACCTTCCTAGTACGTCTCCTACACTTGTCAAAAAAGATTTAACGAAGTTAACTCCACCGGTAAGTAAGGCGTCCGTTAACTTAAATGCGGTTCACCAACACTTAGCCGATTTTGACAAGGTCATTTTGGAACGTACGACGGCCACTGCCATAACGGAAGGTGAATGGAACTTTGAGCACACTAGAGCTGCGTTCCGAAATGAAATTATTCCGTTTGTAGACAATGTTAAGGCTTGTTTTAGTAATCTTGATCAAGATTTGTTTTTGGAAATAGAAGAATTTAGGCGTGTTTTCAGTGAAATGGATAATGCTTATGAAAACAGTTTACTTGAAATAGAACGGGTTTCACGCCATAATGATCTGCTTCTGAATCAAGTGATGTCTCATGATATAGTATATGTCTGTGTGAATACAAGTGTTGATAATGATTCTATTGTGCATAATGTTGAATCTGTGGATACTGTGGTAGATAGTACTTGTCACGAATCTGACGCTGAATTTTTAAAGCTTCAAGATTCATATTCATCGCTTTCAAAACGTTTTGATGAGATTCAAACACATTGTATTTCGCTTGAATGCAAGCAACAATTTATTCAAGAAGTCTTTGAAACGTCATTCGAAGGTGTTAATATCGATGATGCAAATTTTGAAAATAATTTTCGATTGAATTTACAATCAAAACAGCGTCAGCCAAGTGACAAAGTTGCTAACTCTTTGCCAATAGAAATAGAGAAATCTAAGGAGCTTAACTGTGTGAACGTACTCGAGGCCGTTGAGAATTTTAGACTTGATCTAGATAATCGAGTTTCCAAGATTTTTTCCAAAGTTGATAACTTAAAACAGAAAAATACACGACTCTTCGATTCAGTACAGCCCGCATGTGTTGATACCACTGCACAGAATCAATCATTGATTGAACAATTGAATCAAAAGTCGATGGAAATATCTGATTTGAGGGAACAAATTTGTGATAAGAATCTGGTCTTGGCTGAGTTAAAGGAAAAACGTCGTACTCTAAAAGGTAAGAATGTTGTGGATAACGAAGCCACTGTCTCGGTATCGTCCTCTAGTGCAATCAAAAGGAACCTTATAGCCGTCACACCACTTAACAAGGGCCCTAGGACTAAACCATCTCCAACTTTGGTCACTAAAGATAAGGCGGAATCAAAACAAGCTTCTAATATTCCCGTGTTGCCTTCTACAGGAGTAAGCACCACTACTAAGGCTCAAAGATCTAATCTTAAGCGAAACAAGAAGAATGATAGGATCTTGCCCCCATCTAGTAGTCAAGTGAAGAAGAAAGTAGAAGCCCATCCTAGGAATGTTATTTCTGTTTTGAATAAAAAGAATCATGTAGCTAAACCTAAAGGCTCTGCGGTTGTACAGCATTCTAAGCCTAGTGTGAATTCTAATTTGAAATGTTGGAATTGCAATGAATGTATGTTTTCTAGTCGTCATGATTCTTGCCTTATTGACCATGTGAATGAGATGTATGCCCGGAAAAATGGATTTGAATGGAAACCGACTGGGAAAGTGTTAACCTAAGTTGGCTGGATGTGGCACCCCACTGGTAGAACTTTCACTATAGTAGGAAATACATGCCCTTTAACTAGGATCACTCCCACCAGAGCGAAGAAAGCGTGCCCTTTAACTAGGAGTACCAAGGCTACCAAAACACAAGCGTGTCCTTTAACTAGGAACACCGACACTACTGTAGGAACTAAGTGCCCTTTAAATAGGTCTAATCCCACTGTAGTGCCCGCGAATAATCCAAAACCTAAGAAAGTTGGAATAGTAAAACATGTTAGTGCTAAAACTATCATTAGAAAACGCAGGAAATCTAAGGGTGTCAAAAATGTTAGCAATTCTGATAATTCTATATTTGTATCTGCTAACACTCCGGAACCAATAGTTTCCAATGCATTGTCTACTGTTGTTGTTGAAAACAGGTGGTCCAAATTGTTCTCTGGTATTTGGACTCTGGTTGCTCCAAGCATATGACCGGAGATCGCTCTCAGCTCAGAAATTTCGTCAGCAAGTTTCTTGGTACGGTTCGATTTGGAAATGATCATATTGCAAAGATAATGGGTTATGGTGAATATCATATTGGGAATGTTATAATTTCAAGAGTGTATTACGTGGAAGGTCTTAGTCACAACTTATTTTCTGTAGGATAATTTTGTGATGCAAACCTAGAAGTTGCTTTTCGAGAGCATACCTGCTTCATTCGTAATTTGGAAGGGGTTGATTTATTGAAAGGTACTCGAGGGAATAATTTGTATACTTTGTCTCTACAAGACATGATGGCCGCTTCTCCCGTATGTCTTCTCTCCAAAGCTTCGAAGACTAAGTCATGGTTATGGCATCGACGGTTATCTCATCTTAACTTTGACGCTATTAATCATTTGGCGAAAAACGAACTTGTTCGTGGTCTTCTTAAACTATCATTTCACAAGGATCATTTGTGTTCCGCGTGTACAATGGGGAAAAGCACTAAGAAGTCTTACAAACCCAAGACTGAAGACACCAACCAAGAGAAACTTTATTTGTTGCATATAGATATTTGTGGGCCAATGCGTGTTGAAAGTCTTAGTGGCAAAAAGTACATCCTCGTTATTGTGGATGATTACTCTCGGTTTACATGGGTGAAATTTCTTAAAGCCAAAAATGAGGCACCTAAATTCATTATCGGATTTCTCAAGATGATTCAAGTGCGTCTCAACACTAATGTCCGACGCATTCGTACAGATAATGGAACCAAATTTGTGAATCAAATCTTGCGTGATTATTATGAAGAAGTTGGCATATCTCATGAAACATCCGTTGCACGCACTCCACAACAAAATGGTGTCGTTGAAAGGCGAAATCGCACACTTATGGAAGCTGCTCGAACGATGTTAATTTACGCAAAGGCTCCATTGTTTTTATGGGCAGAAGCAGTATCTACAGCAGTGTACACCCAAAACCGGTCACTAATTCGTAAACGCCATGGTAAAACACCTTATGAGCTTCTACATGGAAAAGTACCAGATTTATCATATCTTCATGTATTTGGTTCTCTTTGCTATCCAAATAATGATGGTGACAATTTGGGAAAACTTCAACCAAAGGCTGATATTGGTATTTTCATTGGTTACGCACCCGCAAAGAAGGCATACCGAATCTACAACCGTAACTCTCGCAAGATCCTCGAAACTATGAATGTTGATTTTGATGAGCTGACAGCAATGGCTTCTGAGCAAAGCAGCTCTGAACCCGCACTTCATGAAATGGGACCCAGTAATATTAGTTCTGGTCTTGTCCCAAACAACCCTACTTCATCATCATTTACACCACCTTCTAGGACTGAATGGGATACGTTGTTTCAACCGTTCTTTGATGAATTCTTTACTCCTCTAACTATCGTTGCTCCAGAACCTGAAGTAATAGCTCCGGTAACCGAAGTTGTCGCTCCAGCAACCGTTGCACAATCAGATACATCTGCACCTACAATTGGTCAAGATATACCTTCAACAAGTAATTCTCAACCAACACATGTTTCAACTACCCATGTCATGCCTATTGATGATGAAGAGGATGATGATGATCACGATTTGGAATTCGCTCAAATGCGTGAACTTCCATTCTTTGGTGTACCTATTCCCGATCCTAATCAAGCCGGGTCGTCCACCTCAGAGGAAGCTCCTTCTACGGTTTACTCCAATCCACGGATTCGTGAACATGACAGCAAGTGGACAAAGGATCATCCTATAGATTCTATTATTGGTGATCCTAATCGTCTGGTATCCACACGAAGTCAGTTACAAGAAAGTGCAATGTTTTGTCACTTTGATGCTTTTCTCACTGAAGTTGAACCTAAGACATGGCAACAAGCTTTTACTCAATCCTGTTGGATAGAAGCTATGCAAGAAGAACTTAATGAGTTTATACGTCTTGAAGTATGGGAACTTGTCCCATGCCCGGATCAAGTGTAGTTACTCACTTTGAAATGGGTTTACAAGGTGAAACTCGATGAGTTAGGCGGAATTTTGAAGAACAAAGCTCGACTAGTAGCTCGTGGATACAAGCAATTATTGGGCATCGACTTTATGGAATCCTTTGCACCTGTTGCCCGTTTGGAAGCTATTCGACTATTCCTCGCTTATGCAGCCCATATGAATATGATCGTCTATCAGATGGATGTGAAGACGGCATTTCTTAATGGTGAATTCAAGAAAGAGGTCTATGTTCAACAACCGGATGGTTTTGTGAATCCTAATTATCCTAATCATGTGTACAAGCTTAAGAAGGCTCTCTATGGGTTGAAGCAAGCTCCTCGCGCATGGTATGATCTTTTGTCACAATTCCTCATTACACAAGGTTTCGCTAAAGGCAAGGTGGATCCCACGCTGTTCATTCAGAAAACGAGGTAAAGATATGATTATGGTACAAATATATGTTGATGATATTATATTTGTAGCCTCGACCCAAACTTTATCCGACGAATTTGAGAAACTCATGTCTTCAAGTTTAAGATGTCAATGATGGGCAATGTATCATTCTTCTTAGGTCTTCAGATATCTCAGAGTCCCAGAGGCATCTTTATCAATCAATCCAAGTATGCCCTTGAATCGCTTAAGAAATACAAGATGGAATCTTGCGACCCCGTGGATACTCCAATGGTGGAACGAACTAAGCTTGATGAAGATCCACATGGAGTTGCCGTTGATCCGACACTTTATCGTGGAATGATCGGTACTCTTCTGTATATCACAGCCAGTCGACCTGATCTTCAGTTTGCTATATGTATGTGTGCCAGGTATCAAACTAGGCCTACTGAGTTACACTTAGCTACTGTTAAAAGGATCTTTCGATATCTTAAAGGAATCATTAATCGGGGACTTTGGTATTCGAAGGACTCTTCTATTGCACTAATGGCATATGCAGATGCGGATCACGCGGGTTGTCAAGATACAAGGCGTAGCACGAGTGGAACATTGCAACTACTAGGAGATCGACTAATCAGTTGGGCATCGAAAAGGCAGAAAAGCGCTGCAATTTCAAGTACGGAAGCAGAATACATAGCTATGTCCGGTTGCTGTGCTCAAATTCTTTGGATGAGATCGCATTTAACAGACTATGGTCTAGGTTTCAACAAGATTCCGATGTACTACGACAACAAAAGTGCAATTGCCTTATGCTGCAACAATGTTCAATTCTCCCGGTCGAAGCATATTGACATTCGCTACCACTTCATCAAGGAGCAAGTGGAAAATGGAGTAATCGAGCTTTACTTTGTCCGATCTGAGTATCAATTGGCGGATATTTTCACGAAGGCTTTAGATCGCGCTCGAATTGAATTTTTGGCCGACAAGCTAGGAATGAGAACTTTCTCGCCTGAGACTCTAAAGGAACTGGCAGATGAAGCGAAAGAATAGTGGTGGTAAAACTATTCTCTGTATTCTTGGTGATCATTTGTATATATTGTTTATATCTTTATCCACAAAAGCAAAATACAAAAATATAAAACCATATAAAAACCATAAAAATTGAAAAATTCATTAAAATCCAAAAATATTTTTACTTTATTTTTTCAAAGGCATGTCTTTTGGTACGATAATATTTACGGCCTTAGAAATGTTGATTAATATCGACACGGCGCCATAAATAGAGTTCGTACAAAAGTTGTAAATATTTTATAAAACATGCCTATATGGCTTGTAGTTATTTCTGACTGCAACCCGGTTTTCATATTAAAGTCAAGTATTTCTTATGAAAGCTTTGGCTCACAACGGGAATTAATTTTCTCGGGCAAGGTTTACTTTAAAACCTTGTAAGGGATCAAGTTTACTTTATAACTTGGTCTAACACAAATCTATGTACGCCTCAGTGCATTTATTTGTTAAAACAAGAGAAGTCTTGTTTTTATGAAGCTATCATCTCTACAACCATGCTATCTACCATTGGTATCTACATACTCGACGATGCGACTACTCAACCGACGACTACAACTCTTTCGATAGAACACGGGTCAACAATTGAGGGGGAGCAATTGTCAAGCATTCAGAATCTTCGATGCCGAACGTGCCAAGCTCACTAACTGGTGTCAAGACAACAATACCAATCGTACTCGTGGTGTCAAGAGATGACTTCAGACGTGACAAGGCGACCAACATATGCTGACAAGAACCATTTGATCTTATCATATGATGTTCTCATCTATCAGGTCCAACCTTGTCAAATCTTTTAAATATGGTGAATATGTGATCATGCTACAATTCGATATCATATCTCATACATTTGGTATCATGAAGATTAAAATGGACTTGCATTTTTCTTCCCAAAACCTTTGTTAAAACTTCATTCAATTAATTGATATTAAAAACATCGATTGGGTTAATATTTTTAATATGGGGGAGAAAATGTGATTTAATATGGGATATTATCACAAATGGTTTGACTTAATGTGCTGGCTCATCTCTACATATGCGAAATGTTTTCGAATATCGTGGCATATGTTAAGGGGGAGTAAAATGGATTTGCTATATCAAAATGGATTTTCATGGTGACATATACTTACCCAAAACCCATTTATTTTACGACGATGAAGATTGTGGTGACATAAGGATGGTAGGATAGGTTAAGTCCTATGATTCTTCCAGAACCGGAGGAATCTTCCCAAGGACATTCCATAGCAAGAAATAGTAGTCCTTAGGAAAGATGGAGAAAGATTATGAACGTAGCTGAATGCCGACCAAGTACTTAAGTTAGCACTGGAACAATCACAACAAGGTGCTAGTTATGACGTATTGGTAAGCATTGAAGGGGTTGAAGAATGAAAAAGAATTCTAAAGATAAAGGGTGTAAAGAAAGAAGCCCTCCTTACAACTTTAGGTAGAAACCGGGTCAACACATATGCTGATGAGATCATTTTAATGATTCTCGATATTGAAGACAGACATCATGGACCCACTGATGCAATGCACAACCCATCCCAGCTAACTCAGATATCTCTCAAAAGGTATTTGTTTTAATCACACGGAGACAACATGTTATCTATCGATTTATTCACTCCGAGTAAATTGGTATTGAAAAGGTGGCACTCCTCTCCAACCTCCGATCACTAAAATTCAAAATGCACGATCGAGTCTAGAGCAATTTGAGATCATCAAATATCTCATTAGGACACGCTTTCATATTTCCTTGCTTCTTCACACACTGTGAAAAGTAAGAAAGATTTTAAGAGTCCTACGCAAAATCTTCATGATCTTGCCTGAACATCCGAGTAATACGAAAGTATTTACAATGAAGATGGAAATCCTTCTTGAGCGAACATCAAAAAGCTCATGGTAGGTGACTTGTGCGATTCTTTATGAATCAAGCTTGTGATAACTGGAAAGCAACAGTGGTTTAATTCTTAACTGAATTTAAACACGTTCCAGGCCTCTACGCAATATCTCAGTGATCTTGCCAGAACACTCAGAGTGATACCGTAGTGTTCACAGTGATGAGTGAAAATCCTTCTAGTGTTAACCTCAAACAGCACTTGGTAGGTAACTTGCAAGTTTCTATACGAATCAAGCTCGTGACAACTGGAAAGCAACGATGGTGCGGTTCTTAATTGAATTTCACTTGTTCCAGGAACATGAATTGACGGCTTCAAATCATGCGGATATTTTTATCCAAATGATTCACTCGTTATGTTCGCAGTCAGCTTTGGACGGTCGAATAAAGAGAACGGGTTTACCCGCGAAATCCTGTCAGGAAGTTACTTAATTGAAACTATCCGTCACGGGTACGATATCTAAAACCGTCCAACGGTCTTCACCGACCGGAGGTAAAATGCTACCGATTTAGAATGAAATGTTCAAAGCCATTTCGTTCGTGTCTACTTATGTTGCGGCTTTTGAAGACGGTGGCGTTGCGGGATCCAAGAAGAAGTCGTCCCCGCATGCTTATACTTTATGCACTTAATACCTCATCAAATTCAAGAAAGCCTAAAAGTTAAGTCTTCTGCTGTATCGAACTCTGAAGCCTTCAAGAACTACGAAGGTATAAGTATGTGGGACATGGTGTCACGAAGAGGCGAAGATCACAAGTGATGGATGCACGAGATCAAGGCAAGAGATTAATGCTCAAAGATTGATATCAAAGATCACATCAACATGTTCACCAGAAAAGAAAAAAAAGAAAGACGAAGACTACGAGCTCAAGACAAGCATAGTATGCTAGGTTTATATTAATATTGTAACTTGGGTAACGCCCTTGTTTGGAGTGACCTCCCTTAGGGGGAGATTGTTGGAAATACGTTTTACGTATTAAGAAGGATCGGTCACTCCAACGATACTCCATGTAATAGCTCGTAGTTTATTTAACTTTCTTTCTTTATCAAACAAGAACAAACCTAGCCTACAACATGTGTAGGCCGGCCCAAAATGTAAGCCCAAGCCCATGACAAGGGCTTGGGTATATAAACCCTCTCCTTAGATGGAGAGGGTGTGTGGTTAATCATTTTTCACATAGTTCTTATTAAGTTTCTCTCTCTAGAAGTGTGTGTAATCCACCATCGCTCTATCTCTTTCTCTCTCTAAAACATAAGCAAGATTTACATATCCTACAGACAACTTAGCCGACATCTTCACTAATCCACTTAAGAGGGAACCTTTTAATTACTAGCGTCTAGGTCTAGGATTAATGGAACATCTTCCTTAATTTCTTTTCTTTTTGTGTGTTTTCTTTTACCACTTTGAGTCATTGAGTCTTCCAAACTCTTTTTGAAAAACCCTCTCTTCTCCTTTTCAAAATTTTCAAAGTCTCTTTCGAAAATGGTTGAGAAATACGTTTGACATTATTAATTCAATCTAAAAACGATTTTTCATAGATTCTTGCTATTAATCTAGAGCTTACATAATTCATATGTATGATTCTCTCAAACATAGCAAGAACAAGATAGAATCATGGAGGATCTTTGTGTCATGACATAAGGTCTTGTCTTACACACCTCCTACATCGATTTTTTTAATCCATGTATTTTGGTCATATCTCTATTTGGTAAGTTTGCATATGTTTTCTTTGTCTATCTTTGCTTTTAAGCATATCCCTATGATAAGTTAGACTAGAAAAATAAGATTTGATGAAAAATCTTCCTCCAAACACCAAACACAGCCTCTGCAGGCGGTTCCATATGTGAACCGCGGTGCCTTATTGATAAGGTACCGCCAGCCTTGATAAGGAACCGCCTATAGTGCCTTCCTTTTTTCGGGTTTTTGTTTGAAACTCCAGATTTGCTCCAACATTTTTGAGAATCTTTGTTTCAAACCCTTTGACCACCCCAAAAATACCCTAATCCTTCCCTATTTAAACCATAAGCATTTTGCCATACATCACACCTCAAAATGTCTTACTCTCCCAATGAAAGCCTTGAATCTCCTCCATTTTCTCCAATTAGTTTCAATCCCAACTCACCCAAAAACCATTACAATCCTAACTCACCCAAGAACACTCTTAATCACATCTCTCCTACCAAGAATGTTGATTGTGGAACATCTATTCTTCCACCACCACCCTTTAGTGTTCTTCCTCCTTCTCATGATAATGTCATGCACCATGGACCATATTGTCATTGTTGTCAATATCAACATCTTGCTATGGCACACATCTATGAGGAGTTGAGCTACATCAAGAGTCTCTTAATCAAGCCTCGTCTTCACTATGATTATGAGATCTCCAACAAGCCACCACCACCACCCTCCGCCATTACCTTGTCTTTCATATAAGCACTGGTTGCTTATCCACAAGACACCAAATTCAAGCAAATCTTAGAATTCTAGAATAACTAGGATTAGATTTATGCTTTTGGCTTGTTTCTTTTTCTATACATCTTTGTATGATGTTTTTTTAGTAACCTATCTTAGATCTTTGTCTTTTTGTTTTCTTCTCTTTCATTTTGTGACCTATTGCTATATCTTGTTGGTTGTTTCTTTTGTTCAACTAACCCTTCTATGTAGCTTGTCACCATATCTCGAATCCTCGGTTCCCCAAGCTAGGGGGAGTAAGCACCAAGGGGGAGTCTTTGCAAAGTCCGTCTCTTTAACACCGACTTGTGCAACCTTTTTGCTTCGACAAAGGGGGAGAAATGAATAAACTCGTCTTCGAAAATCTTGTTTTTTTGTGTGATTGAGTTTATGTATTGTCGGAATCAAAAAGGGGGAGATTGTTAATGCAATGATGCCTAAAAACGTTACTTGCATTTTTCGGTCTCTCTTAGTTTTGATTACGACAATATGTAAAAACAAGCATTTACGAAAACAACGAAAAACGAATTCTTGAGTTCAAGTATTTTTCATTTTACCCATTTTCACTTAAGGTATGGATAAACAAGTACTAACCTTAATCAAGTGATCAAGTGATTTAATCTTTTCTTAAAACTCACTTTTTATTAAGTGTGACAAGTTTTTATTAAACTTTCTTTTTAAGAAAATGTTTTATTAAATTAATTATTTGAAAATTTGAAAATGGCATATTCTTATTTGGTTAGGAATATTCTATCAGGATATTTTTTAAACCAGATATGACCTCCACCACTAAAGGATAAAAAGGGAGCGGAGTCTAGTCCAGCGGTTCCTTAGCTCCTAGGCGGTTTCTTATCGATAAGGTACCGCGGGCTAAGATAAGGAACCGCGAGTAGATATAGCCGTTGGCCCTTTGTCCTATAAATAGTGGACCATTCTCATTTTTTCAATTCACCTCTTTTACACATCTATTTCCAGATTCAAACACTCTTCTTTAATCACTTAAATCTTTGATCATTTTTTTGATTACTACTTGTTTAAGAAGTGAATCTTGTTCTTCCATCCCTTCCTCTCCAAGTGCAAAGAGAAGAACACTATCCTTGTGAAGTGTTGAGTCCACCATCAAAGATCCATTGAAGATCTAATTTTATACATTTGTAGTTGTGTCATAGTTGTGAAGATCCAAGTAGTTGTGTCTATATAAAAGTTGTGTATGTACTAAGTATAGTTGTGTATATTGGTCCTAGCTACGATTAGGGCTCGACTTTTAGCTTAGAGTCGGAAATTGGTTAAGCGACGTGTACGGTTTTCTCCACCATAAGGAGCTTGTTGTGTAGTGAACTCTCGAGTAAGGAGTACTCGAGGAGTGGAGTAGGAACGAGGAGTGAGCTTCGTTGCCGAACCACTATAAATCCTTGGTGTTCGGTTTGATCTTTCTTTACCCTTAACTCTTTACATTCTTTATTCTTTGTGCATATATTTTTGTTAGTATTAGTTTAGTTACACTATCAGTGTTCATATTGTGTATAAGAAGATTTCACATATTTCGTCAAGCCTAAGTTTTTGAAAAAGGATTTTTTGAAAACCACATTTTAACAAGTAAATATAAGAAACTATTCAACCCCCCCCCCCCCCTTCTAGTTTCTACAGAACCTAATCATTATGCAACTTAGCTTCAAGCAAAAGATAGTATTGATACAAACCAAACTGAAAGTAATTTTAATTTGGTTGCCAATCGAAGAGAAACTATTCAACCCCCCCCCCCCCCCCTTCTAGTTTCTACAATTGGTATCAGAGCGATGGTCACTCAAGATCTTTGAAGTATATAATACTTTGAAACTTGGATCGATCCATTGTCTCCTCAAATTAGAAGGTCAAGTTGTACTAAAGTTTCTCTTTGGTCAAAACTATTTTGTTTTTGAAAAATAGGTATTTTAATTGATAATATTGCATCCCTCTTAAGATTAGTAGTCTTTATGCATTTTAGATCTTCTCTTGAAATGTATCTACTAGTTTGCATCTTGCTTTGTGTAGGTACTCATGAAGATCAATCACTTAATTGGTTGTGAATTGAGTTACTTGCACTTGTAGAAGACTCATCTTCATTGATCTTTAACATCTTTGAATGATGATACCAAGATGATTGGGAATGATACTAGTCCTTGAAGACTTAGTACTCATCATAGTCATTGTTGGGCATAGCATTGATTCCTTGATGGATTGCTCTTTGTGGCCAAGGTACGCTTTCGTTCTTCCACACGCCCTTTGATCATTCTTTTGATCATTGCTTGACTATGTGCTTGTTCTTGGCATCCTTGCCTTGACATTTGTTTGTGGTTTGTGATTCTTTTCTTTTATCCTCTCAAACCTTCATTGCTTGGATACTTGACTCACTATGGTGATGTAGAGTGAGTTAATAGTAGCTTAAAGTATCAAGCATGATTTCCATGGTTTGCACCCATACGGTTAGTAGGCCCTTTGTGGGAGAGAAAGTGAATTAATACCTTGCTCATATTTTGGTTTAGACTAAGACTATTATTGAAAGTGATCTTAGTCTATACATGAATAATTGCTTTGTGTTTATTCATTACCAAAGCCGTTTAACGTTTTGCCGGAAAGGCACGTCTTAAACCACTATATATGACACAAGCTCTTCGTTACCACTATTTGAAGATTGTCATTAATCCCTTGAGCATTGGTCCTAGTCTTGATTCACTTCCCTTGACTTCTCTCCACTTTGTTGTTTTGCTACGAGTAGTCGTTTGTCCGTTTCGGTTCTTTTCGATCTTGATTCAACTCGTAATCCTTTATTAAAACATATTGCCTAGTGTTTTGATGATCCAATGTTATTCTAAAAGGTTTATGATATATTTTTAAGTATCTTAGAAAAACTTGGTTTTTAAAATTTGACGTTTTTAATTGATAAAAACCTGCCTCTGTAGGTGGTTCTTTATCTTGGCGGCTCAAACCCGTGGTTCCTTATCGATAAGGTACCGCGGGCAGTAAAGTTTGTCAGAGCGCCAGTTTTAATAAAATAATCTTTTTCAAACCAAACCCTCTCTCTCCCAAAAACACACAGCCGACGGTTTACCCTTTTTCCACCATTGTTGAAGCTTCCAAAACCTTCAATCACTCAAATTAATTGATTCCAAGTTGTGGGTTTCACTCATCCTTCATCTAACATCAATTAATTGTAAGTATTTTCTTTCAATTTCATCTATTTTGCTCTAGGGTTCATCCTTTCATAACTTGGGATTTTTAAAATTTAAATTGAACTAAAACCTTTATAGGAATGTGGGTTGACATGGTTATTTTACTATGATTCCTTAGGTTCATATTCATTAAGATTTCACTAAAACCCACTTGTAGAATAAATCCGAATTTTGGCTAAATGATTTTGTTTAAAAGATGGATTTGAGATGAACCCATGAACAAATAGGTAATGACATTGTTAATGCTTACCTAAAAACCTTGTTTTGAAAAACCAATGTTCTAAGTCCATTGTTGATCCAACATAGTTCATATGTTCTTGGTAAATAATGGAATAGCTACATTGTGAACATGAGAATGATATGGATTCAATCCTTTGTTTGTCAAGAAATTGATATAACACATTCTCATATTTTTTATTTTTTATTTTATCTTTTTCATATGAGTGATTGGAGAAATATTTTCTTGTGTTTATTTAGGTATTAATCATGCCTTCACAATACCAAAAGAATCATCAACTAACCAAACAGTATATGCCAAACCTATCCGACTTTTGTCACTCAACTCACCTTGCCCATACTCTTTCCTCCCTTCAATCTCGTTGCTTTCATGAGGGTAGAGTTGTCCAAAAGGATATCAAGGATTATGTCTACATCAAGTCCATGTTTGAAAACATTGGACTTGATTGTTTGTTGAACATTAAGGAAGACATCTATCCTCGATCCCTATTGGAGTTCTTTAGCACATACTCCGTCATTGAAAACAACGATGGAATATTTGTTAGGTTCATCTTGAAAGATCAACTCATTCAGTACTCTCTCGAAGTTTTTGGTCAAATTCTTGATGTCCCATTTGTAGGCACTTGTCGTTTCACAGATAAATGGAATCTTAGTGCTCTCCTTGAATCCTACAATTGTCCTTTAAATGATCATGAGGAAATTGATCTTGACTTCATTGTCGATATTGTCTCCAAAAAGCATAATCGACCTGTTAAGATAAGCCTTCATACTAAGGTACGTTCGGTGAAACGTCATGAGGTTCTCTTAAGCGACCTTAATGATAATATGGTCCAATGGACCAATATCCTTAGGGAAAATGTGTTTTGTCTTTGTGGAAACCGGGATCATGTTCCGGCGTGTTTAGTGCATATGTTATATTGCATCTTTACCAACACTAATTACAATTTGGCATATTTTATCACTCAACGGATCAATTATGCTATTCACAAGCCTAAAACAAACCTCCCTTACGCAATGCTTCTCACTCGCCTTTTTAAAAGGGTTGGCCGTGATTTTCCAAATCTTGATCTTTCTCAGTTTCAACCGGTCAAACGGGCCATGCTACCTATTCAAGAGGTATATAAGAGAAAGACAAGATGTGATCATAAATCCGACCAACAAGAGTTCAATGATGAGGACATAGACATGCCAACAAGTGATGGTGATGGCATTGGCACAAGTGCTGACATTGATTCTTCGAGCTCTTCTCACCACTCCACAAACTCATTCGTGGATGGTTTAGATGACATTGCTTCCCCTCCTCACCATTCCTCTAGTGAAGTTACTAATAATCTTAATTTAGAGGAACTTTACCGTCAAAATCTTCAAACCCAAGGTGATTTGCATGAACACCGGATTGAGTCAAGAAAGGGAATCAAGTACGTGGGAAAAATGATCAAGGGATTAGGCAAGAAAAGGAGGTGAAGACTTTGAATTATGTAAAAGTTTATTTGTCTTGTGATGTTTAAAACATTTGCTTATTATTACTTTGGTTTGATTGTGTATCAACTTATGCTACATGTTTGGATTACTATTTATTTTGATCCTAAATATTGTTTATGCCATCATGTTTGTGATTTACATAGCTTTGTGCATGCCTTATGATAGTTAGCTTCTTATATTTTGGTCAATAGTTAACTTTGGCTTGTGAATCCTTTGGTAAAAATCTGGGTTAACCAAAATTTGGGATGTGAAACTTTTGAAAGACCTCTGGTCGCGGTTCCATATCAACCCACGGCTCCTTATCGATAAGGAACTGCCGGTCCTAGATAAGGAACCGCTGCCACTGTGTCCGACATAATCTTTTGCTTTACACTATTTTCTTCAATCTGTGTAAACTTTGCATGATTCTTTACAAAAACGTGCATATTTCCTAAATTAGGTTACCTAAATTCATTATTCACCTAAAATGATTTTAACCCATTACTAGTTTGGATCATCCCCTCACCCATTTAAACCCACCTTGTTAGTCATGTTCTTCACACATCAAAACATCCTTCCCTAACCCTTAAACCACCCTTGTCAACCATGGTTTCTACAAAAACCTCAAACACCCCAAGGAAAACACTTAAGATTAGGATTAAGGTACCCAAGCCTAACTCCTCACCCTTTCACACACCCAAAAATGAGATGGTTCCAATCCTCATTTCCTCATCACCTTCACCACCCCTTACACCATGCAAGACAACATCCACCCATGGTACTAACCACTCTATTGGTTCTACCTCCTCTTCATTCAACTCAAGAATAAATGAGCTCTCTTTACCCTTCACTCCAAGTGCACCCTTGGATGTGACCACACAACCCCAACCAATCCAAAGCATTCCTTTTGTGAATGAATTTGATGACACCTTGGTGACTTCACCATTTACCCCTCCTAACTCACCCATTTCACCAACCTTGGAGAACATACCTCCACACTCACCCATTTCCCCTTTGGGAAACATGCCTCCACTCTCACCCACATCACCCTTGGAGAACATGCCTCCTCCACCTCCACCACACTCAAACACTCCAATTTTGGGTGTCCCACTTTCCCTCCTTTTGGGTGATCCTTACTATGGGTTTCAAGAGACTCATGGTCCTAATTGTCCATGTTGTCTCTACAACCACTACATCATCCATAACCTTAGGATGGAGATGTTTGGAATACATAGGATATTGCAAGAGTTCTTGCTTACCTTGTTCTCCATGCCTCCTCCTTGGAGATGAATGATGAGTTTTCTAAATAAATGTTTTTCAACAAAACCAAGCCAAAGAAGACTACTCATCTAGATTTAATGTTAAGCTAGCTTTGTATTAGTTAGTTTTTTTCATTTTTCATTGTATTTGCTTCCTTCATGAGTGTTTCATGAAGTTGTTCTATGGATTTAGCTTTATGAGTTTCTATTATTATGTGCACATTAATCAACTTTAATTTGAAATTAAAATTGAACCTAAATCTATCACAACCTCTAAAAACTTGACTAAAATTAGTTCAAAATGATATCTAAATATTTTGTCACCCTTTGTCAAGACATTCTTTGTGAATGTGTTACTTTTATGCAACCCTAGCATAAATTAGTGCTAATAGAGGTAAAATTCCAAGATTTGCAATTTTTTGAAAAGTCTTAGTTTTTCTCAAAACCCTGGAAAAACTTGGTTTTAAGTCCACTGTACGCGGATCCTTAAAGTCCCGCGGTTCCTTAAGTGGTAAGGTACCGCGGACAGAAACTGACTTTTGACTCGTTTTTGGTCAAAATTCTTTAAACACTATACCCTGTCAAGATTCCTTGTTTGCTCAATTTGGCTAAACATTCCTTGACACTTCAAATTTTGTATTCAAATTCTTACCTTGATTACATTTTACTTATACCCCAACCTTGAGATCTCATTCTCACACCTTCCCAACCTTGAGAATTCATTCTCACACATCTCCAACCTTGAGATTTTATTCTCACACCTTCCCAACCTTGATATTTCATTCTCATACCTTCACAATGCCTAACTCCTCCATTCCAAACTTGACATTTATTTTTCACAACCCCACTCACCCAAAGCTTGCTCATCCAAGCTTTCAAAGAAACCGAAAATCTTGGTTCGACCTATTTGGGTTAAAAAGAATGAACCATCTTCTTCCAAACCACCCAAAAACCCTACCTTCTCTCCAATCAAGTATTGGAATGAGAATTATACCATTAACCCCATCACCAGAGCAAAAGAAAATGTTTCCCCACCACCTCAATCCTTCAACACCCCTCAACTCAATGACCTTTCAACCTTCCCAAACCTCACAAGGCATTGTGAAAACATTTCCTACCCTATTACCCCACCACCACCAAACCCTAGGTTTGATGCCCTACCCTATCAAACGATTTTGTGTTGCATCATGGATCCTCATGTGCTTGTTGTTGATTTCAACAAATTGAACTTGCTCATGTATATGAGAAGTTAAATTTTCTTGAATTCCTCCTCACTCGACCTCCTATCCAAGTTTTCGTTCCGGTGGACAAAACTTCGAATGATGCATCGTCGTCTTATTTTTCCAACTAAAGGACTAACTACTCTTAGAGTCTTTATTACTTTAGTTGTTTTGGAGTCTTTTATTTTTTTAGCAATCTTGGAAAATTATCACCATTAGAATAGCTTATGCTTAGTGGTTTATTTTCCATATTTTTTGCTTTAGATACTCATATTGTGTGTATGACTATCTACCTTGTTATGTCTTTTCTTTTATGTAACCTTTGTGTTGTTTGTGTGTTACTTCCTTAGTTCTCTTTTGAGTTGATCATGGTTAATTTTTATAATTGCTTATGGGTGATTCCATCAATTCTAAACTTTAACCCATTGACAAGTTTATCATCTTCATTGGATTGAAGCTTGATTTTGTCAATTACCTTTTTGGACATACTTAGCAAAATACTTGCTTCTAATTTGAGATTTCTTCTCTCTCTCCCTCTCAAGTTACTTAGTAGGTAGTGATCATATATACATTGGTGTTTCTTTTCTTTCTACTAACCTTTGTGTAGCATGTCACCTTAGCTCACATACTTGATGCCCCAAGCAAGGGGGAGCAACCACCAAGGGGGAGCTACTAGCAAAGTCAGATTTTCTTCAAAAGACTTGTGCTAACCTTTTTGCTACGACAAAGGGGGAGAAATGATAGTGATAAACTCGTTAATAATTCGATATTTTGTGTTTCTACGTAAATGAGTTTATCGTTTGTCGTAATCAAAAAGGGGGAGATTGTTAATGCAAGTGATGCCTAAAAACATTATTAGTGTTAACTAATCTTTCTTAGTTTTGATCACAACAAACTATACAACACATTTAGTGTAAAACACAAAACGAATTATTTAACTAACACTATCATCAAGGTAATAATCATATCACTAACCTTTCTTAATCATACTTAGTGATCATCAAAATGATTATCCTTAAAACTCACTTTTGTTAATATGACAAAAGACTTTTTAATAAACTTTCTTTTTTAGAAAATGTTTTATTAAAATGGAAAATGAAAATTTAAAAATAGCATATTCCATATGCTATTAGAATATCCTTTGAAGGCTTTAAATACCTCAGATATTCCTACCCCACTAAAAGACAAAAAACGGAGCGTACTCTAAGGGCAGAACCTTAAGTAGCTAGGCGGTTCCCTAGCGATAAGGAACCGCCGAACTAGATAAGGTACCGCACCCAGATAGCCGTTATATATCCGTTATACTTTGTCTCCTTTAAATAGTGGGTCAAATATCATTTTCCAACAAGCCTCTTGGCCGTTTTTCTCATCCCCTTTCTCTTTTCTATAACATAATCATTAGTAAATGATCACTTAAAGTGTTAAGGATGTTTACATATGATTATCCTCTTGATCCCCTCCTTTACCTTGTCCAATGAGAAGATCACTCACTCACTAGTGTTGTGATAAAGATGAATCTATCAGCTAGTCATATTCATCATGATACCCCTTTTGTTTTATGTCAATCCATTGTATTTATGAATACTTGGACTAGTTGTGTTCATCCAAGTTATTTGTGAATACTTGGATTTGTTGTGTACATCCATTGCATATGTGTTTGCTTGGATTTGTGTTGTGTAGATCCAAGCTACATGTGTGTACTTGGATATGTCTAGTTGAGTTGTAATAGATTTGATTAGTAGTTCTCACTAAACTATAAAGTGATGTGGTTGTGTCTTGTGAGTTCTCACTAAACTTAAAAGTGATTAGTAGTTGTGTCGTGTGAAGTTCTCACTTAGCTTCAAAGTGAAGAGTCGTGAAGATTGGTTCTAGCTTTGGATTAGAACTCGACATCTAGCCTTGTGTCGTAAAATGGTGAAGTAGGCAACATCGTGAAGATTGGTTCTACCTTAAGATTAGAACTCGACATCTAGCCTTGTGTCGTTAAATTGTGAAGTAGGCAATGTTGTGTAGATTGGTCCTAGCTAAAGATTAGGTCTCTACATTTAGCTTAGTGTCAGAAAATAATGTAAGCGACGATGTAAGGTTTTCTCCGCCAAGAAGGGAGCTTGTGGATATAGTGGAAATCTCGAGTAGGTGTACTCGAGGAGTGGAGTAGAAACGAGGATAGAGCCTCGTTGTCGAACCACTATAAATCTTGGTGTCTTCCTACTAGGTTGTCTCCTTCCTTACTCTTTACTTATTTCATTATCATTACACTTACCTATTATCTTTGCTAGTGCATTTGAATTAAACCTAATCATTATGCAACTTGGCTTCAAGCAAAAGATAGTTTTGATACAAACCAAATTGAAAGTAATTTTAATTTGGTTGCCAATCGAAGAGAAACTATTCAACCCCCCCCCCCCCCCCCCTTCTAGTTTCTACAATGTCATAATCAACCAATCCATCCTAATGGCACTACCAACTTTCCAGTTTTATTACCGTCGATAAGATGAGAACTTCTTAAAAGACTAATAATTACTCATAACCCTTCACAATTTCAAGGATATCTGGAGACATTGCTACCATTAAAAGAGTAAGGTCAACGCATAATTTACGCGAGAGAATTTCAAATCAGATAAAGACGAAAACATTAACGAATATGAATATATCCCATGTTTTCATGATTTGAGTACGTATTCAAAAGCACCTCGGATCGTTACCCATGTCATTCAAATGGAATCTAATCAAAAGAAATGATAGGAACGTCGATACACCTAGTCGGGTATCAACACTCGGTAATTAGATACTTTTCCAAAGAATCTCACCCCCAGAGTTTTGGACAAGAAGGGGAAGTCAATTGTCAAATAAGACAATTTCCACAGATGGGTAAATTCGATTTCAGAAAATAAATGGTACGGGCATATATGTCCCTATTTTGCACTTCTTGTAGATCTCATAAAAATTCAATCTTTCACAATTACAAAAAGTAATGTTTAGTAACAATTTCATGGTGACTACTAATCAGCCTTGCATGGTCCCTTCCAAATTGTACGTAGGCGCGCAACTATATACAATTTTAGGATTAACGATGTAATGCTCAGTTCGTCAAAACTTTGTCATCATGTTTAAAATATATATATTTTCATGCTTAATTCTGAAATAAGAATCAAAATGAATTTACAGAGATGTTCTTTGTTATGGAAACAATTAAGTTTTCCAAGGTGTTTCATAAACAACTTTATTTCGATAACGATTATTTATAAGCCTCACTTTAAATAATCCATATGGTGATGAAAATTCAATTTTTTCTCAAAGGATATTGTTTTAACTTATAAAAACAATGAGTGATCTACAAAAGAGTGATGAAAAGTTGTTCACCAATCACTAACTACGATATGATAGGAAACGAGCTTAGCCAAATAATCATGAGGTTCGTGACCTCGATGGTACTCAGGAATACAAAGAGAAGAATCTACAACGCAACTCTATCCGAAATGAGTACTTGTTCAATGGTTGCATCACTAATTCGAACATTTGGAAGTAGCAAGAAAAGATAAATAACATCGATACATGTAGGATTTAGCAATCAAATGTAGTCTTTTCATTAATCACAAACAAGTCAAAATTTTTACCGTAACAAGTTACGTGTCGCCATGTCATACAATTCCAAGGACTAATCCTACCAACTGATGTCTCAGTTAAGTTAGAGATTTTTAAAAGATGCTACAATGAATACTAATCTACAAGAGTCATTAGGTGTTCCACCTGTCCGGGAAGATCCATCGGTCCCAATTCAGAAGAAGATTTCTTCAATTTATTTCTTGGACACTGGGCATCCTCGTCATTGGACAATGGCCTAGGAACAACCCTTAACACGTATCAACAATCATTTAAAACCTTATAAATCAATCACAGGACTTAACGACTTCCTCTTAACAATCTCGTATTCCAT
This sequence comes from Glebionis coronaria, assembly GCA_025667525.1. Taxonomy (NCBI): domain Eukaryota; kingdom Viridiplantae; phylum Streptophyta; class Magnoliopsida; order Asterales; family Asteraceae; genus Glebionis; species Glebionis coronaria. Next base: position 528,339 of record JANFOE010000772.1, read on the forward strand.
ACGAGTTAAATTTGACTTTATTCAAGTTTCAATCAATCTTATACTCAATGCGACATCCTACCTCACTTTCTAATACTTTGTTGAATCCAAGATCGTTAGACTCAAACAGTAAAAACCGTTTTATCTAGGTTGTCAATTGTACATGTGATGAACACAGCGGAATTGCACAATTAACATGAATAAGATGTTTGACAAAGATGAATAATTCCCAAAGGGTTTGTATTATTGATGATTAACGCAAACCACTCTAGGCATGTATACATTGAATCCCATGCCTAGAGATCAAAGACTCTGTAGGTTACATTTGAGTAGTATGAATTGATCAATAAACCTACGGTCTGGTGTTCCTTTTATAACTTAAGGAACCCAGGGATACATGGAAACTAAATAAGATAATAATGACCAAATCAAAACAGAATTATTCATTCTTATCACTACTTGACCAAATCTCCATCTTTTTAGTATATAGCAGGGGAATCTTCACAGCAGTGGAAAGTTTTGTAGCAGGGGAAACTTTCTTGTATTTTGTCCACCATCTTGAAGTTTCTCCTAATGCCATATTTGGTCCTTCTTGTTTCCATAGTGATTTGACTCATCAACTTTTGACCCAACAATCTTCCCCTAGTTGATGATGTCAAAACACTTCCCCTTAAACATACAACATCAAAGATCAACAGGTTGAACACTCTCTGTAGACAACTTCCCCTTTTTGACATGATCAAATAGGGGTCTTCTATGTAAACAACCTTGATTTTCAACAACTACCAACCAATACCATACTTCTAACCCAAGCATTCCACCTTTCAAAATACCATCCATGAAGCACATAGGAACACCCACCTAATAAAAAATGATTTTGAACAGTAGATACTCACATTAGTTGTCGTAATACCAATGAGCAGTAGCGAAAACCATCACCTCAATGTCATATATGAATGACTAACACTTCAACAATTAGCTTCCCCTAAAATTGTGCTAGTCATTGATGAATCTTCAATTCTGTAGGCTTTATGTAATGATTACATATGAAGAAAACTGATTATAACTTACTTGATGATGAAGAAGAATAACCCGAACTTGCGTTTTATATCTTGCACTAACCACATGACTAAGTGTTCCCCATACAAAATCCTCATTTACCTTTGAAATGAGACACTGAGCACAATAATGTAACTCCTTTAAGTGATAGAAAATATGTGCATAGAGTACCATAGGAAAAATCATACATTCCTAGATCTTGTACCACTTCTTCACTAAGCGTTTAAGCATAAAACACATACCCGCGAAAATCTACTTCATCTTCAAATAACTAATAAGAACTTTTCTTCGTAATCAATAAAATTAAAACGAGCCTTTATACCTTTAAACCGGTTGCTGTGAATAACCCATACTCCAAAACATTGCTGTCCCAAAAACCAAATCTGACAGCAGGGAGAACTTTTCTGGCAGCAGGGGGATTAATGAAGGCAGGGGGATCGTAACAGGGGGGGCTTATTCAAACAGGGGGTACTTTTTCAACAGCAGGGGGTAATTTTAATGCCACTGTCTCACTGTTGCATGTGAGGACCATCAAGACATCACCAATCTGTCTCACTGTTGCTTTTAATCTCGATGGCATCAAGAATACCAAAACCTGCTTCCACTTGACCCTACGTTATCAGCAATTTACATCAATAGATCCCTCCCGTGATATATTCAGCATCACAGTAGCCCACTTTTTCTTTGTTTTGTTCACGTGACATCAAAGAAAGCAATAGTACTTTACATCGTAGTAGTTTATTGAATAAAAACCATTGGTCCACAAAAGTAAAATCTTACCCTCGTGAAAGGACAACCTTTTGCATTCTTGAGACCATATACGAATTAATATTCAAACATTAGGTAAAGTCACTATCATACACCCCATCATGAATCGATTTGTCCATATCTTCCTTTTATTCACTTTAAGTGCGTTGGACAAAAACAACCATACATATAGCTTTTAATATCATCATACGATGCATCAATAGCAAACGTACATCAAACCGAACCATATTAAATCATACCATACGTGAACACATTCAACCCCACGTGATTGCTAGCCTTAGTCAAAAACTGCAGCTTTCCTTTGTTTGACAATTCTTGTTTGTATGCGTAGGAATAAAATAAGCGTACCTTTTATTGTTCCAGTAATCCCATGTGACAAACTAAATGCAAACAATAGAATTCTTTCAATTAGTTTTAATGTACTTCACGTGAGCATGTAGGACAACAGCAGCAATATTATTTCCCCAACAACCAAAATAATTTACCTAGGGTTTTAACCTAAACCCTAGATCTTCACAGCAACGAACACAAACACGAAAAACATCTTGATCTCCTAGATATCGAGAGCTACCCGCTCTGATACCACTTGTTGAATCCAAGATCGTTAGACTCAAACAGTAAAAACCGTTTTATCTAGGTTGTCAATTGTACATGTGATGAACACAGCGGAATTGCACAATTAACATGAATAAGATGTTTGACAAAGATGAATAATTCCCAAAGGGTTTGTATTATTGATGATTAACACAAACCACTCTAGGCATGTATACATTGAATCCCATGCCTAGAGATCAAAGACTCTGTAGGTTACATTTGAGTAGTATGAATTGATCAATAAACCTACGGTCTGGTGTTCCTTTTATAACTTAAGGAACCCAGGGATACATGGAAACTAAATAAGATAATAATGACTAAATCAAAACAGAATTATTCATTCTTATCACTACTTGACCAAATCTCCATCTTTTTAGTATATAGTAGGGGAATCTTCACAGCAGTGGAAAGTTTTGTAGCAGGGGAAACTTTCTTGTATTTTGTCCACCAGCTTGAAGTTTCTCCTAATGCCATATTTGGTCCTTCTTGTTTCCATAGTGATTTGACTCATCAAATTTTGACCCAACATACTTTCAACCTTATTCTTAGACCTTGAAACGGCAATAAAAGCTCGATATGAACAACACTTAATTTCCAATCCTATAGCTCTTACAACAATAGTTATCAAATGAGTCACTAGTATGAAATGACTCACACATTTAATTAGACTTCTCGGAAAGGTACAAGTGGCATGAGGCTTTTGGGTAATGGTTCTAATGGCAGCCTCAGGTGCAACATTCACCTTTTCGATTTCAATTTAAGAATTGGGTGACACCGAATCAGATGACACCTTGGTAAGGTTTTGTCAAACTCCACTGTATAAGGAAAGATCGTCATGACATCGATATCAGATTTAATCTCGCCAGTTCTTCTTCAAGATCACAATCAACTAATATCAACATTTCTACAAATATCAACCATTTTGTTGGGATCATAAATATCCACAACTTGGTTTAGATCTAAAATAGCTAGATTTCCTACAGGAATAGCTTTGATTGATTTGCTAGGGGAGTTAGGGTTTCTTGTGATAATCTACGTCGTATAAATATCTCGTATAAGTATTAGAATAATCGTTAAACAATCATGTAATCAAATTACAACATATATATAATCCAAGTTATATATATATATATATATATATATATATATATATATATATATATATATATATATATATATATATATATATATATATATATATATATATATATATATATATATATATATATATATATATATATATATATATATATATATATATATATATATATATATATATATATATATATATATATATATATATATATATATATATATATATATATATATATATATATATATATATATATATATATATATATATATATATATATATATATATATATATATATATATATATATATATATATATATATATATATATATATGTAGATCTTGCTTATGTTTTAGAGAGAGAAAGATAGATGATTTCACACTTCTAGAGAGAGAAAGTTTAATAACTATGTGTAAATTAAAATGAAATCACCACCCTCTCCATTAAAGGAGAGGGTTTATATACCAAGCCCATAAGATGGGCTTAGGCTTGCATTTGGGTCGTCCATACATAACAAGGACTAGGCCTTTCCTTGTTTATTTAATGTAAGATATCTAGACTACGAGCTACAACTTAATATATTTTCGGAGTGACCGAATCTTCCTAAATACGTAAAAACGTATTTCTAACAATCTCCCCCTTAGGGAGGTCACTCCAAACAAGGGCGTTACCCAAGTTACAATTATAAAATAAACCTAGTAATACTTCGCTTTTGGCTAGGTATAAAATTTTATCGTCCGAATCTTTTCGAATTGAAAACCGGTCTTAAGTGCGACTCAATCGTCTTTTGGTAGATCAAGAGAATGGTTTGGTTTGCTTGTTTTAAACTATTAGCAAGTAATTAAAGTGTCGTTGAGTAAAATGGAAGTTAAAAGATTAATACTAAATCGATGAGTAAAAATAAATGCATATAAACTTAAAGGTAACAAAGGAAAAGTACTAGCACACGCAATAAAGCTAACACTAGGAAAGTTTACTAAAAATAAAAACTTAGTTAAAAAGTACTATAAGAAAGTAAGAACGGAGTACACCAAGACAAGCCAAAAGATACCCTGATCGGAATGTTTTCCGATCAGTTGATCGGAATATGGGTGGAACAACACAATCGGAATACACCAAAAATCATCAATCGGAATATTCACAAAATGCACACAATCGGAATACTTGGCAAATCATACTAATCGGAATATTGAATAGTGGCTAGATCGGAATAATTAATGGTGCCAATCGGAAAGTCAAAACCCTCTTCCGATTGGATCAAATCGGAAAGAGGGGAGGGCTGCTCGGAAAAAGGGACCAATCGGAAAGGGGAGTTGTACCCCTTCCTAAAATTGTGGAATTCGGTTAAGCAAGTGAATAAGCTATATTTGAGAGCTTATCACAAAACTAACCCGAATCAATGCCTAAACCGGATCAAATAAGCACTAGAATCAACTTATCAAACCTCAAATTAAGCAACTTTTTAGATTTACAATAAAAACATAAACTTTTTAATGAAGATTTTTATAAACAAAATAAGCTAATCATAAAAATAAGCCAATAAGCACAAAAGTCTTAAAGCTTAATCAAATGAAAACTTATGAAATGATCAAAAGATTAACTTTTTAAGCACGAAATCAATTAGAACAACACGGATCACATGATAATCGCACCAAAATCAATCTTAAATCAAAGAAAAGTAGAATGAGATTAAGGATTAAAAGCTTAAAATGAACTTGATTAATAAAAATAAGCAATACAAAGTGTTTAATCTTGAAAGATTAAGAAAAAGATGAAATTTAGTGAGAGAAGACTTTCTCTCTCTAAAACTAGAGAAAACTAAGAAAAAGTGAAAATTAACTAAAATCTCTAACCCCCCCCCCCCCCTCCTAATGACTATTAGGAGGGTATTTATAGGGAAGGTGGAAGGAGTGTGTTGCATCTTCTTTCTTGCTTTCTTCACGTTTTCTCGACTCGACTTTAATTCTTCGTTTTTGTCGTCTCGGGATTTGAACTTGTCTTTTAATTTTCTTCTTCTATTAGACTTAAGTTCTTCGACTTCGTTAAACTTCCATCTTTTGACTTTTTCTTCGATAAATCTTCAGAATAGGCCTTGGACTTCCGTTCTTTTTGCACTCTTGATCTTTTGACTTCGTCTTTTCCCGTTTTCTTTGATAAAAGCCCGTGTTTTCTTCCTTTTTCATATTTTGGTCCTAAAACACAATAAAAACACAAACCACGCATAATTCCGACTTTTACGACATAAATCACACATTTTGGTCTTGTTATTATTGGAAATAAGTGGTAAAAGGATAAGTGTTTTCACACTTATTAAATCCCCTACACTTGACCATTGCAATGCCCTCATGCAATGCATTAATTTTTTAAAGCACGGTTTACATTTCCCATCATAAATAACCCACCTTGGCCTTTATTAAATACTAAACATAAAAGATAGAAATAAGTAAAGAAATTAAAAACTTACATTGGGTTTTGGCGGCCATGAACGTTTATCATCCTCAAGTTTCACGTTCCTCATACCAAGCTTAAAAACGAGATCATTGTTATTATAAGTTAGCAAACTATCACGAACTCATGTGGGCCAATTATTCACTTAGACTCCCTTATTCCTAGGTGTATCTCTTATATTTTATTTTTGTCTTGAATGATCACGAGGATGCATTGTTTGACTTATTTCGATAGTTATTTAGTCCGAAAATAAAGTGAACGATTTAATCAATAGTTAGCTAAAGGACCAAATCTTTTAAAACTGCTTCTCGGGACCTCATAAAGTTCATATCTTGGCATAACTCGCTTCGCGATTTGAGACCTTTCTCGGACCGATATTTGGCAGGGACTTCATACTTCGAATCTTGAGAGACGTTCTTGAAATAATGGTCTTCTCTTCATAATAGGAATTTCTTCACTTGAAGTTTTGAGAGATTCTTCATCTTTGGACCACGACTTCTTTATTTTTCTCCAATCTTTATTTTGGACTTTGATATACAACGATCCGCCTCCTTTTAGGACTTGGATCTATTTATCCTCATACCTTGTTAGGGTCTTTTCGGATAGACTTCTCCATGACTTTTGGGGAGTTCTTGCTTTTCGTCGTGTGTCTTGATCCTTCATATAGATTTTCGATAAATGATTCTTCACATCACTTTTGGATCTTTAGCAACAAAATGTAGCCCTCATGCCTTGTTAGGGCCTTTTCGGACTCGCCAATGTTCGCATCCCGCTTCAATAAGTTATGCCTTGGCTATGAACTCTAATCCGTACCGAGTAACTTTTAAACGATCTGGGGCTAGAAGCTAAGTAACCTTTTAAATCGTACAACCTTATTTATTGCAGATAAATTTATTAACAAGCGGAGGGAGAATAGGCTTATAATTAACTCACATAAATTCACAAAAGAATACCGAACTTATAATTGACTCTATCATCTCTCGTTCTCCACAATTTAAAATCTCAAGGAATGAGACTCGTGGATGCTTAGCCTATTAAATCAAAGTTTTGGGTTTTCGAGTCGCCTATAGGATCTTGCAAATTCTTAGACTTTTTCAAGTTTAGAAATCGCATTTTATAGTTCCCTTGATAAACGACTCTCTAGGATCAATCATAGGAACTTGCGAAAAGTTCTTGTTCTTAACCCGTGAGAGTTAAGACTTTTGCGTTTTATAGCTCCCTATATAGAAGCCTAGCAAAACTTGACTTAAACACGTTAAGGATACTAGCTAGAGTAAACTTAGGCAAGTAAACTCGGGTTGAGTCAAAATGTTCACGACTAAGAAAAATCTAAAACCACTTTATTAAAAATTTATTCTAGCAAAGGAAACATAACAAAGGCAAATACAACTATACAACTAGGCCACAATAGATTAAAAATTTTGAAAAATGTCGAAAAATCAAATTTTCCGGTTAAAATGAGGGCAATTTCATGGAAAAGACCACTTACTTCGATAGAAGTCCCCCCTACACTTGAGATAAACATTGTCCTCAATGTTTAAGCATGTGGGAGTAAACTCCCCTACACTTATGACATTGTGCACTTTGTTTAAATCTTGCTAAGGAAAGGACAACTAAAGTGAATTCAATGTGAACATATAAAATATGAAATATTGAATCACGAGAGTTTAGGATAGAACCGGGAAGATGGGAACACGGTATCACGGTTCGTCAAAAGTCATCAAGATGCTCGTTGAAGCTTTAATCCCTGCACAACACAAGAAACAAGACAACAAACATATGCGGGGCTCCCCCTACACTTATTATGAAAGCAGTAAAGGATAGAACACGGGTTGCCTCCCGAGAAGCGCTTGTTTTTGTTTACCGAGTCATGAGCCTGACTCGACCCAAGTTAGTTCATGGGGAACGTGGTGAGGGATGGAATCATCTCCTGAGAGATGTCCTCACCAAAGTACAACTTCAAACGCTGGCCATTCACCTTGAAATTGGGCCCATTCGGCTGAGAAAGCTCAATGGTCCCATACGGAAAGACTTTGGTGACGGTGAATGGACCAGTCCAGCGGCTCTTCAACTTGCCAGAGAAGATCTTCAACCGAGAGTTAAAGAGTAAGACTTGATCACCAACGTGGAACTCTCGGTCCTTGATTTTAGCATCGTGGATAATCTTCGTCTTCTCCTTGTAGATCAGCGAGTTCTCATAAGCTTCATTCCTCAGTTCATTTAGCTCGTTGAGTTGAACCTTGCGATGATCACCGGCTTTGATGATGTCGAAGTTAGCCCACTTCAAGGCCCAGTGCGCTTTATGTTCCAGCTCGATGGGTAGGTGGCAGGCTTTCCCGTACACAAGACGATAAGGTGTACAACCGATCGGGGTCTTGTAAGCAGTACGGAAAGCCCACAGAGCATCATCTAACTTATCGGCCCACGCGGCACGATGCTCTCCCACAGTACGCTCCAAAATTCTCTTCAAGCCACGGTTGGATATCTCGGCTTGCCCATTGGTTTGGGGATGATAGGCGGTGGAAAGACGGTGATTGACACCATACTTAGCCATGACTCTTGCAAATTGATCGTTGCAAAAATGAGTCCCGCGGTCACTGATGATAGCACGAGGAACGCCAAATCGAGCGAAAAGCTGCTTCAAAAAGTTCACAACCACCCTCGCATCATTCGTAGGAAGAGCCTTAGCTTCAACCCATTTAGAGACGTAGTCGACGGCGACGAGGATGTACTTGTTCCCTTTGGAGGATGGAAATGGCCCTATAAAGTCGATGCCCCATACGTCAAAGATTTCACATTCCTGTATGAAGTTTTGAGGCATCTCATCCTTAAGTGTGATCTTGCCTTGACGTTGGCAAGCATCACAATGCTGAACCATTTCGTGAGCGTCACGATAAATGGTGGGCCAGTAGAATCCGGAATCAAACACTTTTTTAGCGGTGTAGTTGGGACCAAAGTGACCACCGGTGGGTCCTTTGTGGCAAGCTTGGAGGATGTCAAAAGTTGCCGGTCCGTCAACACATCGACGAATAATCAGATCAGCACACTGTTTGAATAGATAAGGGTCATCCCAAAAGTAAGTCTTAAGATCATTCAAGAACTTCTTCTTTTGTTGGGATGTTAACCCTTGGATGAGAATACCACCCGCTAAGTAGTTTGCAATGTCCGCAAACCACGGGGTGCCATCAAGATTGAGATTTATAGACATTAAGGTCTCAAGGGGGAAAGAGTCATTTATCTCTTTGTTCGGATGATCCCCTTGATATGGACCCTCAAGTCTGCTCAGATGATCCACGGCCAGGTTTTCGGCTCCCTTCTTGTCACGAATTTCAATGTTGAATTCTTGAAGGAGCAAAACCCAACGAAGAAGTATTGGCTTAGAATCGTTCTTAGTCATCAAGTACTTCAACGCGGAATGGTCCGTGTATACGATGGTGGTAGATAAAACAAGATAGGGGCGAAATTTCTCAAAAGCATAGACAACAGCTAAAAGCTCTTTTTCGGTTGTCGTATAATGCAATTGAGTCCCCGTCATTGTTTTGCTAGCGTAGTGGATTGGTTGGAAGTGTTTATTCACTCGTTGGCCCAAAACCGCACCAATAGCAAAGTCGCTAGCATCGCACATCAATTCAAAAGGCAGCTCCCAATTAGGGGTAATCAAGACCGGTGCCTTAGTTAGCTTATCCTTAAGAAGATTGAAGGCTTCAAGACACTCTTTAGAAAAGATAAAAGGAGTATCTTTTTCCAAGAGGTGGGTCATCGGGCGAGCGATTTTAGAGAAATCCTGAATGAATCGACGATAGAAGTCCGCATGACCTAGAAAACTTCTCACACCCTTCACGGTTGAAGGTGGAGGTAATTTGGCTATGACATCTACTTTAGCACGGTCGACTTCAAGACCGGCTTTAGAGATTTTGTGTCCTAGCACAATGCCTTCTTTGACCATAAAATGGCATTTTTCCCAATTCAGAACAAGGCGAGTGTCTTCGCACCGCTTAAGCATACGTTCCAAATTGGCAAGGCAAGAAGAGAAGGAATCCCCGAAGACCGAGAAATCATCCATGAAGACTTCCATGGTTTTCTCAACCATGTCATGGAAGATAGCCAACATGCACCTTTGGAAAGTCCCTGGGGCATTGCATAAGCCAAATGGCATTCTTTTATAAGCAAATGTGTCGTAGGGACAAGTGAATGTTGTCTTCTCTTGATCTTGGGGATCGATGGGTATTTGAAAATAACCCGAGAAACTATCAAGAAAGCAGTAATATTCATTACCCGCTAAACGTTCAAGCATTTGGTCCATAAAAGGTAGAGGGAAATGATCCTTTCTCGTGGCATCATTGAGTTTGCGGTAGTCTATACAAACTCGCCACCCAGTAACGAGACGGGTAGGAATTAACTCGTTATTTGCATTGGGCACAACGGTGATTCCGCCTTTCTTAGGCACACAATGGACTGGACTAACCCACGGTGAATCCGAAATAGGGTAAATCATACCCGCATCAAGAAGTTTGATAACCTCTTTTTTGATGACTTCATGGATTTTAGGATTCACCCTTCGTTGGCTTTGAATTGTGGGCTTAAAGTCGTCCTCCATGAGAATTTTATGTGTGCAGAAGTGAGGATCAATTCCACGGATGTCGGAGATTTTCCAAGCGATAGCGCGTTTATGTTTCTTCAACACAGCGACAAGTCGGGCTTTTTCGTCTTCTTTTAGATCCTTTGCGATGATGACCGGTAGCTTCTCGTCGTCTTCTAGGAAAACATACTCAAGATGAGGGGGTAGGTCCTTAAGCTGAGGAGGATCCTCAATAGATGGTGAAACTAATGATGGATTATCATTAGTCACCTCTTTAGGAGCAGGAGGAGACAGCGGGTCCTCATTGAGAAGTCTCTCAATAGTACGAATATCTTCATCCCAATTGGTGGACAAATTATCATACTTAATATCGAGAGGACCCATGCAAGCTTCGAAATCATCCAAGTCACTTTCTCCAAAAGGAGTCAATGCTGGAGCAATTGAGGCAACGGTCTCAACATTGGGTAGAGAAGAGAGAGTACTTTTGCAAGCATCATGAAAATGTTCTTCACAAGCCTCATCGAGAACATCAATAGCATTAACACTCTCATACGAATAAGGTTGCTTAGAAATCTTACCCATGTTGAAGACAATTTTATCGTCACCAACTCTCATGATTATTTCGCCTGCGGCTACATCAATAAGAGTGCGGCCGGTCCTCAGGAATGGACGTCCAACGATTAATGGAACACGAGGGTCCATCTCGTAGTCAACGACGACAAAATCCGCCGGGAAGGTGAATTTATCGACGCCAACAAAGACATCTTCGGCTATCCCCACTGGATAAGCAACTGTACGGTTGGCTAATTCCAAAGTCATTTTGGTGGGGACTAGCTCGGGGAGAGATAATTGCTTCCAAACACTTAAAGGCATTAAGTTTATACTGGCACCTAGATCGGCTAGGGCCATGCAATTCTCTACTCCCGGGAAGTTGCAAGGAATCAAGAAGCGACCCGGATCACCAAGTTTGGTGGGCAATTGCCTTAAGAGCACTGCGGAGCAATTCTCATTAAGGTGGGTCTGAGCAATGTCAAGTAGCTTTTCTTTATCACTTAGAAGATCTTTAAACATCTTAGCGTATTTGGGCATGTGAGCGAGAGCCTCGGCAAAGGAGATGTTAAAATTCAATTGTTTAAACATTTTTAGGATGTTTGAAACCTGAATATCATCCTTGCTCTTTTGCTTCTCTTTCCTCAACCTTGAAGGATAAGGTATATTGGATGAAGAAGAAGGCTTTAATGGGATAGGATCACTCACAACCACGGGTGGTGGGGAAATGGGGATAGAAGGTGAAGGAGGTGGGGAAAGTTGCTCTTTTTCCTTGGTCACAATCACGGGTGGAGGTGTAGGAAGCTCGGGTTCTATATAACCTTTTCCACTACGAGTGGTGATTGCTTTCATCTCCCCTCTTGGATTCGCAACGGTATTACTCGGAAGAGTACCCGAAGAAGAGGGTTGATTACTTTGGATGAGCGAACCAATCATATCACGAAGGTGAAGAGCTTGATTATTAAAAGAGTTTTGCATGTTCGCATTAATCTCGTTGCTGTGTTTGGCCATATCAGTCCTTAGCTCGGCTCGAATATCGCTCCCTTGTTTCACCATGTCATTCTTCAAGTTGACAAATTGACTCTGAAGATTCGTCACCAACTCACGATTAGTCTTCATGAACGTCTCGACGTCTTGGTTTACGGCCATCGGTTGATTGAGAGGTGGAGCTTGGTAAGCTTGAGAATTTCCTTGAGTTGGGTATGGGTTTCTTTGGGATGGATATTGATTTTGAGCACGAGGTTGGGATTGATTGTTTCGGTTAAAGCTTTGTTGTTGGTTTTGGTTGGTAGGAGGGAAACCAGGAGGAGCAAGATAATTGTTGGAACAATAACTTAGCAAGCCACGGTCTCCTTGAGGGCGGGCTTGATAGCCTCCCGTGGGATAAGTGCCGTAAGCTGCGTTAACGTTTTCAGAATAATTGCCTTGGGTAGAAGGACAATCATTATAAGAGTGAGGGCCACCACATGTGTCACAAGAAATAGCAACGGCTTTAGCTTGTTGAAAGTGGTTTGTGGCCATGGCCATGAAATTCTTGTTCATTTCAGCGAGTTGTCGAGAAATTTCAGACATTTCAGGATTGGAGGTAGTAGAGGAAACATTGACTCTCGAGTTAGATCTTGAGGATTCGGATGAATCCCAATTCTTGTAGGGAGTAGTCATGTTTTCGATCAACTCTCGGCACTCCTCCGGTCTCCTTTTCATAAAAGTACCACCAGCGGCGGCATTGATCGTGTCACGATCACGAAAAGTGAGACCATTGTAGAAGGTGTCAATGAGAGTGACGGGGAGCATATTGTGATTAGGACAGCGGTCGATCAAATCATTGTAGCGTTCCCAAGCATCGAAAAGCGATTCATCATTCTCTTGCATAAATCCACTGATTTGGTTACGAAGGCTAGTGACCATGGATGGGGGAAAGTAGCGCGATAAAAAGCGTTGAGTCATGTCATTCCACGTATGAATAGAATTCTTAGGAAGACGGTCAAACCATTTTTCGGCATGGTGAGAAAGCGAGTGTGGAAAAAGTTGGAGGCGAAGGTCATCCATAGAAACACCGGAGCACTTCATGCTTTGGGTCATGGTAATGAATTTGTCGAGGTGTTTGTTGGCATCATCATCCGGAATTCCACGAAATGGGTTCGTTTGCACTTGTTGTATCATGTGATGCTTCAACGAAAACTCCTGAGCCGTGACGTGCATTGGCGCAATCGGGCCTCCGCGTCCGTTCATGGTGGGTTGGCACAATTCCTCCATGGTTCGTAAATCAGGTAGAAGGACATTGTTGTTGTTGTTGTTGTTGTTATTCAAAATGTGTTGAGGTGGGTGATTATTGTTGTTATTAACACCAGCCATATCTAAATCTTCACGAGTCTCGGGCTCAGAATAGTTCGAAGATCTAGTACGCATACACCTGCAGAAGAAAAATATACACAAAGAGAATATCTATATAATCTTTTTGGTGCAAAACCTTTTGAAAAGAATTGCTTTTAATGATTTTTCAATGTTTTTGTATTTTTGAAGAGTTTTATATTTTTTGGAAATTTTTATAGCAAATGAAAATAACGTTCAAAGAACGGATCCCAAAATTCAATGCGTCTCTCACTAGAAACCGTTTATCTTAACGAAAAGAGCCGGCAGCGGCGCCATATAATACTTCGCTTTTGGCTAGGTATAAAATCTTATCGTCCGAATCTTTTCGAATTGAAAACCGGTCTTAAGTGCGACTCAATCGTCTTTTGGTAGATCAAGAGAATGGTTTGGTTTGTTTGTTTTAAACTATTAGCAAGTAATTAAAGTGTCGTTGAGTAAAATGGAAGTTAAAAGATTAATACTAAATCGATGAGTAAAAATAAATGCATATAAACTTAAAGGTAACAAAGGAAAAGTACTAGCACACGCAATAAAGCTAACACTAGGAAAGTTTACTAAAAATAAAAACTTAGTTAAAAAGTACTATAAGAAAGTAAGAACGGAGTACACCAAGACAAGCCAAAAGATACCCTGATCGGAATGTTTTCCGATCAGTTGATCGGAATATGGGTGGAACAACACAATCGGAATACACCAAAAACCATCAATCGGAATATTCACAAAATGCACACAATCGGAATACTTGGCAAATCATACTAATCGGAATATTGAATAGTGGCTAGATCGGAATAATTAATGGTGCCAATCGGAAAGTCAAAACCCTCTTCCGATTGGATCAAATCGGAAAGAGGGGAGGGCTGCTCGGAAAAAGGGACCAATCGGAAAGGGGAGTTGTACCCCTTCCTAAAATTGTGGAATTCGGTTAAGCAAGTGAATAAGCTATATTTGAGAGCTTATCACAAAACTAACCCGAATCAATGCCTAAACCGGATCAAATAAGCACTAGAATCAACTTATCAAACCTCAAATTAAGCAACTTTTTAGATTTACAATAAAAACATAAACTTTTTAATGAAGATTTTTATAAACAAAATAAGCTAATCATAAAAATAAGCCAATAAGCACAAAAGTCTTAAAGCTTAATCAAATGAAAACTTATGAAATGATCAAAAGATTAACTTTTTAAGCACGAAATCAATTAGAACAACACGGATCACATGATAATCGCACCAAAATCAATCTTAAATCAAAGAAAAGTAGAATGAGATTAAGGATTAAAAGCTTAAAATGAACTTGATTAATAAAAATAAGCAATACAAAGTGTTTAATCTTGAAAGATTAAGAAAAAGATGAAATTTAGTGAGAGAAAGTTTAAGACTTTCTCTCTCTAAAACTAGAGAAAACTAAGAAAAAGTGAAAATTAACTAAAATCTCTAACCCCCCCCCCCCTCCTAATGACTATTAGGAGGGTATTTATAGGGAAGGTGGAAGGAGTGCATGTGTTGCATCTTCTTTCTTGCTTTCTTCACGTTTTCTCGACTCGACTTTAATTCTTCGTCTTTGTCGTCTCGGGATTTGAACTTGTCTTTTAATTTTCTTCTTCTATTAGACTTAAGTTCTTCGACTTCGTTAAACTTCCGTCTTTTGACTTTTTCTTCGATAAATCTTCAGAATAGGCCTTGGACTTCCGTTCTTTTTGCACTCTTGATCTTTTGACTTCGTCTTTTCCCATTTTCTTTGATAAAAGCCCGTGAAAGCCCGTGTTTTCTTCCTTTTTCATATTTTGGTCCTAAAACACAATAAAAACACAAACCACGCATAATTCCGACTTTTACGACATAAATAACACATTTTGGTCTTGTTATTATTGGAAATAAGTGGTAAAAGGATAAGTGTTTTCACACTTATTACCTAGCATAATATGCTTGTCTTGAGCTCGTAGTCTTCGTCTTTCTTTTTCTTTTTCTTTTCTGGTGAACATGCTGATGTGATCTTTGATATCCATCTTTAGCATTAATCTCTTGCCTTGATCTTGTGCATCCTTCACTAGTGATCTTCGCCTCCTCGTGACATCATGTCCCACATACTTATACCTTTGTAATTCTTGAAAGCTTCAGAGTTTGATATAGCGGAAGACTTAACTTTTAGGCTTTCTTGAATTTGTTGAAGTATTAAGTGCGAAAGGTATAAGCATGCGGGGACGACTTCTTCTCGGATTCCGCAACGCCACCGTCTTCAAATGCCTCAACATAAGTAGACACGAACGAAATGGCTTTGAACATTTCATTCTAATTCGGTATCATTTTACCTCCGGTCGGTGAAGACCGTTGGACGATATAAAATATCGTACTTGTGGCAGATAGATTTAATTAAAAATCTCCTTGACAAGATTTCGCGGGTAAACCGTTCTCTTTACTCGACCGTCCAAAGCTGACTGCGAATGTAAAGAGTGAATCATTTGGATTAAATTATCCGCATGATTGAAGCCGTCAATTCTGATTCCTGGAACAAGTTTGATTCATTAAAGAATCGCACCATCGTTGCTTTCTAGTTGTCACGAGCTTGATTCATATTGAATCTTGCAAGTTACCTACCAAGTGCTGTTTGATATTAACACCAGAAGGATTTCCACTCATCACTGTGAACACTAAGGTATCACTCTGAGTGTTCTGGCTAGATCACTAAGATATTGCGTAGAGGCCTGGAACGTGTTTAAGTTCAGCTAAGAATTAAACCACTGTTGCTTTCCAGTTATCACAAGTTTGATTCATAAAGAATCGCACAAGTCACCTACCATGAGCTTTTTGATATTCGCTCAAGAAGGATTTCCATCTTCATTGTAAATACTTTCGTATTACTCGGATGTTCAAGCAAGATCATGAAGATTTTGGGTAGGACTCATAAGATCTTTCTTACTTTTCACAGTGTGTGAAGAAGCAAGGAAATATGAAAGAGTTTCCTAATGAGACATGTGATGATCTCAAATGGCTCTAGACTCGATCATACATTTTGGATATTAGTGATCGGAGGCTGGAGAGGAGTGCCACCATTTCAATACCAATTTATTCGGAGTGAACAAATCGATAGATAACGTGTTGTCTCCGTGTGATTAAAACAAATATCTTTTAAGAGATATCTGAGTTAGCTGGGACGGGTTGTGCATTGCATCACTGGGTCCATGATGCCTATCTTCAATATCGAGCATCATTAAAATGATCTCAATAGCATATTTGTTGAACCGGTTTCTGCCTAAAGTTGTAAGGAGGGCTTCTTTCTTTACACCCTTTATCTTTACAATTATTTTTCATTCTTCAACCCCTTCAATGCTTAACAATACGTCATAAATAGCACCTTGTTGTGATTGTTCCAGTGCTAACTTATGTACTTGGTCGGCATTCAGCTACGTTCACAATCTTTCTCCATCTTTCCTAAGGACTACTATTTCTAGCTATGGAATGTCCTTGGGAAGATTCCTCCGGTTTTGGAAGAATCATAGGACTTAACCTATCCTACCATCCTTATGTCACCACAATCTTCATCGTCGTGAAATAAATGGGTTTTGGGTAAGTATATGTCACCATGAAATCCATTTTAATATAGCAAATCCATTTTGCTCCCCCTTAACATACGCCACGATATTCGAAAGCATTTCGCATATGTCGGGATGAGCCAACACATTAAGTCAAACTATTTGTGATAATTTCTCATATTAAATCACATTTTCTCCCCCATATTAAAAATATTAACCCAATCGATGTTTTTAATATCAATTAAATTAATGAAGTTTTAACAAAGGTTTTGGAAAGAAAAATGCAAGTCCTTTTTATCTTCATGATATCAAATGTATGAGATATGATACCGATTTGTAACATGATCACATATTCACCATATTAGAAAAATTGACAAGGTTGGACCTGATTGATGAGAACATCATATGATAAGATCAAATGGTTCTTGTCAGCATATGTTGGTCGCCTCGTCACGTTTGAAGTCATCTCTTTACACCACGTGTACGATTGGTATTGTTGTCTTGACACCAACTTGTGAACTTGGCACTTTCGGCATCGAAGATTCTGAATGCTTGACAATTGCTCCCCTCAATTGTTGACCCGTGTTCTATTGAAAGAGCTGTAGTCGTCGGTTAAGTAGTCGCATCGTCGAGTATGTGGATACCAATTGTAGATTGCTATGGTTGTAGAGATGATAACTTCATAAAAACAAGACTTCTCTTGTTTTAACAAATAAATGCACTGAAGCGTACATAGATTTGTGTTATACCAAGTTATAAAGTAAACTTGATCCCTTACAAGGTTTTAAAGTAAACCTTGCCCGGGAAAATTAATTCCCGTTGTGAGCCAAATCTTTCATAAGAAATACTTGACTTTAATATGAAAACCGGGTTGCAGTCTGAAATAACTACAAGCCATAAGGGCATGTTTTATGAAATATTTACAACTTTTGTACGAACTCTATTTATGGCGCTGTGTCGATATCAATCAACATTTCTAAGGCCATAAATATTACCGTACCAAAAGACATGCCTCTGAAAAATAAAGTAAAAATATTTTTGGATTTTTATGAATTTTTCAATTTTTATGGTTTTTATATGGTTTTATATTTTTATATTTTGCTTTTGAGGATAAAAATATAAACCATATATACAAATGATCACCAAGGATACTGAGAATAGTTTACCACCACTATTCTTTCGCTTCATCTGCCACTTCCTTTAGAGTCTCAGGCGAGAAAGTTCTCATTCCCAGCTTGTCGGCCAAAAATTCCATTCGAGCGCGATCTAAAGCCTTCGTGAAAATATCCGCCAATTGATACTCAAATCGGACAAAGTAAAGCTCGATTACTCCATTTTCCACTTGCTCCTTGATGAAGTGGTAGCGAATGTCAATATGCTTTGACCGGGAGAATTGAACATTGTTGCAGCATAAGGCAATTGCACTTTTGTTGTCGCAGTACATCGGAATTTTGTTGAAACATAGACCATAGTCGGTTAATTGTGATCTCATCCAAAGAATTTGAGCACAGCAACCGGACATAGCTATGTATTTTGCTTCCGTATTGAAATTACAGCGCTTTTCTGCCTTTTCGATGCCCAACTGATTAGTCGATCTCCTAGTAGTTACAAAGTTCCACTCGTTCTACGCCTAGTATCTTGACAACCCGCGTGATCTACATCTGCATATGCCATCAGTGTAATCGAAGAGTCCTTAGAATACCAAAGTCCCCGATTAATGTGTCCTTTAAGATATCGAAAGATCCGTTTCACAGTGGCCAAGTGTAACTCAGTAGGTCGAGTTTGATACCGAGCACACATACATATAGCAAACTGTAGATCAGGTCGACTAGCTCTGATATACAGAAGAGTATCGATCATTCCATGGTAAAGTGTCGGATCAACGGAAACTCCATGTGGATCTGCATCAAGTTTAGTTCGTTCCACCATTGGAGTATCCACGGGGTCGCAAGATTCCATCTTATACTTCTTTAGCGATTCAAGGACATACTTTGATTGATTGATAAAGATGCCTCTGGGACTCTGAGATATCTGAAGACCTAAGAAGAATGATACCTTGCTCATCATTGACATCTTAAACTTGGAAGACATGAGTTTCCCAAATTCGTCGGATAAATTTTGGGTCGAGGCTGCAAATATAATATCATCAACATATATTTGTACCATAATCATATCTTTACCTCGTTTCTGAATGAGCAGCGTGGGATCCACCTTGCCTTTAGCGAAGCCTTACATAATGAGATTGTGACAATAGATCATACCATGCGCGAGGAGCTTGCTTCAACCCATAGAGAGCCTTCTTAAGCTTGTACACATGATTAGGATAATTAGGATTCACAAAACCATCCGGTTGTTGAACATAGACCTCTTCCTTGATTTCACCATTAAGAAATGCCGTCTTCACATCCATCTGATAGACGATCATATTCATGTGGGTTGCATAAGCGAGGAATAGTCTAATAGCTTCCAACTGGGCAACAGGTGCAAAGGATTCCATAAAGTCGATGCCCAATAATTGCTTGTATCCACGAGCTACTAGTCGAGCTTTGTTCTTCAATATTCTGCCTAACTCATCGAGTTTCACCTTGTAAACCCATTTCAAAGTGAGTAACTGCACTTGATCCGGGCATGGGACAAGTTCCCATACTTCAAGACGTATAAATTCTCTTAGGTTCAACTTTAGTGAGAAAAGCATCAAAATGACAAAACATTGCATTTTCTTGTAACTGACTTCGTGTGGATACCGGACGATTAGGGTCACCAATAATAGAATCTGTAGGATGATCCTTTGTCCACTTGTTGTCATGTTCACGAATCCGTGGACTGGAGTAAACTGTAGTAGGAGCTCCCTCTGAGGTGGACGACCCGGCTTGATTAGAGTTGAGAATAGGTACACCAAAGAATGGAAGTTCACGCATTTAAGCGAATTCCAAATCGTGATCATCGTCATCCTCTTCATCATCAATAGGCATGACATGGGTAGTTGATTCAGGTGTTGGTTGAGAATTACTAGTTGATGGTATATCCAATTGTAGGTACAGACGTATCAGATTGTGCTTCAGTTGCTAGAGCGACAACTTCGGTTACCGGAGCTATTACCTCAGGTTCTAGAGCAACAATACTTGGAGGAGTAAAGAATTCATCAAAGAACGGTTGAAACAACATATCCCATTCATTCCTAGTAGATGGTATAAATGATGATGAAGTAGGGTTATTTGAGACAAGACCAGAGCTAATGTTACTGGGTCCCATTTCATGAAGTGCGGGTTTAGAGCTGCTTTGCTCAGAAGCCATTGCTATCAGCTCATCAAAATCAATATTCATAGTTTCGAGGATCTTACGAGACTTACGATTGTAGATTCGGTATGCCTTCTTTGCGGGTGCGTAACCAATGAAAGTACCAATATCAGCCTTTGGTTGAAGTTTTCCCAAATTGTCACCATCATTATTTGGATAGCATAGAGAACCAAATACATGAAGATATGATAAATCTGGTACTTTTCCATGGAGAAACTCATAAGGTGTTTTACCATAGCGTTTACGAATTAGTGACCGGTTTTGGGTGTACACTGCTGTAGATACTGCTTCTGCCCATAAAAATGGACCCTTTGCGTAAATTAACATCGTTCGAGCAGCTTCCATAAGTGTGCGATTTCGCCTTTCAACGAAACCGTTTTGTTGTTGAGTGCGTGCAATGGATGTTTCATGAGATATGCCAACTTCTTCATAATAATCACGCAAGATTTGATTCACAAATTCGGTTCCATTATCTGTACGAATGCGTCGGACAGTAGTGTTGAGACGCACTTGAATCATCTTGAGAAATCCGATGATGAATTTAGGTGCCTCATTTTTTGTTGTAAGAAATTTCACCCATGTAAACCGAGAGTAATCATCGACAATTACGAGGATGTACTTTTTACCACTAAGACTTTCAACACGCATTGGTCCACAAAGATCCATATGCAACAGATAAAGTTTCTCTTGGTTGGTGTCTTCAGTCTTGGGTTTGTATGATTTCTTAGTGCTTTTCCCCATTGTACACGCGGAACACAAATGATCCTTGTGAAATGAAAGTTTAGGAAGACCACGAACAAGTTCGTTTTTCGCCAAATGATTAATAGCGTCAAATTTAAGATGAGATAACCGTCGATGCCATAACCATGACTTAGTCTTCGATGCTTTGGAGAGAAGACATATGGGAGAAGCAGCCATCATGTCTTGTAGAGACAAAGTATACAAATTATTCCCTCGAGTACCTTTCAATAAATCAACCCCTTCCAAATTACGAATGAAGCAGGTATGCTCTCGAAAAGCAACTTCTAGGTTTGCATCACAAAATTGTCCCACAGAAAATAAGTTGTGACCGAGACCTTCCATATAATACACTCTTGAAATTATAACATTCCCAATATGATATTCACCATAACCCATTATCTTTGCAATATGATCATTTCCAAATCGAACCGTACCAAGAAACTTGCTGACGAAATTTCTGAGCTGAGAGCGATCTCCGATCATATGCTTGGAGCAACCAGAGTCCAAATACCAGAGAACAATTTGGACCACCTGTTTTCAACAACGAAAGTAGACAATGCATTAGAAACTATTGGTTCTGGAGTGTTAGCAGATACAGATAAAATATTATCAGAATTGCTAACATGTTTATGACCCTTAGATTTCCTGCGTTTTCTAATGTGAGTTTTAGCACTAACAGGTTTTACTGTTCCAACTTTCTTAGGTTTTGGATTATTCGCGGGCACTACAGTGGGAGTAGACCTATTTAAAAGGCACTTGGTTCCTACGGTAGTGTTGGTGTGCCTAGTTAAAGGTCACGCTTGTGTTTTGGTAGCCTTGGTACTCCTAGTTAAATGGCACGCTTTCTTCGCTGTAGTGGGAGTGATCCTAGTTAAAGGGCACATATTTCCTACTATAGTGAAAGTTCTACCAGTGGGGCGCCACAACCAACCAACTTGGGTTAACACTTTCCCAGTCGGTTTTCATTCTAATCCATTTTTCCGGGCATTCATCTCATTCACATGGTCAATAAGGAAAGAATCATGACGACTAGAAAACATACATTCATTGCAATTCCAACATTTCAAATTAGAATTCACAGTAGGCTTAGAACGTTGCACAACCGCAGAGCCTTTAGGTTTAGCTACATGATTCTTTTTATTCAAAACAGAAATAACATTCCTAGAATGGGCTTCTACTTTTCTTCTTCTCTTGACTACTAGATGGGGGCAAGATCCTATCATTCTTCTTGTTTCTTTTAAGCTTAGATCTTTGAGCCTTAGTTGTGGTGATTACTCTTGTAGAAGGCAACACGGGAATATTAGAAGCTGGTTTTGATTTTGCCTTATCTTTAGTAACCAAAGTTTGAGATGGTTTAGTCCTAAGGCCCTTATTAAATGGTGTGACGGTTATAAGGGTCCTTTTTATTGCACTAGAGGACGATGCTGAGATAGTGGCTGCGTTCTTCACAACACTCTTACCTTTTAGAGTACGAAGTGTTTTCTTTAACTTAGCCAAGGCCAGATTTTTATCACAAATTTGTTCCCTCAAATCAGATTTTTCCACCAACTTTCGATTCAATTATTCAATCAATGATTGATTTTGTGTAGTGGTATTAGCACATGCGGGCTTTACTGAATCGAAGAGTCGTGTATCTTTCTGTTTTAAGTTATCAATTTTGGACAAAATCTTGGAAACTCGATTATCTAGATCAAGTTTAAAATTCTCAGCGGCCTCAAGTACGTTCACACAGATAAGCTCCTTAGATTTCTCTATGTCTATCGGCAAAGATTTAGCAACTTTGTCACTTGGCTGACGCTGTTTTGATTGTAAATTCAATCGAAAATTCTTTTCAAAGTTTGCATCATCGATATTAACACCTTCGAATGACGTTTCAAAGATTTCTTGAATAAATTGTTGCTTGCATTCAAGCGAAATACAATGTGTTTGAATCTCATCAAAACGTTTTGAAAGAGAAGAATATGAATCTTGAAGCTTTAAAAGTTCAGCGTCAGATTCGTGACAAATACTATCTACCACATTATCCATAGATTCAATATTATGCACAATAGAATCATTATCAACACTTTTATTCACACAGACGGAAACTATATCATGAGACATCACTTGCTTCAGAAGCTGATCATTTTGACGTGAAACCCGTTCTATTTCAAGTAAACTGTTTTCATAAGCATCATCCATTTCATTGAAAACACGTTTAACTTCTTCTATTTCCAAACACAAATCTTGATCAAGATTACTAAGACAAGCTTTAACATTCTTTACAAACGGAACAATTTCGTCTCGGAACGCAGCTCTAGTGTGCTCAAAGTTCCATTCACCTTCCGTTATGGCCGTGGTCGTCGTACGTTCCAAAATGACCTTGTCAAAATCGGCTAAGTGTTGGTGTACCACTTTTAAGTTAACGGACGCCTTACTTACCGGTGGAATTAACTTCATTAAATCCGTTTTGACAAGTGTAGGAGACGTACTAGGAGGGTTTTCATTTGACAAACTTTGGGGCACAAGAACTGTTAGTTCGGCTAATTCCTTTTGTAAGCGAATACGTGTCTTTTTAGAAAGTTGATCTTTATTATGCTTATCATAATCAATCGTATGGAATTTTGAAAACATTTTAGAATGAGTTTCTTCCATAAGTGACCGTGTCTCCTCAGAACTACGAACATAAGGCGCTTCTTTCGATTTGCCAATTATTGTCATATCATAAAGACCGGGAATATATTCCTGAGCTTGTTTTGCATAACCGGGATTAGGTGGTAAATTTTGAAGACGCTTAAGTTCGAGTTCTTTAAATGATTTAGTTAAAAGATGAACCTTTTCTGTGGAAGCGTATTGTTTTAAAAGTTGTTGTTCCTTGAATTTAAGAAGTTTGGTAGCATTAATTTCTGATTCAAACTTTTTAGACTCGAGAGTTTCGAAATCCATTTTAAGTTTCTGAAAATCATTGACAACCGACTCTTTTGCTTTTAATTCATTGGAAAGATTAGCTTTTAATGATTCTATTTCTTTCAAGTGTTCAATCTTTTCAAAACGAAATTGGTCAAATTCAGAACATGTTATTTTCTCTTCTTGAGGGACCATTTCAAAAGTTTTGACCTTTTCTTTATGCAACGCAAGCTCAGCATTTAGGGTGGAATTCATATCTACGGATTGTCTGAGAGCCATATGCATTTGATCAATAATATGTTTAGGCACCATGACCAAATCATGTTGAGCATAAGATTCCATACCCGTCGTAGCATTTGGTTGAGGTTCACTCAAATGTGTAGGATTAAGTACCACATCATTTGAGTTACTAGTTCCCGAATTCTGTTCGAGGTTGTCATTTTCATGCCCAACTTGATGTGGGTTATCATCATTACCAAGATTGGTTGTGGTGGGTACCTCACTGACGACATCAGAACCGTAGTAAGAGAGATTAGCAACGAGAGCAGCTTGGGCAGAGTAAATGTCATCATAATCCGAATCATATGCGTCAAGATCATCTGCTTGATAAGCTGCATTAGAAGTGGAAACGACTGCAATGCCTTCAATATCTGCTGCCCCTGGGTCTGCAAGAAATGCTAACTCCTCTGAATCCAAAATCTTTCCCTTAGACTGAGCATCAACCAAATACATTTTCTCACGAAACCACGCTTCATCCCTTCTCCTTTTCAGCTGAGTGCATTGCCTAGCCATATGACCTTGTCCTCGACAATTGTAGCAAGTCACAACCTTTTAAGGACCAATAGGGCTTCCATATCCATTAGCTTGAGAATTCACAGCTTGAGCATTCACAGTCCTTGTAGGAGGTCCATATGAATTTTGCCTTCCCTGAATAGGTTGCACTATTACTTCACCATCTTGAACAATAGCTTGTTGTCGAGGATTTGAAGAGGTGCGGAGCTGATTGTTTGTTGGTGGAAATCCTCTAGTTGCAACAAGTTTTGACAAGTAGGCAGTGAGATGGTTTAGAACATCAGCTGGCGTATCATTTGGAGTAAAGACCGGTGCTTGGATTGGTGGAAGTTCATTAGAGTAGAAAGCTTGTGCTGGTTGTGCATCTATTGGAAAATATCCTTGTTGAGGAGTATAACCCATTGGAGAAGTGTTGGCTTGTGATGGTGATGTCTGATATGGTGGTTGTTGTGGAAAATATTGTTGATGAACACTTTGTTGAAATGATTGTTGTGGCATCATTGGTGGTTGATAAGATGGTTGATGTGGTTGCTGATAGGTGTGTGGTGTTGGCTGCTGCAAGTATGATGGTGGTTGATAAGTATAAGCCATGTTTTGTTGAGAAGCATACATGGCAAGTGGATCATGAACTTGAGGTTTAGACAACCGAGCCTCGATCATATGGCATTCGTGTTATTGAAGAAAATCTTGAAGTTGATCCACATTGGTGTTATGCAAGTCCTTAGCCAATTTAACATCCGTCACGTACTTTTTCCATTCTGAAGGAAGAGTGTTCAAATACTTGGTGTTCAATTGAAATGTAGGAATTTCCATGCCATAGATAGTAGTCATTGAGAGTCTCCCCTGGCACATAGGCAAACTTATCAAAAGTATCATAAAGCTTACACTCTCGTTCTTGTTTAGTTAACGAGGTGCCTTGCATTAGAACACGAATTCTATCCCATAACTATTTGGCAACTTTATGTTTACTGACGAGTTTGTAGACATCTGGAGGAAGGGCTTGGAGAATGATGTTTGTAGCATACTTATCACATTTGTCTTGAATATTCATATCTCCAGTCAGTTCACCCGTTGTGCGAGAACGAGTAGTCGTACCTTCCATCACTGTACCATAATCTAATGGTCCATTGAGCACCGATTCCCAAATGAGATGTCCATTCTCTTTGTTCAACATGTAAAGTTCCATTCGGGAAGTCCAATCCTCGTACATAGATTTCTCCAACATTGGTGGACGATTATCCGTACCTGAGAGGATGGACTTATCTGTAAGAGATGTGTACTCCATTTCGATAAGTTAAGATTTACAAATATTGATCGAACAATGAGAGAAAGTAAATGTGTTTATTGTTATGAGTTGAAGTCGAGAAACAATGTTAAAATCCCCTAAAATATATTCTCGATAAACCAAAAATTCCAAGTCAAAATTACACATCGAAATTTTTTAAGGAATAATTTTGGATTGTCAGAATGTTGATCGGAATAAAGGATCGGAAAGCTGTCGGAATATCAGTCAGAAAGCCATCGGAATAAACCCTATCGGAATACCCTTGATTGGAATGTCCCTAATCGGAATACCCTTTTCGGAATGTCCCTAATCGGAATACCCTTGTCGGAATGTCCCTAATCGGAATACCCTTTGTCGGAATGTCCTAATCGGAATATCCTTGTCGGAATGTCCCTAATCGGAATACCCTTGTCGGAATGTCCTAATCGGAATACCCTTGTCGGAATGTCCCTAATCGGAATACCCTTGTCGGAATGTGCCAAATCGGAATACCCTTGTCGGAATGTGCCAAATCGGAATATGATCGGAAACCTTAAACCCTTTTCTGATGACACTGATCGGAATTGTGGATTTGCTTTTATCTAATCCGGTGGTCTAGGTGGGTGGTGGAAGGTGGAAGCCATTGTTGAGTTGAGAGAAAGAGAGGTTGTGTGTGAAATATAGAAAATGTATTAAAACAAGAAATGAAAACACAATCAACACCCCTCCTTGGAATCCTAGGAGGGGTATATATAGCCACACACCAAACACTTAACTATACATCGTACCTAGTCTAGTCTAAGCGTGTGTGACTATGATAACTAATAGGAATTCTTAAATGTCGTCACATAAAGTGAATTTCCAACAATCTTCCCCCATGGGACGACATGTAGAATTCCTTACAATATTTTTCCTAACAAGTACATAATGATTAAGAA
Organism: Glebionis coronaria; assembly: GCA_025667525.1. Lineage (NCBI taxonomy): Eukaryota > Viridiplantae > Streptophyta > Magnoliopsida > Asterales > Asteraceae > Glebionis > Glebionis coronaria. The sequence continues at coordinate 555,228 of JANFOE010000772.1, forward strand.
AAAGAGCTTTCATGAAGCGTCCAATGCTGATGATGTCTTCTGAGGCCTTTGACTTCAAGTCTTCACTTTAAAACGACTCATCTTTTAAAGTAACTTGTAGTAGAAATACTGTAACGGCACGAGCTAAGTAATCCATATACTTCTGGTTAAGGAGAAGCTTCTGAATTAACTTCCCTCTAATTCATGCCACATAAACTTGATGTAGAAGCTTTTAAATAGCTTCCCCCTAAACCAACAATCCCCGTAAGCAACTTCAAAGCTTTCAATAAATCTTAGAATGATTAAGCGCATAGCGGAATTTAACAAGCAAACCCCATCATATAACATGATAATGTTGCTAAGAGGGATTGAAAGTTTGGGGCACACTGTAAGACCCGTGAAAGTGACGTAAGATGCTAAGTTATTGTCTCAAGAGCTGTTCAGTATGAGCATCTCTCTTAAGTTGTGACTCACTTGTGGATGTGATATCCCGAGCCCAGCGTCATTTATTTAATCCTATTTTACGTATATTTTTGAAATTTTTAAGAATTTTTATCGTGGATTTATTTGACGGTATATGTTGAAACCAACGTTTACGGTCGTAATTTAACGCTTGACGATTTAAGAAGAACCGATAACGATTACGATACCGACGGATGCCCAAAACTTACATTTTATTGTCGATTGATCGATATTTGAGTTTTTCGAGATTTTATTTTTATTTCGTGATAAGTCGAGTTGGAACCATATGAATATTCGTTTTGTGTGCGTTAGAACCATTTAAATGTATTTTGAGGTAGCCGGGACGAAACCCGACTCCCGTAAATTTTTAAAACCGACTACTAGCTATAATCCCGCTCTTTAAAACTTGTTTTGCAACAAAGGCCAAAAGATAGCAAAAATTGCCACCTAGGTCCCTCCACCACTATATATAAACCAAAATTTAACACACACACTCATTTTTCACCTCCAAAAATTTTCTTCCTCCTCCCTCTCTCCCTAAAAGCTACGGCCAAACACCACCTCCCTCAAACCACCATCAAAACTTGATTTTTGACAAATCTAATCAAAGTCCCATGTTTATATCATCAAGTTAAGTAAATCCCACCAATAAAATCACACATGCAACAACATTTTATTTAGATCCAATTTTTGAATTATTTTGAAAAATACCATGATTTGATTTAATTAATTTAGTGGGATTGTGTTTAAATGTGTTTAGGAATCTCCATTTGAAAAATGGAAGCTTGGAAAAGATTTTTCCTTGGTGTTTTTGCTTCCAAAACCCACGGCCCAAGGGGTGTTCATGGTGTTCTTGGTGTTTTGATCTTAACTAATCTATTGTAAGGTTCCCTCTCTTGTTATTATTATTTAATTAATTATTTTGAGTGCTTGTTCATATTTTTAATTTTTGGGTTTTGAGTGAGATTGAACATACAAGTGATTTAGGGTATTGTTTAGGATAATTATTAGGTGTTATTAGAAGTATATGAATGATTGAAATGGGTCAAAAAGATGTTTTGATGTGATTTTGAAAAGGGTGTTTTAGGTTAGAAACTTTAAGGCCGTTTTTCATACAGTAGCTTTTGGTTAATTGTTGGGATGATAGGATATTGTTGTAGAGGTTCTTTTTAGCTTCGATTTGGTATAAGGTAGAGCTCCTAACTCAAAACGAGTCAAAAGTTATGATATTTTAAAGTTTGAGGCGTACCGGGTGATGAAAATCACAAGTTGGTTTTTGTCAAAATATAGGTCGAATGTCTAGGATTGTAACTAGAGTTCTAAAAATATTTGGAAGTTGTTAGTTGGTCCTAAACCTGTACAAAAGAGTATATTTTCAAGTTTAGGAGTTGGTGTTTCAAGTTGAGTTGACTAAATAAGTCAAAGTCGAGTTGCACTTGGAAGGTGCAAATCTGTCCAAAATTTTAAGGTATAGAGATGTGTTGAGCAGTGGGTCTTAGAAGTGAAAACTTTTTATGAAATTTGGTGAGGGGTTTCTACAGATTATAAGTGATTTTTACAAATTTTATCAGATTTTTAGGAGTGGTCTAAGTGGGGTAAAACAGCCCGTACATTCGGTATGTACCGGCAGAGTTGCAAATTGCGCAACAGTTCTAATAAAGTATAAAATTGGACGTGTTTAGTAAATATCACTTGTATGGATTTTTGGCGTGAGTTTATATGAACCTTGAGTGTTCTTAATTATGTACATACAGTACTTGAAGGTACTTGAGTGTGTTGATTCATTACGTGTTTATTCGTTAGGTGTTGTGTTTGACTTCCCCGGGGCATCCTCATCGTCGGTGATCGATTTTGTTTACGCCGTAGCTACTAATGCTACTACTACTACGCAAGGTGAGTCTATAGCCTTGCTCTTTACTTATTTCAAATGTTTTTACCCGCGAGGGTGATACATGCTATTTAAATGAAAAATGAACATAAGTCATGAATGATTGTTGGACCCGAATGTTGCCTCGAAATTGTGTTGAGTACCTAGTTGCAAAAGGCCCTAATTTCATGAACTATTAACTATTGTCTTACCCTTGTGTGGGTTGGAAATAGCCGCTTATACAATTTGTAGTACTACGGGGCTAACGACCCAATGCTAGCCGAGAAGCTGTACGTTGAGTAAGTTCTGCGGTAGATTATCTTGTATGAGAGATAAGGTATAATTGCAACTAATGCCTTAGTAGGGGCACCGGTTTCATCTGAATCACGCCGGTAATTATTACGCGGGTGATTGAGTTAACGGTTTAGTGTCATGAGCTTAAACACAATTGTCATATCCTTGATATTAAGATTGTATGGCCACAATGCTATTGAATGATCATGATTGGTTTTTAATACTTATGTTCAACTGATGATTTGATAAACCTATAGATTCGCTCAACCTTTGTGTTGACGATTTTAAGCATGTGTTTCAGGTAATCAAGGTTGATAGCAGTGGAGCATGCGAGGATGGAAGTTGTTGTGGCTTAGCGGTCTACTTTGTTTTTCCTCCCTTTTAGCACTTAAATACTTTATATTATGTCATGTGAACGAAAATTGTATTTTGGGTTGAGATTCAGTGGGGACCAAAACGCAAACTCTGTTTTATATTATTTTTGGGGTTTAGAAAACAGTAGACTTTGTTGTTTTAAACAATATTTAATTTATGTTTAAATTTCTACGTCTCTTTGAGTCGTTCGAAATAGCTTGTGTGTGATGATAACTGTATAGCACCCAAATGTTGTAGTTCTGCTGCGCATAGCATTTGGTGGGGGTGTTATAGATTGGTAATCAGAGCCATAAGTTATAGAGAACTAGGTCATTTTGATAAATCCTAAACTATAACTTTTGGTGTCGTAAGAAATTGTCCAAGCACACAACTATCCTGCATGGCTCCAGTAAGATTCCTTTAGCATTGCTTTATATTTTAGATTTATCCCTCAAACTGACATAAATTCCCTAGTATTTAGTAAGTAAATACTTTGATATATATTGAGATATATTGTTTTGTACGTTGAGTACTTATCATCGTAATTTGCAAATTCCTGTAAAGATTATCGTATATGTTGCATGTAATTGGCATAACGGGCTACATTGCATTACATGGCAACATCGCGTTGTAATCCTACGTGTATGTAGGAATGGTTGTATGTATAAGTATGTATATACTATGGTATTTAAAGGCATTGCACGTGAAGCAATGGTCCTTGAGTGATTATCGTAAGTGTTATAATGCGGTTTTGTTGAGAATTCGGCCTTACCGCTAATTATCAATCTTGATAATTAATTTATTGTTCGGATAACCGAGTGTGAACCTCGTTTGATACTCTAGATACGTAAGTAACGCTTCGTAACATATTATATATTGACCAGATTGATCTCGATTGTCGTTATCGCACCGTGATGTGTCATTTTGGACATTTTCTTTTGAAACGTAATTTACTTACGTATTACTTTATTTCCTTTATTCCTTATGGGTTTGATATATTGGTTGGTGTAACTATAATATAGACGAAGTATAATCAACGATGCGTACATCGTAGCGACGAATCACATGTATGTGTTATGAAACGTGGTTGAGGCGTGTAGCCATTTAATCGTTGTTTACTATTCTACTTGAATTTTAAAGATGTGTTTTAAAAATAGACTAGCGTTGTGATCAAGCGTGATAACTTGGAATTTGGTTGGTTTTTGTGTTAATCTTGTGGTGTACGATTTTGAGACTCATCCGAGGCCGATAACAACACTTAGTTGACATACGCATTCTCGCTTCGTTTATTTCATTTTTGTTCTTGTTGTCTTATTATTTTAAATTTGATAGTATATATGACGAGGGGGCATTTGTGTGAGTTAAGTAAGCACTAAACTTTGTTGATTAAATGGTTTAAACATAAAGTGTTTTACATATTTAATACTTGGCGGATGAAACTTTTGGATAAAAATAACTTATGATGTGTTTTGTAACCAATAAAATATGTGTAGAGTGTAAATGGACAAAGTGAAAATATTTTTTTTCCTTCAACCTTGGTTGGTAAATCTTAATAAGTAATTATTATTACTCGTAAAATCCTTGTTTTTATATGTTAAATTTTGATACTAAAAGATTGTGATGGACTTGTTAAGAATTTGTTTAATTTAATTTGAAAAAGGAGTTTATAATAAAATTTACGATATGACTGTCGAGTATATAACTTGGATTTAGTATGAAATAATTTTCGGGCCAATGTAGTAAACTTTTGACGTATCTTGTAATATAAAACATGAGTAGAAGATGTGGGCATGTGTTTTGGAACTAGAAACTTTGTAAAATTGGTTTTATTTTAAACATAAGGTTATGTTTACGTATGCATTGGTATAAACTAGAACTCGTCACTCGTTGTAGTGAATAAACTGGGATAAAATCGGAATATACACCTTAAGTAAGAAATTATAATGCTTGAAATAAATTTTTAAACATTGATGGAACGTCATTGGGAATCATTTGTTTATTAAATTGTCGTTAAAGAGAATCACTATGCATAATTCGGTGATGCTTGTTTAAAATCGTTTGAAAAATCTTTTGTTTTATTCCGCTGCGAGATGTGTTAGTTTTAAAATCACTTGATAATGGGCTAAGGATTAAAAATTAAACTTTCTATATTTTAGAAATATTTGAAATAAGCATTTCTGATTAATTATTACATTATTATATTATTATTATTTTTGAGATTCAAGTCTCGACTAAAATCAGTAAATTATCCGGGATGATACTACGTGAAACCTCTTTAGCATCTGGGTCGAATTACGCGAATACTATTTAATAAATCAGTTTTAAGGAAGACATGTGTATAATAAAAAGTCAAAGGTTGATTTTTTTTAAGAGTTAATTCGACTAGATTGAGTTATTCTGGATATTTGTATATACGTAATAAGATATGTCGTAATAACGTAAAACTTTGAGAATTCTTACTATAAACGTTTTTGGTACTTAAGATATGAAGATTAATGAGATTTTGACGCGAGTATGGAGATTTTCAAACCTAATGATTTGTCAATTATGATAACCGAGTCACCGCATCTACTAATGTTAATAATTTCGAGAGATTGAAATTTTTCCAGAAATGAAAACTTTGTATAGATTGAAACATGAAAGGTCTGAAATCTTTAATGGGGTAACACAAATTAAAAATGTGCAAATGTTCGGTTTTACAATATACAAGGTAACATTGATTTGAAAATGCAAATGGATTACCCAACACACGCCTACTTGTATTATTTTCTTAAGATGTATATATAATGTTTTGAGTCACGATGGTTCGATCGTCCGACACCTCTTCTTCGACTTTGCGAGTCTATATCTGAGCTTGAGTAGTCATGTAATTGTTTATTTTAATCTTGTCTATGGTATGAAACCGTCATTTATTTTTAAAATACTACTTCGCTATTACTTGAAAATATGGGTATGTCACCCGATGTATTTTTGTCCTGTTAATAGACGCCGTAATTTTTCTTCTTTCGGTTAATGGAACCTAAAATTATGTATTTACTTGAATGATGCTATAAATCTTCATTAAATTGGCTATTTATTTATATTGAACAAAAGCAAGAAGACGAAGCCGCTTTATCAAATTGTAGAGGTGAAAGAACTCGATCTTCCTGGTGAAATTGTTTCTATTTAACCAAGTGATTATTCTTCTCTCCCCGTATACCCTTGGTGGAATGTGTGTGCAACTCGAGACGATGGGAATTATGAGCGTTGTTTTATTTTTGACGCTTGTGTGATATTCAATTTTTACTCCATATATTCGTAGATCGCTGTTGTTATCCCGAGACTTTTGTCATATATTTGAAGCATTTTCGTTTCTGATGTAGTTAATTTTAGTTGGCAATTATATTGCTCGTTTACCTCGTTCGATCTCATTGATTTTTGACTTTATTACTTGTTGTGCTTGCAATGATCTTTAATCTTGGACCACCTTACCGTTATTTTGTGAATAGTCTATTTTGAAAATATGTATGAGTATGTTAAATGGTTCGTTCAACCAAATGTAAATGGTGTCGATTTATTTACTTAATTATTTATTCATTTTTTTTTCTTTTCTTAAATAGGCAAAGTAATGTATGTTTCCAAAGTAGACGAAAAAAAAATGTTTGATGTGTTTCTTAAAACGATGGTAACAATATTTTCCCATTTCAGATTCCATTTCAAAAGATTTAACTACTTTGAAGATTTTGTTGAAAACTTTCGTAGTCATATTTGGTATGTAATAATAATGTTTGTGTCGTCACTCGATCCTCAATTATGCGCAGCCTAGCTAACTATGCATAATTCGGGAAGAGTCTTGTTTTGTTAATTGTCGTTGCTTGACCCTTAAGTATGCATGATCTAGCTAATTATGCATAGTTTAGGAAGGGCACTATCGTGTCAAACAAATTGGTCATCTTGAAACTTGTAGTGTTTTGATAAACGTTTGGATGAGAACGTTTCTTTTTAAAATGGTGGATCATTTTTGCAAGTAGTCGTAATTTCTTTGATTCTTAAAGAAAATTTTTGAATTTTCTTGTGTTCTTTGAAATCTTTTCTTTTTGTTTTGGTGATTGACTTAGTAAGTCACTGTGACCGAGTAATTTTGGAAAATGCTTTTATGTGTCGTGTGTAACGTGTGAAGTTTATCGGAACCGCTAGGGTGTTGATGTTATACCAAAGGGGTTCATACCGACACTGAGAAGAAATTTAAACAAGAATAGAAGACTGCCAAAGTAGAGGAAATCAGAGTTCAAGGGACTCTGAGGGGAATGACGAAGACTTCTCCCACATCGAATGTATCGTACCTTATATATTTTCTTTTCTTGTTCTTTTGATATGTTTAAACGACACGCGATAAACTATTGAAATTTACCAACTGTGCATCAGTAATTGGAAGACAATTCCATTGTCGTTTTTGTTTATTTAAGTAAGGAATCCTCTTTGCTTGACTCAACCATCCTTGATTATCGATGGTTAAACGATAGATAGCCATAGTTGATGTTTTTATGGTGAACCCTTGTCTTTTATGTGTTTATGTTGTATGTGATCTAGTCGAGTGATCGTAAATTGTGAGAACTTGAGACTACATTGTCCAATGAAGTCCGATCATGGAGAACACGCGCCATGTAATGTATTTCTTTTATATCTAACTGTGAACGGTGATGCTTATTGAGATTTTGACCACGTTTGGGACGAAAGTAGGATGGTGTTCTTGTAATAACTTGTGGGTATGGATCCGTGTGTGAGCACCCTGCGATGACATATGTGTGTATTTTATTTCTTTTTGGATATGCATCCATAGCTAGCAAGCTCGTGAATCTTCGTGTATTGCAATTTTCTTTTGACTGGACTCATCCGAGAATTAAGTCAATATCCTTATTTTATCATGGTTTGGCTGATTAGCAAGCATGAGTTAACTTGATTGAACTTATTTTACTTGGCATGGTTTGGCTATTTCGCAAACATGTCGTGATACGGCTTTATGTGCTTCATAATGGCTTTTGTGTTTGATTGGATTGTGATGTTTTCGAGAGAGTTATGTACACGTCGAATGATTTCCGTATCGATGGATTCATTCTTGATGAAATAGGTTTGTATGTACCTAATATTGCGACAAGATGATTTTGTACGACTAGTAATAATTACTTCGACTTGTATATTTTGAACGTTTTCGATGGGGTTATGTGTGACCCGTGCAATTTTATTTTGTGAGTAGTTGTTTTTATGAGACGATGAACCAAGTGAAAGGGCGATTCGAAAGTTGAGATCGACATGTGTCCTTGATAAAATTCTTGTACAACAACATTTACCGTGTTAGTGTGGAAGCTGCACCAGTGGAAGCATCTTGTGGATGAAAATGTAGATCGCCAGTTGGATAGAATGAAGTAAGGAAAAGTCAGTTGAATGGACTTGAAATGATTCGAGAGGCTACGGAAGAGATGGTGTAGATTAAGAATCACTTGCTAACCGCGAGAAGCTGTGAGAAGAAACGTGTCGATAACCGTAGGAAGAAATTGGGAAACTGGAGTGGAGATTAAGGATCGAGATATTAAGAGATTGAAGCAAGGTATAATACTCATGGTGAAGGTGTGATGGAACCCAAAACGTGAACCGAAGTCCAAATTGGAACGTGAAGACCTCTTTAGGAAGAAGTACCCCATCTTTCTAGTAGTACGAAATGCGAGTATAAGAACCGGAGAGCGCGGGGACGTCGCTCCCTTTAAGGAGGGGAGGATGTAAGACCCGTGAAAGTGCCATAAGATGCTAAGTTATTGTCTCAAGAGCTGTTCAGTATGAGCATCTCTCTTAAGTTGTGACTCACTTGTGGATGTGATATCCCGAGCCCAACGTCATTTATTTAATCCTATTTTACGTATATTTTTGAAATTTTTAAGAATTTTTATCGTGGATTTATTTGACGGTATAAGTTGAAACCAATGTTTACGGTCGTAATTTAACGTTTGACGATTTAAGAAGAACCGATAACGATTACGATACCGACGGATGCCCAAAACTTACATTTTATTATCGATTGATCAATATTTGAGTTTTTCGAGATTTTATTTTTATTTCGTGATAAGTCGAGTTGGAACCATATGAATATTCGTTTTGTGTGCGTTAGAACCATTTAAATGTATTTTGAGGTAGCCGGGACGAAACCCGACTCCCGTAAATTTTTAAAACCGACTACTAGCCATAATCCCGCTCTTTAAAACTTGTTTTGCAACAAAGGCCAAAAGATAGCAAAAATTGCCACCTAGGTCCCTCCACCACTATATATAAACCAAAATTTAACACACACACTCATTTTTCACCTCCAAAAATTTTCTTCCTCCTCCCTCTCACCCTAAAAGCTACGGCCAAACACCACCTCCCTCAAACCACCATCAAAACTTGATTTTTGACAAATCTAATCAAAGTCCCATGTTTATATCATCAAGTTAAGTAAATCCCACCAATAAAATCACACATGCAACAACATTTTTTTTAGATCTAATTTTTGAATTATTTTGAAAAATACCATGATTTGATTTAATTAATTTAGTGGGATTGTGTTTAAATGTGTTTAGGAATCTCCATTTGAAAAATGGAAGCTTGGAAAAGATTTTTCCTTGGTGTTTTTGCTTCCAAAACCCACGGCCCAAGGGGTGTTCATGGTGTTCTTGGTGTTTTGATCTTAACTAATCTATTGTAAGGTTCCCTCTCTTGTTATTATTATTTAATTAATTATTTTGAGTGCTTGTTCTTATTTTTAATTTTTGGGTTTTGAGTGAGATTGAACATACAAGTGATTTAGGGTATTTGGATTTGTTTAGGATAATTATTAGTTGTTATTAGAAGTATATGAATGATTGAAATGGGTCAAAAAGATGTTTTGATGTGATTTTGAAAAGGGTGTTTTAGGTCAGAAACTTTAAGGCCATTTTTCATACAGTAGCTTTTGGTTAAGTGTTGGGATGATAGGATATTATTGTAGAGCTTCTTTTTAGCTTCGATTTGGTATAAGGTAGAGCTCCTAACTCAAAACGAGTCAAAAGTTATGATATTTTAAAGTTTGAGGCGTACCGGGTGATGAAAATCACAAGTTACGGGTTTTTGTCAAAATATAGGTCGAATGTCTAGGATTGTAACTAGAGTTCTAAAAATGTTTGGAAGTTGTTAGTTGGTCCTAAACCTGTACAAAAGAGTATATTTTCAAGTTTAGGAGTTGGTGTTTCAAGTTGAGTTGACTAAATAAGTCAAAGTCGAGTTGCACTTGGAAGGTGCAAATCTGTCCAAAATTTTAAGGTATAGAGATGTGTTGAGCAGTGGGTATTAGAAGTGAAAACTTTTTATGAAATTTGGTGAGGGGTTTCTACAGATTATAAGTGATTTTTACAAATTTTATCAGATTTTTAGGAGTGGTCTAAGTGGGGTAAAACAGCCCGTACATTCGGTATGTACCGGCAGAGTTGCAAATTGCGCAATAGTTCTAATAAAGTATAAAATTGGACGTGTTTAGTAAATATCACTTGTATGGATTTTTGGCGTGAGTTTATATGAACCTTGAGTGTTCTTAATTATGTACATACAGTACTTGAAGGTACTTGAGTGTGTTGATTCATTACGTGTTTATTCGTTAGGTGTTGTGTTTGACTTCCCCGGGGCATCCTCATCGTCGGTGATCGATTTTGTTTACGCCGTAGCTACTAATGCTACTACTACTACGCAAGGTGAGTCTATAGCCTCGCTCTTTACTTATTTCAAATGTTTTTACCCGCGAGGGGGATACATGCTATTTAAATGAAAAATGAACATAAGTCATGAATGATTGTTGGACCCGAATGTTGCCTCGAAATTGTGTTGAGTACCTAGTTGCAAAAGGCCCTAATTTCATGAACTATTAACTATTGTCTTGCCCTTGTGTGGGTTGGAAATAGCCGCTTATACAATTTGTAGTACTACGGGGCTAACGACCCAATGCTAGCCGAGAAGCTGTACGTTGAGTAAGTTCTGCGGTAGATTATCTTGTATGAGAGATAAGGTATAATTGCAACTAATGTCTTAGTAGGGGCACTGGTTTCATCTGAATCACGCCGGTAATTATTACGCGGGTGATTGAGTTAACGGTTTAGTGGCATGAGCTAAACACAATTGTCATATCCTTGATATAATAGATTGTATGGCCACAATGCTATTGAATGATCATGATTGGTTTTTAATACTTATGTTCAACTGATGATTTGATAAACCTATAGATTCGCTCAACCTTTGTGTTGACGATTTTAAGCATGTGTTTCAGGTAATCAAGGTTGATAGCAGTGGAGCATGCGAGGATGGAAGTTGTTGTGGCTTGGCGGTCTACTTTGTTTTTCCTCCCTTTTAGCACTTAAATACTTTATATTATGTCATGTGAACGAAAATTGTATTTTGGGTTGAGATTCAGTGGGGACCAAAACACAAACTCTGTTTTATATTATTTTTGGGGTTTGGAAAACAGTAGACTTTGTTGTTTTAAACAATCTTTAATTTATGTTTAAATTTCTACGTCTCTTTGAGTCGTTCGAAATAGCTTGTGTGTGATGATAACTGTATAGCACCCAAATGTTGTAGTTCTGCTGCGCATAGCATTTGGTGGGGGTGTTATACACACCAAGTAGATCAACAACTTCTCTTCTCACGCTTGAATAATTCTTCTGAATTTTTCTTCCCCCTGAGAGTTCAAGTTATGCATACTAGAAAGAATCAAGACATTTCTTCCCCCACATAGTTGAAGAAAGTAAACCAATCCTAATTATGAAGCTCAAATACTGAAGTGGACACTTTATCCCATTCATGAAGTTGACATCGTAACACCAGAGTCAATTAAGTCCCGGAAATGCACATATCTTCTTTCGGAGATGCACCAGAGTCAATTAAGTCCCGGGAATGCATATCTCTCCATATAGGATAATGATGATGAATAATTGCAACAACAAAACAATTAAACTTCGAATCAGTAGTGTACCGTTTAGAGATTGATAACGCCACGAGTTAAAACACTGATTTTCTCTACGGTTATGACAAATGTCTTCCCGGAATGTCTTCAAATCAAAAAGAAGGTATGAAGTTCATCATGTGTACTCGTTGTGCGTTCAATGTGTCTTCTTCTTCCCCCTTGATGGTTTCGAAACTCGGAACCATCAACAAATCGTACGCACATATACCTGAAATCTTGTGAGAATAATAAAAAAGATGAATTATATATTTTGTGAGAATCAGTTGTTGATCGAAAATCTCTACTCATAAACTCTCCACGGCCATCTTTACCAACCCCCTTGTAGGCAGTTTGAAGTGACCACTGATAGAATGAACCAGATACATCAAACGTGAAACTGAATAAGAATCCTTCGATCTTGTGACTTAAGCTTGCACTATTGTTGAATGAGGAACGGTGGAGAAATCTCTAAGTACCTAATGCATCACTGAAGAAGTTTATAAGCACAACACCTCTTGAAAGTATCCACGTCGACTAAGCGCGTGACGTTGAGTACAACAATGTAACCCCTTTAAGTTATAGTTATACGAGTCATCAACCAACCACCCCGAACCCGGAAACTAGATAAACAAGTCTTCATTCTAAGATTAAGCACGAACAAGTTATCTTTCAAAGATAAAATAAGTGCACGCCTTCGAAAAATCCGTCTTCAACTTCAAATAATTAAAACATCCGTAGCTACTAAAAATATAGCCATTTTTCTTCGGTCTCGTCAAAATAATTTTGTCACTTTGGCTCGTCTTTTTGTCTCGTCACTTTGTCTTGTTTAAACCCCGATAACATGACCGATAACTAATATTTACTAGAAAAATTAGTAAATATTACTAATAGTAAAATTACTAATCACGTTTAGCAAAATTAGTCACATTCTCATTTTAATGAACATTCAACACCATATTACCTATAACAAGGACATATACACGCGAATGCATCAAAAAAAAAGACTTGGTTAGCCCATGAAACCATACGACTTGGCCTTTAACTTCAAATTGACAAACCTGGTCCAACACATTTTAATACCCGGTCTATGAGACATCATATCCCATAATTTAGGATATAAAACATTCATTTAATCTAATATTTGAAAACCTAATCTCATTCTTATTTTACTCCGCCGCTCTCTTATCTCACACAACCTCAGTCACCAAACTCTAATAATCCATTGACAATAAACTAAACCCCCAAATCAATCTCATCTAATTCTATTATCCGATCCATATGTATCCCATCACTCTATTTGTTAGCAGAATCTAGCAAATCTTAGATCAAATCAATCTCAGCCCATAAACTTAGAGCCATTCGATTTACCTACTCATCATCTCTTTAACTAAATATGTATCACAGACCAATACCTTCTTATGTTCAAAACTATCAAAGCCCTTGAAGAACTTGGATGAGAGTCCACTTCAAGATCAGTTATATTGGTCTCGGGTAGGTAGAATGGTGTTGCTTTTTGATCTTTCTTCACATCGAAATAAAGAAAGATTATAACATGAAGATTGTTATAAATCTTCTTTCAATTCGACTAGCAACAAATAGGTTTACCATTTACAGATCTTGATGATCTCGGTATGCATGTTAGATTTTGTTTAATTAAACGAAATAAAGAGTTGATTGAGACACACTTGTTATCAATCTATCTTTAATTTCGAAAATCTATTACATATCGATGATGATATAGCCTAACTTACAAGATCTTGTTAAAGATCTTTAAAAGGTTGACCAATCTGAGATCACTTCAAATTATTTTAATGTCGAATATGATTAAGAAGATGATGGGATTAGGTGTCGATGGGAATTAGGATAGATTGGTGTTGTGGAGATAAAAGGTTGGAGTGTTATGTTGGTACTGGTCAAATATCATTTTGATAAAAACAGTCGCAATGTTCAAATTAAAAAAACAATCATCGCAATATTTTCATTAAGCCATCGTAACAAGATTGAGTCCATCGCAATATGTGCAGAATAGTGCATCGCAATGTTTAAAGTGATTTCCATCGCAATGTTTTTTCTACACCCCATCGGAATGCATCCGCCGGAATGCATCCAATGTGTTCCATCGGAATATCAATATTCCGATCTGAATGTAAATCTGAAATCTTATCCGTACTTTTTCCTGATATTCAGGAACATGTTTTCTGGGCACATTTCATCTTCATCTTCAAAAAATATTACATAACCCAGAAATGATATAAAACAGATAATATAACAGATGAAACCATTCACAAAATCATTAGCAGATTTAAGAAAAATATGGCAGATTTTGACTTGTGACCATTACATGATAACCAGTGACACAAAAATTGATAAAAAATTGTGACACAGATAGGTTAAAAGATTTGGACAGTGATATGGATAAGAGACAACTTGAAGACCATATGTGAAATGTGTGGATGGACTGTATAGATGCAGATAAAATAACGTGACCAGGTGATAGGTGTGTAAACACCCATCCTTTTTCCACTTAATTCTGGCTAAAACGAGACCAAAACACGTATTTAATATCATTTGTTTGGAATTATGCGTGGTTTTTGTGTTTATTGTGTTTTCAGAGCCAACCGGATGAATATTGAAGAAAACATGGGATTGCACGGGTTTTATGGAAGAAAAAGACTCAAGACGAAGTCTATTGTCCAAGAGATGCAAAAGATTTGAAGTCACTGGGCCTATTTGAAGATTTATCGAAGAAAAGGACCAAAGATGGAAGATTTACATAAGTCGAAGAAACTCAAGTCTATTAAACGAAGAAATTAAAAGACGAGTTGAATTTAATCGACGACAAATCCCGAATCAGAATCGAAAACGTCAACTTTTCTGAAAAGACGAGAAGACAAGAAAACGGGAGAAAGCCCACTCACCAACCAAAGAGAACACCTATATAAAGGATTCCCTTCACACTTTTCATTTAGTTTTTTCACTCCATCTTTTCTCTCTTTTCTGTTCGTAGTCATCACCAACACCATTAGGGTGTTTGGTGATTTTGATTTTTGTTTTTCCCAAATCTTGTAGTTTAATCTTTGTCTTTTAATTGTTTAAACCTTATTCTATCAATTTAATCCTTCTATTTCATCTTGTTCATCTTCATCTTTTTGATTCAAAGTTAAAGTTCTTATTTGGTTGATTTGATCTTTAAAAGTTATTGGGTTTTATGTTTTTATTGATGGGATTTTATGTTTATGGTTAGTAGATGATTAGTGATTAGATTTGTTTAAGTTTGGGTGAAAAACTTGGTTGATTTTGGCTTGAAATCGCGTTCCCCTGTTTTTCTGTCTCCTTCTGTTCTTGAGTTTCCCAGGTTCCGAACGAGCACAAATCTTCCGAGTGAAGCATCTTAGCCAAAATTTCCGAACGAAGTTCCGAACGAAACTTCCGAACGAAGTTCCAGACCAACTTCCGAATGAAGTTCCGAACGAAACTTCCGAACGAAGTTCCGAACGAAACTTCCGAACGAAGTTCCGAACGAAACTTCCGAACGAAGTTCCGAACGAAGTTCCGAACAAAACTTTCGAACGAAGTTCCGAGCTAAGTTCCGAGCTAAGTTCCGAACTAAGTTCCGAACCAAACTTCCGAGTGAAGTTCCGGACCAAAGTTTCGGACCAAGGACAACTTCCGAATCAAATCTTCCGGATCAACAAGTTCCGAATCAAGGAGTTCTGGATCAGCATCTTTTCATCCGGAAGAGTTCCGAATCAGTAAGAACTTCCGAATCAATTTTTTAAGCATATTGTATCAAAGTTAAGTGTCATTTACTGTTTCTTCATTTTATATTTATATTTTAATTCAAGTTTTATTAATTGTTATTAACTTAATTGCTTTTAATTTAAGTTTACATCTTAGTGCATTTAAACCTTTAGTAGATTAGAAAACCACTCTTTTTTTAGTAACCAAGAACAATCATTCCACATTTAGTTGCGATCAATTCGAGAAGATACCGAGATCTTAATCTGAACCATACACAAAGCGTGTATCAAATGGCGCCGTTGTCGGCTCTTCTCGTTAAGATCAACAGCTTTTTGTGAGAACTTGGATTTTGGGATCCGTTCCCCGTGAACGTTACTTTTTCATAAAAAATTCAAAAACACAAAAAAATATATAAAATTTTCAAAAATCCTAAAAATTAAAAAACATAAAAACCAAAAATATTTCTGCTTTGTTTTTGCCTTGTTAGTTCTTTTGCAGGTGCATGCGTACACGATCAACGTCTTATCAAGAGCCCGAGCCTCTCGAAGACTTAGACATGGCCGGTGTACAAAACAACAACAATAACCCACCTCAAAACAATAATAATAACAACAACAACCCACCTTTCAACAACAATAATAACAACAACAATGAGCCTCTACCGGATAATCACCCGATGATTGAACTTCTGCAAGCACATGTAGACGGCAACAATGATCCAATTGTCATACCCGCGATAGCAGCCAACAACTTTGAGCTCAAATCCGGATTTATCCAGATGGTCTCTGCTCAACCATTCTTGGGGCGTACCATTGATGATCCACATGACCACATCAAGAGATTCTTGCAACTCACCAATACGGTCAAATTCAATGGTGTTCCACAAGAGGTAATCCGTTTACAACTTTTTCCCTTTTCTTTAGAGGGACAAGCCCGGCATTGGCTTGCTAAGGAACCGCCACAGAGTATTCTTTCGTGGACGGATTTGGAGACCAAGTTTATCAACTACTTTTTCCCACCCTCTCGTACTACCGCTTTGCGGAATGAAATTATTAATTTTGAACAAAAGTACGATGACTCGTTTAGTGAATCTTGGGACCGTTTCAAAGATCTTTTGAGAAAATGCCCACAACATGGTTTTACCAAAGTGCACCAAATTAATACTTTTTATAATGGTTTAAACATGAATGACCAAGATTCACTAAACATTGCCTCGGGGGGTAATCTTTTGGCTAAGACTTCCAATGCTGCTTGGGATATCATTGAGAATAAGTCTCGTGTGCAAACCAAGAGTGTTTGGACCAATGTCGCTAGTGCTAGTACTAGTGACAGCGATAAGCGACTTGACAAAATCATTGCGCTTCTTGAATCGCTTGCTACCCAGACCGCCAGCAACACCAACAGCATCAACGCTAAAAATGCTAAAGACGCTCAAGTCAATGCTGTCAGCCAACCATGTGAGATATGCGGGGGTCCTCACTCTTACACCACTTATACTGCCACCCAAGACTACCCTTCTGAAAATGTGAATGCAGCTTATGGCACCTATCCTCAACGCGCTTATCAAGCTCGTCCTCAAGGTGACCGCAACCTGCTTAGCTACCGTTCGAACAACTATCTCTCACCACCCGGTTTTACTCCTAACAACCCAAACCAACAAAAAAACCTCAACCGCCCTCCTCAACAACAACAACAACCTCGTACACAATACATACCACCTCACAAACAACCATATCCACCTCAAAGAAACAACCAAGTTTACCAGCAACCTGCTTATCAACCACCCGCATACAATGCTCCTCCCAACCAACCCACCGCTTTACACCAAGAAGTGGAAACCTACATGAGGACTAACGATGTGATCGTGGGAAATCTTCAGTGGGAAGTGCTCAACTTGAAAGCAGACCTGGTGAAACAAGGGAACGATCTGAGAGCTGATATGAGAAACACTTTGGATAGTCAAACGAATGACTTAAAGAACATGATGGCTAGTTTCTTCCAAGGTAATCAACCCTCTTCTTCGGGTACTCTTCTGAGTAAAACCGTTGCAAATCCAGGAGGGGAGATGAAAACAATCACCACTCGCAGTGGCAAAGGTACCAAGGAACCCGAGCTTTCTATACCTCCACCGGTGATTGTGACAACGGAAAACGAGTCACCTGCTCCTATTCCTCATCCTTCTACTTCCCCAAATTCTCCACCTCCTTCACCTTCTACCCCCATTTCCCCACCACCCGTGGTTGTGAGTGATCCTATTCCCCTAAAGCCTTCTTCTTCATCCAATATACCTTATCCTTCAAGGTTGAGGAAAGAGAAGCAAAAGAGCAAGGATGATATTCAAGTTTCAAAATTTCTCAAAATGTTTAAACAATTGAATTTTAACATCTCCTTTGCCGAGGCTCTCGCTCACATGCCCAAATACGCTAAGATGTTTAAAGATCTTCTAAGTGATAAGGAAAAGCTTCTTGACATTGCTCAGACCTAACTTAATGAGAACTGCTCCGCAGTGCTTTTAAGAAAATTGCCCACCAAACTTGGTGATCCGGGTCGCTTTTTGATTCCTTGCAACTTCCCGGGAGTAGAGAATTGCATGGCCCTAGCCGATCTAGGTGCCAGTATTAATTTAATGCCTCTTAGCGTTTGGAAGCAATTATCTCTCCCTGAGCTAGTCCCCACCAAAATGACTTTGGAGTTAGCTAACCGTACGGTTGCTTATCCAGTGGGGATAGCCGAAGACGTCTTTGTAGGAGTCGACAAATTCACTTTTCCTGCCGATATCGTCGTCGTCGACTATGACATGGACCCTCGTGTGCCATTAATTGTTGGTCGTCCATTCTTGAGGACCGGTCGCACTCTCATCGATGTTGAAGCGGGTGAGCTTATCATGAGAGTGGGTGACGATAAAATTGTCTTCAACATGGGAAAGCTTTCTAAACAACCTTATTCTAACGAGAGTGTTAATTGTATTGACGTTCTTGATGAGGCTTGTGAAGAACACTTCAAAGATGCTTGTAAAAATACTCTTTCTTCTCTACCCAATTTTGAGACCGTTGCCTCAATTGCTCCAGCATTGACTCCTTTTGGAGAAAGTGACTTGGATGATTTCGAAGCTAGCTTGGGTCCTCTCGATATTAAGTATGATAATTCGTCTACCGATTGGGATGAAGACATTCGTACTATTGAGAGACTTCTCAATGAAGACCCGGTTGCTCCTCCTTCTCCTACAGAGGTGACTAATGATGATCCATCGTTAGTTTCACCATCTATTAAGGATCCTCCTACTCTTGAGCTTAAGGACCTACCGCCTCATCTTGAGTACGTTTTCCTTGAAGACAACGAGAAGTTACCGGTCATCATCGCGAAGGACCTGAAAGAAGAAGAAAAAGCCCGACTTATCGCCGTGTTGAAGAAGCATAAAAGAGCTATCGCTTGGAAAATCTCCGACATTCGGTGAATTGATCCTCACTTTTGCACACACAAAATTCTCATGGAGGACGACTTTAAGCCCACAATTCAAAGCCAACGAAGGGTGAATACAAAAATCCATGAAGTCATCAAAACAGAGGTTATCAAACTTCTTGATGCGGGTATGATTTACCCTATTTCGGATTCACCATGGGTTAGTCCAGTCCATTGTGTGCCTAAGAAAGGCGGCATCACCGTTGTGCCCAATGCAAACAACGAGTTGATTCCTACCCGTCTCTTTACTGGGTGGAGAGTTTGTATAGACTACCGCAAACTCAATGATGCCACGAGAAAGGATCATTTCCCTCTACCTTTTATGGACCAAATGCTTGAACGTTTAGCGGGTAATGAATATTACTGTTTTCTTGATGGTTTCTCGGGTTATTTCCAAATACCCATTGATCCCCAAGATCAAGAGAAGACAACATTCACTTGTCCCTATGGCACATTTGCTTACAACAGAATGCCTTTTGGCTTATGCAATGCCCCCGGGACTTTCCAAAGGTGCATGTTAGCTATCTTCCATGACATGGTTGAACAAACCATGGAAGTCTTCATGGATGATTTCTCGGTCTTCGGGGATTCCTTCTCTTCTTGCCTTGCCAATTTGGAACGTATGCTTAAGCGGTGCGAAGACACTCGCCTTGTTCTGAATTGGGAAAAATACCATTTTATGGTAAAAGAAGGCATTGTGCTGGGACACAAAATCTCTAAAGCCGGTCTTGAAGTCGACCGTGCTAAAGTAGATGTCATAGCCAAATTACCTCCACCTTCAACCGTGAAGGGTGTGAGAAGCTTTCTGGGTCATGCGGGCTTCTATCGTCGATTCATTCAGGATTTTTCTAAACTCGCTCGCCCGATGACCCACCTCTTGGAAAAAGATACTCCTTTTATCTTTTCTAAAGAATGTATCGAAGCCTTCAATATTCTTAAGGATAAGCTAACTAAGGCACCGGTCTTGGTTACCCCTAATTGGGAGCTACCATTTGAATTGATGTGCGATGCTAGCGACTTTGCTATTGGTGCGGTTTTGGGACAAAGGATCAACAAACATTTCCAACCAATCCACTATGCTAGCAAAACAATGACGGGGGCTCAATTGCATTATACGACAACCGAAAAAGAGCTTTTAGCTATTGTCTATGCTTTTGAAAAATTCTGCCCCTATCTTGTTTTATCCACCACAATCGTATACACGGACCATTCCGCGTTGAAGTATTTGATGACTAAACACGACTCTAAGCCAAGACTTCTTCGCTGGGTTTTACTCCTTCAAGAATTCAACATTGAAATTTGTGACAAGAAGGGTGCTGAAAACCTAGCCGCGGATCATCTGAGCAGTCTTGAGGATCCATATCAAGGGGATCATCCGAACAAAGAGATCAATGACTCTTTCCCCCTTGAAACCTTAATGTCTATAAATCTCAATCTTGATGGCACCCCGTGGTTTGCCGATATTGCAAACTACTTAGCGGGTGGTGTTCTCATCCAAGGGTTAACATCCCAACAAAAGAAGAAGTTCTTGAACGATGTTAAGACTTACTTTTGGGATGACCCTTTTCTATTCAAACAATGTGCCGATCTGATTATTCGCCGATGTGTTGATGGACCGGCAGCTTTTGACATTCTCCAGGCTTGCCACAAAGGACCCACCGGTGGTCACTTTGGTCCCAACTACACCGCCAAAAAAGTGTTTGATTCGGGATTCTATTGGCCCACCATTTACCGTGATGCTCACGAGATGGTTAAACATTGTGATGCTTGCCAAAAACAAGGCAAGATCACACATAAAGATGAGATGCCTCAAAATTTCATACAAGAATGTGAAATCTTTGATGTATGGGGCATCGACTTTATGGGGCCATTCCCTTCTTCTAAAGGCAACAAATACATCCTTGTCGCTGTTGACTACGTTTCCAAATGGGTTGAAGCCAAGGCTTTACCCACTAACGACGCGAGGGTGGTTTGTAATTTCTTGAAACAACTGTTTGCTCGATTCGGTGTTCCTCGTGCTATTATCAGTGACCGCGGGACTCATTTTTGCAACGATCAATTTGCAAGAGTCATGGCTAAGTTTGGTGTCAATCACCGTCTTTCCACCGCTTATCATCCTCAAACCAACGGTCAAGCCGAGATATCCAACCGTGGATTGAAGAGAATTTTGGAGCGTACTGTGGGAGAGCATCGCGCCGCATGGGCTGATAAGTTAGATGATGCTCTGTGGGCTTTCCGTACTGCTTACAAGACCCCGATCGGCTGTACGCCTTATCGTCTTGTGTACAGGAAAGCTTGCCACCTCCCTATCGAGCTGGAACATAAGGCATACTGGGCCTTGAAGTGGGCTAACTTCGACATCAACAAAGCCGGTGATTTTCGCAAGATTCAACTCAACGAGCTACAAGAATTGAGGAATCAAGCTTACGAGAACTCATTGATCTACAAGGAGAAGACCAAGATTATCCACGATGCTAAAATCAAGAACCGAGATTTCCACGTTGGTGATCAAGTCTTACTCTTTAACTCTCGGTTGAAGATCTTCTCAGGCAAGTTGAAGAGCCGCTGGTCTGGTCCATTCACCATCGCCAATGTCTTTCCCTATGGCACCATTGAGCTTTCTCAGCCAAATGGGCCCAACTTCAAGGTGAATGGCCAGCGGTTGAAATTGTACTTTGGTGAGGACATATCTCAAGAGATGATTCCATCCCTCACCACGTTCCCCATGAACTAATTTTGGGTCGAGTCAGGCTCGTGACTCGGTTATCAAAAACAAGCGCTCCTCGGGAGGCAGCCCGAGTATCTATCCTTTTCCGTTTAACCTAAGTGTATGGGGACCTCTATAGGTTGCTTGTGTTTGTGTGGTGATGTGATTACAGGGATGAATGCACTTTTGGAACCTTTGAAGAACCGTGCTCCCGTGTTATCCGAAATCCAGTTCTATCTCTCAACTATCGTGATTCAATTTTCTTCATACTCACAATTGAAATTGATCACTTTAGTCGTCTCTTCCTTAACTTGATTTAACCAACGTGCACAATGTCATAAGTGTAGGGGAGACTTTTCCCACATGCTTAAACATTGAGGACAATGTTTATCTTAAGTGTGGGACTTCTATCGAAGTTTTAAGTGGACTTTTCCATGAAAATGCCTTCATTTAACCGGAAAATCATCTTTTTCGACATTTTTCAAATTTTTTTTTATTAACTTTGGCCATTTAGTCGTAATTTTTAAATTTTTATCGTTGCTTTCATATGTATATATCCCGCAATAAAGTCAAAAATATTAATAAAGTGGTGTAGCTAGTTTAGAAATCTTTGACATATTAGGCCCGTTGCGATTATTTTGACTCAACCTGAATGGACTTGTCCAAGTATATTCTAGCTAGTATCCTTAACCATGTAGACCTTAATTGGTTTATTAGGCTAAGTATCCACGAGTCTCATTACTTGAGATTTTAAATTATGGAGGACGAGAAATGATAGAGTCAATTATAAGTCGGTATTCTTGCACAAGCTCACTTGGTGTAATTATTTGCCTATTCTCCCATCACTTGCTAATAATTTATCTGCAATAAGTAAGGTCGTACGATTTGAAAAGTTACTTAGTTTCTAGCCCAAGATCGTTTAAAAGTTGATCGGTAATGATAAGAGTTCATAGCCAAGGCATAACTTATGAAGCGGGGCGCGAAGATTGGCGAGTCCGAAAAGGCCCTAACAAGGCATGAGGATTCAATATTATTGCTAAAGATCCAAGGTGATGTGAAAAGCATTATTCCCAAAATCAATATGAAGGATCAAGACTCACGACGAAAAGCAATCAACTCCCATAAAGATCATGGAGAAGTCTATCCGAAAAGACCCTAACAAGGTATGAGGATAAATAGATCCAAGTCCGAAAAGGAGGCGGATCGTTGTATCTCAAAATCCCAATTAGAGATTGAAGATATAATCATGAAGTCGTGGTCAACAAAGTTGGAGTACCCCTCAAAAGTCTCCAAGTGAAGAAACTCTATTACGAAGAGAAGACCATTATCTCAAGAACGTCTCTCAAGATATGAAGTATGAAGTACATGCCAAATATCGGCCCGAGAAAGGTCTCAAATCGTGAACCAAGTTATGCCAAGATATGAACTTTTTGATATCCCGAGAAGCAGTTTTAAGAGATTTTGTCCTTTAGCTAACTATTGATCAAATCGTCCTACTTTGCTTTCAGCCTAAATAAACTATCGAAATAAGTCCAAAAATGCATCCTCATGATCATTCTAAGACAAAAATAAAATATAAGAGATACACCTAGGAATAAGGGAGTTTAAGCATAAATAAGCCATGTGTGTAAGTGTTTGATTTACTAACTTATAATAACAATGATCTCGTTTTTAAGCTTAGTTTGGGGAACGTGAAACTTGAGGCTGATAAATCTTCGCAGCACCAAAGCCCTAATGTAAGTCCTTGATCTCTTTGCAAGTTATTTCCATGTAGCTATTTTCAAGTGAAAATGGTTTTCTATCCTTTTGTTTACTTTAAAGTTTTAATCTCTCTTAGTACTTTAATTTTAGTTTAGTAGTACTTTAATAAGGCCAAGGTTGATTGATTATAAGAAAAGTGTAAAATTGCTTTATCACTAAGCATTGCATGAGTGCATGGCAATGGTTAAGTATAGGGGATTTGATAGGTGTGTAAACACCCATCCTTTTTCCACTTAATTCTGGCTAAAACGAGACCAAAACACGTATTTAATATCATTTGTTTGGAATTATGCGTGGTTTTTGTGTTTATTGTGTTTTTAGAGCCAACCGGATGAATATTGAAGAAAACATGGGATTGCACGGGTTTTATGGAAGAAAAAGACTCAAGACGAAGTCTATTGTCCAAGAGATGCAAAAGATTTGAAGTCACTGGGCCTATTTGAAGATTTATCGAAGAAAAGGACCAAAGATGGAAGATTTACATAAGTCGAAGAAACTCAAGTCTATTAAACGAAGAAATTAAAAGACGAGTTGAATTTAATCGACGACAAATCCCGAATCAGAATCGAAAACGTCAACTTTTCTGAAAAGACGAGAAGACAAGAAAACGGGAGAAAGCCCACTCACCAACCAAAGAGAACACCTATATAAAGGATTCCCTTCACACTTTTCATTTAGTTTTTTCACTCCATCTTTTCTCTCTTTTCTGTTCGTAGTCATCACCAACACCATTAGGGTGTTTGGTGATTTTGATTTTTGTTTTTCCCAAATCTTGTAGTTTAATCTTTGTCTTTTAATTGTTTAAACCTTATTCTATCAATTTAATCCTTCTATTTCATCTTGTTCATCTTCATCTTTTTGATTCAAAGTTAAAGTTCTTATTTGGTTGATTTGATCTTTAAAAGTTATTGGGTTTTATGTTTTTATTGATGGGATTTGATGTTTATGGTTAGTAGATGATTAGTGATTAGATTTGTTTAAGTTTTGGTGAAAAACTTGGTTGATTTTGGCTTGAAATCGCGTTCCCCTGTTTTTCTGTCTCCTTCTGTTCTTGAGTTTCCCAGGTTCCGAACGAGCACAAATCTTCCGAGTGAAGCATCTTAGCCAAAAGTTCCGAACGAAACTTCCGAACGAAGTTCCGGACCAACTTCCGAACGAAGTTCCGAACGAAACTTCCGAACGAAACTTCCGAACGAAGTTCCGAACGAAACTTCCGAACGAAGTTCCGAGCTAAGTTCCGAGCTAAGTTCCGAACTAAGTTCCGAACCAAAATTCCGAGTGAAGTTCCGGACCAAAGTTCCGGACCAAGGACAACTTCCGAATCAAATCTTCCGGATCAACAAGTTCCGAATCAAGGAGTTATGGATCAACATCTTTTCATCCGGAAGAGTTCCGAATTAGTAAGAACTTCCGAATCAATTTTCTTTTTAAGCATATTGTATCAAAGTTAAGTGTCATTTACTGTTTCTTCATTTTATATTTATATTTTAATTCAAGTTTTATTAATTGTTATTAACTTAATTGCTTTTAATTTAAGTTTACATCTTAGTGCATTTAAACCTTTAGTAGATTAGAAAACCACTCTTTTTTTAGTAACCAAGAACAATCATTCCACATTGAGCTGCGATCAATTCGAGAAGATACCAAGATCTTAATCTGAACCATACACAAAGCGTGTATCACCAGGAACATGTGAAAGTATAAAAAGATTGTGAATATTGATAGAAAACATAAACCGTGACAAAAAAATTTGATCGGAACCAAAGAAAAAATTTTAGACCACCAAATCGAAAACAATAAACATGATCCAAGGATTGAACCGAGGCTCTGATGCCAATTGTGGATTTGCTTTTATCTAATTCGGTGGTCTAGGTGGGTGGTGGAAGGTGGAAGCCATTGTTGAGTTAAGAGAAAGAGAGGTTGTGTGTGAAATATAGAAAATGTATTATAACAAGAAATGAAAACACAATCAACACCCCTCCTTGGAAGCCTAGGAGGGGTATATATAGCCACACACCAAACACTTAACTATACATTATACCTAGTCTAGTCTAAGCGTGTGTGAATATGATAACTAATGGGAATTCTTAAATGTCGTCGCATAAAGTGAATTTCTAACAGGAATAACTATTAAACCCTTTTCCGATGACACTGATTTTAAGCCAAAAAAATGATCAAAACACCCAAAAACTCAACCAATTCGAGATTTTAAGCCAAAAAATGATCAAAACACCCAAAAATTTTGTGTTTTTAGCCAAAGTAAATATACCAAATCTCTACCACAACTATGTGGAAGATTTGTATCAAGAAAAAACCATAAAAAAACACAAAAAAAAAATTGGTTCGTGTAAAATGGATCAAAATAGGCGTATGAATAAAGAACACAAACACATAAACAATACAATCATCCCATGGCTCTTGATACCATTTGTAGGATATATAAATCTTGCTTATGTTTTAGAGAGAGAAAGATAGATGATTTCACACTTCTAAAGAGAGAAAGTTTAAGAACTATGTGTAAATAAATGAAATCACCACCCTCTCCATTAAAGGAGAGGGTTTATATACGAAGCCCATAAGATGGGCTTGGGCTTGCATTTGGGCCGTCCATACATAACATGGACTAGGCCTTTCCTTGTTTATTTAATGTAAGATATCTAGACTACGAGCTACAACTTAATATATTGTCGGAGTGACCGAATCTTCCTAAATACGTAAAAACGTATTTCCAACATATATATATATATATATATATATATATATATATATATATATATATATATATATATATATATATATATATATATATATATATATATATATATATATATATATATATATATATATATATATATATATATATATATATATATATATATATATATATATATATATATATATATATATATATATATATATATAGGTATAATTATGATTTGAAACCACACTTTTTAATCCAGTCATATCCCAGTCATATCTTTAAGCCAATAGTATTTCAAAATTTCCTAGAAAATCTCCCAATTCCACAAAATTCAGATTTTAAATGGCAGTATTCTGAAAATCGCGTTTTGAAAACGCAGTCTTGAAAACTACGTTTTGAAAATCACGTTTTGAAGGTCTGGGCCGAGCCGGGTCTGGTCCGCTCCGTTTCAAGTCTGGGTTAAATAATTTCAGCATTTAATTTTCGTATTTTTTTATCATTTTTTTGGGATTAATTATTTAATTTTGGATTTTTAATAAATATTTAATTAACTTCGAAGTTTTTTAAAAATAAAATACTCATAGCAAGGTTTGAACACTGGTCCGGGCATCTGGATGCAAGATTCACACATAAACAGATTTACCAATTAGACTAACAACTATTTGTGTTTTCTTATGAAAAACATTATTAATATCTTCTAAAGAAACATATAATTTTAAGATAGATATAAAGATTTTTAGAAAATATTTAAGATAATGATTAACAATAAAATCTTCTAAAATATTGATCCCTAAGTATATGGGATATTCATTCAAATCTATTCATGTTTAAAACACACTGAAGATACGTATATTAACTTTCAACAAAACCATCTAACTAAAAACCCTAATTCTGGTACGTTTCAATTACTAGTGTGTATTTTTTTTGTTTTGCAGGTTAATGAAACACTAAAAAACGGTACCTCATTTTCGACCCTGATATTAAACTCTAATGAAACTGTGTTTTTTTGTTTTGTTTTGCAGGTTAAATTTTATTACTACAACAATAGTTGCATTCTGTCTTTAATTTGTGATGACATGCGTTTATTGTTTTCATGTTAAATTAACCTTGAGGTAAGTTATTACATTGTCTATATTTACCAGTAAACTATATGCTTCTTTGATTACTAATCTTATTAGACAATGATAAAGTTTTATGGTACATCTTTTTTATTAAACTACAGATATATGTATGTTAAGAAATTTTTCCACCGATTCAATGAAACGAGATACAAGTGGATGAAAACAAGAATCAGGTATGACCAAATAGGCTTTGATATTCTTAAGTAGGCTTCTTAAATTTCTTCTACCATTTTGATTTTAAAGTCTCGACAACGAGAAAGG
The DNA here is from genome assembly GCA_025667525.1 of Glebionis coronaria. Taxonomy (NCBI): domain Eukaryota; kingdom Viridiplantae; phylum Streptophyta; class Magnoliopsida; order Asterales; family Asteraceae; genus Glebionis; species Glebionis coronaria. Next base: position 582,909 of record JANFOE010000772.1, read on the forward strand.
TGAGCGATTATAGAATTATTTCTCAAAATCATGGGACAATAGTCTGTTTGTTGGTTTTCATGGCCGTTCTGCGTTGTATAGAGATATTATAGGTTGTTGTCTCAAGCTGGTGGTGGATAAAGTGTTTTATTTTATAGAACCAAACCTATAAAATGGTGCAGGCTTAGAAGGGTGATGTTGCTCATTTGCATCAGGATCTGTTGGAGAATCAGATAAATGAACCTCGGCAAAACCATGAACCATCTTCCTTCTCTTTTCATCTTCTGTCTTTTCTAATTTCTCTTTAGTTTGTTGCGTGACTTCTGTTGCTTCTTTTGCAACCTTTTTCACACAAATCATAATATTAAAGCTCAGCGTGGGAATACAAATAGGTGTTAGCAGATCAGTAGAGTGGTTTCGTTATGTAGGGTACATATTACACCGAGCAGGTAAACAACTTTTCATCAATTGTAGATCTGTAAGCCTCATGTAGCTATATAAGAGGCGTTTGGCTATTTGACATTTGATATTACTTTTAGTTCTTGGACCTTTGCGAAGAGGCACCTTTAGCCACTTTCTGAGCTTCATCTCAGAAAGTAGAAGCGCTAGACTTTGTGACCTTCATCTCACTTTTTTCCCTGCTAATTTCTAATTTCTAGAACAGGATGACTTAAATCAGGCGACACTCAAGTTTGAATAGAGAAAGGAGAGGTCATCACTGGTACTCTTTGTAAAAAGACACTCGGTGCACATATATTTAAAAGCTGTAGTTAACTTTTCATATATTTAACGTATTTTTGCAAGAAGGATTTGTTGACAGCATACAGTGCTTCGTATCATCCCTGTACGAGTGTTATGAAGATGTGGCCATCGGTAGTGTGATTATCTGTGTTTGGCTTTCCATTTTCCATTAAGCTGATACACCCGTCAAGTAAGCTTTGATTTTATTTGAGTCATAAAGTTAGGTAGTTTGAAATACTAAGCTGGTACTATCAAATACTTGCAGGAACCTCTTACATCAGTATTTGTTGAGATAAAAGAGGGAGCTGATTCATTTGTACATTGGATTTACAGTAACGGATTTCCTGCAACAAGAATTCTTAATGATAGACCACAACCTGTAAGACACATAGGATTTTGCCAGCAATTCGAAGCACGGCTACATGGTAAACGTTCAGACTGGAATGATAAGAAATGCTTTTTTTACCTTTCTTGAAAATGAATTACTTAAACAATTGCAGGTTCTGTATTGCATAATTTGAGTCTATTCATGTCTGATTACTTACTAACCATCATCAAATGTGAAATAACATATAGCACAGCTCACGACGCACAACTAAATGTATTGATTACTTTAATTATATTACACACTGTGGTTTAAATCAGAAGTATACGAGTAATAAAGAGGAAGTGTAACGAGTGTTATACAGACTACAACAAAACTGATTATTAATTAAGCATGGTGAACTATCTGACGCATCGACTAAATAAGTCTGTTACAGATCATAGGTGAACAGAAATTAGTTATATGGTCATTGGCGCATATTATGGTGTGTGCATATACAATTCAGAAGCTAATGCAATAGCTGATTGGGATAGGAGAATTTTGCAGAACCAGGACGTTATAAAGACCCGAGACAAAAGTTAGTGACATATGTACCAATAATTTTAATTATAGTTCTTCTCATAGGTATTAATTCAATAATTTTTGTTATAGGTCTTTATGAGTCATATATAAATTGTACAATTGGCTCTTGTTTCATGACTCGAGCAATGCAGAAGCTGATTGAACTCCTGACAATTGAAGATCAGCGGTCTTTGATAGTCTCAGCACTCAAAAGGATCACTTCTCCATTGACCAAAAACACCAATGGTCATCATGTCATTCAACATTGCTTAAAATCCTTCCAGGTGGATGATGATCACGTATATTATATATATCAAGGCGTTTCATTAATTCAATTTATTGCGGTAAATATCTGGATGTATGAGGGCTTTTTAAATGATCTGCTGGATTAGCTAGCCCGTCTGCTAAAGTTGTAGTGCTTTTTAGAATATTTCGACATAGAGATGGCAAAGTCGACATTTGAGGGCGGTTGCGTAACAGCCCAATACAGGTTTTAATCTGACGGGTCAGAGTTTGACATACAAATAAAGTCTAATTTGTTTACTGCTGCTCTTTTTGGCTACTTTTTTCTGTTCTTTTTTGCTTGATCCCTGTATTTGTTTTCATAGTGATTTATATTTGAAATGCAACTGAAAATGACAAACTCGTCATGTTTCGCTTATGAATACAAGCGAGTGTTTGTACGTTCCTTTTACAATTGTTTGTACGTTCCTTTTATAATTCCTTTTTGCTTGATTCCTATCATGTTTCGCTTATGAAACTTAGTAGGTAAAACATACTAAAATTGTGTTAATAAACTTAAGATTAGTACTTTGTAGTTTGTACGTTCCTTTTTAGCAGGAAGTAACGCTTAATAATAAGATATTGTCTCTAACGTCCTACGCACAACAGGCCATCATCGCATCATATGCTTTTTCGGACCGGACGAGACCTAACACATTATGTTCGATCCTCGGTCTGTGGTTCAAATTGATATACGAGGAATATTGTTTCAAATTGATGGTTCACAGAAAATTGTAATACGGATTTTCACACTATAACGATATACGAGGAATATTATTTCAAATTGATGTTCATATGTCAAATTTTTTATATTGTACTATTTTGTCCTCATAAATATGATGGTTCTGTCTTCGGTCATTAGACTGTAACCCAAAGAATTTATATCTGCATTTTTTATATTTTATAGAAAATAACATTTGTGAACGCTGATGTTCGGGGTTTTGACCCGTTGGGTTGATGTTGAAGACGAGTGACCCTAGGTTTTGGTGGTCAGACCATATCATATCTGGCATTATGTTATTTTGACACATACTGGGTGAAAAGCATGGATGATTGATCCTTTTGAAGTGGAAGTGGTACAACAAGAGGAATGAACCTCCTGATCAAGACAAAACTTTTATTTACTCTCTACGAGCGGACGAAAGTGTAAATTTTACCATATACGTATTTAGTTGTTATATTTGAACCCATTTTGTGAAACTTATGTGCAGTCCCAACTGGCGATTTCCGTTTTAGTAAATCAAACAACCTAATTGAAAAACATGTTATCATTTATTCCTATCGCACAGATCTTTTGGGGTTTGCAGTTCAAATGACATAAATTTATTGTCATAACCTTCACGCGTAGGCTAGATAATTTATGCGTAGCCAAATACGACGAGTGGAGGCAGAATGCGACTTTTGTCTGAAGTCTGGGGAGATAGGTTTATACAGCTAGGGCGTAGGAGTTTAAGAGGCGAGGACTGGGTTGAGGTAGAGGAGAAGATATCTGAGATATGTAAGATGGAGATTAAGGATGGCCAATGAAGGACTAGGTTTGAGACGTTGAAGCAAAAGTATAAAAAATTGCCAAGATGGAGGGGATGGGCGGTGGTGGTTATTACGGGAAGTGGGTTTTTTAATAAGATGAATATGTTGTTTTGTCCGAAAAGGCAACATAATGCCTTAACGTGTGGAGTTGATTCGGGTGAATATGTGTTTATCAATACAAAGGTGTATTTGAACCAGTCGAATGCGTTGGATGAGATGAGGGATAGTCCAGGTGAGTCGGAGGTTGACTAGGAGGACGAGGATAAGAAGGTTGATGAGGAAGGGTTTAAGCTTTTGGCGGAGTCGGTTCAGAATTTTGCCGAGATTTATGAGAAGATTGAGGGGAGGAAACGGAAGCAGATGTTGGTGCTGGAGAAGATGCGGATGGATTTTCAGAGGGACTTGGAGCTGCAAAAGAAGGTGATTCTCGAACGGGCGCAGGCTGACTTTGGGAAAATAAAGTAAAAAGATGATGAGGATGTTAATTCCGTCGAGAATTTAAGTGGATAAGTAGCAGGTACATTTCTACGAAATTACATTAGTCCTTGTATTTTAATTACTTTAAGTGATCATGTGATTTTGAATCGTTATAGTCAGATAATCCATTATAATATAAACTGTTGCAGCAAATGCTAATTGTATGTGTACATGTTTTTGCGGTTTTCAGCTGTCAATTACAGTACTAAATATCACTTTTGGTGGTGTCAACTTGTTGACAAAATAGATACATAAGCTTATATTTGATAATGAGTTTTGTTGCTAGCTGATATCATGTTAATTATTCAATAATTGATCATGTGACCTTTAAGTAATTAGATAGTTATAAACTTATAACTATTACTCTGTAGTAGTTTATTGCAACCAATCATAGGTGGATTGTAGATGCAATATGCTCCTAAAGAGCACTATATTTGTTGTCTACTGTATATGAAAACTGTAACTTTTTCTACACACGCTAATTTGTTTTTCCCTTGGCTATCCCATTTTATGCGGTTTTGTGTGAATATATCAAATTGTTAAGCTTTCTCTTACTTAACTTCTCATAATTAGCAATGCTTTATACCATCAATGCTACAGTTGAAGGTAAAAAAAAAGTTCCTTATTTGAAGAAAAATGGTGTAATACACAAGCAGTTGAGCGTAGCTATATTATTGTAGCATAGACTTTTAAAAGAAATTTTTACTTTCGGATAATCTGTTTCATACCAGCCGCAATAGGTTCCTGTTTACCTCTTCTTGTAAAACTTAGTTCGGCAAAATTGACATGTCCCTTTTAGTTAAATACATAATACTAATTCCATAGCAAATTTGCAATTAAGTACATCCAATCACTTTTTCCACTGTCAGTTATTATCATTTATTAATTGATTTTGATACTCAACATTGCATAATCACTTTAAAAAAACACATCAAGGCACCATCCTTATACGCCTTGATAACCTGATTGTAGTTGAATCCTTAGATGCCCTTAGTTTGTAAGAATATTTCACATTAGAACATATACTTTTTCCTACAAATCTTTGACTAACAAGTTTTCAAATAACATATATATACAAAAAATAACATATTTTCAAATGTTTAAAAAAAATTATATATATATATACAAAAAAACACACACGCGTTTATTTGTGTACGTAAAAAAAATTAACATGGGACATCATCCGTTCGTCGGGTGGGCCAAGCCCGAACTCAATTGAAAATTATTATTTTTAACAACAAATGTTAAACCCTATATATCTAATTATCAACCAATATAACAGATCGAGCAAGACGAAGAGAGTATATAAATATAAAATGTAAACTTTGTTTTCAAAAATTATATACAATTTAATTTTTTGGATGAGACAGTTTGGACGAATTAAGCAACTATACAACAACAGCCTTCTGAATTATTTAATAATAAAACTTATATGTTATCCTATGCCAACAAGATTAAAAACCACAACTTTTAATTTTGTCACTACCACAAGTATTTTTGATATTTTTCATGTATAACATTCAATAAAATTTATACAAATTATTTACGTTAATTCAAAAACCATAAAATACATTTACTAATATAATAAGCACAAACAATTTAACAAACGTTGCTATTATACTTATAAAAGCTTTGTATAATACACAATTTTTTAAACCCATGTTTAGCTACAAAAATATGTAAAGATAAGTCATGCCAGCCCATCGGGATAATGTGGGCAAACGTAACATCATGGCAAACGATAATTCTGATTTAATTTAAAATTTATAAAAAATATACTAAATATACATTTAACATTATATAAGCGTAAACTATAACTAAAATATACTAAAGGTAAAAAAACTATAAACTAAAAAAGCATGAACCATAAACCCTCCGGAAGAACAACAAAAAACGACCCCGCCCGTTGGGCGGGTTATGACGCTAGTATATATATATATATATATATATATATATATATATATATATATATATATATATATATATATATATATATATATATATATATATATATATATATATATATATATATATATATATATATATATATATATATATATATATATATATATATATATATATATATATATATATATATATATATATATATATATATATATATATATATATATATATATATAAATAAATATATATATATATATATATATATATATATATATATATATATATATATATATATATATATATATATATATATATATATATATATATATATATATATATATATATATATATATATATATATATATATATATATATGTATATATATATATATATTAAAATAACACTTCTCAGTATGGCCTTGTCGGTAACTCGAGAATTCATCGGCACCGTTATAGTTAAAAGATTTTTATACATTTTACTCAAAATATTTATTTAAAAATATTTATAGTTAAAAGGTTTTTGAAATGTTTTATTCAAAACCTCAGTTTTAAAAATCTTTTGTTCTCTATAACGAGAGCTCTGGTACCAAACTGTAACACTCCCAAATATTCACATATCAAAGCAGCGGAAGAGTTGTTGGTGTTATGGGATAGCACATTACTCAAATCATAGACAACGCTTAAGAATCGCGTCGTTTAATAATAAAGCATTTTCCATTCATAAATATCAAATTACATAGGTCCTCGGGTCAATATATGTCTTACAAATTTACAAAACATTTGAATGGAAATGTTATTTAAATGCGGGCCATAAATTCTTGTCGTCTTCCCGAGAATTACCTTCAAGTACCTGAGATAAAACATGTTAAAAAGTCAGTGAAAACGCCGAGTGAATTCATAGAGTTTAATAAAAACCATTAATACATATTACCGGTATATAATCATTACCGAAAATCATTTTGTACAATTCTTTCTTGTAAATCACAATATAGGCTTTAGCCTTCAAAACCATCATACGAACCATTATCGTAAAAACATCATACAATACGTTTTAAAACATTGTATAGAGTTAAATAAAAACCGTTATATGAAAATGGTTATGTAAAACCAAAACACGAACATAATATCAGTAATAAGACCTCGTATTGCTAGTCAGGCAATATTATAATTCAATGAGTATATCAGTATTTTCATTATTGGATTATTATAAGCCGCATGACATTGTTACTTTTCTACAACATATATCGGGTAGCTAACCCGTAATTCCTTTGCCCATCTAAAACATCGTGTCGTCACAAGAATCACGCTTATATAAATCTTCGCATACATAAATTCCCTTACCACTCAAGGTGGAACGACGGGGATCAACCGTCATGGTGCGAACTGGGGTGATCTTCCCCAAATAGTACTATTATATGCATAAGCGTCTACCAAATACCGGTAGTTCACAATTCATGCTAATGGGACTTTTAGTGACATAACCTAACTAATAATAATCTATTTCATTTCATTCATCGGGTCATATAATCTTTCGGGTCCATATCAATAAGCAAACAATCGGGACAACTAGTGTCCTATTTTATTAAAACGAGCATGTTATCTCCCTTGCGGGTTTATAAAACATTTCATAAAACATTTAAAAGAGTGCGAGGCTATGAACTCACATTGGTGTGGGAAGGCGGGTTATCGGCAATTAGGACGTATGGTACGTGCCTCGATCACGGGAAACCTAGACAAATAATACTCGGTCTTAGGCTATGCCCAATAACTTTATAAAAATAATTGTTATGTATACATGATGATATCATAAGTATGATGATGATCAAGTGGGATTTCTTCATACAACATTATAGTTGTTATGTGTTAGTCAATTTAGACTAGTTATACTAGTTTTAACCCATTCCATATTAAGGCCCAATAAGCCCATTAAGAGTTCAATTCATTATATTAGCCCATTTATACTTTTAATACCAGGCCAATACTCATATTTTGGGGGCAAGTGGGTTAAGCCCATGAGTAAGTCCATTAGTGTTAAGCCAAACTAGTTGGGCTAATGGTCCAATAAGGTTACTTTGGCCCATTAAGTTCCATAAGTTATAAAGCTCGGGTTTATCAGCTTTTACTTGTCAAATGTGTTTACATATCAGTATATGAGTTACAAAAAAGTTACATTAGACGGGTTCGACCGTAAGTTTTATAAGGCGAAAACGTTAATCTTTCGGTTTTAGCCGAAAAGACGTAAAACTTATATATAGTTTTATAACTTTAGAAAACATTTGAGTTTTTACTTTTATAAAAATGTCATACTTATTTATTTTAGTATACAACTCATTTTATAATAATCATTATTAGTTAGTGGGTTTTATATATTTATTTTATAATAATATTTACTTGAGTGCTCTTTTTATACTATATAGATTATTTACAAATCTGATTACTAAAGTCCATTCCATCATTTTTGCCATATCTTGAGTTCTACAAGGAGATAGAAGCTCAAATTTGAGAAGCATAAACTACATGATGTGTGCTACAAATAACTCTTTATAGCCAGTGCTCAATCATACTCTAAGAATTTTAAATAATTCGTCCAAAACAGACTATACAGATTTGTACCTCAATAGTATTTTGATCATATCTTGCTCATTTTAATGATTCCATTGAGGGGCCAACTCACCACATATGTAAAAGTCATATATCTAACTGTATATTTAATATTCCAAGCCATTTTACCAAGTGATCATATTGATACTTACTGTTTTATACAGCCAATTAATCTAACCAAGATTTTAACATCTTTATTTGTTGTTTTTAGCCTTTTTAACCAAATCTATTAACACAAAATCCCCATAATACAAGGTTTTGTATGTATAAAAATTTGTTCCTTGAACCAGTCTTTTCGAATTGATTACTAGTTGAAGTGCGACTAAGTCGTTCTTGGTGGAAAAATAAGGTAGTGTGATTATCTATTTTAAACTAAAATCAAAAATAAAAATGAAAATGTAAATAAAAATGTAAATGTCGTTTCGTAAAAGTGGAAGCTTAAAAATTAAAACTAAAATTAAGACTCAAAAATAATGGACGAAAAATTAAAACTTTTTAAGTAAATTTGAAAACTAAAATAAAATGCAAATTTTAAATAACTCTAAGATAAAAACAATTTAGAATAAAGTTTTAGAAAAATGGCGGGAACAATAAAGTTTAAAAATTAAAACAGTAAATAAACAAAACATAAGTCTGAAAACAGGAAATTCTAACCTAATTCGGAATCCAATCTCTGACCTAATTCGGAATACAAAAATCTGACGTAATTCGGAATATGCAAATAAGACCTAGTTCGGAAAGTGATTAAGAAACTAATTCGGAATACTAGAATCCCTACTTAATTCGGAATCAGTGGTTCAAACGTAGTTCGGAAAGTTGATGAACAACCTTGTTCGGAATAGTTGATGAGCAACCTAGTTCGGAATACCCAATACTTATCCTAATTCGGATTACAATCAACAACTAGTTCGGAATGCATGGTTTTGTAATCCGTCGTTCAAACGTAATTCGGGAAACAGTCCAGCACATAACTCGGAATATATAGATTGATACCTAAATCGGAATAAGAGGAATCTTAGCTAATTCGGGAAAATTGATTCTACAAGTAGTTCGGGATAAAAGGGTTTTGGAGTTCGGAATGAACAAAAATTAAGCAAAAATAAAAATTAAGCTAAACCCAAATAAGCACTTATCTAAAAACTTAACCAAATCAATTTTAAGAAAAAACTAATAAGCCGAAATTTAAAAACACTAAATAATAAAAATTTTAAAAAACAACTTTTTATAAAAATTAACTAATAAGCACTTAATTAAAAATAAGAAAATTAACACAATAAACACTAAAACATTATAAGCTATAAAATTCAAACACTAAAAGATCAATAAGCACAATCAAACACAAAACATCAATCAATCAAGAACATTATTACCAAACTACATGATTATCAAAATTAAACAAGACTAAAGATATTAAGAAAGGTAGAATGAGAATGATTAATTGAAAAAGTTTGAAATTAAGATGATTAAAGATTCAAATTACAAGATTAATGAAAAAGCTTGAAAAACATTAAGAAAAGCTAGAGAGAGAAAGTAATATTAAACTACTCCTAATTACCTTACAAAATTAAAACTAACTAAAAATTATCTAACCTACTCCTAATGACATATTAGGAGGGTATTTATAGGACGAGTACATATTGATGCTCTCTTCTTTCTTTATTCTCGTCTCGACTCGATTTAAATTCTTTGTCTTTCTCGACGTCGTCTTGGGATTTGTCGATATAAATTTAACTCGTCTTATAATTTTCTTCATTTATTAGACTTGAGTTCTTCGACTTCATTAAACTTCCGTCTTTAGACTTTTTCTTCGATAAATCTTCAGAATAGGTCTTCGACTTCCGTTCTTTTTTCACTCTTGATCTTTTTACTTCGTCTTTTGTCTTTTTCTTCGATAAAAGCCCGTGAAATCCCGTGTTTTCTTCCGTTTTCACATTTTGGTCCTAAATCACAACAAAAACACAAACCACGCATAATTCCGACATTTACGACATAAAATACACGTTTTGGCTTGGTTATTATTATAGTTAAGTGGTAAAAGGATGGGTGTTTTCACATCTATCAAATCCCCTACACTTGACCATTGCAATGCCCTCATGCAATGCATTAGTTACAAAGCAAGTTTTACATTTTCCATCATAATCAATCCACCTTGTCCTTTATTAAACATAAGACATAGAAAATTATCAAATATTCAAAGGAAGAAAACAAGTAAAGAGATAAAAGACTTACATTAGGGTTTTGGAAATGTCATGAATGTTCATCACCCTCAAGTTTCACGTTCCCCATACCATGCTTAAAAACGAGATCATTATTATTATAAGTTAGCAAACTAACACAAACTCATTGTGGCCCAATTATTCACTTAGACTCCCTTATTTCTAGGTGTATCTCTTATATTTTATTGTTGTCTTGAATGATCACGAGGATGCATTGTTGACTTATTTCAATAGTTATTTAGGCTGAAAATAAAGTGGGACGATTTAATCAATAGTTAGCTAAAGGACAAAATCTTTTAAAACTGCTTATCGGGACCTCATAAAGTTCATATCTTGGCATAACCCGCTTCACGATTTGAGACCTCTCTCGGATCGATATTTGGCATTGACTTCATACTTCAAATCTTGAGAGACGTTCATGAAATAATGGTCTTCTCTTCATAATAGGAATTTCTTCACTTGAAGTTTTGATAGATTCTTCATACTTGGACCACGACTTCTTTATTTTTCTCCAATCTTTATTTGGGATTTTGATATACAACGATCCGCATCCTTTTAGGACTTGGATCTATTTATCCTCATACCTTGTTAGGGCCTTTTTGGATAGACTTCTCCATGTTCTTTAGGGGAGTATTTGCTTTTCGTCATATGTCTCGATCCTTCATCTTAATTTTTGATAAATGATTCTTCACATCACTTTGGATCTTTAGCAACAAAATGTATCCCTCATGCCTTGTTAGGGCCTTTTTTGACTGGCCAATCCTCGCATCCCGCTTCAATAAGTTATGCCTTGGCTATGAACTCTAATTAATACCGAGCAACTTTTAAGCGATCTTGGGCTAGAAGCTAAGTAACTTTTCAAATCGTACAACCTTACTTATTGCAATTAAATTTATTAACAAGCGATGGGACATAAGTTCATGAAAGAATACCAAACTTATAATTGACTCTATCATCTCTCGTTCTCCAAAATTTAAAATCTCAAGGAATGAGACTCGTGGATGCTTAGCCAATTTAATCAAAGTTTTGGGTTTGCAAGTCATCTATAGGATCTTGCAACTTCTTAGACTCTTTCAAGTTTAGAATTCGCATTTTAAAGTTCCCTTGATTAACGACTTTCTAGGATCATTTATAGGAACTTGCGAAAAGTTCTTGTTCTTAACACGTAAGAGTTAAGACTTTCGCGTTTTAAAGTCCCTATATAAAAGCCTAGCAAAACTTGACTTAAACACGTTAAGGATACTAGCTAGAGTAAACTTGGATAAGTAAACTCGGGTTGAGTCAAAAGATTCACAACGTTTGAAAATTAAAACCACTTTGTTAAAATTTATTCTAATGAAAGAAAATAACTATAACAAAGGAAAAACTACAAGGCCAAAATAGATCAAAAATTTTGAAAAATGTCAAAAATCAATTTTCCGGTTAAAATGAGGACAAATACAAGGAAAACCCCACTTCACTTTGATAGAAGTCCCCTTACACTTAATATAAACATTGTCCTCAATGTTTAAGCATGTGGGAGTAAACTCCCCTACACTTATAACATTGTGCACGTTGTTTAAATCTTGCTAAGGAAAGGACAACTAAAGTGATTCCTATTTTAATATTGAAGAATATAAAATAGTGAATCAAAAGAGTTTAGGATAGAACCGGGAAGACGGGTACACGGAATCACGGGTCGTCAAAAGTTATCAAGAATGGATCTTTGAAAGCTTGAATCCCTGGACATGATAAGAATGAAAATAACAAACACATACTAGGGTCTCCCCCTACACTTATTATAAAAACGGAATAAAAGGATAGATACTGTGGGTTGCCTCCCGAGAAGCGCTTGTTTTTGTTAACCGAGTCGTGAGCTTGACTCGACCTTGATTATCATGGGAAGAAACTTGAAGAACATCCACCGGGATCAAATACATGGTTTTCATCCATCAAGTAGCACAAGCTTAAGGCGAACAAGGCAAGCCAAAGGAGAGTAGGCAAGATTCCCTTAAGCAGAGATTGAGCACGGTGGTAGAGAGTGTGATGAGTTGCCAGCATATCTCCATAAGTTCCAAAAATCTTTCCTTTTATTTCATCAGATGGATACTAAGATGGCTTAAAAATTTTAATACCGGGATCGAACACCTTTTCCTTTAGGGGAAAATAACACTCAGGCTTAGTAGAATTTGAAGAAGATCCGCTTATAAATCGCACAATCTCATCCTCAGAAGGTGGATAGAGGGGTGTCAAAACATAAGTACTGCGGATGTTGGTGTCTTTCGGCTTCTTCTCCTTTGAAACAGGTTTCTTAATATCCGAAGGAGGATAAACACCATAAGCAAAGTCCAAAGGAGGAGAATCATTCTCATTGGGGAAGTATGTATTAAGGAAAGTGGCAAAATCTTCCTCAAATGAGTAATTATCCAAAGTATAAATAGTGTTTGGTGGAGGATCTTCATCAAAAGTAGGAGTAAGGTCATCATGAGAAGAATCACTCGAGAGAGTACTAACATCATCAAAATCATCATAAGTTGGCATGTCTTTATACTCTGAAACAAAAGCAGCATAATCATCCCTATCGGAACTAGAGTCATCATCATAATCATCATAGATCGGTGGAGAATCATAAATTGGTGGGGGATCCAAATTAGGGAGAGAATCATTAGAATCATCCACATTGTCTTAGAAAAGTGGATTATCATAGAAAGACTCGAAAAGAGGATTATCATATACAACAAAATCATCAAGCTTTATATTATCCAAAGTATTAGTAAGCTCTTCTTGAAGCACATTAATCATTTTCACTGATTCTTTTCCATTTGATTTACTTGTAATCTTCCCCATCTTAAAGACTTGTGCATCATTCCCGACCCTTAGAATCAGTTCACCTTCGGCAACATCAATTAAAGTTTTTCCGATCCTCAAGAATGGCCGTCCAAGTATTAACGGAATACGAGGGTCCATTTCATAATCAACAACAACAAAATCGACCGGAAAAGTGAAGGTACCAACTTTAATAAATACATCTTCATCAATACCAACGGGGTAAGCGAGAGTTCGATTTGCTAGCTCAAGAGTCATCTTTGTTGGTGTAAGTTCGGGTAATGATATCTTTTTCCAAACACTTAATGGCATCAAATTTATACTTGCCCCGAGATCGGCTAAGGCAGTAAATTCTTCAACTTTGTTAAAAATGCAAGGCAACACAAAACGACCAGGATCTCCAAGTTTTTCCGGAAGTTCTTTAAGAATGACTGCAGAACAGTTTTTATTTAAGCGTGTGTTGACAAACTCAACCATCTTTTCCTTCTTGCTAAGCAATTCCTTAAATGCTTTGACAAATTTCGGCATTTGGACAAGTGCTTCACCAAGGCTAATGTTGAAATTCATTTGAGAGATCATCTTCAAATAGGAAGTAACTTGAGAATCCTCTTTTGTGAGCAATTTGCACTTGTCTAACCGAGAAGGATAAGGGATGTTGGGTTTAGGTGGTGAGGGTGAAGCAGGTACAGGTTGAGATGTTGAAGGTTGATAAGTAGAAGGTTTAGAGGTGGTAGGTGGGGTTGGTGGAGGGTTTTTATTAGGTACTTCTTCCATAAGAGGTGGAGACGATAATGGAGAACTAGTACTAGGTGTGTAAGTAGGAGGAATAAATGGAGTTGGAGGAGGTGTAGATGGATTAACTTGGGTAGGGATAGAAGGTCCTACTAGAGTTGCTCCACTTCGTGTAGTAATAGCACTCACATTCGCTCTAGGGTTTGTTTCGGTTGTAGAAGGAAAAGCACCTTGGGGGCGAAGGGTTTGTAACATTTGAACGAATTTCCTATCCGTGGACTCTTGCATTTGTCTAGTTGATTCTTGCATTACTTGCAATATTTTCTCATGTTCATTCAGTTTTTGCAAAACCAAGTCCATTGGCGTATGAGGTAAATTGAACCCTTGTTGTTGAAAACCTTGGTTTGGTATTGGTTATAAGGTGGGAAACCTTGAGGATTGAAACCTTGGTTTGGAAAGCCTTGATTTTGCATTTGATAATTTCTCTGATTTGCATTTGAGCCCCTCACATTGGTATTTTGTGGAACATTTTCTCTTGGTGGCCCTTGGTTGTTATGGGTGGGTAGGTATGGTCTTTGTTGAAAGCCGGGTGGAGCCAAGTAATTCGTCGAGTTGTAAGACAAGTGATTAACATCGACATTAGGCTTGAAATGAACTCTCTCGGTGTTGTTGTAAGCATACACTTCCCCGTGATATTGATCATAAGCTTTATCACAATTAACATAAGAGTGTGGACCACCACAAGTTTCACAAGACTCACTAAGGGTATTAACTTGAGCATTGTTATTTTTGGCATTGTTAGCAGCTTGTAAAGCAAGTGCTTCAACAACCGAAGTAAGCTTATCAATTCTCTTGTCGGTGTCACTAGTACTAGCACTAACCACATTAGCCCGAACACCCCTAGTTTCCACTCTAGACTTATCCTCAATAATATCCCACGCGGCATTAGAAGACTTAACCAAAATGTTACCCCCCGAGGCACTATTTAGTGAATCTTGGTCATTCATGCTTAAACCATTGTAAAAAGTATTAATTTGATGCACTTTTGTAAAACCATGTTGTGGACACTTTCTTAAAAGTTCCTTAAAACCGTCCCAAGATTCACTAAATGTCTCACCGCACTTTTGTTCAAAGTTAATGATTTCATTCCGCAAAGCGGTAGTACGTGAGGGTGGGAAAAAGTAGTTGATGAATTTGGTCTCTAAATCCGACCACATAAGAATACTTTGTGGCGGTTCCTTTGCAAGCCAATGCCGGGATTGTCCCTCTAAGGAGAAAGGAAAAAGTTGCAAGCGGATTACCTCTTGTGAAACCCCATTATACTTGACCGTATTTGTGACAATCCGTCAATTTATGGTTGATATTTTATTCTCAATTATTATTTAAAAATATTATTTTAATGTTATATTATGAACTCACTCATTATGGGAAGAAATTTGGGTTTACGTCTTGAAGTAGCATCGACTACGTCTAAACCGGAGGACTCTACGTTACGTGCTTACGTTTACATACACCGTTTTTGGTGACAGTCCGACATTTCAAGAAATAAATTTATCCGTGAATATTATTTTGGAGTTTTAAATTTGTGTTGGTTCATAAACTCACAAATTTACGAGAAGAGATTAAGACTTACGATTATAATTTAACGTCCTTTACGACTAAACCGGAAACCTTAGGATTACGTATTTACGTTTTCGAACTCCGTTTTTGATGAGACAATTTTCATTAGATTCGTTTTGTGCCGTTGATTCATAATTTATAAAAACTTTTTTCGTAAAACGACCCGAGGGCACGTAAATCGAGGAAACTATAATCGAGGAGTACCCGTAAATTAGTGGGATGAGACAAGTTTACACTTGCCTCACCCCACAAATGGGAGACCAAAACTTCACCAACACATCTAAGATGTGTCAAAGCTTACTAAGTAAGCTAGGACACTTGTCCTAGCTACTTACACAAACTACATGCACAACAAAACCACTCAACACAAACTAACAACTTCATTTATTCAACTCCATGCAAATCTCACACAACTCTCCTCCCTCTCTCTCTAAAATTCGTCCAAGAACCACCCCTAAACACCCTCATTTGATCAAATTTAACCATGAAATCATATGTTATTCACACATATAATAAAGCCCTTTTCAAGCTCTATTGATTGGTGGTGACTTTAGTATCCAAGGAGAAGATTTGGTGATGTCCAAGGGCTGATTTCTCAAGGAGTTTTCATGAAGAACAAGGGCTGATTTTTGGAGGAATCTACAAATACTTGGTGATCCTAGAAGTGATGTTGATATCTCATAAGATTGGTTACCCAAAACCAAGTCTTGTTCATCATCAACCTCATCTTTTCATCACTAATGGTGGTATAAAGATTGTTCTTCCCATCCTCTTGTTATTTTGATTATGTAATCATGTATTTTCTTTCTTATTTTATATGTATATGATGAATATATGATGATAAAAATGTTGTGCGGGGATCAAGTGTTGATAAATATGATTAAAAAGATGAAAAACCATAAGAAACAAGGCTAAAATCTTGCTTAAATTGTTGGCTGTATAAAAACAATAAGTAACCAAGTTATAAACTAATAAAATTGCATGGTGGAATCCATTTACAGTAAGTGTTAGATGTCATACACATGTGAGAGTTGTCCATGCAATGGAATCATCAAAATGAGTGAGATATGATCAAAACAAGATAAGTGTACCAATCTGAATAGTCTGTTTTGTAGGGACTGTTATGGATAGTTAGACATGGAATGAGCAGTAGCTATAACTAACTTATTTGTAGCACATAATATGAAGTTTATGTCATCCAAAAATGAGATTCTATCTCCTTATAGAACTCAAGATATGATAAAAATGGTGAAGATGAAACTAAAAATCAGATTTTGAATAATTAATGTTTAATAGTATTATATAAGCACTCAAACTAATATAGTATAAAATATGAATTAAAACCCACTAACTTATAAATTTCATTTATATAAATATGTATAAGGTTAAATAAATGGACACTTTATAAAAATGGTAGTTGAATAACATTTATAAGTTATAAAAACTATAAACATGATTTTTACGTCTTTTCGGCTATTACCGTAAAATTAACGTTTTTCGCCAATTAAAACTTAGACGATCAAACCCGTCTAATGTAAAGTTTTTAAAAGTCATATACTGATATATAAGTACCTAATACAGGTAAAAACCGATAAAACCTGAACTATATGACATACGGACATTAACGAGTTAAGTTAGCATTATTGGACTATAAACCCGACTAGTTAGTAAAACACTTATAAACTTACTTATCGGGCTCAACCCATTTGGGCCCAACATGTAAAGTATAATACTGATAATAAAAGTATAATTGGGCTAATATAATATATTGGGCTTGTAATGGGCCCATTGGGCCTCAAAATGTAAACAAGTTGAACTAGTGTAACTAGTCTTGAAAATTTCCAACACATAACACTAAAATGAGTAAATGAGAATATATAAACCCACTTGATCATCATATATATATATAATCATCATATGTATACATAATTGTTATTTTTATAAAGTCATTGGACAAGAGTCTAAGACGATTATTATTTGTCTAGGTTTCCGTGATTGAAGCACGTACCGCACATCCGAATTACCGATAACCCGCTTTCCCACATCAACGTGAGTTCATAGCCTCGCACTCTTTTAAATGTTTTTATGAAATATTTTATAAACCCGCGAGGGAGATAACATGTTAGTTTTACTAAAATAGGACACCATTTGTCCCGATTGTTTGTTTATTGATTTGGACCCGAATGATTGTATGACCCGATGTATGATTATATGACCCGATAGATGAAATGAAATGGATTATTAAAGTTAAGTTATGTCACTAAAAGTCCCATTAGCATGAATTGTGAACTACCGGGATTTGGTAGACGCTTATGCATATAGTAGTACTATTTGGGGAAGATCACCCCAGTTCGCGCCTTGACGGTTGATTCCTGTCGTGCCACATTGATTGGTAAGCGAATTTATGTATGAGAAGATTTACACAAGCGTGATTATTGTGACGACACGCTAATTTAGATGGGCAAATTGAGTTTCGGGCTAGCTATCCATTGTTTGTTGTAGTAAGGTAACAATGTCATGCGGCTTATAATAATCCAAAAATAAAGAAAATACTGCTTTATGCATTGAATTACGATATATTGCCTGACTAGTAATACAGGGTCTTATTATTGATATTATGTTCGTGTTTTGGTTTTATATAACCATATCCATATAACGGTTTTTATTTAACTTTATACAACGTTATAAAACGTATTGTATGATGTTTACGACATTGGTTCGTATAATCGTTTTGAAGGCAACAACCTATATTATGATTTTTGATAAGGATTTGAATAAAATGACTTTGCCTATTTTATGGCCTATTACAAAGATTTGTACAAAAATGATTTTCGGTAATAATTATATACCGATGATATATTGATGGTTTTATTAAACTCTATGAATTCACTCGGCGTTATCGCTGACCTTTTTCTTTTAACATGTTTTATCTCAGGTACTTGAAGGTAATTCTCGGGAAGACAACAAGAATTCATGGCCCACACTTAAATAATAATTTCCATTCAAATGCTTTGTAAAACTTATATGAAATACAATGACTTGGGACCTATGTAAATTTGATATTTATGAATGGAAATGCTTTATTATTAAACGACGCGATTTTTAAACGTTGTCTATGATGTGAGTAATGTGCTATCCCGTAACACCAACGAGTCTTCCGCTGTATTGAATTGTATAAATTTGGGGGTGTTACAGTTTGGTATCAGAGCTCTCGTTATAGAGAACGAAAGATTTTAAAACCAAGGTTTTGAATAAAACATTTCAAAATCTTTTAACTATAAACATTTTTCTAAAAATGTCTAAAAATCTTTTGACTATAACGGTGCCGAAGAATTCCCGAGTTACCGACAAGGCCAGACTGAGAAGTGTTATTTTAATATATATATAACTTGGATTATATATATATATATATATATATATATATATATATATATATATATATATATATATATATATATATATATATATATATATATATATATATATATATATATATATATATATATATATGATGTAATTTGATTACATGATTGTTCGATGATTATTTTAATATTTTTACGAGATATTTATACGACGTAGATTGTCACAAGAAACCCTAACTCCCCTAGCAAATCAATCGAAGCTATTCCCGTAGGAATTCTAGCTATCCTAGATCTAAACCAAGTTGTGGATATTTATGATCCCAACAGAATGGTTGATATTCGTAGGAATTTTGATATTAGTTGATTGTGATATTAAAGAAGAATTGGCGAGATTAAAACTGATATCGATGTCATGACGATCTTTCCTTATAGAGTGGAGTTTGACAAAACGTTACCACCTGGAAAGGTGTCATCTGATTCGTTGTCACCCAATTCTTAAATTTGAAATCGAAAGGGTGAATGTTGCACTTGAGGCTGTGATTGGAAACATTACCCAAAAGTCTCATGCCACTAGTACCTTTCCAAGAAGTCTAATTGAATGTATGAGTCATTTCATACTAGTGACTCATTTAATAACTATTAATGAAAGAGCTATAGGATTCGAAATTAAGTGTTGTTTATATCGAGCTTTTATTGCCCTTTCAAGATCTAAGAATAAGGTTGAAAGTATTGGAAAATGAGGTAGGATATCGCATTGAGTATAAGTTGATTAAAACTTGAATAAAGTAAAATTTAACTTGTATGGAATAAGAAATTGTTAAGAGGCAGTCGTTAAGTTCTGTGATTAAATTATAAGGGTTTAATTGATTGTTGATTCGTGTTAAGGGTTGTTTCTAGGCCATTGTCCACTAACGAGGATGCCTAGTGTCCAAGAAATAAATTAAAGAAATCTTCTTCTGAATTGAGACCGGTGGATCTTCTGGGACATGTGGAACACCTAATGACTCTTGTAGATTAGTAATCATTGTGGTATCTTTTAAAAATAATCCCTAACTTAACTGAGACATCAGTTGGTAGGATGAGATCTTGGAATTGTATGACATAGTGACACATAATGTGTTACGGTACAATTTGACTTGTTTGTGATTAATGAAAAGACTATCTTTGATTGCTAAATTCTACATGTATCGATGATATCTATCTTTTCTTGCTTCTTCCTAATGCTCGCATTAGTGATGCAATCATTGAACAAGTACTCATCTCGAATTGAGTTACATTGCGGATTATTCTTTTTGAGTGCCATCAAGTTCATGAACCTCATGATTAATTGGCTAATCTCATTTCCTATCATATCGTAGTTAATTCTTGGTGAACAAGCTTTCATCACTCTTATGCAGATCACCCATTGTTTTTATAAGATAAAACAGTATCCCTTGAGAAAAAATAAATTTTCATCACTATAAGGATTATTCAAAGCGGGATTTATAATTGATTGTTATCGAAATGAAGTTGTTTATAAAACACCTTGGAAGACTTAATTGTTTTCATAACAAAGAAAATCTTTGTAAATTTATTTTTGATTCTTATTTAAGAATTAAGCATGAAAATGTTTTCATTATAAACATGATGATAAAATTTTGACGAACTGAGTATTGCATCGTTAATCTTGAAATTATATGTAGTTGCGCGCCTACATACAATTTGGAATGAACCATGCAAGGCTGATTAGTAGTCACCGTAAAACTAATGAATAAGCACTAAATTTTCTTTGAAGATTGTGAAAGAATAAATTTTATGAGATCTGCAAGAAGTGAAAAATAAGGACATAGTGTTAGGGACACCTACATATGTGCCTGTAGCATCTATTCTTCTGAGTCGAATTTACTCATCTGTGGAAATTGTCTTATTTGACAATTGACAATTCTTTCTTGTTCAATTCTCCCATAGTGAGATTCTTAGGAAAAGTACCTGATTACCGAGTGTTGATACCCGACTGGATGTATCGACGTTCTTATCATTTCTTATGATTTGATTTCATTTGAATGACCTGGGTAACGATCCGAGGAGCTTTCGAATGCGTACTCAAATTATGAAAATATGGGATATATTCCTATTCGTTAAATGTTTTCGTCTGTATCTGATTTGAAATTCTCTCGCGTAGATTATGCGTTGACCTTACTCTTTAAGGTTAGCTATGTCTCTAGATATCCCTGAATTTGTGAAGGATCATGAGTTATTATTAGTCTTTTGAGAAGTTCACATCTTATCAACGGTAATAAAACTGAAAAGTTGGTAATGCCAGTAGAATGGATTGATTGGTTATGACATGACGACATTGTCTTAATTGATGGGAACTCGAGTAGAAATTCCCATAAAAGATAAGATGTTGATTATCAAAAGTGATCTAAATAATTCTTGACGGATGACCATATCCTACATTTAGAATTGAAATTTTACCGTGAATGGTTGTGAATTACTCATAGATATTATAATCTAGAAATAACTTAAAGAAAATTTATTAAAAATATGTTTCCGTTATCTGAAACTTTAGGAGGTAATTGTTGGTGAATTATCTAGACTTTCGCCATTAAGGCAAGTTGAATATGGTATTTATTATATTCCCCGTGCTGCACCTATGGCTTGTGCACTGTACGTCAGCACCATCTGAATTAAAAGAATTACCGTACAACTGAGAGAGTTTTCGGAGCAAGATTTTTATTCTACCTAGCTCGTCATCATGAAGAGCTATGGTGTTATCATTCCTTATATTTATAGATTACTGTGAACTGAGTAAATTAACAATCGAAAACGATATCCATAACTCGAAATGGAAGATTTGTTCGATCATTTACAAGGTTCTAGCATATGTTTTAAAGATTTGATCCACGACATGGTTATTATCAACCTCGCGTCCGCGAAGAAGATTATCTATTCCAATCACTACATCCAGAACTCGTAATGAATATTATGAGTTTCATATTATGTTGTTTGGATCGACCAATGCACATGTAGCATCCATAAATTGGTGAATCACGTGTGTAGGTTGTAATTTGATAAATTCATGCTTGTGATCATTAAGGACCATTTGTTTATTCATAAGAATAAGAATGAGTTAATAATTATTTGTAGAATGCCCTGAGTCGGCCGAGTAGTGAAAACTTGTACCTTGAATATTTAACATGTGATTTAAGACTTAATCCTTTACATGATTTGACCATGTGATTAATAAGATAATGGGATCTATATTGAGTTTTCAAAGATTAGAGTCACTTAAGACTTTTGGTTTTACCAAAAAGAAAGTGGAAATATGTTTTGACAAATGTTTTAACAAAGAAATTTTAAGGGATCATTCCCTTATACACAAATCATTTAACTAAACTCCTGTTTAGGGGTAAATGTTTGTGTATACCTTAAGACAACCTAAGAGGGATTGAGGAAACCGTTAAACCATGACTTAAAATTTGAAACGACAATTTTTGCTTTTCAACTAAGAAAATATTTACCAAAGAATAAACGAAGGTTTTTCGAACATTTACGGATCTTACTAATTATTTTCAGTAAATCAACAAAAATCGTGCTAATTAAATTCAAATTTATTCTTTTGAACATTTTCCTATAATTGGACGAACCGAGAAAATTTAAAACTTTTTACGTTTACATTTCATAAAATTAAATATTTATTATTTATTTACTTGAATTATTTATCGACGCTTTAAACGTCGGATTGAGCAAACTGATAAAAATGATAGTTCAAACGAAACTAAAACTTAGAAAATACGAAGAAAGAAATTTTGAATGAATACGGACAAGATAATTATTTCATTAGGAAAGGTGAATGTAGATACTGACACGTTATGTAGAAAGGATAAAGAATTAATTAGGATGTGTTCCTTAATAATGACTGTGCAAAATAAATTGCCGAGCAATTTAGAAATAATTGATGCTTGTAAAAAGGATAATATAGATAATAAAATGGGTTCGCGGCTAATGTGAACCATTAGAATTGAGAAGCCGATGGCGCTAAATGATTAAAAGATCACTTGTGGTTGCCTGAATATGAAGGATTTCGAGATTTAGTCATATTGGAATCTCGTAAGATTAAGTATTCTATTCATGTCATTTTTTATTTAATGTATCTTTATCTGGAGAAGTTGTACTGATGGCAAATTATGAAGGCAGACACCACCTCATACATTAGTAAACGTCTAACTATTGCAAAGTCATCATCTGAATTTGATTCGATTGGCTCATCATCGACAGACTGACCAAATCTGCTAATATCATTCTTGTTAATGATAGATTCTTGATGAAGAAATTGACTCTTTTGTATTTAAAGGAGTTGTGTAAACATGGTGTGCCTGTATCGATCATCTCTATCAAGATCCTCGCTTCGCATTGAATTTCTAGAGATTTGCTCAGAAGTCATTGAGAACGAATCTTGATGAGAGTACTGTGTACCACCCCAATCGAAGGGACGAGGTAAAGTAACGATACAAAATACTATAAGTGCTGTTTTATGATTGACCTTTGGTAATAAACCGTATAATAGTTTTCATTTGGAGAGATTATCATTGAAAACTATCGTATTAGGATCGAGATCGAATCTTGTGAGGATATATATTAGAGCATCTGTAAGCAGGAGTTGGGATGAAGACACCCGACATACACCCATTGTGAGTTGGACATGTCTTTTAGGTTTAAGGTTTCCTATGATGACAAACCTAACCTTGCAAAATACCGAACCCGTGAGACCTGAAATGATTGTGTAAATTAGGATCTGATTATTGACTGCCGATAGTAGGCAGGAGGTTATGTGAATATGAAATGTAGACCCTGAAGTGCAGAATGGGTAACAAAGTTATGCCAAAAATTTTAACCTTGGAAAAATGAATAGATGATCTGAAAGATCATGGGAAATAAGTCCTCGTTGTATGGGACCATTTAGATGATGTAAAAATTGGTTTGAAAGGCATATAAGCTGGATCTACCCCATGACTTCAAGGGCTGTGTGAATTATGTTTCGTATATCTAACTTGATAAAATGTCTATCAAGTGAGAATCTGATCACTTCTTGATGAAGTTTAGATCGGCGAAAAGTTGCATTCATCAAAAACCCGTAAACATCATGGATAGAGAAAGTAAGTCAACATTAAGCCTGATCGTATTCCCGTAGTTATGTTTGATGAAACTCACGTATTGTAATGAATTACACTTGTGAGAAAAGACCGAATGTGGAGGAAATACCCACATGGCTTTAACTCTATGAGAAGCGAGTAGTAAGGTAAGATGATCTTTGAGGACAAAGATCCTGTTTAGGGGTAAATGCTGTGACAATCCGTCAATTTATGGTTGATATTTTATTCTCAATTATTATTTAAAAATATTATTTTAATGTTATATTATGAACTCACTCATTATGGGAAGAAATTTGGGTTTACGTCTTGAAGTAGCATCGACTACGTCTAAACCGGAGGACTCTACGTTACGTGCTTACGTTTACATACATCGTTTTTGGTGACAGCCCGACATTTCAAGAAATAAATTTATCCGTGAATATTATTTTGGAGTTTTAAATTTGTGTTGGTTCATAAACTCACAAATTTACGAGAAGAGATTAGGACTTACGATTATAATTTAACGTCCTTTACGACTAAACCGGAAACCTTAGGATTACGTATTTACGTTTTCGAACTCCGTTTTTGATGAGACAATTTTTATTAGATTCGTTTTGTGCCGTTGATTCATAATTTATAAAAACATTTTTCGTAAAACGACCCGAGGGCACGTAAATCGAGGAAACTAGAATCGAGGAGTACCCGTAAATTAGTGGGATGAGACAAATTTACACTTGCCTCACCCCAAAAATGGGAGACCAAAACTTCACCAACACATCTAAGATGTGTCAAAGCTTACTAAGTAAGCTAGGACACTTGTCCTAGCTACTTACACAAACTACATGCACAACAAAACCACTCAACAAAAACTAACAACTTCATTTATTCAACTCCATGCAAATCTCACACAACTCTCCTCCCTCTCTCTCTAAAATTCGTCCAAGAACCACCCCTAAACACCCTCATTTGATCAAATTTAACCATGAAATCATATGTTATTCACACATATGATAAAGCCCTTTTCAAGCTCTATTGATTGGTGGTGATTTTAACATCCAAGGAGAAGATTTGGTGATGTCCAATGGCTGATTTCTCAAGGAGTTTTCATGAAGAACAAGGGCTGATTTTTGGAGGAATCTACAAATACTTGGTGATCCTAGAAGTTATGTTGATATCTCATAAGATTGGTTACCCAAAACCAAGTCTTGTTCATCATCAACCTCATCTTTTCATCACTAATGGTGGTATAAAGATTGTTCTTCCCATCCTCTTGTTATTTTGATTATGTAATCATGTATTTTCTTTCTTATTGTATATGTATATGATGAATATATGATGATAAAAATGTTGTGTGGGGATCAAGTGTTGATAAATATGATTAAAAAGATGAAAAACCATAAGAAACAAGGCTAAAATCTTGCTTAAATTGTTGGCTGTATAAAAACAGTAAGTAACCAAGTTATAAACTGATAAAATTGCATGGTAGAATCCATTTACAGTAAGTGTTAGATGTCATACACATGTGAGAGTTGGCCATGCAATGGAATCATCAAAATGATTGAGATATGATCAAAACAAGATGAGTGTACCAATCTGAATAGTCTGTATTGTAGGGACTGTTAAGGATAGTTATACATGGAATGCAAAGTAGCTATATCTAACTTATTTGTAGCACATAATATGAAGTTTATGTCATCCAAAAATGAGCTTCTATCTCCTTATAGAACTCAAGATATGATAAAAATGGTGAAGATGAAACTAAAAATCAGATTTTGAAGAATTAATGTTTAATAGTATTATATAAGCACTCAAACTAATGTAGTATAAAATATGAATTAAAACCCACTAACTTATAAATTTCATTTATATAAATATGTATAAGGTTAAATAAAAGGACACTTTATAAAAATGGTAGTTGAATAACATTTATAAGTTATAAAAACTATAAACATGATTTTTACGTCTTTTCGGCTATTACCGTAAAATTAACGTTTTTCGCCAATTAAAACTTAGACGATCAAACCCGTCTAATGTGAAGTTTTTAAAAGTCATATACTGATATATAAGTACCTAATACAGGTAAAAATCGATAAAACCCGAACTATATGACATACGGACATTAACGAGTTAAGTTAGCATTATTGGACTATAAACCCGACTAGTTTGTAAAACACTTATAAACTTACTTATTGGGCTCAACCCATTTGGGCCCAACATGTAAAGTATAATAATGATAATAAAAGTATAATTGGGCTAACATAATATATTGGGCTTGTAATGGGCCCATTGGGCCTTAAAATGTAAACAAGTTGAACTAGTGTAACTAGTCTTGAAAATTTCCAACACATAACACTAAAATGAGTAAATGAGAATATATAAACCCACTTGATCATCATATATATATAAAATCATCATATGTATACATAATTGTTATTTTTATAAAGTCATTGGACAAGAGTCTAAGACGAGTATTATTTGTCTAGGTTTCCGTGATTGAAGCACGTACCGTACATCCGAATTGCCGATAACCCGCTTTCCCACATCAACGTGAGTTCATAGCCTCGCACTCTTTTAAATGTTTTTATGAAATATTTTATAAACCCGCGAGGGAGATAACATGTTAGTTTTACTAAAATAGGACACCATTTGTCCCGATTGTTTGTTTATTGATTTGGACCCGAATGATTGTATGACCCGATGTATGATTATATGACCCGATAGATGAAATGAAATGGATTATTAAAGTTAGGTTATGTCACTAAAAGTCCCATTAGCATGAATTGTGAACTACCGGGATTTGGTAGACGCTTATGCATATAATAGTACTATTTGGGGACGATCACCCCAGTTCGCGCCTTGACGGTTGATCCCCGTCGTGCCACATTGATTGGTAAGCGAATTTATGTATGAGAAGATTTACACAAGCGTGATTATTGTGACGAGACGCTAATTTAGATGGTCAAATTGAGTTTCGGGCTAGCTACCCGTTGTTTGTTGTAGTAAGGTAACAATGTCATGCGGCTTATAATAATCCAAAAATAAAGAAAATACTGCTTTATGCATTGAATTACGATATATTGCCTGACTAGCAATACAGGGTCTTATTTTTGATATTATGTTCGTGTTTTGGTTTTATATAACCATAT
The DNA here is from genome assembly GCA_025667525.1 of Glebionis coronaria. Lineage (NCBI taxonomy): Eukaryota > Viridiplantae > Streptophyta > Magnoliopsida > Asterales > Asteraceae > Glebionis > Glebionis coronaria. The sequence goes on from JANFOE010000772.1 coordinate 610,304, forward strand.
CCATATAACGGTTTTTATTTAACTTTATACGACGTTATAAAACGTATTGTATGATGTTTTTACGACATTGGTTCGTATAACGGTTTTGAAGGCAACAACCTATATTATGATTTTTGATAAGGATTTGAATAAAATGACGTTGGCTATTTTATGGCCTATTACAAAGATTTGTACAAAAATGATTTTCGGTAATAATTATATACCGATGATATATTGATGGTTTTATTAAACTCTATGAATTCACTCGGCGTTATCGCTGACCTTTTTCTTTTAACATGTTTTATCTCAGATACTTGAAGGTAATTCTCAGGAAGACAACAAGAATTCATGGCCCACACTTAAATAATAATTTCCATTCAAATGCTTTGTAAAACTTATATGAAATACAATAACTTGGGACCTATGTAAATTTGATATTTATGAATGGAAATGCTTTATTATTAAACGACGCGATTTTTAAGTGTTGTCTATGATGTGAGTAATGTGTTATCCCGTAACACCAACGAGTCTTCCGCTGTATTGAATTGTATAAATTTGGGGGTGTTACAGTATTAGTGAGTTGAAGGAAACTTCTGATATGGTCATGAGGATCATCAAGTGTACGCCCCAAGAATGGTTGAGTAGAGACCATTTGAATGAAGCCGGATTTGAGCTCAAAGTTGTTGGCTCCAATCTCGGGTATGACAATAGCATCGGTGTTGCCCTCTACGTGCGATTGCAAAAGCTCGATCATTGGTCGATTGTCCATGGCGACAATAGGTTGAGTTTCGACTTCGGCTTGAGTTTCTTTCTTCTTACGAGCACGGGTACGCATACACACCTACAAAAGGAAAAGAAAGATAGACAAGAAATATTTTTGGCTTTTTTATGTTTTTCTATTTTTTTTGGATTTTTGAAAATTTTATATTTTTTAAGGATTTTTGAAAAATTTTGAAAATTAGACAAGAAAAATAACGTTCAAGAGTGAACGGATCCCAAAATCCAACGCGTCTCTCACAATAAACCGTTAATCTTCACGAAAAGAGCCGGCAGCGGCGCCATTTAATACAAGGTTTTGTATGTATAAAAATTTGTTCGTTGAACCAGTCTTTTCGAATTGATTACCAGTTGAAAGTGCGACTCAGTCGTTCTTGGTGGAAAAATAAGGTAGTGTGATTATCTATTTTAAACTAAAATCAAAAATAAAAATGAAAATGTAAATAAAAATGTAAATGTCGTTTCGTAAAAGTGGAAGCTTAAAAATTAAAACTAAAACTAAGACTTAAAAATAATTGACGAAAAATTAAAACTTTTTAAGTAAATTTGAAAACTAAAATAAAAATGCAAATTTTAAATAACTCTAAGATAAAAACAATTTAGAATAAAGTTTGAGAAAAATGGCGGGAAAAATAAAGTTTAAAAATTAAAACAGTAAATAAACAAAACATAAGTCTGAAAACAGGAAATTCTATCCCAATTCGGAATCCAAACTCTGACCTAATTCGGAATACAAAAATCTGACGTAATTCGGAATATGCAAATAAGACCTAGTTCGGAAAGTGATGAAGAAACTAATTCGGAATACTAGAATCCCTACTTAATTCGGAATCAGTGGTTCAAACGTAGTTCGGAAAGTTGATGAGCATCCTAGTTCGGAATAGTTGATGAGCAACCTAGTTCGGAATACCCAATACTTATCCTAATTCGGAATACAATCAACAACTAGTTCAGAATGCATGGTTTTGTACACAGTTCGGAATCCGTCGTTCAAACGTAATTCGAGAAACAGTCCAGCACATAACTCGGAATATATAGATTGACACCTAACTCGGAATAAGAGGAATCCTGGGCTAATTCGGGAAAACTGATTCTAGAAGTAGTTCGGGATAAAAGGATTTTGGAGTTTGGAATGAACAAAAATTAAGCAAAAAGAAAAATTAAGCTAAAACCAAATAAGCACTTATCTAAAAACTTAACCAAATCAATTTTAAGAAAAAGCTAATAAGCTGAAATTTTAAAACTTTTAAAAACACTAAATAATAAAAATATTAAAAAACAACCTTTTATAAAAATTAACTAATAAGCACTTAATTAAAAATAAGAAAATTAACACAATAAGCACTAAAACATTATAAGCTATAAAATTTAAACACTAAAAGATCAATAAGCACAATCAAACACAAAACATCGATCAATCAAGATCATGATTACCAAACTACAAGATTATAGAAATTAAACAAGAATAAAGATATTAAGAAAGGTAGAATGAGAATGATTAATTGAAAAAGCTTGAAATTAAGATGATTAAATATTCAAATTACAAGATTAATGAAAAAGCTTGAAAAACATTAAGAAAAGCTAAAGAGAGAAAGTAATATTAAACTACTCCTAATTACCTTACAAAATTAAAACTAACTAAAAATTATCTAACCCCCTCCTAATGACACATTAGGAGGGTATTTATAGGAGGAGTACATGTTGATGCTCTCTTCTTTCTTTCTTCCCGTCTCGACTCGATTTAAATTATTTGTGTTTCTCGACATCGTCTTGAGATTTGTCGATATAAATTTAACTCGTCTTATAATTTTCTTCATTTATTAGACTTGAGTTCTTCGACTTCATTAAACTTCCGCCTTTAGACTTTTTCTTCTATAAATCTTCAGAATAGGTCTTGGACTTCCGTTCTTTTTGTACACTTGATCTTTTGACTTCGTCTTTTGTCTTTTTCTTCGATAAAAGCCCGTGAATGCTTTGACAAATTTGAATGAACATGAGAAAATAATTCAAGTAATGCAAGAATCTACTAGACAAATGCAAGAGTCCACGGATAGGAAATTCGTTCAAATGTTACAAACCCTTCGCCCCCAAGGTGCTCTTCCTTCTACAACCGAAACAAACCCTAGAGCGAATGTGAGTGCTATTACTACACGAAGTGGAGCAACTCTAGTAGGACCTTCTATCCCTCCCCAAGTTAATCCATCTACACCTCCTCCACCTCCATTTATTCCTCCTACTTCCACACCTAGTACTAGTTCTCCATTACCGTCTCCACCTCTTACGGAAGAAGTACCTAAGAACAACCATTCACCAACCCCACATACCACCTCTAAACATTCTACTTACCAACCTTCAACATCTCAACCTGTACCTGCTACACCCTCACCACCTAAACCCGACATCCCTTATCCTTCTCGGTTAGACAAGTGCAAATTGCTCACAAAAGATGATTCTCAAGTTACTTCCTATTTGAAGATGATCTCTCAAATGAATTTCAACATTAGCCTTGTTGAAGCACTTGTCCAAATGCCGAAATTTGTCAAAGCATTCAAGGAATTGCTTAGCAAGAAGGAAAAGATGGCTGAGTTATAAGGTGGGAAACCTTGAGGATTGAAACCTTGGTTTGGAAAGCCTTGATTTTGCATTTGATAATTTCCCTGATTTGCATTTGAGCCACTCACATTGGTATTTTGTGGAACATTTGCTCTTGGTGGCCCTTGGTTGTTATGGGTGGGTAGGCGTGGTCTTTGTGAAAGCCGGGTGGAGCCAAGTAATTCGTCGAGTTGTAAGAAAAGTGATTAACATCGACATTAGGCTTGAAATGAACTCTCTCGGTGTTGTTGTAAGCATACACTTCCCCGTGAGATTGATCATAAGCTTTATCACAATTAACATAAGAGTGTAGCCCACCACAAGTTTCACAAGACTCACTAAGGGTATTAACTTGAGCATTGTTATTTTTGGCATTGTTAGCGACTTGTAAAGCAAGTGCTTCAACAACCGAAGTAAGCTTATCAATTCTCTTGTCGGTGTCACTAGTATTAGCACCAACCACATTAGCCTGAACACCCCTAGTTTGCACTCTAGACTTATTCCCAATAATATCCCACGCGACATTAGAAGACTTAACCAAAATGTTACCCCCCGAGGCACTATTTAGTAAATCTTGGTCATTCATGCTTAAACCATTTTAAAAAGTATTAATTTGATGCACTTTTGTAAAACCATGTTGTGGATACTTTCTTAAAAGTTCCTTAAAACGGTCCCAAGATTCACTAAATGTCTCACCATACTTTTGTTCAAAGTTAATGATTTCATTCCGCAAAGCGGTAGTACGTGAGGGTGGGAAAAAGTAGTTGGTGAATTTGGTCTCTAAATCCGACCACGTAAGAATACTTTGTGGAGGTTCCTTTGCAAGCCAATGTCGGGCTTGTCCCTTTAAGGAGAAAAGAAAAAGTTGCAAGCGAATTACCTCTTGTGAAACCCCATTATACTTTACCGTATTAGTGAGTTGAAGGAACCTTCTGATATGGTCATGAGGATCATCAAGTGTACGCCCCAAGAATGAGCAGAGACCATTTGATGAAGCTGGATTTGAGCTCAAAGTTGTTGGCTCCAATCTCGGGTATGACAATAGCATCGGTGTTGCCCTCTACGTGCGATTAAAAAAGCTCGATCATTGGGTCGATTGTCCATGGCGACAATAGGTTGAGTTTCGACTTTGGCTTGAGTTGCTTTCTTCTTACGAGTATGGGTACGCATACACACCTACAAAAGGAAAAGAAAGATAGACAAGAAATATTTTTGGTTTTTTTATGTTTTTCTATTTTTTTGGATTTTTGAAAATTTTATGTTTTTTAAGGATTTTTGAAAATTTTTGAAAATTAGACAAGAAAAATAACGTTCAAGAGTGAACGGATCCCAAAATCCAACGCGTCTCTCATAATAAACCGTTAATCTTCACGAAAAAAGCCGGCAGCGGCGCCATTTAATACAAGGTTTTGTATGTATAAAAATTTGTTCGTTGAACCAGTCTTTTCGAATTGATTACCAGTTGAAAGTGCGACTTAGTCGTTCTTGGTGAAAAAATAAGGTAGTTTGATTATCTATTTTAAACTAAAATCAAAAATAAAAATGAAAATGTAAATAAAAATGTAAATGTCGTTTCGTAAAAGTGGAAGCTTAAAAATTAAAACTAAAATTAAGACTTAAAAATAATTGACGAAAAATTAAAACTTTTTAAGTAAATTTGAAAACTAAAATAAAAATGCAAATTTTAAATAACTCTAAGATAAAAACAATTTAGAATAAAATATGAGAAAAATGGCGGGAAAAATAAAGTTTAAAAACTAAAACAGTAAATAAACAAAACATAAGTCTGAAAACAGGAAATTCTAACCTAATTCGGAATCCAAACTCTGACCTAATTCGGAATACAAAAATCTGACGTAATTCGGAATATGCAAATAAGACCTAGTTCGGAAAGTGATCAAGAAACTAATTCGGAATACTAGAGTCCCTACCTAATTCGGAATCAGTGGTTCAAACGTAGTTCGGAAAGTTGATGAGCAGCCTAGTTTGGAATAGTTGATGAGCAACCTAGTTCGGAATACCCAATACTTATCCTAATTTGGAATACAATCAACAACTAGTTCGGAATGCATAGTTTTGTACACAGTTCGGAATCCGTCGTTCAAACGTAATTCGGGAAACAGTCCAGCACATAACTCGGAATATATAGATTGACATCTAACTCGGAATAAGAGGAATCCTGAGCTAATTCGGGAAAATTGATTCTAAAAGTAGTTCGGGATAAAAGGGTTTTGGAGTTCGGAATGAACAAAAATTAAGCAAAAAGTAAAATTAAGCTAAAACCAAATAAGCACTTATCTAAAAACTTAACCAAATCAATTTTAAGAAAAAGCTAATAAGCCGAAATTTAAAAACTTTTAAAAACACTAAATAATAAAAATATTTAAAAAGAACTTTTTATAAAAATTAACTAATAAGCACTTAATTAAAAATAAGAAAATTAACACAATAAGCACTAAAACTTTATAAGCTATAAAATTCAAACACTAAAAGATCAATAAGCACAATCAAACACAAAACATCAATCAATCAAGAACATGATTACCAAACTACATGATTATCAAAATTAAACAAGATTAAAGATATTATGAAAGGTAGAATGAGAATGATTAATTGAAAAAGCTTGAAATTAAGATGATTAAAGATTCAAATTACAAGATTAATGAAAAAGTTTGAAAAACATTAAGAAAAGCTAGAGAGAGAAGGTAATATTAAACTACTCCTAATTACCTTACAAAATTAAAACTAACTAAAAATTATCTAACCCCCTCCTAATGACACATTAGGAGGGTATTTATAGGAGGAGTACATGTTGATGCTCTCTTCTTTCTTTCTTCTCGTCTCGACTCGATTTAAATTCTTTGTCTTTCTCGACGTCGTCTTGGGATTTGTCGATATAAATTTAACTCGTCTTATAATTTTCTTCATTTATTAGACTTGAGTTCTTTGACTTCATTAAACTTCCGTCTTTAGAATTTTTTTCGATAAATCTTCAGAATAGGTCTTGGAATTTCGTTCTTTTTGCACTCTTGATCTTTTGATTCGTCTTTTGTCTTTTTCTTCGACAAAAGCCCGTGAAAGCCCGTGTTTTCTTCCCTTTTCACATTTTGGTCCTAAATCAAAACAAAAACACAAACCACGCATAATTCCGACATTTACGACATAAAATACACGTTTTGGCTTGGTTATTATTATAGTTAAGTGGTAAAAGGATAGGTGTATTCACACCTATCACCCCACATAATATTTTGATCATCATTCATCATCATATACATATACATTTATAAAGAATATACATGATTACTTTTACAAAATAACAAGATGATAGGAAGAAACAATCTCTATACCACCAAAGTGATGAAAAGGTTGAGATTTTGGATGAACAAGGCTTGGTTCTTGTCACAAAATCTTTAATCTTGGCAAATGAACTTTTGAGTTCTTCAAATGGATGAACACCTTCATGGAAATCAGCCCTAATCCTCCATGAAAACTCCTTTCTATTTGTTAAGATCACCTCTAATCTTCATCTTTTCAAAAGGCTTTCAACATATGTTGATTATTGATAAAGTTTGTGGTTAAATTTTGATGGAGATGGTGATTTGGGGGTGATGTTGGTCGTTCAACATAGGGAGAGAAAGAGAAATGGAGAATTTTGCTAGTTTGCACGTATGCAAATGAAGGAAATGGTTTTGACTAGTTGGTTTGATGGTTTTGTGGTGTTGTAAGGCTTATGGGAAAAGTGTCCCAAGCTTTGTATAAACTTGCCACCCATAGTGGAGGTGGGAAAAGTGTCCCACTTGTCTCATCTCCACTAATTTACGGGTACTCCTCGATTCTAGTTTCCTCGATTTACGTGCCCTTGGGTCGATTTACGAAAAACGTTTTTATAAAATATGAATCTACGACACAAAACGATTCTAATAAAATTTGTCTCATCAAAAACGGAACACAAGCGTAAATACGTAAACCTAGGGTTTTCGGTTTAATCGTAAAAGACGCTAAATTATGCACGTAAGTCCTAATATCTTCTCGTAAATTTGTGAGTTTATGAACCAACACAAATTAAAATTCCAAAGTAATATTCGAGAATAAATTTATTTCCTGAAATGTCGGACTGTCACAAAAACGGTGTATGTAAACGTCAGTAAGTAACGTAGAGTTCTCCTATTTAGACGTAGTCGATGCTACTTTAAGACTTAAACCCTTATTTCTTCCCAAAGGTGAGTGAGTTCATAAATTAATAATAAAATAATGATTTTAAAATAATACTTGAGAATAATAACGATCTCAAATTGACGGATTGCCATACATATATATATATATATATATATATATATATATATATATATATATATATATATATATATATATATATATATATATATATATATATATATATATATATATATATATATATATATATATATATATATATATATATATATAAATCCGTATATTAAAATTTATGTTTATATATCTAAACCTGTAAGATGTTAACAAAAAATGAATTAGGACTAATGGTTATGGCCAATTACATTTATGATACGTTTTCATGTTGTCCTTAGTTCGAACCATGCTAGGGAGATTTTTAATAATAATTTTCAAAATTTTTAAAATATAGAAAATTTTAGAAAAAAACAATAAACCGAAAATGACTAAAAATCCTTCTTATCCTTCTCACAAAAAAAGTCTTTATATATATATATATATATATATATATATATATATATATATATATATATATATATATATATATATATATATATATATATATATATATATATATATATATATATATATATATATATATATATATATATATATATATATATATATATAGGTATAATTATGATTTGAAACCACACCCCTTAATCCAGTCATATCCCAGTCACATCTTATTAACCAATAAAATTTGTTTAAATCCTAAAAAATCTCATTTTTTCCTAAAATAAGTATCAAATTTTCGAAATTTTTGGGAAAACCACGTCTTTCAATCGTAATTTTGTGGAAAAAACATGTTCTGTTTTTTTATACGAGATCTCTTTCTTTTCCAAAGTTATTTTATTTTATTTTTTTTCATTTTTTTTCCACACAGCCACACAGTGAAAACACACCAACCTCTATGGATCATCTATTATACGGGGGTTCCATTTGCCATTCAAATCACTTGATCCAAACAACTAATCCATATAATCAAGTAAGTTTCATCACATCCAGATTCCAGTTCGATTTATCCCTAATTTAATTTCATTATGTTATCTTATTTGCCCTAATTTAATTTCATTATATTATCTTATTTGCCCTAATTTGATTAATGATGGAACAATTGCCTAATTAATTATTTAATATATTTACTCTATTTAATTATACTATGCTTATTTAAGTTAGTTGTAGGAATTACATAAGGATAATGAACATTCATATATCAATTTATGATTTTTGGTGCAGGTTGAGGGTTGACCATATAAAATGATATTTACCTATGAAATTTAGTTTACTACTCTTACACCAGCTGTGCGTTTGTTTGGGTTTTTATCGAAATTGGGTTGGTTGGTTTAGGGTGCGGTCGTGGCTGTGGAGTGGGTCGTGAGGCAGTTTTATGGGCTACAATACCATCTTGAGTTATAATTCATGATGCTTTTGTGTATTTTCATTAGTCCACCCAAAACAAAGATGATCATTTCTTCATTTGCAGTAGGTGAGTGATTGGTAATCGAGAAGTCCTGGTGAAGGATATAGTTCAAGACAATCGGTGGCGAGCACTTGATCAGCTCGATGTCCCATACATGATACAATTTTCACGTCCCTACAAAAATCGTCCTTTAATAAGAACAATTTCTGATAGCGGGTCCTGTTTGGCACTGGTATATGTGCTTTTGTAGCTGTTCTTTGTGCCGAGGTTCTAGAAGCTTCACGGGCATATTGGTTTCGCAAGCTACCTGGCACACGAAACTCATCAATGGTTAGTACACTATTTTACATAGTAGACATTATTGAGGGTGAGTTAGTGGACATGTGCAAATTCACCACTAGATAACTTTTACAATATACTTCGATTTATTTCATCACATTAACTTTCCATCCTATATTATATGGCTTTAATTAACTAAGGCAGATTAGGCTCTAAATTATCATAAATTTCAGATTAATCACCCGTTGCCCTTTCTTTTGCTGATTAGCGTTTCTTTCATATCGAAGTGTTTTTAATGTGTAAAAAATCAATTTTGAATAAGCGTCATGCAGTTCTGAATTTTAAGGCAAACACTGAGCCGACCTTGAGTTCGACTATACGACCGCAGCCTAAAATCAAGCACGATTCAGTAGCATAAGAGGTCTACATAATGCATGACGCTTCAACTGTATACTTTTTCCCCATTGCCACAGATTTCGTTTTCTGATATGAAAATACAGGGTAGGACATGATGAATACAGTCGAACAAAAGAGTAGGATTGTTGGTGCATGGTGATTTTTTTTCATGAATCTGCAAAAAGTTCATATACAGGGAAGATTTAATACTAGATGTTACAGTAACAACCAAAAGTGCCTTCTATAGTGTAAGTTATACTTAATCTGAAAAATGATATCACCGACACCCTTTTTATTATTATTTTTTAAACCTCGCTTATGTGATTTCTGCAGTATATCGCAGACGATTGCCCGGAAAACAACTCATTGCATTGAACACATGAAGGGCTCTCAAGGTACATAAAATCTTTCACTAAACGCATAATGGATGTGCTTATCTATACAAAAGTCTATCACATAAAAATAAATTTATTCCTACCGCTCCTTCAATTTTGCAGGATGAACTAAGAAACCTCATCAAAACGCCTTTAGACCAGCGGGGGGAGAGAGATCATGTATCTTTACTAATGAATATCTTACGTGGGAGGATATCAACAGAAGGTATATCTTATCCACTAGCAGGCTTATCATTGAATGTTTATCAAAGTATAAGGAACATGCCGAATCTGCTTTAGAATTAGTACACAATGGTCATGGATCTCCTGACAATGGTGAAGAGGTGTGTTGTATACAAGCTATACTCCCATTCGAAACTTTTAATGTGAGCTAATTACTTGATATTAATGTTATTGTCTCTCTTTACATAACATTATGTGAAGGAAGAGGATACATCAGAAGTTGCACATCTCATGCTTCTTTGGTCGTTGTAACAATATTTTGTTTATCTGCACGTGGGTTGAGTTAAGAAACAAGTAAGTTTATATGGGTTAAAATTTCATGGTGAACAAAAAGGGTCAGACCATGATCCACTCAGTTTTAGCTCAGATCCTAGGTGTATTGATTCATATTTCTCCCATTGACAAACCTAATCTTACCTTTATTATCCAAAGTTACCTATTTTGCATTGTCAACTAGGTATCAAATAGGACTCATAGAAATATTAGTTTTTACAAGGTGGTCTATGTTGTAATGTCCTTTTTCTTTGGGATGCTAGGAGTCGTGGTTGACTTTTCAGTATTCACAGTTATAGCTGTATTGAAAAGTCTATATATGTTCGTCAAGGGTTTGCACAGTCCGTTTCAAGATTGTATGGGTCGAGAGGGCCCATTCTTGGAAACCATCTGTGTGCCGTTTGTAGGTCTAGCCATCTTGCTATGACCATCAGCTGTAGTTGGAGCCATAGTAGCCTCCATGTTATCTGGTATAGCGTTTGCTCTGTACGTAGCCATGATCGTCTATTAGGTTATTACTTGACCTCAAAACTTAAAATTACACGACTCTATTTTCCTTGGACTAGGCTAATTCTTAAACTTGAGTTTTTGTCAACAAGAGTTGTCTTTTTATTTCGTACTTTTCTATATCGTAGCTGCATTGTCAATCTATGAGGAATATAGAAATGGTATCCTTGACATGCCTGAGGGATCATGCTTTCTCAAGCAATAAATTTAGCAACAATGCTTGCGCTTTTTGCTTGAAATGTCATTGCTTTTATAAATTTTACCCTCTTTGGCATTGTAGCTCTTTTTTTATTTTTATAAGATGGCTTCGTGTTCTGTATGGGTCATTTAAAACTCCACATCATGAACACTTTTCAAAAGAGGCAACACTATGTAGAATTCTAAATTTTTTTACAAAAATAACAATTATCATTATTGAACCTTGGGTTTTCAGGTTTCCTTTTTGCTATAAAATAACTCAAATGGGATCAAAAGCCATCTTTTAGTGACCCAAGTGTACAAAATTAGGCCATGACTAGAGTTGGACAAATGAAATTCACCTTGGTATTATATAGTTTTTGTACCAACTTTTTCTTAACACATTGTCTAATAATTTTGTTTTAACAGACCAAATTATCGACATAACCCTAAATTGTCTTCTTTGAGCTCTTTGTCAAGGGCTATATTGGTTTGTTAACATTCCTTATTTCATTAAAGGAATCAATCCAACCTTGTGGCTTTAATTTGTTTAGAGAAAGTAACATAGCATCTACCTTGTGGTTACACGTGACTTGGCATTCATGAAACACGAACCTACTGATAGTTAATTAAATAGTTCGATAGTTTCACATCAGTATGTTGTTCTTTTTCACCACAAGTTTTGTTTCTCAGAACATCATTGCCAGTTCTTTATTTTCTTCTTATTCCTTTTGTACAAGCTTTTACAGTTCTATTTTCTTGTAATGTTTATATTGGTTTTCTTAACATGGTAGTTGAATGGGCTGTTTTGTAAAAAAAATGTGGCTCATCGACGGATGACATTAACAATTGAGAAGCCACATATCTTAATTCTCGGAAGGGCTCTCGAGTATCAGGGAGTTTCTAATCCCCTATCAAGTTTTAATACTATACTGCAACAAGTTGCAAATTTTTCTTTTTCTTACCTTGATTTAAGTTCTTAGCATTTTGTTTAATGCTCATCTGAACATGGATATTCATTCTTAACTTTTTGCTCAGGTGTTATTATCTCTCTGTTGCTAATCATTTTAAAAGAATGGATATTCTTACCGGTCCAGATTTGTAAACACTAATTACATAGACGTTTAGTACTAAATGACTGGGGGCTACAGATGTTTACTTTATGGACACTTAAGTATGGTATGCTATATGCTATATGCTATATTCTCAACTATATGTCATGGAATTATTGAGATCTAAAAAGAGGAACATACCAGCTCAACTTGTGTAGAAAACTTTTGAAGTGTCGATCATCCATACTATAAATCATCCACACTATCTCGTCACCACCACGTCCATACAATAATCTAATCTTCCTTTTTATTTTATAGACAACGATTTTTTGACAAACGCATCTTTAACTATCGCATCATTTGAGAAGTAAACTTCAGAATTTTAAAGTCAACGTAGGTTACTTACTTAAATTGAGATCTTCACATTGATCATTGGAGTAAGTAAACAAGTAGTTAATTTTCTAAAGTGAATATAGGTTGTCAAATGTTTTTTAATTAGAATAGGTTGTCAAATGTTTTTTAATTAGAATAAGTCATTAACTCTCACTAGACGTATATCCGTGTATAATGGCAGATAGTTTATGATATCATAATTGACTTGGTGGTCGAACGGATAACTTGGTGACTCGATCCGGTTGACTTGAAAGTCGAACTCGTGACCCAATGACTCAATTTGGTTGACCCGGTGAGCGAAGCCGCAAAACGGTGACTCGACCGGATTGACTCTGGCCGAACCTGTAACACAGTGATTCGACTGGGTTGACACGGTAGTCGAACCCGTCACCCAATGGTCGAATCCATGATGTAGCAGCTAGTGTACTTGTTTCTTATTTAAGCATTATGTTTATATATAAAAATGTTGAATTTTCAACTTTTTCAACTTTTAAGATAAATTTTTTATATATTAGTATACACTAGCATGGCACCCCGCATAATACGGCGGTGGGTGCCCGGTAACGATTTATAAGACGAACAAATGTTACACTTTTTACTCATTAATTTCAATTTTACATACAGATTATAGTTGAAGTTGTAAAAATTTAAGTTGAAACAAAATAGACCCACAAAAAACGAAAAAAAAACTAAAAGTAATAAAACTATATAAAAAAGGTTGTTGGATTAAAGAGCACGAAATTTTAAAAAATATGGTGAAATTAGATTATGAAAAAAAATATATATAAAAACATATTTCAAGTTAAAAATAAAATAAGTTTTTAATAGGTTGTTACAAAAATTTATTACAAAAGAAATGATTATTAAGAATGCACATCTTGTTACAATATGTATTTTAACATAACAATCAATTTTAAATGTTTTAATTCTCAGACTTTCTAAATTTATAATTATCTCAAATGCTTTATAATATATATATATATATAGTAAGAAGTAAGATAGCAAGATATTGTGCTAAAAGGGCTTTAGTCAGCGCAAGAGAATTAGAGCATTGTGTTTTTTTGGCATCTATCAGTTGTTTTAATGGGTTTATTTGTTGGAAAAGTGCAAATAGTTTGTAGCACTATGAAAAACTTCTTAGATGTTACGCAAGACTTAATTATTTCTTCAAAGCGAAAATGTAGGATTTATATATTCAACTTTCACGAATATTATGAATGAAAATATGTCACCTCAAAAAATTATATTTATTCATCCGATATCAAAACCCTTTAACCAAAAAAGTTTATATATTTTTAAACTTTTTTATAACTTGGTTTAGGTTAATTTTCAAGTTTATTTGGTAGATGGATTGTTCCTAGGCTACAAGTATTAAGGATACATCAATGGAATTGAAGCTAAGATCACATACTGTAGCAATTTTGATTTTTGTAGGATTTGCGCTATTCGGCATATGGGTATTAACTTACGAATGTATGTTTTCTTAAACGGACAACTATGTGTGGTTGTGTTAAGCATCCGGAGCAAGAAATGATTGAAGATTCCTTGTGTCGACTATTCAAGGTCAACAATGAACGTTGTTTAAAAAAGTTTAAAAGATCTCTATTTATATTTTATTCTTCTTCTTCTGAGTTCATGTCGAGAATAACACGAAACTACATGTCTCGCTGTCAAGAGTAAAAAAACAAGTGAGGAATGAACATTCTTTGTTCAGAAAAACAAGATAACCATTAGAAATGGACGAAAAACTTGTTTCAAAAGAATAATAATGAACATAACTCGTCCCGTTAGATGAGCCAAGGTGAGACTATATTAAAAGTTTGTTTGCTTTTAAAAAAGGGTCTTTTTACACGAAAAACTATATTTCCGACCGTCGGGAGTTATAAGATTACATAAATGAAGTATCTCTGTCTAGAAAGACACAACAACCATTAGAACTGAGCGAACGTTGTTTCAAAGAAAAATTTTTGAATCGAACAAAACTAAAAATAAATAGACGTTTAAAAACTCAATTAGAAATCTA